>ML661885.1:39480838-40227348 GCA_007570785.1 Antilocapra americana
GTGTGTGTGTGTGTGTGTGTGTGTGTGTGTGTGTGTGTGTGTGTGTGTGGAGAGACAGGGAGGAAAGGACAGAGGAGGAGAGGGTAGGAAGGACAAGTAGCAGGGGGTAGAGAAGGAGAGAGGAGAGGAGGGGGTGAGGAGGGGGCAGAAACGATCCTCAAAGGCTGGGGCTTGCTGCCTCAGATGTAAATGCCTCCATGAGCCCAGCATCCTCCAGCCTAAAGTCACTTCCCTGCAAAGCTATTCATTCCACCAGCAGACCGCTCTCACTCAAGTATGCCCAGCAGATCTCCAACAGGATGCAGAGAGCGGACAAGGATCCAGCAGCCACTAAAGCCAGGCCTCCCTACACCACGCCCAGCCAATGACTGAACTCAGCCTGCAGACAAAGGCAGGCAGAGCTCCTCTAGTGGCACAAGGTAGAGGACCCCAGGGCTCTGAGGAGCTTCCTTACCCAGGCAGGCGAGAGGTTTCCGCCCAGTGTCACCTCCGGTCTCCTGCCCTCAGGGTCAGACTGGCCTCCAGGCCTGGGGCTGCTCACCTTACTCTGCCCCCTCCCCACTCCCCCTCATACAGACATTCCCCAGCAGAACTCTCACTTGTTGAACCTCTTCTTGGTGACTGTTTCTTAGAGGCTTTAAACTAACAATAGTCTTCTGTGCGTACATGCTCAGTTGCTGCAGTTGTGCCCGACTCTTTGTGACCCCATCGACTATAGCCCTCCAGGTTCCTCTATCCATGAGATTCTCCACGCAAGAATACTGGGGTAGGTGGCCATTCCCTTCTCCAGGGGATCTTCCCAACCCATGGATCAAACCCAAGTCTCCTGCATCTCCTCTATTGCAGGTGGATTTTTTAACCACTGAGCCACCGGGGAAACCCAACACATTGTCTTTCATATATTTAATACCTAAACTGAGCAAGGCTCATTTTCACCTATTGGCTCCAGTTGCACCCACAGGAATCACTACACCAATTTGTTCCCTGTGGCCCAGTTTTTCTAGTGATATCTTCATAAAGATAGTGATGAGCTGTCCTCAGTGTGTGAGTATCTGCACAAATGTGTGTGAGCATGTGTATGTGTGTGTAAGGGTGAGACTGGAGTGAAGGTGATGGGAAGGTAAAATCAGATAATGAAAGAGTGAAAAGACATAATCAGTTCAGTTAGGTCGCTCAGTCGTGTCCAACTCTTGGAGACTCCATGGACTGCAGAACACCAGGCTTCCCTGTCCATCACCAACTCCTGAAGTTTATTCAAACTCATGTCCATTGAGGCAGTGATGCCATCGAGTCATCTCATCCTCTGTCATCCCCTTCTCCTCCCACCTTCAATCTTTCCCAGCATCAGGGTCTTTTCAAATGAGTCAGTTCTTCACATCAGATGGCCAAAGTAATGGAGTTTAAGCTTCAGCATCAATCCTTCCAATTAATATTCAGGACTGATTTCCTTTAGGATGGACTGGTTGGATCTCCTTGCAGTCCAAGGGACTCTCAAAAGTCTTCTCCAACTCCACAGTTCAAAAGCATCAGTTCTTTGGCGCTCAGCTTTCTTTATAGTCCAACTCTCACATCCATACGTGACTACTGGAAAAACCATAGCTTTGACTGGAAAAACTTTGTTGGCAAAGTAATGTCTCTAATTTTTAATATGTTGTTTAGGTTGGTCATAACTTTTATTCCAAGGAGCAAACATAATAACCACTGATAAAAAGGAAATCTGAAACTGATGATTTCCTGGAAAATATAAATGCTCAAACTTGCCTGGAGTAGAAAGAATAAAGAGACAAAGGAAACACAGAAGAAATTGAAAGGTTAGTCAAGGACCTTCACCGAGCCCAGGCAACCTTCAAGGAATAGATCACTCCAACATTGTTTGAATTACTGCAGAGCATAATAAGACATGGAAAGTTTCCCAACTCATTTTAATCAGCTAGCATAACATGTATATTAAAACACAACACAGATAGCAAGCATCCACGTACATACACCCGCACACACAAACCCCAAAACAAGACCAGGGTCAGTACAAAAGCAATAACGATGACAGCTAACACTTATTGGGTGCTTTCTGTGTACCACAAAACTGTTACATACAAGTTATCTAGTATTTCCAATGCTAGGAAACAAGATCTCTTACCATTATCTCTGTTTTATAGAGGAAAACTGAGGGCCCAGAGGGATTAAGTAACTTACCCAAGGTCATGTCACCAGTAAGCAGGTGGGACTGGGATGAATACAGATACAAAATTCCTCAAAATAATACCGAAGAACAGAATCTATTGATATGTTTTTACATCATGACCACACAAGGCTTATCCCGGGAATACAAGACTGCTCTGAAAAAACTTAGGAAACTTATTTATGAATATCATTACATCAAGAGAATAAAAAATCCAATATGAAAATCATTCTTGATAGACAAGAAACCTACAATACCATCACTTTTAAAAGTGAAACATTAATACCACTTCCTTCACAGAAGGTCCTCTGACATCCTACTTTCCAACATTTACTTGACATCCCAAGCTATATAATAAAAGAGAACAATCTAATAAATCCACATACTAGAAAGGAAAAAAAAAACCATTATTTGTAGACAGTCTAATTACTGAACAATTTGAGATTCAATAAAAGACAAAGAGGGGAAAGGGAGATGAATGGCTAGATAGATATTAGAACAGAGGAGATCAGCTGGATGGTCAGATAGATCATATAAACCCAAAAGCTTTTCAAAGACCAGATCACATTTAATGCTGAAATCTGAAGGACATTAGACAAGAAGGTCTACTCTCACACCTATTATGTATTAACTAACATTGTTCTATAGTGGTTGATACACTTAGAGATGAGAATGAAATAAAAAGTATAAAAACTGGAAGAGATGAATAAAAAGCATTTGCACACAGTATGGCAGCATGCCTGATCCCCAAGAGAGTCAACTCAACAACTATAACCTCCGAAAAAGGAATAAAGTAGGTGGCTGAATACAAAATAATACTTTAAAATCAATACCTTTCTTACTCAAAAAGAATTAGCTAAAACATATTTTTTTAAAAAATATCCTACTTAAAACAGTACCAAAAAGATAACATATTTTTGAGTAAACAAACTCTTTTAATAAACTTAACAATAAAAGTACATGATCTATATGAAGAAAATGTCTTAACGATATTGAGGAACATCAAAGATTTAAATAACAGAGCAAAATGCACCCTGTTCTTAAATAGGAAGATACAATAGTAATATGATATCAACTCTAGGCCAAAGTTACCCATAAAAGTTTAATGTATTCCCTCTCTTCTTCCCCACCCTCAAATCAGAATTTCTTAAGAACTACAGAAGCTGATTCTAAAATTTATACTTTAAAAAAAGGAAAAATAACCAGTAATATTCTTTAAAAGAAGAGTAATGAGATGGCATAGCACTTTCAGATATGAAAACATTTTATAAAGATAAATAAATAAGTTAGGTAGATAGCTGCTTTTGAAACATAAACAGGTAGATCAATGTAATGTAATGCAGAGCTAGGAAATAGTCCCAAATATACACAGATATTTAATACATGATATGGGTTGGATTTCAAATAAGTGTGGGAAATATTATTATAGTAGGAACAGTATTATTCAATAAACACTATGGACAAAATAGGGGAACCATCTAGAAAAATAATTAAGGAGCCTACCTCATTTCTTCATCAGATAAATTCCAGAGGGATCAAAGTTTTCAATGGTAATGTGAACTCTTAAGTCATAGAAAAATAGAATACAATTTGAGGGAAGTTAATATTGGGGTCGGGAGAAGGGACTTCCCTAGTAGCTCAGACAGTAAAGCAAGTGCCTGCAATGCAGGAGACTCGGGTTCGATCCATGGCTCAGGAAGATTCCCTGGAAAAGGAAATGGCAACCCACTCCAGTATTCTTGCCTGGAGAATTCCATGGACAGAGGAGCCTGGCGGGCTACAGTCCATGGAGTCACAACGAGTCAGACACAACTGAGTGACTAACACACAATATTGGGGTAGAGGCTGTTGGTAACTTTAGAACAGAGAAAGCCTTCCTAGCAAGACATAAAACCCAGAAGCCATTTAAGAAAACATGAATTTAGCTACCTAAATTTTTAAAACCTCTACAAAGCAAAAACACAACATAGTCAAATGACAACAAACTGGTAGACAACAAGCTAATTAATCTCTCAGTACAACCGCATCTCTTAAAATTCATCAAGGAAAGACCAAGAACACCACATGATCCAGCAACTCCACTTCTGGGTAACCAAAAGAATAGAAATCAGGATCCTAAAAGGATACGCGCACTCCCGTGTCCACTGCGGCACTAACTATTTACAATAGCCAGGATATGGAAACAGCCCAAGTGTCCACTGACAGATGAACAGATAACATGTGGTATATAACATGA
Organism: Antilocapra americana; assembly: GCA_007570785.1. Lineage (NCBI taxonomy): Eukaryota > Metazoa > Chordata > Mammalia > Artiodactyla > Antilocapridae > Antilocapra > Antilocapra americana. The sequence goes on from ML661885.1 coordinate 39,485,254, forward strand.
TGTGGGATATTATTCAGCCTTTAAAAAGAAGGAACTCCTGCCAATTTCAATAACGTGGATGAATCTGGAGGACACTATGTTAAGTGAAAAAAGCCAGATGCCGAAGGACAAATACCACATGACCCCACTTCTATGAGGTATTTGAAGTAGTCAAACTGATTCACACAGGAGAGCATCAATAGTGGTTGCCAGCAACTGCAGAGTGAGTAATGAGGAGCTGTTATATCATGGGTTTAAGCTCTCAGTTATGCTAGATGAATAAGTTCTGGAGACCTGCTGTAAAACAGAGTGCCTGCAGTTAACAACATAGTATTATACATTTCAACATTTGCTAAGAAGGTAAATCACATGCTCAGTGTTCTTAACACACACTCACACACAGACACACACACGGGGATACCAGGAAACTCTGGGAGGTGCTGAATATGTCTATTATCTTGATGATAGACTCACAGGTGTTTGCAGAAGTACAAACTCTCTGTACACATTAAATATATGCAATTCTTTGTGTGTTAATTATACCTCAATAAAACTTCTCTTTAAAAAGGCTAGTAACGGAGACTTCCCAGGTGGCTCAGTGGCAAAGAATCCGCCTGCCAATGCAGGAGTCATGGGTTCGATCCTTGGTCTGGTAGAATCGCACATGCCGTGGAGCAACTAAGCTCCTGCACCACTATTAAGCCTGTGCTCTAGAGCCTGGGAGCCACAACTACATGTGCCACGACTACTGGAGCTTGCACGTCCTAGAGCCCGTGCTCCGTAACAAGAGAAGCCACCACAGTGAGAAGGACACATCGAAACGAGAGAGGAGCCAAGACCCACCACAGCTAGAGAAAAGCCCATAGAGCAACAAAGACCTAGCACCGCGAAAAACAAATAAATACAAATTTTCATAAATCAATTAAAAGGGCAGCAACAAAACAGAGAAATAGACAAAGAACATTAACAGTCCACACTGTGGAAAAATACAAGCAGCTTTTAAATATGTGGAAAGAATTCCAGAAATGTAAATTATGTGAATAATTTTTCACGTAGGCAAAAACTTGGTAGATTGATAAAATCATTGACTGAGGGTCGGCAGAAATAAGCATATGCTACCATTATTGACTGGAGTATAAATAAAAGTAGCACTTTTGGAGAACAATCTAAGATTTCAATATGCAAAATCTTTGCATCAGAAGTTCCACTTCTATAAATGTATCCTTTAGTCACTGTATATTCACACTGTGGAATACTGTGCAACCAAAAAGATGATTTGGTATTACCAGCACAGAACAATCAAAATCATAAAACAAGATATATAAAATAATCTGTGCAATTTTTTTAGATTCTCAACTACATACACATTCATATGGGATACAATACCCAGAAACACATGTAGAAGGCTATCCAGTAAACTATCAAAATTCTGTTGAAAATAATAGAAGACAAAGAATTATAAAAGAGATGTTTGTTCTTTTTCTCCACAAATTTACAGCTATTATTTAACAAAATTTTCTTAATATTTGTGACTTTTAATCCAGAAATTTCCACCTGAAGAAACTTGTTCTAGAAAATGATCTAAAACCTTGAAAGGTTTTATGCCTGAAGATTTTTAAGAAAGTATGATTTGGGGACTTCCCTTGTGGTCCAGTGATTAAGACTCCACACTGCCAATGCAGGAGGCGTGGGTTTGATCCCTGGTTGGGGAACAAAGATCCCTCATGCTGCACAGCCAAAAGATTAAAAAAATTTTCAAGTATGATTTTATAATAGTGAAAACATGGCAACCAACTACAAGAAACCTAAATGGAAGGCAATGATAAAAAATCCACAGCACATCATGCTCTGCAGCTATTCAATTATTTAGAAAAACGTCATAAAATTATGGCCAAATATTTGTATTAAAAATTCGTTTGAGAAAAATATGCAATATGACCAATTACTTAAAAATTTCCCTTCATTGGCATTGTGCTTTATAGGTTTCATAAGGAAAGGCCATCATTTACAGCTTGCAAATTCCAGAATTCCTAATCAAACAATCCTTAAATTTACAGTTTCAAGAACATTTGAAAAAAACGGGAGAAGGTGTAACATGTATAACATGATATTTTAAATAATCCAAGAATTTATTTAAAATAATGAGTTCAAACTTCTACTGGAATTACTTTTTTTTCCTTTTAATCAGTAGCCAAAGTAATTAAGTTGAATTTTCCTCTCACGCCCTCTCTGTCAGATCTGTAGAGAGAAAAAAAATTATATATCTAAAAGGTTAACCCTAAGAGGAAGACTGAAGAAAACAGCCTGGATAATTCACAGACCAGATAATGAGTTCCTGATTAATGCAGCTGGCTCTAATGTCACCAACATTTTAAAAATAAATTTCTAATTGTCCTAGATGTTTTAATTTTATATCTCAGTTTAGAAAAGTACCAAATTACTTTTCACAAATTGCCAGTTTCCACAGATGTTACCTTTTAACGTTACAAGCAATATATATATATGAGAAAGAATATATAACAGATGTTTGAACCTATATCTCTAGAAAAGTTTTTTATTTTTTTTTAATTTTTTTTAAATTTATTTTTTCCTTTACATTATCGTGTTGGTTTTGCCATACATTGACATGAATCCGCCATGGGTACACGTGTTCCCCTTCCAGAACCCCCCTCCCACCTCCCTCCCGATTCCATCCCTCTAGGTCATCCGGGTGCACCATCCCTGAGCACCCTATATCATGCCTCAAACCTGGGCTGGTGATTCATTTCACATATAAACAAAGTTTAATTACAGAGTGCTGGAGATCTATCTTTGAAAAGTCACGCCACTTTAAATAGCCCTACTATTCAGATAAATGACCAGTGTTTCTTAAACGCTAATAATAGACAAAAAAAGGAGGAAATGGATGCGAGCCTGACTAATCCTGAGAAATGAAAAACAGTGTCAGATTTTTGCAAATCAACATAAAGCAGACAATTTAAAGACTCACAGGATTTTGTCTTGTTTTGGACCTGCCTGCCTCTATTTCTCCCACAACTAATTACCTCAGAAATGAAAGATAGATGTGCATTTTCAAAAGTAAATTGTGTTTTACCTAATTATATTGTTTAAGGTTCTCAAACCTAAAACTAGTAGTCTGTCTAATCTTTGTGGTCTCTGTGCCTGGCATGGTGCCCGGCCGGCTCTGTACCAGGCCTGTAGGCACTCAGTAAAGAAGTGGAACAGATTTGTGTGGTGACCACTCGTTTGCTCTTTGAACGTATTCATCCTGAGTTTAGTCATCACCAGGCAGCTTGGACATACTAGCCTCAAGTTTTACATTGAATGGAAATGTCCAGATTAATTTAACCAGTTCCCTGTTGAACATTTGAATTCTTCATGTCACTATTTGGATGACTAAGTTCCATGAACTTGTGGCCTTTGATTAGGGAGCTTGACTGAAGGCCTGGGTCACTGCTCTCACTGGCAGAGGATGGAGGCTGTGAACTAAGGACAATTCTCAGAACCAATGACTTGTACCAAGAGAAGAGACCATGGCTGGGCCTCTTGTTGATAAACTCTTTTTACTAACCCTGAACTCTATAAAACCTCAAGAAGAGCTTTTAAGATATCAAAATACTATATATATATATATATATATAAGATATATATAAAGTTCTCCTGAAATAGAAAATACAATTTAAGTAAATGGGAAGTAAATTCAAAACAAGTAACCATTTCACCTATCAAACTGTCAAAAACTAAAAAGAAGAACAAAAACACACTCCTATATACAAATAGATAACCAACAAGGACCTAGTGTATAGCACAGGGAACTACACTCAATATTGGGTAACAACCTATACCGAAAAAGAGTCTTTAAAAAAAAGTATATATATACATATAACTAAATCATTTTGCTGTACACTTGAAACTAATACAACACTGCAAATCAACTGTACTTCAATTTAAAAAATAAAGAGGATACTACGGATTGCTGGGGAAGGAAGGTAAAATCCTCCTTCAAATGCACTGTTTATGGGAGTATTAATGAAGAGAGGATTTTGGGGTGGAAATTTGGAAATACGAACCAGATAATTTTTAAAAAGAGGATGTCTTTTGATTAGGGATATCTTTCATTGGAATGTATCACAAAGACATAACTAAGAAGTGTGTTAAGATTTAGATATGTCATCCAAATACTGACTTTAATAGTAAAAACATGAAAAATTTAAATATTCAACAGGGAATTTGTTAAATCAATCTGGACATTTCCATTCAATGTAAAACTAAAAGCTCTTTGTGATCAATATTAACTTTAAAATTAAGTTACTAAACAGTATATAAATTACTCTCATTTCTGTATACACAGTATGTACAGTCACAGAAAAAAGTGAAAATATAGATATCAAGTTGTTAGCAGTGTTACTATTAACATCTTTGAGTGGTAGTTTGGAAAGTAGTGGCATTCTCTAAAGTTTTTGAAAATTAAGTATGAATTAATCATCTTTAAAGGGTCTTTTAAAGAACCTTAAAAATAAGGCTAAAATAAAAGAAAACAATTTAATGAGCTAAATCCATAAAGGCTGATCTCAAACTTTCCACATTTGAAGGCAGTGAAAGCGCTCTCACACTTAAGAATAATATATTTGAAAGAATAATATATTTGAAAAAACAAGAATAATATATTTGACATCAAAAAATTTTAAGCTTTGAACATTTTTTAAATCATGAAATTAAATGATAACCAAAAATTTGAGAAAATTATAAGCAGAATTTTGACGAAAAAGTTAATCATTTTAGGTGTGTAAAAGTGGCTCAGTGATAAGGAATCTGCCTGGCAATACAAGAGTCAAGCGTTCGATCACTGGGTGGTGAAGATCTCCTGGAGAAGGAAATGGCAACCAACTCCAATTTTCTTGCCTGGACAATCCATGGAGAGAGGAGCCTGACAGGCTACAGTCCATCCCTGGGTGAACACAACTTAGTGACTAAACAACAACAACAAAAAAGCTCTCACAAATCAATCATAAAAATATCAGCATCCCAATTTAAAAAAAATAGGGAAAATTAAGAACAGACCACTTCTAACACATATGGTGCATTTGCACAGATGTGGGAAGGCACCCTTTTCCCTGGGCAGCAGCCAAGGAGAAGCTTAGCTGACTCTCAGCCCCAAGGTCCCCTCAACCTGGACACAACAAAATACCCATACGTAGTTGCCAAGGAGGGAACAGGAACTTTGGTAAAAGAAGAAATTTAAATGATCAACAAACATCTGAGAATAGTTTAACCTCATTAATTATCAGACTGCAATCTAAAACAAAACTGTATCTTTTTTTTGCTTTTCAAGTTCACCAAAAAAAATTATAATTGTCATATACTGGTGACAAGATGTGAGAAAGACACTCAAACACCGTTGGAAGAAAACATAAATGTTTACAACCTATCTACTAGTCATTTTCAAAGTATGAATCAAGAACCTGAAAATGTTTATCTTTTGTTCCTGCACTTTCAGAAGACTATTCTAAAGTAATAATCAGAGATACAAAGATTTATGTACAATCATGATTTATAATAATGAAAAAGCAAAACAACCTAAAAATAAAAAAATAGGAGATGATAAATTTCATCTTTAAATGATATAAAGAATACTTCAGAGACTAATAAAACACCAATAATATAGCATTAAGTAGAAAATGCACAACAGAATGAATGATATAAAATTGGGAGATCATAATTTGTATATTTTTATAATCATATTCTTGTGCATGCACATGTTAGATACTGCAAAAAAATATACCAAGTGTTGCTGTTGTTTAGTCACTAAGACATGTCTGACTCTTGCAACCCCATGGACTGTAGCCCACCAGGCTTCTCTGTCCATGGGATTTCCCAGGCAAGAATACTGGAGTGGCTTGCCATTTCCTTTGCCAAGGGATCTTCCTAATCCAGGAATCGAACCCAGGAATCAACCGCAGACTGACAGGCAGATTCTTTACCACAGAGCCGCTGGGCCCAGGAATTATGAGTGGCTTCTCTTCTCTGTACTTTTCTCTAGTTTCCAGTTTTTTTACTTGTGAACTTATATTATCTTCATAATCATAAAAAAAAAGGCCTCAAGCTATGATGCTTTAAAAAGAAAACACTACAAATATAAAACTGTACCATAAAATAGTTGCAGCAAAAATCAGCTTGCACCATAGCATTGAAAGCAGTGAGGCAGGCCGTTCAGAAATGCTTCAAAACAATGATTTATAAAATAATCCATCAAATGCTAAGTACAAAAAAAAGAAATCTGAGAATCATAAAAACATTATAATGTCTTCCATATTCCAGGAATATCTGGTGCGAAAATAGCAAAATCTGGTTAGTCCTGAAAGCTCAGCATAGCACGTTCAATTCGGTGCACCTGGCTAACCATGGGTTATGCTGCAAGAGGAAAACTCCCAATTTGCAATTAAATGTGTCCTGGGTTTTGACCACACAGGCATTTTATTGTTTAAAAAGGACCAGGAAACCAAAAAATAGCATGTGTGGGGGTCATTTAAAAGTGGAAAAGAGAAGAGAAACAGCTACAACCACTAGTCAATTCAACTTCAGGACACTAGAAATGATAAATGAACTGTGTCCCAAGATTTGTGGGCAAACTCAACAAGCAAATTTGTGGTTTTGTGTGGCTGAATACAAACCACACCTTTTACGATGTTTACTGAAAACTGAAGATAAACACAGGATAAAAAGTAGCCTTTCCTTATCTCCCTCTCACAAGACCTACAAGGATGTGACCCTTTAGACTTCTAAGATTCAAAGAAGATAATGATTTCTGAAAATGTAAGGTACAGTATTTAAGGCCTGGCGAATTTCTGCAATATGAGAAGAAAAGTATATTTCACTGTGGAATCCACAACCAAGAAGTATATATCTTAAAGTTCCTGTGTCATAAACCGTGTTGATTCCCACAAGCTAACACTGCTTAGGTTTGGTTCATGAAGGCAAAGTTTCTTAACGTTTTTTTTTAAAACTCTCCCTCTCCAACCCCGATCCCCCGCCCTCCCCCCACCTCGCTTTCTTCCTGACATATTTTTGGCAACTTGAGTGATTCTGTGAGGCCACTTTCTCCCTCAAGTTCACCTGATGTACTTTTTGTTCCCTGCTGTGGATGCTCCTTGGATATGTTAAGTAAATAACTTCACATTTGCGACAAAACCACCCTGAAAGACGCCTGCAGGAAATCCAATGATGCAATCTCTCCACAGCTTAACTAACAGACTCCAGCTCGCGTCTGGCATGATCTATGAACCAGCTTGTAGAAGCAGGTAGATGAGTCACAGGCTCGGCCCTCCAGGGAAAAAGCAAGTCTATGTTACGGAAAAAATAAGTTGCTGTTAAAAAAATTTTTTTTAATAAAAACTCAACCGTGCCTACATCTCCTTTTTGTTTTCAAAGGAAGTCATATTCCGGGTTCTCTTTATTCCTGCAAAAGATTAAATGCAACTGGACCACCACCGAGTCGCTCCCAAGAACACGCACTCAGGTGAGGTCCGAGAAGGCCTAGAAGGCAGCCCCGCCTACAGGGAATTTTCTCCAAGGGAAACTGCGCACGCGCGCAGGCAGCTTACTGAGTAGATGAAAACGTTTCTCTTCTGCTTAGTCACCCTCGACCCCCCCAGCTCCAAGTTACATAGAGGTTGGAAACTCCCACACCTATTTGTGCTGTTTTGAAAAATAGTTGGACTTGATAATTGGGCCAACCCAAAGAGACAGGGGTGTTGAGACCAACCCAAAAGTGTCCAGGTGAGTGAGGCATAGTGCAAAAGACACACGTGGCATACCTGCAATGATGAGTAAAGTGGCATGCTTGGATAGGAGGGAGGGAGCGGGTGAATTCTACCTGGAACAACTAAGCAAGCTGAGTCTCTCTCCCCTTTTATTTAGGGTATGTGTGTGCTATTTTTATACATCTCCATGGCCAAATGACTGTTCTTTACAAAGTACCTTTAAATGGTTCTCTTTAATTACAAAAACACTTCTGCAAACTAGAAAAATACAGAGAAGCACAAATAAGACACGGAAGTGTCTATAATTTCTCCATGCTGAGAGCAAACCGCTGTTAACCTATTGTGGTTTTATTATTATAGCTTATTATTTTCTATGCCTGTAAACATTCTAACATAATACACCATGACATTTTTTCCTGTTATTAAATATTTTTCCATAATATGATTTATAATGCTTGCAGAGTTCCCCATCATCTCACTGAATAGTGATTTATCGGAGAATTTAAACCAGTCCTCTGTAGCTGGACACTTAGAGCTTTCCTGATTTTTTCAGGAAAATATGTCTTTTTAAATATTTCTACAATTAATATCCTTGATTACTTCTTTAAAATAAAGCCCCCAAACCGGAATTCAGATGTCAAAAGGTAGGCCCATTTCAACCAGTTTAACCAAACTGTTTTCCAGAAAGTTTGTAATAATTTATAATCCTCCTAGAAATGTATTTTAGTCAAACCCAATTTTGTTAATCTTGGCCCATTTGACAGGGAAACCTCGAGCTTCCCTGTTCTATCATCTGTATTTCTTGAATTATTAATAAACTAAATATTATTTCATCTGCTTATTACTACTTGTAGCTTTTGTGAACTGTCTACTCATGGTTATGGACCATATTTCCAAAGCGACATGTGTCCTTTTGAAAAATGTTTTCAAAACTATGTACAAGATAGACATAGTTTTAAAACTAGCCACAAAGATGCCAAAGCAGCTAAAAACCGTGGTCTACACAAGAAGCATAAAGGTATTTACAGGGTCTTATAACCTATCAGAAGTCCTCCACCCTGAAAACCTTCCAGGGGCTATAGTCCATTTTGTCTCGGTACCAATACTGGCTTCAGAGAAAATGAACTTCAGAGACTTTTAAATCTTATAACACAATAGGATACCAGAAAAGGAGATTTTATTCCTGACCTAAACAAATAGTCACTGTGTGCCCTGGAGTGAAATAATACACTGTCTTATACTCGAGGAGAAACTACAGGTGTTATTCTTAGTCCTTATATTATTTAATACCTTCTCTGAACTCTTATTAAACCACTGGTTTGGCAATCTGGTTGACAATGGGTTTCCCTGAATTTTGTCTTATTAAGAGGAGGAGGAATCAGGAAGTGGAGGAGGAGGGGTGACAGAGGAGAAGGATGGGGAGGAGAGGAAAGGGCAGGAAGAGCAAAGAGGAGAACCCTTTGTCCTTTTTGCTGCTGTTTTCAATTTACTAAATTTTATTCAGTGTCCCGTGCATTCCAATATTGCCTCTCACTCCACAAGCCTGCGCAGAATAAACCACTTCCTGGGCGCTCTCTGGCAAGAGAGTTCTCCGAAAAACTACCAGCGCTTTTTATCTGATTTTCTTGTACCTTTATCTGCCAGCCCAGTGAGGCTGTTCAAGGATCCACTCAGTAAACCATTGATCTCACAGCCTAGCTGCCCTTCTGAATTCCACGTGGCCCTCTGAATTTCTCCTGCCTGCCAGAAGTCTGTCATCTTAAACCACCTTTTATTTTGCTAAAATAAAATGATTGAGTGGGGGAGGGCATGGGAGCAGAAGCAGGTCCCACTGTGCTGGGTCCTCTCCTATCTTGTTAACATCATCTTTCTGTGAGCTGCCAGCAGCCCAGACCCCTCTGGAAGGGAGAAAATGAAACTCGCAGAATGTTGGAGTAAGTGATTATCCTCAGAGATCATTTAGTTCAACTTCATTTTACAGGTAAAAAATAATGAAAGAACCCTCTGATCTTATGTTAATTATCTTACTGGCAATACAGGAAAGAGGCTAAAGCTACCTTTGTTCCTTGCTTCTTTGAAAAGTTAGATCCAAGAAGTACAGAAAGCAGTTATTTTCTGAGGCTCACTGAACTGAGAACCAAAACCAATGATTTGGGGTGAGTGTGGGAAGGAAAGTGTTCTAATAAAACGCTGTCGGAATCTTAACCAGGTATCTCATACAGTCATGTTCATATTTTAAGAAGCAAATAGGCAATGCCTCCCCTGTTCTCAATCTCCTTACCCATAAAAAGCAGTGTATAATTTATCAGAACCTCAGATTTTCAATTCATTCAGCACTGGTGTGCAACATACAAGAAAGAATCAAGGCACTTTTATCTTCAAACCAAACGTTTAGCTTCAAATCCTATACTTGGGTACTCATAGACCTGGAAGGTCTGGAAGGTTCATCCTAGAAGGTCTGGAAGATCACTTGTAAGATCTGGAAGGTTCATCCTAGATCTCAGATTCAAGGCTTCAAGTAAGAATCAGTTGCCCAGGAAGACAAACAGCACTTGGTCGTCTTCTCCTAGACCCCAGCTGTGCAGGCTGAGCCAGGCAACTCTTTTATCTACTGAGAAAAGCCTGCAGCTCAATAGCGGCTAAAGCACAGTTTCTTTCTGCTCCTTTTTTTTCTCTCTCTTTTCTCCATTCTTCTCCCCTTCACTTCAACCTTTCCCCCTTTTCCAAAATCTCATCTAAACTCAGGAGTCTTAAAAAAGAGAGACTCTGGGGGAGGAGAGTTGTTATACATATACATTCAGCATTGGGAGGAAAGGCCGGCACCAAAATAAAAAGAAGCAACATGTGAATCTTGCTTTCCTTTTCTGCTCCGGAGGGTGTCTGCATTCACACTTGCAAAGGAAGCATTTCCTTGGGAGTGAATGTGAAGTCAGATCACTTTAAAAGTGCACCCCACAAAGTTCACTGCCCTGTTCATTACAAAGTAAAATAAGGGCTCTGCATCACTACAGGCAGTGATGGCTTTCTGCTGAATGCCCATTTCAAATACATGGTCAATCTCCATAACCCTGACAGATTGTCAAAATGTACATCAAAATCCGCTGAAATGCACCAGCTTTTTTAGTGCCTTCCATAGCACTCAAAAAATGTTTGTTTGGTGGGTATTATATGTAACAGATCAAAATATGCTGTTTTTTAAAATAATATTACTTTAATTCTGCTACTCCCCAGAACACATCAAGCTAAAACACTTAATTCTCTTCCCAATATAAATGGGGGTGGGACTTGGGGGTAAATCTCTAAGGTGGTACTGTTTCTATCCAACCTGCCCCTTTATAGTCCAGTCCTTTTTATCATAGACTATTAGAAGACATGGCACAAAATGTAATTTTCTGGTGATGGATGGACGGATAAATAAATAAAATAGAACTAAGGACTACTTTAGTGGATGGAATACACAGGGCATGTGGAGGGTAGAATGAATCTGAATTTTGGAGGCCTAAGTTTGAAGACTTGTGAAACTGTCTGGGGGATCCCAGGTATATGTTGTTGTTGCTAAGCAACCCACTCATCCTTGTGGCCCGAAGCAGAAATTCCGATTCAGCCTGTTGCTGCTCGCTAAGGAATTTTTCCTGGACATGTTTGCCAAACCAATCACTACCCTGTTTCAGCTTAGACCTAATGTTTTTATAATTGAGCAGGAATCCTTGAAGAATACCTTTTGAAAAGGAAGAGTGTACACACCCCAAAGTGAATGGCAGGGATCATGAGTGAGGACTCTAGGACAAGGCTTGCCTTAAACTAAGAAGAACTTAAAAGTAACTAGATAGGGTGGCATCATCTACAGCCATCATCTTAACTCTTGGCTCAGGTAACAAGGATGGGCTGCTGATGCTTACAAGACTTAAAAGAATACAGCAAAGTTCACTGACTAAAGGAACGTCTAAAATCAGATTCATATTTCTCTCTCTGCACACAAGATATGCAGGTGTCAATTCCTACGAAGTATATGGGAGGAAAAAAAAAAAATATCAAGAAAGTGGCATCAGGAGACAGACCAAGAAGGGAAGGAAGGAAGGGAAGGAGGGGAAAATGGGGGAAAAATACTGTGTCAGACTAAGGACGAAATAAGAGAGGGAAAATACTATTTAACCAAATTGTTTATTTTTTAACCTGAAATATATGCCTAGTTGTATCAAAGTTACAGAGGGGAACCAAAACATTTGTTTCAGTTACCTAAGACTTTTTAACAACTCGTTTTAATAACCTAACATCAAAATAATAATCTTGTTTAAAGTATCTGTAGATCTTAAACAAATACTTTGTGGGGTTCTTTGACAGTGTTTTTGCATAAATGTTTCTATGTATGTTTGACTTACGTGGCTATATGTTTAAATTCTCTTTTGACTTTGCAGAATATAGTACAAATTGCTAGATACAGCTCTTTAGCACTACTCTAGCACCGACTTTTAATCCTCCTTTAAATCAGATGGCACTGGGTGCATTTGAGTGACCTAGTCTCTGCAGTCGGTTTAAAATAGGATCTAATTACAGATCAACAGAGGGCCTAGTGCCATCTTATCAAGGTAATACTTAAAGCTACCATCTTCAAGCAGCCTACTTAAATACTTAAAGCAGCCCTAGAAATGAAACTGCAACCATCATCCCATTAAATATTTCACCAAGGACCAACATCAGATCATATAGATCAGAACTTGTTATCTTTGACTTTGTGCTATAAAATAAAACCTAATTTTAACGAAATGACTGTGCCCAGAAAAATGAACACCAATTTTATACTCTAATGTGAAATTATGGAAGGATGAGGTTGGCCTTCTAACTCCAACTCAGCTCCCTAGTGAATGGGATCCAGCCTAAACTCTGAGCTTGACCTTTTAGCTCTGGGCCTGGCAGAAGCCCCCGTGGGGCGACATCACTCCAAATCAGGTGTTTAGCAGATCTGGAAATTTATGACCTGTCAAAAGGATCCCATTCCTCCAGAAGGGACAGTTCAACAAAACAATGAAAGTAAATGACATTGAGAGAAGACCTAAAAACTCTTAATGTTGCTCAGTCAAATCCAACTCTCTGACCCCAGGGATTATAGCCCTCTAGTCTTCTCTGTCCACGGAATTCTGCAAATAAGAGTCCTGGAGTGGGTTGCCCTTTCCTTCTCTAGGGGATCTTCCAACCCACGGATCGAACCCTGGTCTCCTGCATTGCAGGCAGATTCTTTACCATCTGAGACACCAGCGAAGCCCACTAAGAACTCATAGAAAAGGGAAAGAAAGAGAAGTCACTCAGTCGTGTCCAACTCTGCAACCCCATGGACTGTAGCCTACACAGGCTCCTCCGTCCATGGGATTTTCCAGGCAAGAGTACCAGAGTGGGTTGCCATTTCCTTCTCCAAAAAACAATTAAAGCCAAGTTAAAATGTCAGAAGCTAATCATTTAGAAGTAGTAATACTGAAGGTAAAACAAAGTCCACAGACTTCATTTCACATATACCTGGAAAGTTGCATATGAATTGAATTTATTAAAGCATTCTCTTAAAGCATTAGTTTGCTAAATAATCTAATGTAGATGCCCTGTCCCCTCTCCCCACAGCTCTGGGGTGGGGCACATGGAATGTAGTTTTACCAAGTGCCTCAGGTGATATTTTTGTAATCAGATGAGTTTGCAGTGATTTAAAGAATTCCCAGGGACATTCCTATTACTAAGCACATACATGATTATCTTCAACCTTTTTCCCCAATCAATCTACACTTTCCTATTACTGTCTAGCAGTTTCTTATTTTTCAGGTAGGTTAATTTTGCCTGTATATTGGTTTATTTCACTGAAGATGCAAAACTAAGGAAAGCACACTGTTTGCAGTGTCTCACTTCAGAACACAGTGGACCAGTCTGTTTTCTGACAGATACAGGTTTGCAGAAATTGAATGAGGGCAAGAAAAAGGGCAAACCTTATTTTGCTGGAGGCTAATTTAGGGTTGGGACTTCTCAGTAGCACAGATGGTAAAGAATCTGCCTGCAATACAGAAGACCAGGGTTCGATCCCTAGCTCAGGAAGATTCCCTGGAGAAGGAAATGGGAAGGAAATGGCAAGGAAATGGCAATCCACTCCAGTACTCTTGCCTGGAGAATCCCATGGACAGAGGAGTCTGGAGGGCTATAGTCCATGGGGTCACAAAGAGTTGGACACAATAAACGACTAACACACACACACACACACACACACACACACACACAAATTAGGATTGAGATAGCCAGGAAGGGTGGCAGCTTAAAATAAGAGGTTTAGACAGGAGTGTCAGAGCAATACCATGCAGGTCCCTCTCCTTCAGTTCTAATTCCCTGGGGTCATCCAGAATCTGTACATTTTTTTCATCCCTAAATTAAGACATGTGCAAGACTTAATCCATTGCAGGGAAGATTAACACTGGACTCTAGCCATTAAACTAGTGATATCTGAGGAAAGAAATAAGACTGACACTATTGGCTAATTCTTTATTTACTACCCTCTTGACTGCCAAGACCATTTATAAGTATAGTGTTGTCTGGTTTTGAGTGTACAAGTGTCTGGACTATTAAGTAGAGAGTTGATTATGTTAGTTTACTTAATGGGACGGCTGTCTGTCTACATCTCTGATTCACCCACACTGAGCTCCTTTCTGATCCTAGAATATGCTAAGCACTCTCCCACCTCAGGGCCTTTGCACTTACTCTCCCATCTGCCTGTAAAACTTTTATCCCAAGTATCTTCAGTGCTTGAGCCCTCACTTCAGCTGTCTGCTCAAAAGTCATCAGAAAGGCCATCCCTGACCACCTAATATAACATAATTTCCATTATTTGCAATCCCTTTAGCCTGCTTTGCTTTCCTTTGTATCATTTATCATCATCTAACTTGTTATGTATTTACTTCTTCATAGATTTCTTCTGTTTCCTGGCACTACAATGATAGCACCATGATGGCAGGGAGTTTGTTCCATCTGCTAATGAATCTCAATGCCAGGCTCAATGGCATTGTTCAGTATATAGTGGCACTAAAGATATATTTGTTGAATAAATGAATGGGTATTTTTTAGTGCTTTGAGGAAGACATGGTTAACTCGGTGTTTGTGATCTTAAAAGATATTTTAGGGAATTCCCTGGCAATCCAGGGGTTAGGACTCCGCATTGTCACTGCCCTTGCCCAGGTCCTATCCCTAGTCAGGGAACTAAGATCCTGCAAGCCCTGTGGCATGGTCAAAAAATATATATATATAGCCAAATAGAAACATATACATTTATAAAACTAAAGAGTAGAAAGATTAATTAAAATGTTTCACCCCACTAATTGAAAGATTACCCACATAAGGCATCTATAAATTTGTTTATTTTTCTTTTGAGAATTGACTGGACTCCCTAGATAAAATGCACCAAATAACTAAAGGTAACTGCCCTAAGGTTAAAGTGGGGTGGGGAGACAGAAGGGGGACTTATATAATATCTGTTCAAGTCTCTTCTTCTGCTGGATTGTATAAGTTTCTTGAGGACATAGCCCACATTATACATCTTTTTATTTTCCTGTACACCTATCTGAATGTGTTGCAAATGGTAAGTAATCAGAAAATACATATAGGTAATGAAAAACACCTGCGGGTTTCAAATAGATCATATATATTCTGAATATTTTGGCAGTAATGTAAGAGTTTCTAAATCTGTCACTGTTCTGCTAGAACATACATGCTTGTTGACAAAGACCATAAATCTTCATAAAATGTTAGAAAGGGGGAGTAGAAAAATTTTAAATATGTACAAAGACAAACTGTCCTAAAAATACTTTGTTTTAAATAGCGATAGCATCAACATTGCAGAACATAAAAAGCAGATAGTTTCCATCTGAAAAGTTCACAGCTATAAAAAAGATGATGCTACTTCAGTCCAGACTTGCTAACTGGAATTATCTTCGTGTGCTATCCAAAAGCTTACCTACACTTTGATGGGTTTAAAAAAAAAAAAAATAAAATCCTGTGTGTATTCTTTTAGGTTAGTTCCAGAAAATACAGACAGGCCTCCTACACAGATTTACCATGAAGCTGATAAAGTTCAAGCTTCAGGATCCCCGTTTGTTCTGGCAGGAAGCTCCAGAAAGCAGGCTCATGAGTGTGGGTTTTTTTTTTTTTTTCTTTTGAGACCTCACTCCTACTCCACCTAACACACACAATTGCATAAACTTCAAGCTCATAAAACCTGGACCCATCCTGACAGCCCTCCATTAGAATATTAACATTTAGAAAACAAGGCTAGAATCTGCAAAAACGATCCAAAAATTATTTTTTAATGTCAAGTATTTCTCCATAGTCCCAGCAAAGAGAGGCGAATGGGGTTCAACAGTCTCTTTGGGGTATTGTTAATATTTCTTTTCCCAGGAAACAAAATGAAGTCTTGGAAACCATGACTAGATAAAAGTTACTTTCATTAAATGTAAGTATACATAACCCCAGATAGTTTTTGTTGTTGTTGTTGTTAATTGTTTATTTATTGAGAGACTATTTCTCACCCAAGATAGTCATAGTTTCATAGTTCAGGAACACAGGAAAGAGACTTCTATGGAACTCAACCCAAAGAAATTCTTTATATTCCAAATCACTTTGCACTCTGAAAGATACCAGCCTTCCTCATCTCCTCAAAATCTTTCATGGAATCATAATTCCTGTAGAAATCTGCATATGCCTTCCTTCTTCGCTCAGCCACAGCAAACTTATAGAAAGTTGCAAACCCCAGGGAGACCATGAATGCTCCAACAATATGAAGTCGCAGACGTTTGGCCAGGAGGCCACGCATCTGAGGTTTTGCCAAAGCAGTGGACATGGCAGTTTTTCTTCTCGACGGCTCAAGCCCCCAGATAGTTTTATACACAGAAATTTGGTAATGTATCACAGTGAACTAGATTGCTAGTGTTCTGAACTTATTATCTTTAAATTTATTTTTAATTGACATATAATTCACAGTCGATATGGTATTAGTTTCAAGCACATAACATGGTAATTTGATGTCAATGTACTGCACACTCAGTTGCTAAGTTGTGTCTTTGCTACTCCATGGACTGCAGCCCATCAGGCTCCTCTGTCCATAGAATTTTACAGGCAAGAATACTGGAGCAGGTTGCCATTTCCTCCTTCAGAGGATCTTCCCTACCTAAGGACTGAACCCAGGTCTCCTGAGTCTCCTGCATTGGCATGGGGACTCTTTACCACTGAGCCACCTGAGAAGCCTACGGACTAATACATTATAAAATTATCCGCACAATAAACGTAGTTACTGTCCATCATCAAACTTAACCAACATTATTGAACTTATCTTCAATACTAAATAAATTATCTTTATAATTTATTATACATGCTAAGTACAACCGGTTAAAATATAAGCCCATCTGATTTCACCCTAAATTCATTTGAGTCCCGTTGTATCACAAAACGAAGGGGGCTGCAACCAACGTTATATTATTTAATTAAGGAATTGCAGTAAGTCTTATCCAACATTCACTAGATTTGCGACCATTTTTGACAAGAAGATGAAAACCAACCAAAAACAAAACCCTGCGGCCATCTCGGCTTTTGGTTACTGAACTCGGAGTAGTGAGTTCTTAAAGGTTAGAGAATTTAGGGGGAGGAAACAAGGATATACTCAATCACTACTCCAGTCCTCCCCTTTTCCCACCCTCTTCTCGTCGTTTGCAACTAGGTCCATCCCTCCGGTGTATAGTCGCAGCAGCTAATTTTTCACTAGTGAGTAAAGTGGTACTAATACCTAGTATTTTTTTAAATATGCTAGCCTATGCCGGGGCTTAACTCTGGGGACGGTCCCCTCCATCCCTGGATAGGTCCGCGCGGCATTCGCGCTGCCCCCTCAAGGTCCCTCAATCCGAGAGGGTCCAGGGCCACTCGGCCCGGAGAGGCGCCCTGAAGAAGGTCTCCTTGGTGTGGCCACACCGCCGAGATAAAGCGGCCGGGCAAGGCGGGAAGGTGGCCCCTACGCACTCCAATAGGACGCAGCCCGTTCCCAGCCGAGGACGCGCCCGACAGGAGGGGGAAGGGAGTGTCGCCACCGAATCCCAGGAAAGGCCGCGGGACCCACCTCCGGCTCCCCCCTCGCTCCCGCCCTCGGCCCCACCTCCCCCAGCCTGCACAAAGCCGGCCCGGAGGCGGGGGTCAGGCCTGCTGGGAGGCCGCCCGGACGAGGCTGGACCCGGGCCCGGCGCCCCGCGGCTCCGGCCGCCGTGCCCCGGCGCGTCTCGAGTTCCCGTCCCGGACGGGGCGGACGCGCCCCCCGGCTGGCCTTGGGAGGCGCGGGAAGCCGGGCTCCCCGCCTTTTCAGGCGACAGTCCCCCGGGGAGGCCAGGCGCACCCGCCGCCGTCCCGCCAGCCACGCCCGAGGTGGCGGCGTCCAGCGCGCGGCGCCCGGGCCGTCGGGGCGGCGGAGGCCGGCCGGGCGCGGGGGTGACCCCATAAGTCGCACGCGCCCCTGCGCGCCCAGCCGTGGCACAGACTCTGGCCTCAAATCGATCCCCCTCATTTCCGAAAGGCCCCCGTCCTCCCGCACCTGCGTAAGGTGGCCGAACAATGCGGGGGCGGGCAGGCGGGGCAGGGCGGCCCTGGGGCCGCGGTGGGCTCGGCGCCCGTGGCCCGCGAGGCCCGGGCCGGCCGGCGCCTGGCCTCCCGTCGGGGGCGCACACATGCACGCCGTCCGGCCCGGTGCGGGAAGATGGCCGTTTCGGCTTTCAGGATAAAGGCTCTTTGTTGCGCTCACACAAAAGCCGCCAAGACCCGCTTTTCCAGCAGGCCGTTTGGGCAAATCGAAGGAACGCAGCTGAGTTTTCCAAATGGCCCTCAGAGCCCGAAGCGGTGGGAGCAACTAAAAGAGAGGGGGAATAAGAGGCCTCCCGCCCTCTGCTACCGAAACCTCTGCCAATATCCAAGGATTCGTCCTGGGAGACCGGGGCTGAGATCATTCGTAAAGGGAGGAAGGAAAGAGGAGAAAACCTACTTTTACTATCAAGGCCCAAAGGGGATATTAAACATTCACATTCTTGCAGGGTTTCTCCCCTTAACCAGGGTAGAAACATAATCTGGAAAAGTCTGGATACACCAAAAAGAAAAAGAAAGAAAAAAAAAAAACCAACAATAGCAACTTAAAAAAAAAAATAACAAACCAGTTGCCATCAGCCCAAAGTGGTAGTAGCAGCAGCCGGCGCGTGTGATCCACTTACTTGTCCGACTCTTGTGACATGTTTGATCCAATGAACTCGCTCCCCTTTTCCTGGAGCCTCAGCCTCTGGTGAAACTGGACTTTCAAGTCTGTGCAGGTGAAGGTGTGTGAGAGCGCCCGAGATGGCAGAACAAGAGCTACAGGTAATTCTGCTTTTCCGTCCCCCCTCACCACTCTCGCTCGCTCGCCCGCTCGCGCCCTCACCTAGCCGGAAAGGTGGGATGGGGGGGGCCCCTCACATGGGGCCCGAGCTCGGAGGCGGCCGGGCGGCGCGGAGTCCCTCCCGGATCGTGGCAGTGGGCAGCCACAGAGCAGAAAGTGGCGGACTTGGGCGGCCACAGGTAACTTTCTCGCAAGGAGCTGAATTCTTTCACTAAAGGGTACGAGCCCGAGGGACGAGCTGCGCGGTGATTGGCTGCGAGGCTCCCGCAGGTGCGCTGCCATTGGCAGAGGCGCGCTCAGGTAAGGCCCTTCTCCAACTGCAGGTAACTCACTCCGAAGTTTACCTGAGTGGAGCGGCAGCACGCTTGCAGCCCAGCGGCGGGCCGTGGGAGCCGAGGGTCGGTGCTTGGAGCAGACTTCACGCTACGTTTCCCTTCTTCCCGGAGGCCGGCCTGGGGTGAGGGGTTGGGAGACCTTGAAGGAGAGAAGTTAACCAGGAAAAAAAAGGGAAAAAAAACCCAACACCTGCAACCACTAGGGATTGTGGGTCGAACGGAAGGACTAAGGAGAGCTGAACTCGGGTGTCCCGAGCCAACCGGAATCAAATGCGCAGCACAACCACGAGGCTTTTAATACCCGCATTAAGAGGACAGTGTTGGACAGTGTCAGAAGAGTACGGGACTGAAGTTTACGTTGTGCTCCGAGGGGGCGAAAAGCACAAAGATCGCCAAGTCTGTTACGTAATTGCATTTTTAACATTCTTATCCACAACAAACAACATGTCATGTCCCAATGTGTAAAAGATACCGTAGACGGCTAGACTTATAAAGAGATAAGCAGAAACACGACTTAGCGGCTGAACAGCTGCAGCAGCATCCTTTCTTGACCTCGGCGGGTAGGGAGTTTTGATGGATGGGATGAAGAAATTTGGTTGAACAGACACTCAAATGGCTCAGGCGCACCTCTTCCATCTCAATTCTGCAGCCCAGGATTGCAGAGCTGCAAACCACTGAATCCCTTCCATAAACCTATTGTCATTTGACGTTTCCAGGCAGGCATCAACATTTACATTGTAATTCGATAGAAGCAGCAACTACAAAGGTGCTTTATCCTTCCAGCTTAATATGGTTGCTACGGAAACAATTCAGGATGAAACTGACTTTTTGCAGTTTTGTTGCCCCTAGTTAAAAGCAGCGAATTTGCAAACGTGTAATTTATAACCAGTTCTTTCAAGGAATACTTGTATAAATTCTGACAGTAATCTAGCCCATGCATATTACTTGTAGAAATAAAGAGGGTGTGGAAACTTTATCATATTTATTTCGAGTTAATACTACATATGCAGAGATGAAACAACTTCCGTTTTAATCTGTATGGATCATGTATTTCCTGCACATTACATTATGAGGCAAGGTTTGGCTGCTCCATGTTTCATTCTCAACAAATGAATTTCAAGATTTTTTTTCTTTTTAAATACAGTATAAGCATGCACACTATCTTTTTAAAGATAATACAATAAGGTAATTCAATACCTACTTTCATGTACCTTCTTAACCTCCTGTCTAGAGGCTACCAAATTCCACTTTTAGCTGTCTAGTCTGTCATTACCTTCCTATTTCTAATAATTTATGCAGCTATCGCTTGATTTATCAATTTTGATGGTGTGCTTTGACCACCTCTTGCCTTAGATAAGGACTTAGCTCTTTCAAATCCTGTCTAGTTTCATCTTCCACCATTCTTCCAATGTATCTCTTTCACAGCTTAGGCATAGCAAGTAGTCAGTGACTGTGCAAATACTAGTCATAACAGAACCATCCACTGTACTATGGTTGTTTTCTTATTTTTTTAAAAAAGCTTTTATATATTTATTTAGTTTGTGATGTTTCCAATCTTATATTTTTTTCCTACAACATGTCTATCAAATGACTCACATTTATTTTTCAAATGATCAATCAATCCTACCCCCACACACCCCCAAACATCCCTCCAAATGTCCACTGCCCTTCTATTCCAATGGAGATAAGTTCCTCTCTGGACCTGCTACTCAGTTGTCATCTTGGGACAATCCCTCATTTCCAGAATAAGAGCCCCATTTCTCTGTCCTGGGACTTTTTGTTTGGTTTGCTCCTTCATTTTTTCCATGGCATATGTTCCAGTAATAGCCCAAGAATGGGTTCAGAAGGTAAAACTTATTCAACTTTCTTTTTTTTTCCAAAGAGTTTGACCAAGTGTCAAATTCTAAGTTGAAATTTTTCATTCATTCATAAGTTCATAAAAATTTCTCTTTTATCTTCTAGCAGCCAGTGTTGCCATTGAGAATTCTGATGCCATCCTGATTCCCACTCCTTTGTAACCTAGAATTTTTCTTCCTAAAAACTCATAGAATAATCTCTTTATCTCTGATATTCTGAGAATTCATAATTATGCGCCTTGGTTACCTAATATTCTGAAATTTCACTGTGTTGGAGGCTTTCATCAAATGTTTGCAAACCTTTGACTGTCACTTCATACTTAAGAATGAGATCATAAAACCCCTCTGGAAACTACACATAGGGGTGGGAGGAAAGGTTCTTGCTCATTGATGGGCTTGCTGTGTGGTGATCACATTCAAAGTTCGTCTTTCCTTAGGAAGATTCCCCAAATATAAGAAACTAGATGTCTTTTCTTCTGGGCTCTTCAGCATCTCAAGAGAAATATCTGCCATCCCTTGACTGAGGGTATGTTCATCTGGCTGCTGGTATTCTCAGAACAGGTCAGAAGAGATCCAGAGCAGTCACTGCTCAGTATGCAGTTTCTTTCATTCCTGTAGGTGCTTTACTCCTGCCCTTCTTTCTGCCGGAAGCACAAGCCTCTCTCCTGTATTTCCTACTGTCATTGTAATCACCTGGCTGCAAAAGTGGGACAGAGGACCTGAGGATCTAACAAGTCCAAATATCCACATTCACTCAGCTCTCAGCCTCTCACCTCTCTCTCACTTCTGGGATCCTGTGACCTCTCCTCGGCATCTCTTGTGATCTCTGGCATCTCCAAGACCTACTCCAATCTGGTGTTTTATAGAATAATCTCTTGGGCTGTTTCTATACTAACCTCTAGGATGTCATTCAGAGAAGGCAATGGCAGTGGGCTTCAGTACTCTTGCCTGGAAAATCCTATGGACGGAGGAGTCTGATAGGCTGCAGTTCATGGTGTCATGAACAGTCGGACGTGGCTTCACTTTCACTTTTTACTTTCATGCATTGGAGAAGGAAATGGCAACCCACTCCAGTGTTCTTGCCTGGAGAATCCCAGGGATGGCGGAGCCTGGTGGGCTGCCATCTATGGGGTCGCACAGAGTCGGACTCGACTGAAGCAACTTAGCAGCAGCAGCCGCAGCTAGGATGACATTAGAGTAGCTTCTGATGTGCTGTTAAACCAATTTCCACTCTTCCGTTCATCCCCATCTTCCAGAATTGTGTTGAGATATATATCTTTTGCAGATGACTCCACCTCCATCCTCTTTGTCCCTGTGAATTTATCCTCTTATTTTCCTTTGCTGTCCTTTTCAGGAGACAATGAACATGAACAAGTATGGGTCAATCTGCCATCTTTAATCTGAAGCCATTTCTGAAACCATCCAAAAACTTTTACCAAACAGTCCCAAATTTGTTTGTGCAAACAAAACTAGAATTTATAAGCAAACCTTGCCTTTTTTTTGGTCAATGGTGCCCAAGATTGCCTTTTTTCTCACAGCTATCTAATAACTTAGCCTTGACTACATTGCTTAGTATGCCGTTTGACTACCTACTGCTGTATTGTTTGCTTAGATTCATGAAGGAGAAGGTCCTCATGAACAATTTAAAATCATCAACCATGAAGTTACCTCTGCTACCCAATCGAAGTTTTATTTAGATTTTTGTTTATTTTTAAACTTTTTATTTTGTATTAATATTGGGGAATAGCCGATTAACAGTGTTGTGATAGTTTCAGGTGAACAGTGCAGCCATGTGTATACTATTTGTTTATTTACTTATTTATTTTTTTTTAGACAGAAAGTTGTTTTTTTTTTAATATTTATTTTTATTTATTTATTTGGCTGTGTTGGGTCTTAGTTGGGGCATGTGGGGTCTAGTTCCCCGACCAGGGATCAAACCTGGCTCCCCTGCATTGGGAGCTCAGAGTCTTAGCCACTGGACCACCAGGGAAGTCCCTTATTTACTTATTTTTGACTGTGCTGGGTCTTCATTGCTGCATGGGATTTACTCTAGTTGCAGAGGTTGGGCTGGGGGCTTCCTACTCTTTGTTGCTGTGCTCAGGCTTCTCACTGTGGTGGCTTCTTTTGTTGAGGAACACAGGCTCTAGGGCACATGGGCTTCAGTAATTCCCATGCGTAGGCTCAAAAGCTGCGGCTCCTGGGCTCTGGAGTACAGGCTCAAGTTGTGCTCCTTGGGCTTAGTTGCTCCAAGGCATGTGGGATCTTCCGAGACCAAGGATCCATGTCTCCTGCACTGGCAGGCAGATTCTTTACAGTGAGCCACCAAGGAAGCCCCAGGTTACCCAATTGTTTTGATTCTGTTGGCAAAATAGTTCTAAGTGACTACAAAACCTTGCCACACCCAACATGAGAATGTACTCTCTTTCTCAAACATCTTTCTCCATAAACTCATGGAGGTGGACAGCAGTCTGTGTGTCTAGCAAGTCCTCTAGGTGATTCTGATGCAGGTTAGATTGTGAAACGCATCAGTACCGAATGCTGATGGGAGGAAGTAGCACCTCAGTAGCCGTTGAAAGCCATTATTGTAAATTATGCTGTATTTGGAGTTTTCCAGCAACTTGTAGCAACCATGGGGTAGGCAGTCTATTTTACCTGTCTGGATTATTTTATTCCTAATCTAGTGACTGTTTATATAATGGTTGACTATTATTCTCAATTGGAGCACTTAGCGAATTTTTTAAAACAGCCTGTGATCTGCTACATTATTTGTCATACCTTTAGGAATTTCAGCACAGGTTAGTGTTCGATGTCATTTTATGTGGCAGCAGCAAAGTAAATTCTCATGTAAAAAGCTAGCGATAAGAAAAAGCTAGTGTTTTTAAACTAAATTATTTCATTTATGAGATTAAAGTTTTAGTTAAATTTCTAGGGGAGAGAAACTTCTATTATCATTTTAATGTTTGCTTCTATTATCATTTTAATGGTGACTTTTAGCATATATTGTAATGGCCAATACTATTTTCTGAAATTAAAACTTTAGCATTTGACACCAAATTGTCACTTTATTATGTCTTTTTTTTCCCTCAGTTGTTTTGACTCCACAGAAATCAATAGGTGCTAGCCCATAGCCAACTCATCCCCACAGTGCTCTGAGTGAAGACAAGTCAGATTAGATATATGATGTACTAAAACCCCACTACCTAAGGCTCCAGGCAGTGAGAAGAATAGCCATCAAATGTTAAATCTCTTATAACGAGATGTGGGGAGAAGAATGCCGCTTCTGTGGCATCTGGGCAGAAATAGAAAGTTTGTTTTAAATTGTATGTCTATACATATATGTAATTTATGTATATATATATGTGTGTCTTATATTTATCTATTTGGCTGCATCAGGTCTTAGTTGTAGCACATGGACTTAGTTTACCTGCAGTATGTAGGATCTTTGTTCCCAGACCAGGGATCGAACCTCTGTCCCCTGCATGGAAAGTGGTTTTTAATCACTGGGCCACCAGAGAAGTTCCTAGAAATACCAGGTTTCTATGAACCCACCAATTGAATCTGCTTGCTGCTTTTCACCCGCTGTATGTCATATACAGAGCCACTAAAGCACATTGAATCTACTGTGGTAGATGATTGGTGGTATCTCCTAGGTTGCTTCACACTATAAAAATACTGATTTTTTGTTTGGCTTTTATCACCAAGATAAAAGATTCTTTATCATCTTGTACCTAACAGAAGCAGAAGATATTAAGAAGAGGTGACAAGAATACACAGAAGAACTGTACAAAAAACATCTTCATGACCCAGATAATCATGATGGTGTGATCACTCACATAGAGCCAGACATCCTGGAATGTGAAGTCAAGTGGGCCTTAGGAAGCCTCACTATGAACAAAGCTAGTGGAGGTGATGGAATTCCAGTTGAGTTATTTCAAATCCGGAAAGATGACGCTGTGGAAGTGCTGCACTCATTATGCCAACAAACTTGGAAAACTCAGCAGTGGCCACAGGACTGGAAAAGGTCAGTTTTCATTCCAATCCCAAAGAAAGGCATTTCCAAAGAATGCTCAAACTACCACACAATTACACTCATCTCACACGCTAGTAGAGTGATGCTCAAAATTCTCCAAGCCAGGCTTTAGCAATACATGAAACATGAACTTCCAGATGTTCAAGCTGGTTTTAGAAAAGGCTGAGGAACCAGAGATCAAATTGCCAACATCCCCTGGATCATCAAAAAAGCAAGTGAGTTCCAGAAAAACATCTATTTCTGCTTTATTGACTATGCCAAAGCCTTTGACTGTGTGCATCACAATAATCGGAAAATTCTGAAAGAGATGGGAATATCAGACCATCTGACCTGTCTCTTGAGAAACCTGTATGCAGGGCAGGAAGCAACAGTTAGAACTGGACATGGAACAACAGACTGGTTCCAAATAAGAAAAGGAGTATGTCAAGGCTGTATATTGTCACCCTGCTTATTTAATTTACATGCAGATTACATCATGAGAAATCCTGGGCTGGAGGAAGCGCAAGCTGGAATCAAGATTGCTGGGAGAAATATCAATAACCTCAGATATGCAGATAACACCACCCTTATGGCAGAAAGTGAAAAGGAACTAAAGAGCCTGTTGATGAAAGTGAAAGAGGAGCGTGAAAAAGTTGTCTTAAAGCTCAACATTCAGAAAACTAAGATCATGGCATCTGGTCCCATCACTTCATTGCAGATAGATGGGGAAACAGGGAACAGTGGCTGACTTTATTTTTCTGGGCTCCAAAATCACTGCAGATGGTGATTGCAGCAATGAAATTAAAAGACTCTTACTCCTTGGAAGGAAAGTTATGACCAATCTAGACAGCATATTAAAAAGCAGAGACATTACTTTGTCAACAAAGGTCCCTCTAGTCAAGGCTATGGTTTTTTCCAGTGATCATGTATGGATGTGAGAGTTGGACCATAAAGAAAGATGAGTGCTGAAGAATTGATGCTTTTGAACTGTGGTGTTGGAGAAGACTCTTGAGAGTCCCTTGGACTGCAAGGAAATCCAGCCACACCTTCCTAAAGGAGATCAGTCCTAGGTGTTCATTGGAAGGACTGATGTTGAAGCTGAAACTCCAATACTTTGGCCACCTGATGCGAAGAGCTGACTCATTGGAAAAGACCCTGATGCTGGGAAAGATTGAGGGCAGGAGGAGAAGGGGATGACAGAGGATGAGATGGAGGATGGCATCATCGACTCAATGGCCATGGGTTTGGGTGGACTTCGGGAGTTGATGATGGACAGGGAGGCCTGACATGCTGCAGTTCATGGGGTCACAAAGAGTGGGACACAACTGAGCAAATAAACTGAACTGAACTGAAAGAATGAAATGTACCTGGGTGTCTGAATTTGAAATCGACATAGAAATATATAACTTAACCCACTAAGCATTAAATGACACTTTTCTTACTGTTTGGGGCCACTTCTATTTTTCGTAGTTGTATGGATATGTATATTTGCATTGACACTTACTGTTTCCATGAAGACTCTGGAACTAGCTAGTAGCCTGAAGTAGCACATCTCCTTCAGGGTAGTGAAGGTTTCTGTTACTTGGACTGGTCATTGGTAACTCTTCAACAGAAAGCTTGGCCCTGTTACAATATACTGCATTGAATACATATCTTTATCTCTACTTCTTCCTGAAGTCCTATTGATGGAAGAATAAGAGAGGAGATGAGATGGTTCAAGATAACAGCAAAATTTGGAAGGTGGAAAAAAAGTGGAAAGTGACTGAAGGAGTAGAAACTGATTGAACTGAACTGAGAAAGCTGAACCAGAGCTTCTCTAGACAGGGTCAAGCCTGCTTAGGCTGTAGAACTTCATAAAGACATAGAAAATCAAATTTCTAGTTGTCACTGATGATGGGAGCAAGTGGAAGGACTGAAATCAGAGGAATAGATTACCATTTTTAACTCAAAGCTATTAGACCCTCTAGGTCCCTTTGCCCCCCAACCCTACCCCCTGTATAATCAAGCTTCTATCTGTATTAATTTGCTTGTCATTCAGTCACTAAGTCGTGTCAAACTCTTTGTGACCCCATGGACTATAGTATGCCAGGCTCCCCTGTTCTTTACCATCTCCCAGAGTTTGCTCAAACTCATGTCCATTGAATCAGTGATACCATCCAATCAGCTTGTCCTCTGTCATCACCCCCATTATCCTCCTGCCTTCAGTCTTTCCCAGCATCAGGGTCTTTCCCAATGAGTGAGCCCTTCACATCAGGTGGCCAAAGTATTGGAGCTTCAACTTCAGCATCAATCCTTCTAGTGAATATTCAGTGCTGATTGCTTTTAGAATTGATTGGTTTGATCTTGCAGTTCAAGGGATTCTCAAGTGTCTTTTCCAGCACCATAATTTGAAAGCATCAATTTTTTGGCACTCAGCCTTCTTTACAGTCCAACTCACATCTGTACATGACTACTAGAAAAACCATAGCTTTGACTATACGGACCTTTGTTGGCAAAGCTAGGGCTACCATAAAAAACACCACACATCATGTGGATTAAACAAGAGAAATATATTTTCTCACGGTTCTAGAGGCTAGAAGTCCAAGGTTCAGGTTTCAGCAGGGTAGGTTTCATTCTGAAGCCTCTCTGCTTGACTTACAGGTGGCCAACACTGGCTGTATCCTCACAGAGCCTATTCACTGTGAACATAAGCCTGTCCTAATCTTCTCTTCTTATAAGGACACTAGTGATGTTGAGTTAAGGCCCACACATATGACCCCATTTTACCTTAATTGCCTTTTTAGAAGCCCTGTCTCCAAATACAGTCACATTTGGAGGTAAGGCCATACATCGGAGTTATTGGACGTTTGGTTCCAGAGCACCTCAATAAAGTGAATATTGCAGTAATGCAAGTCACATGAATTCTTTGGTTTCCCAATACGTACAAAAGCCCCCCTTTACACTATATTGTAATCTATTAATTGTGCAAAGGCATTATGTCTAAGAAAACAATGTGCCTACTTTTAAGTAAAAAATACTTCATTGAAGTCATCCCCTGCTCAACAGCATAGGATAAACAATGGGTTGTCTTTTCTTTTCTTTTTTTCCAACATATCTATCCTTTTCCCAGATCAAGACAGTACTCCAGAAAAAAAATGGTTTAGTTTTTATGTTGAAATAAGACATTTTGTACCTTTTATTTTCATGTAGGATACCACAATTTATTGCTTAACAAAATACTTTATTGTTAAAATGCTAGCCATCATCTGAGCCTTCATTAAGTAATCTATTTGTTTCTGGAGAGTCTTGTCTAGGTATTGATAGCTGCTGACTGATCAGAGTGTTGGTTGCTGAAGGTTTGGGTGGCTGTGACGACTTCTTAAGATAACAGCGAAGTTTGCTGCATCAGTTGACTCTTCCTTTCACAAAGAAATTGCTTGGTAGCGTGCAGTACTTTTTAATAGCAAGAACTTCCTTTAAAACTGGAGTCAATCCTCTCAAGTCCTGCTGTTGCTTTACCAGCTAAGTTTTTGTCATATTTTAAACCCTTGTCATTTCAACAGTCTTCATAGCATCTTCACCAGGAGTAGATTCCATCTCAAGAAATCACCTTCTTTGCTCAACCGTAAGAAGCAATTCAGCATCCATAAAAGTTTTATCATGAGATTGCAGCAACTCAGTCACATCTTCAGGTTCTACTTCTGTTTCTGATTCTCTTGCTATCTCCACCACATTTGCAGTTATTTCCTTCACGGAAATCTTTTTTTTTTAATTTATTTTTGATTAGAGGATAACTGCTTTACAGGGTTATGTTGGTTTCTGCCAGATAACAACATGAATCAGCTATAAGTACACATATATCCCCTCCCTCTTGAACCTTCCTCCCAACCATCCGCATCCCACCCCTCTAGGTTGTCAAAGAGCGCGAGGTTGAGCTCCCTATGTTATATAACAGTTTCCCACTAGCTATCTGTTTTCCACGTGGTAATGTGTATGTTTCAATGCTCTTGTCTCAATTCGTCCCACCCTCTCCTTCCCCCATTGTGTACACAAGTCTGTTCTCTATGTCTGCATCTCCATTACTGCCCTCCAAATAGGTTCTTCAGTACCATTTTTCTAGATTCCATACATATGCATTAATATGTGATATTTGTTTTTCTGACTTCACTCTAACAGGCTCTAGGTTCATCCATCTCAATTCAACTAGCTGAAATTTATTCTTTTTATGGCTGAGTAATAATTCTACTGTATATATATATACACCACAATTTCTTCATCCGTTCATCTGTCAATGAACATCTAAGTTGCTTCCATGTACTGGCTATGCTGCAATGAATGTTGGGGTACATGTGTGTTTTTGAATAATGTTTTTTCTCAGGGTATATGCTCAGTAGTAGGAGTGCTGGGTCATATGGTAGTTTTATTGCTAGTTTTTTAAGGATTCTCCATACTGCTCTTCATAGTGGCTACATCAGTTTACTCTCCGACCAACCGTGTAAGAGGGTTCAATTTTTTCCACATCCTCTCCAGCATTTATGGTTTGTAGAGTTTTTGATGATGGCCATTCTAACCATGTGAGGTGATATCTCATTGTACTTTTGACTTGCATTTCTCTTAACAATGAGCAATGTTGAGCATCTGTATGTCTTCTTTAGAGAAATGTCTATTTAGGTCTTCTGCCCATTTTTTGATTGGAGACCATTTGTTTTTCTGATATTGAGCTGTATGAGCCACTTGTATATTTTGGAGATTAATCCTTTGTCAGCTGCTTCATTTGCAATTATTTTCTTCCGTTCTGAGGGTTGTCTTTTCACTTTGTTTATAATTTCCTTTGCTGTGCAGAAGGTTTTAAGTTTAATTAAATCCCATTTGTTTATTTTGTTTTTATTTCCATTACTCTAGGAGGTAGGTCCAAAAGGATCTTGCTGTGATTTAATGTCAAAGAGCCTTCTCTGAAATCTTGAACTCCTCAAAGTCATTCATGAGGGTTGGAACCAACCTTTACCCAACTCCTGTTTTTGTTTTTTCATTAATTAATTTTGTTTTTTGACTGCACTGGGTCTTTGTTGCTGCTCACAGGCTTTTGTCCAGTTGTGGTGGGCAGGGAATATTCTTCCCTGTGGTGTACAGGGTTCTCATGGTGCCTTCTCTTATTGTGGAGCACAGCCTCTAGGTGTGTGGGCTCCTGTAGTCATGGCACACAGGGTTAGTTGCTCCACAGCATGTGGGATCTTCCTTGACCAGGGATCAAACCTGTGTCCCTCCCCTGCATTGGCAGGCGGATTCTTAACCAATGGGTCATCAGAGAAGTCCTTCCTAACTCCTGTTAATATTGATGTTTTGACCTTTTTCCATGAGTCACCTCATCTTAATGTTCTTAATGACTGTTTTTAATGGCATCTAGAATGACTGTTTTTAATGGCATCTAGACCTTCCTTTCCTGAAGGTTTTTCATTTACTTTGTCTAGATTCATCAGAAGAATTATTGTCTATGGCAGCTTTAGTCTCACCCAGTGTATTTCTTAATTAGTAAGACTTGAAGGTTGAAATGACTCCTTGATCCACAAGCTGCAAAATGGATATTGTGTTAGGAGGCATGAAACATTTGTCTTATTGTACACCTCCATTAGAGGTCTTAGGTAGCCAGGTACCTTTTCAGTGAGCATCAGTATTTTGAAATTAATCTCTTTTTTTCTGAGAAGTAGGTCTCAACAGTGGCTTAGAACACATATGCAATCATACAGGCTTTGTTCCATTTGCTGAACACAGTCAAAGTAGATTTAGGTTAGTTCTTAAGGGCCTGAGGATTTTCAGAGCCATTGACGAGCATTGACTTCAATGTCAAGTCACCAGCTGTATTAACCTGAGCGTTCCCTATATGTATGAGAGTTTGCCTGTCCTTTGAAGGTTTGAAGCCAGTGGTTGACTTCTCTCTAGCTGTGAAAGTTCTAGGTGGCATCTTCTTCCAATAGAAGGGTTTTTCATCTACATTGAAAGTTTGATGTAGTGTAGCCATCTTTATTAATTATCTTAGCTAGATCTTCTCTATAACTTGCTACAGCTTCTACATCAGCACTTGTTGCTTCATCTTGCACTTTTGTGTAACAGAGACAGCTTCCTTCCTTAAAGCTCATGAACCAACTCTGCTAGCTTCACACTTTTCTTCTACAGCTGCCCCACCTCCACCAGCCTTCACAGAATTGAAGAGAATTAGAGCTTTGCTCTGGATGAGGCTTTGGCTTAAGACAATGTGGTGGCTGGTTTGATCTATCTAGACCACTAAAACTTGCTTCATGTCAGCAATAAAGTTTTTCACTTTCTTATCATTTCTGTGTTCACTGGAGTAGCACTTTTAATTTCCTTCAGGAACTTTTTTTTTTTTTGCATTTACAACTTAGCTAATTATTTGGCACAAGAGGCCTAGCTTTTGGCTTGAGTCAGCTTTCTATACATCTTTCTCACTGAACTTCAGCTTTAATTTAAAATGAGACACATGTGATTTGTCCTTTCATTTGGACACTTAGAGGCCACTGTAGGGTTATTAACTGGTCTGATAACAATATTGTTGTGGCTCAGGGAATAGGGGGGCCTGAAAGAGATGGGGGAATGGTCTGTCAGTGGAGAAATTAGAACACACACAACATTTATCAGTTAAGTTGGCCATCTTATATGGGCACAGTTCACGGTGCCACCAAAACAATTATAACAGTAGCGTTGAAGGTCACTTATTGGGCTTCCCTGGCAATTCAGTGGTAAAGAATCCACTTGCCAATGCAAGAAGCATGGATTCGATCCTGGTCTGGGAAGATCCCACATGCCACGGAGCAATCAAGCCGAAGCACCCAGCTACTGAACGTGTGCTCCGGAGCCCGGGAACTGCAACTACCGAGCCCACACCCCACAGCGACCGAAGCCCATGTGCCTAGAGCCCGTGCTCTGCAGTAAGAGAAGACACTGCCGTGAGAAGCCCATGCACGGCAAGGAGGAGCAGCCCTGGCTCGCAGCACTGAAGGCCCAGCACAGCCAAAAACAGATAAATGAATGAAATTTTTAAAAGAGCACATCACATATCACTGTAACAAATACAATAATAATTCAAAAGTTTGAAATATTGCAAAAATCGTGCAGATGTGACACAGAGACACAAAGTGGTCAAATGCCATTGGAAAAATGGTGCTAACAGACTTGCTTGATGCAGGGTGGCCACAAACCTTCAGTTTGTTAAAAACAACACCACAATGTACACAAAGCACCGTAAAGTGAAGTGCAATAAAACAGAGTATGCCACTGCTGAGGGTTAGGACTTCACCCTGTGAATTTAGCTGGGGGGCACAATTCAGCCCATAACACCATCCCCCCTCATTCTGGCAGGAGACAGAAGTGTATTCTAGACAAACTGAACCAGGAAGACGGAAGACTTGGGTCTATCGAAGGAATCATCAGGAGTGAGGCACTGGATCCATAACAAGGAGAGTTTGTGAAGGCCGTATGCTAATCAGGGAGATACCATCTCCTAGTTTCCTCCACCCAGCCCAGGGAGCCAGGAACCAAGCTTATCCCACCAGCAGCCACGCCTCTCCTCAAAGCAGGAGATCAGAAGATCTTTCTTTGGATTAATTGTAAGGTCTTAGAGAAAAGATCTGCAGATACTGATGTGGGTGTTTCCCAATCAGGAAGAAAGAGAGAGTGGGGGAGAAAGAAGAAAGAGCAGAAAGAAAAGAGAGGGAGGAAGGCAGGAAGGAAGAAATGAAAGAAAACAAGGAAGAAAGAAAGAAAAAAGAGGGCTATTCTCTAATACATCTCCTTTCAACAAAGTCCATCAGTCAACAAGTCCTCCCTTCATATAGAGAGTTTCTAAGCAGCTCTTTCTGCCACACTCTGAAACATAGATAAGAGGTTAGGGGTCAGACATTCGAGAAAAGCCTCCAAAATGAAGACTTGACCAAAATGTAACTAAACGAGTAATTTTAAGGAAAACAGATGGTACAAAGACGGAATAAAGATTGTATAATTAAAATATGAGAAACACTGTATCCATGAAATAAGAACCGCATACTTTTTTTTTTAACTTTTTTTTTATGGAATGCTTCATGAATTGCTTGTCATCCTTGCACACTTGCCATGATCATCTTCTCTATATTGTTCCAATTTTCGTATATGTGCTGCCAAAGTGAGCACCAGCATACTATTTAAAAGCAATGAAACAACCATCAGGGAATCAAAAAGGGCTTACAGATGTTAAAATATCAATAGGAAAGCCTAAAAAGAGCCTTCCACAGTATATTTGAAGATAGACTCTAGGAAATCTCCCAGAAAGTAGAACAAAAAGACAACAAAATAGAGAGTAAAAGAGAAAAAAAAATTAACAATCGTAAGATCAGGCAGATAGATCTAATACATGACTAAGAGGTACTTCAGAAAAAGAGAATGGAAAACTGTTGGGAAGAAAATTATCAGAGAAAAGATAAAATGCGATTTTTAAAGAGCTCAAGTATTCTAAGTCTTCTAATCGGTATGACCCACACAGTGGTCAGCACAGAGGGTTCTAAATGATGTAAACTTGAAGCAATTATCATGAAATGCCTGGGCTGATCTTTCTGGCCCAGAGAAATGAAATGAAAATAAATTGAAGCAAGCAAAGAAGAAATTGCTCAGACACAAAGATCAAGAATAAGAAAAAAAAGGAAGAAATGGAAGTTCCTGGTGGTCTAGTGGTTAGGATTTCAGGCTTTCACAGCCTGCTCTGGCCCTAGTCTGTGAACTAGATCCCACAAGCTGTGGGACATGGCCAAAAAGAAAAATCAGAATGTATCAGCTCATTCAGCAATACTGCCAGCTTCAAGATATTAGTGGAGGCAAAAACCTTTAAATGCTGAATTATATGCCTAGACAAGTTATCACTGAAGTATGAAAGTAGAATAAAATTCAATTTCAGAAGCTCAAGTTCTCAAACCTTGCATCCTTTCTCAAAAAGATACTAGACAATGTGCTCTATTAAGACATGGGAGAACAGAAAGAACCAAAAAAGAGATGGTCTTAAGATTCAGAAAAGAGGGGAGGCAACAGAGGAGAAAGTTAGAGGGATGGCAGAAAATGATAATGGCTTAGCAGGCTTAGAGAGCAACTAATTTCTCTCATCCAACAGGGGTCTTGGGGTGGGGGTGAAGGGTTGAACCCAACACATAAGTTTAACATTATGGAAAATTATATTGAGATGCTGTTTGAGGGTATAAAAAGTATAGGAATAGGTACAGAGAAAACGAAACATATACTTAGCATTCAGTCACTCTATACAAGACTGGAAATATAATCAAATTAATCTTACTACATATTAGATTCCACAGTGAATAATATTCATATGATCTTCATAATAGAATTACTGAATGACCATTCACTAAAACTGGTGATAAACCTCAACTGGGAAGATGAAAGGAGGAAGGTACTGGTATTAGGCGGGTGATGACGGTGTGGACGATTGTGAGAGTTAAATTGCCATCTGCGTGTGTGCGTGCTTTGTCTCTCAATGTCTGACTCATTGCAATCCCATGGACTACAGCCCACCAGGCTCCCTGCCTGTGGGATTTTCCAGGCAGCAATACTAGAGTAGGTTGCCATGCCCTCCTCCAGGGGATCTTCCTGACCCGGGGATTGAACCCACTTCTCTTACATTTTCTGCATTGGCAGGCAGGTTCTTTACCACTAGTGTCACCTGGGAAGCTCAAAATAGTCATCTTCTATAACAGAAAGTCAATAGCTAGTACCCCAAATTCATAAACCAGAAGCTAGCAACTAAACATCAATTAGAAGTGCTTTTGGCTGCTAGTAATATCAAGGCTGATTAACAGTAGTTTCGAAAGATAGGATTTAGTTTTTCTCATTGGAAAAAAAAAATGCTCTGAAAGTTAGCATTGGTCCCAACACTAAGTTGTGGCATCTCTGAGAGTCTCTTGGCCTTTTTCATGTGGACACAAGATGACCCCTTCAACATTAGCCATTACATCTATGCTTAAGACAGTAAGAAGGAGGAGAGGGAGGTGCTTACCTCTACTAAGTCATTTATGAAGAAAGAAATGCCAGCACTGACATTAGAAGCCTCCTATATGCCTCTATCTAATTGGCCAGACCTGGGTCACAGAACTGTGTTCTGGGTTGGCCAGTCAGCATACTGCTTAGAAATATGGAAGTGAATGCTAGAATTTGAAAAAGAAAGCTCAAATAGTGAAAAAGGGTTGTCCCTGTGGAGTGGGATTGGAAAGTGGGGAGGAGTGAGGCATGGATTGATATTTTTCCATGATATTAACCTATATCATTTTCAATATTATTACTCAAGGTAATTATTTTACCTTAAAAATTACATATAGCTTATACACATTGTAGTTTACATCCACAAGTAAACAACTTTGATCAAATAAAATTAAATTAAAAAATGAAAGCACAATTGCAAATATATCATGTTCCCTCTTACCCAGTGGCTTTGCATTTGCTGTTCCACATCCTTAAATCTCTCGGTCTCTTTAATCCCCCATCCAACTAGCTCCTAACCTTCCTTCAGATCATGCTCCACCATGTCATTCCCAGAGAAGCATCTTCTACTCTCCCAGATCATGTATAGGTGTATTGGGAAGATACATTTCTCCGTGATTTATTAATCCAGGAACATGTTTCTCTTCTTGAAAACACTTGTCACAGTTGTGACTTCATATTTACTCGCACAGTGTCTGATCATTGGCCATCGCCTTCCACTATACTCTGGGCTCTAGAAGGGCAGAGATGATGTCTGCTCCTGGCTCTTCATTGTCTCCCCAGCACTGAACACCATTGCTGGCATTTGGTCAGCAGTTTCATAACTCAGAGTTCTGAGTCAGTGTCTCGGCAGTCATCTGCCTCTCACAGTAGAAACTTTCATGTTCTTACACAACCAAGTTTAAAAGCAGGAAGAAGGTAGACAGAGCACGTACTTTAGGGATGAAAATCTTTCCCAGAAGCCCCCATCAGACTTCACCCTGTATCTCATTGGCCAGAGCTGGCTCACATGGTCCTTACAAATCAGGAGCTGGATCCATCTTTCATGAGATCAAGGAATCTCCACCCAATATTTGAATAGATCTGGATTATCTTAACAAGAAAGTAGTGGGAGACTGCCACTGAGTTAAAAATAAGTATTACTAGAGATAACACAGAATTGATAGCTTCATAATACAGATGATAAATTCAACCTTTGTTCTGGATAATGTAAGTAACAAATCTGGGATTCAAATCTTTATCTGCCTTATTCTAAAGTCTGTATCATGATACCTCCTAGCTTTAAATGTCAAATTCTTCCTGATTCAAGATGTGGTAGATTTAGTCAGGAATGGCTTCATAGAAGAAAAATACTTTAGGCATGGTCTTGAAAGAAATAACACAAATTGGGTTGATGGAGTGAATGAGAGGGAAGTTATAAATTATATTAAAACCACTCTCTCGGACTTGCTTGGAGGTCCAGTGGTTAAGAATCCACCTTCCAATGCAGGGGACATGGATTTGATCCCTCATCAGGGTACTAATATCCCACATGCCACAGGGCAACTACTCTCCAGCTACTGAACCCATGCAGCAATGAAGACCTAGTGTAGCCAAAACAAAAAACAAAAAAAACCACTTCATTTTCACTCTTATATTAGAATGCTTTTCATGTATCCCATTGATCATCAGAGCACTGCTCTCTATTTTGGGAATTATTATTGCTTTGATGGTCTAAATGAACTATAAATAAACTGAGACAAGATGGCATTTACCCCAGGGAAAATGTCACAGTGAGAACCCAGAGACCGTGGCTGGGCTACAGGAGGACAGAATGTTCTGAGATTTTTAATGAGGCATGCTCATTGTTGATGCCTCAAAATACTCTTAAAATTACTTCAACCTGGAAAACATATTCAAATAACCTAATACCCTGGAACTGCTCCTTTCCTGCTTGATAACCTTCAGTAGTTCCTCAGTGCACACAGGGCAACCTTATCTAGGAATTAAGATGTTTCCCAATCTAACTCCAGTTGCTCAGATTCATTCCAAGTGGTCTTCTGCACACAGAGACCTGAGTTGAAGGTGGCCGGATGTGGGCTGTGGAGGGCTACATGTAGGAGGGAGCTGTCTTTGTCCAAGGCTTGGGACCATCCTCCCACCATAATCACAAGTGTAAGCAGAGCCATAAAACATGCATGAAATTGGAAGATGGATCCAAAATACCAGAGAGGATATTTGGAAGGACCTTAAAGCTTAAGTGAGCCAAAGCATTAAAGCCAATGTGTCACTGTCAGTGATTCAGTTGTGTCGGACTCTTTGTAGTAGCCCGCCATGCTCCTCTGTCCATGGAATTCTCCAGGCAAGAATACTGCAGTGGGTAGCCATTCCCTTCTCCAGGGGATCTTCCTGACCCAGGGATCGAACATGGGTCTCCCCCATTACAGGCAGTTTCTTTACCATCTGAGCCACCAGGGAAGCCTTAAGAAATCTCAAAATTAGTACATGATCTAGGACATCAAGCCAAGAGATATGAGTGAGTGGGTGCCAATTGGGAGCACTGAGATTTGGACAGCAAAACTCTAGGGCAGTCGTCTGTGGCTTTCGCTGCTGGGGACAATTTGCTTTTATTACCCTGGTCTTGATATAGCCCCCTCCCTCCCCTGCATCACATGTTGTGAGTTCCTCCAGGGGGGTCTGGCCAAAACCCCTGACCTTTTCCAAGGTACTCTGGAGATAGCAGACAGTCCTCTATGGCACATACTGGCCCACCTACTTCCCAGTATATTAAGTTCTGGAGACAACCAGAGCATAGAACATTTTTCACTGTACTTTTTCCATCTCTTGTTGCAGAACTTAACAAGCAGAAATATGCATGAGGAGAGGAGAAGGAGGAGGCTAAATCTAGGTGGTCCAGCCCAGTGAGAAGGGTCTCATCATGGGTTCAGGCATTGCATGCAGAAGCCATAGGAGGAGGCCATGACTGGTCTCTAAATAGTAGTTTTCCAGATTGGAAGATGGAAGATTTGCCAGAAAGACAGCCTTATAGTGTTGCCCAATTTAGATATGTCCCCTTATTCTCAGGGCCAGTTTCCTAAAAATCTCTGAGTCACCTATACATAGCTGCTTCTGGTTCCTGTGGGATTTTGGTTATTAGAGATGCCCTAGGGCTTTGCTCAGTAAAGTACAGCCACAGATCAGCAATATTGGAATAGCTTGGAAGCTGGTTAGAAATATAGAACTTCAAGCCTCCTAAATTAGACCTATATTTTAATAGGATTTATATGCACATTAAAGGTTTAAGAAGCAGTTTTCTAGAGTTTGGCAATACAGTCACGAGAGGAAGCTGTATCTCCTGGAGGTTCAGAGCAAAGAAGTACAATGGATGACTGTAGGTAAATTTAGCCGGTGGATCAGTTGTGATGTTGTAGCAGAAATTCTTCAGAACTCACCTGGGATTGTCAATGGATGAAACTAATGTGATGAACCGGTACTAGGAAACTTTAGAATGAGTTATCAGGTTGGTCACCCCCTAAAGCCACTGAACGATCTTAGCATCATTAAAAGCAAAACAACCAGATACTGCAGGCCTTCTGAGGTATTCCACGAAAAAGCCTACGGCATCCCCGGTTGCCTAAAAAACTGAAGCAATCTAATCAAGCCTCTGGAAACAACGAAGAGAGGGAAGCAAGTTGAATGACTCCAAAGGAGCCACACAGACACATGTAGAATGTTGGGAAGGCTGTGGGAAACATACTCAGTTTCTGCAGTAAGTCAATGGCTTGTGGGGTGGGGAGAAATCTACATTAAAATGGATATAAAAGACAAACCACTAAATGTAATTTGTGGACCTGGTTTGGATCTTGATGTAGACAAGAAACATGTTTAAGAAATGCATGTGGTAATATGGAGATGTACATTGACATGATGGGCTCGGGCATTGGAAGCAGAAGCATATGAAGGAGGCCATGACTGGTCTCTAAGTAGTAGTTTTCCAGACAGGAAGACAGAAGATTAACCAGAAAGACAGCCTCATAGGATTGCCCAATTTAGATGTCTGAAATGTCTGAAGCTGGCTTGAAAGAAAAGAATTCAACAGAACGGAGAAAAAGAGTAGATAAAGTAAATGTGGCAAATTTTTTCATAATTACTGAATTTGGGTGAATGGGTCTGTGAGGATTCGTTGTATTGTTCTCTCTACTTGCTGTGTGAGTTTAATTTTTTTATACTCCAAAAAATGTTTTTGAAAGCAACAAAATCTAGAGCTCAGTGTTCCGCATTCATATGGCCGTGATGCTACAGGGAAGGGAGTAGATGGATGGAAGTGAACATGGAGGGCTTCAGACAAGGCTCTCAGGAACCCAGATGTGAAACCAGCTGGTTCCTCCATCCTCCACTGGTCCCTGCCTGGGCGGGAGAGAGCAGGGGAAGTATGTGTGTTTTGTGTGTTTGGGGGTGTGTGTGTGCGCTTGTATGCACCCTTGTATGTGCACTGAGGGAGGCACTCAGTTTTAAAATATGACGTTTAAGCAAAATGATATGACTCTTCCCTGGAAGCTGGTGGGACCAAGCTGAAGGTGAAGTTCCCAAGGACCAAGTTTGGAGTAGGGAATTTCTTTTCCAAAATATCAGGTGATGCCCAAGCCAAGAAAGCAAAAGAAGCAGAAACTATATAAGAAACAAGGTGCCCCAAAGCCATGAGGTCCCCAGAAACAGAAGAGTCTCAGAAATTATCAGGGACAATTTTATGATGAGGCTCTGGATTGAGAGATAGAGAGAATGAGCACGTAAGACTTAGGGGTAACAGAGCCAGCCCACAGAGAATCTCTTGGAACTTGGTCTCAAACCTGGATGTCCATAGAATCTCCACAAGAGGCTGTCACGGATGCACATTTCCTGACCCGACCTCGAATTTAATGACTTAGAATCCTGAGGGATGAAGCTCAGGAATCTGTGTTTGTAACATGCCTTTCTGTATGCCCAGGGATTTTTTTACAACAGGCAAGCAGTGGTATCAAGACCACAGGCCTGAGGACCTATCAGGTTGCCATTAGGAATCTACCACTTCATTGGGCCGGCTGGTGCACGGCTCCTGCATGGCTGATCCCAGCTCCAATGGCCAAGAGCAAAAAGACATCAATTTACTGAAAAGACATCAGCTTACTCAGTCTTACCTACTAAGACTTCCTTTCATTGACTATGTGCCCCAGGCAAAGTACTCTGCACATTGTATCTTAAATACTCATTGCATTTGCCAGCTGGTATTTAAAGCAATTTAATAACTTAAGACTGTTGTAGGAATGAAGAGAGATGAAGAAAGGTGACTACTCTTTATCTTAGGGATTTTAGAGAAATAGAGTTCTTTGGCTTCTACCAGAATCATAAATTTTCCAGAAGGAGGGACCAACAGAAATTATCCTGGAATCCCAGATTTAATCTTGCATTTCTCATTCTATCTCTGGCTGCCACATACCTTCTGTGGCACTGATGGCTCGAAGTCAGAACTGCCTGTGATTTTGTGACATGTAAGGCATTAAGTTCAGTTCAGTGGCTCAGTCATGTCTGACTCTTGGAGACCCCATCGACTGCAGCAGACCGGGCTTCCCTGTCCGTCATCAACTTCCAGAGCTCACTCAAACTCATGTCCATCAAGTCAGTGATGCCATCCAACCATCTCATTCTCTGTCATCCCCTTCTCCTCCTACCTTCAATCTTTCCCAGCATCAGGGTCTTTTCCAATGAGTCAGTTTTTCACATCAGGTGGCAAAAGTATTGGAGTTTTAGCTTCAACATCAGTCCTTCCAGTGAATATTCAGGACTGATTTCCTTTAGAATGGACTGGTTGGATCTCCTTGCAGTTCAAGGGACTCTTAAGAGTCTTCTCCAACACTGTAGTTCAAAAGCATCAGTTCTTCAGTGCTCAGCTTTCTTTATTGTCCAACTCTCACATCCATACATGACTAATGAAAAATCCATAGCTTTGACTAGATGGACCTTTGTTGGCAAAGTAATGTCTCTGCTTTTTAATATGCTGTCTAGTTTGTCTTAACTTTTCTTCCAAGGAACAAATGTCTCTTAATTTCATTGCTGCAGTCACCATCTGCAGTCATTTTGGTGTTCAAGAAAATAAAGTCTGTCACTGTTTCCATTGTAATCCCATCTATTTGCCATGAAGTGATGGGACCAGATGACATGATCTTAGTTTTTTGAATGTTGAGTTTTAAGCCAGCTTTTTCATTCTCCTCTTTCACTTTCATCAAAAGGCTCTTTAGTTCTTCCTCACTTTCTGCCTTAATGGTGGTGTCATCTGCATATATGAGATTATTGATATTTCTCCCAGCAGTCTTGATTCCAGCTTGTGCTTCATCCAGCCTTGCATTTTACATGATGTACTCTGCATACAAGTTAAATAAGCAGGGTGACAATATACAGCCTTGACGTACTCCTTTTCCTATTTGGAACCAGTCGGTTGTTCCATGCCCGGTTCTAACTATTACTTCTTAACCTGCATACAGATTTCTCAGGAGGAAGGTAAGATGGCCTGGTATTTTATACTCCAAAAATCTTGAAGAATTTTCCACAGTTTGTTGTGATCCATGGAGTCAAAGGCTTCAGCGTAGTCAATAAAGCAGAAGTGTAAGGCATTAGTCATTAAGTAATCCTCTGCTTTACAAGTGCCTTTATCATTTCAACGACTCATAATAAAGTGAAAATTTTAGGAGTTCTGCTCGTATTTTTGAATATGTAAACATTTTTTTTAAATGGAATAATGATATACTTGTTATTTATTGCTGTGTAGCAGGGTTTCCTCACTGGCTCAGCAGTTAAGAATCTGCCTGCAATGAAGGAGTTACAGGAGATGCAGGTTCGATCCCTGGGTCAGGAAGATCCCCTGGAGGAGGGCATGGCAACCCATTCCAGTATTCTTGCCAGGGAAATTCTATGGACAGAGGAACCTGGGAGGCGGCTACAGTCCATGGAGGTCACAAAGAGTCGGGACATGACTGAAGCGACTTAGCTCGCATGCACGCTGTGCAACAAACTACCCACAATTTAGCGACTTGAAACAACAAAAACTTATTGCCTCACTTGGTTTCTGAGAGTTGGGAATGCGGCAGCAGCTCTGCTGGGTGGTTCTGGCTGAGGTCTCTTATGAGGCTGCGGTCAAGCCATCAGCCAGGCCCGCAGTCACCTGCAGGCTGGAAGATCTCTTCCCTAGTTCACTCACATAGTTATTTCATGGACTGTTGGATGAAGGGCACAATAACTTGCCATGTGAATCTCTCCACAAGGATGTGTGAGTATCCTTCGGAAATGACTGCTGGCTTCTCCAAGAACAAGTGAGAAAGAGACAGAGAGGGAGATCGTGGTAACTTTTATGATTTAATTTTGGAGGTGACATTCCATGTTTTCTGCTGTATTCTATGAGTCACACAAACCAATCTTGGTGCAATGTGGGAGGGAGCTATGCCAGGGTGTAAATATCAGGAAGCTAGAGCTTTTGGAACCATCTTGGAGACTGCCTACTACATATGGGTGGTTTTTAAAGCTGACAAAAAATTAAAAAAAAAAAAGTGAAAAATCAATAGAATAGACTCACACATGGTCATTTATGATGAAGTTATATACAATGTAGTAGGAATAGGACAGTCTTTTTAGTAAGTGACTCTGGGCCAATAGGATGTCCATATGAAGGAGGGAGGGAGGTGGAAAGGAAAGGAAGCAAAGAAGGACTTGACCCCTCAGTTCAGTTCAGTTGCTCAGTCGTGTCTGACTTTTTGCGACCCCATGAATTGCAGCACACCAGGCCTTCCTGTCCATCACCAACTCCCAGAGTCCACTCAAACCCATATCCATTGAGTTGGTGATGCTATCTAGCCATCTCATCCTCTGTCATCCCCTTCTCCTCCTGCCCCCAATACTTACCAGCATCAGGGTCTTTTCCAATGAGTCAACTCTTTTCATGAGGTGGCCAAAGTATTGGAGTTTCAGCTTCAACATCAGTCCTTCCAATAAACACTCAGGACTGATCTCCTTTAGGATGGACTGGTTGGATCTCCTTGCAGTCCAAGGGATTCTCAAGAGTCTTCTCCAACACCACAGTTCAAAAGCATCACTTCTTCAGCACTCAGCTTTCTTCACCATCCAACTCTCACATCCATACATGACTACTGGAAAATCCATAGCCTTGACTAGATAGACCTTTGTTGGCAAAGTTGACCCCTATCTCACACAAAAGAAGTTAATTCCAAGTGGATTATAATTTTAAATATTAAATGTAAAACAATAAATCTTCCAGAACAGATAACAGAAAAATATCAGCATGACCTTGGAGTGTGTGTGTTAGTCATTCAATTGTGTCCAACTCTTTGCAACCCCATGGACTGTAGCCCAGCAGGTTCCTCTGTCCACCGAATTCTCCAGGCAAGAATACTGGAGTGGGTTGTCATGTGCTTTTCTAGGGGATCTTTCTGAACCAGGGATGGAACCTGCCTCTCCAGCATTGCAGGACGATAATTTATCATCTGAGACATCAGGGAAGCCTGACTTTGGAGTAGGCCACAAAAAAAAGAGAGAGAGAGAGAGAGAAAGAAAGAATACAGACTTCTACAAATCCATAAGAAAAGATAACCCGATTGGATATGACCAAATAAACTTGGATAAGCAGTTTTTCAAAAGTGGATATCCGAATAGTAACTTAACAGAAATGTACTCAAAAACATAAACTTATTTTTAATACAATCTATTAAAACAAAAGTCTTATTAAAGTAGTATACCTGTGTGACACATTATGTAACATGTAAGTGTGTATTATGTGTACACATCCTCTCAGAAGGCCATTCAGTTTTAGAGGAGAGCATAACATGTTCTACATGTTTCTCATAAAAAGTAGTTTTCAGGCTTTCTCTGGCAGTCCAGTGGTTAAGAGTCCCTACTGCCAATGCTGGGGGTGTGGGTTCCATCCCTGGTTCGGGAACTAAGATCCCATGTGCCACACAGAGTGGACAAAAGGTTTTTTTTTTTTTAAGTAGTAGTCTTCATCTGGGGTTCTTTAATGATTATATTTTCTCCACAGTGAATGAAATGCTGTTCTGTTTTTTCCAGTTACTGTATTTTATCCCAGACATTCTGCC
The DNA here is from genome assembly GCA_007570785.1 of Antilocapra americana. Classification (NCBI taxonomy): domain Eukaryota; kingdom Metazoa; phylum Chordata; class Mammalia; order Artiodactyla; family Antilocapridae; genus Antilocapra; species Antilocapra americana. Next base: position 39,529,721 of record ML661885.1, read on the forward strand.
TTTCTTGTTAGTTACTGTTGTCCTTCGTTTAGCTGCTTAGCCATGTCTTGCAGTGACTAGAATTTACCAAGTCCCCGCAAATCTCCAGAACCTCAAACTGCAGCTGAACTTCTCTGGTTTTCAATGGAAGCAGTGAGAATGGGCAGGTTGGAAGGAAAGAAAAATTAAGGGAAAGAAAGCCTGAGAGTGGACATGGTCAGCTTGGAATCTCAGAGAAAGCACTGAGGAGTCACCTGCAGCTTTGGCTGCCCCAGGCTAAAAGCAAACTAGGTGCCTGGCCAGGATCAACCCACCATCCCCACCTGCTCTGTTCCCTGGTCCAAGCGTCTCAGCCCTTGCAAAGAGAGACAGCCCGTTCCTAAGAGGGGCCCAGTCCTCCCCAGACAGATCTCATAACACAGGCAGTCAGCTATGTCCAACCACCTTAGAAGCTCCCTGTGGCTTCTGATAATAAACAAACTGTCAGCCTCTGATACGATTATGGCGGATTCTGCCAAAAAACGTATTTTGTGGATACGCTCAGTGATTTGTTTGTTTGTTTGTTTCAATTGAGGTAGTATTTTTTTTTAAGTGAAATTTAATGTAGAAATCTGATTTCAGCTTCTTTTTGGAAATCAGATGACCTGGCAGTCCTGGGTCCACGTGCATTAATAGCCCTAAGCAAAGATCGTTGCCTCCTGTCTACTCATGTTCTGCATCTCTACAATCCTCAGACTGAGTGTCAGCTGACATTTCTAGTCATTCTTCCACTATTTTTCCAATATTGTTTTGCTCCTATGCCTTTATCATATGTTGGGGAAAATTTTAGACTGAGAATACCACCGATTTTCAGAAAAGCATTGAGTCTATTTCTCTATGGAAATAAAAAATATTGTCTATTATGTAAAGAAAGACTGGGACTTCCCTGGCTGTACTATGTTTAAAACTCCATCCTTCCAATTCAGGGGGCACTGGTTCAACCTCAGGTTGGAGAACTAAATCCCACAGCAATAATAATAATAATAATAATAATGACTATATCGGTGAGAAGGTTTCCCTGGTAGCTCAGCTGGTAAAGAATCGCCTGCAATGCAGGAGACCTGGGTTTGATCCCTAGGCTGGGAAGATCCCCTGGAGAAGGGAAAGGCTACCCACTCCAGTATTCTGGCCTGGAGAATTCTATACTGTCCATGGGGTTGCACAGAGTTGGACACAAATGAACGACTTTCACTTTCACGTCTGTGAGAACAAAGAGACAGTTGCCAGAGAGGAGAGATGTAGGAAGGTGTGAGGGGAGAGGAATTAGGTCAAAAAGATTAAGGCATGCAAACTCCCACTTGTAAAATAAATTAACCATGGGTGTGAAATGTACACTGTGGATTACATAGTCAATAATTATACACTACCTTTGAATGATGACAGGTGACAACTAGATTTATCATGGTCGTCATTTGAAAAGTATAGAAATATTCAGTCACTGTCCTGTGCCAGAAACTAACATAATAATATATAGGCCAATTATACTTCAACAAACAAACTCATAGAAAAAGAGATCAGATTTGAGGTTACCAGATGTGGGGTTGGAGGAGAGGGAATTGATGAAGGCAATCCAAAGGTACACATTTCCAGTAATAAGATAAATAAGTACTAGTCATGTACATTATTTATCTTTATAAATAAGATAAATAATATACACAACAAATACAATTAACACTGCTGCGTGCATGCTAAGTCACTTGATTCATGTCCGACTCTGCAGCCGTATGGACTGTAGCTGGTCAGGCTCCTCTTCCATGGGATTCTCCAGGCAAGAACACTGGAGTGGGTTTCCATGCCCTTCTCTAACACTGCTATATATTACATATAAAAATAGTTGAGAGTAAATCTTGAGTTCTCATCACAAGAATATTTTTCTAATTCTTTGAAAGTGAAGTCACTCAGTTGTGTCCTACTCCTTGCAACTCCGTGGACTGTAGCCTACCAGGCTCCTCAGTCCATGGAATTTTCCAGGCAAAGGTTGTTTAATATGACATGATGGACATTCACTAAACTTATTGTGATAATCACTTCATGAGGTATGTAAATCAAATAATTACGCTGTACACCTTGAACTTGGTGTTATATAACAATTATATCTCAATAAAGCTGGAAGAAAAAAAAAGAATGACACTATCTGAAGAACAAATAAATAATTGTCATAAAAAACATAATAAGAGCTAGGATAAATGAGATGATAAAGGATGATAATGCTATTAAACTGAAAAAGAAGATGAACATGTCAAAGAGTTTGTTTTTACATGTGAATAAAGTCAGTGAAGTTGCTGAAAAATGCTACTATGAATATGATGTCAGAACTTTTAAACCTTGTACAGATGATGGTTTTATAAAAGCACCTCTTGAACATAGCAAACTATATCTTCCCTTACTAGCACTTGGGAAACAATGAAACTCAGCATGTATAGAGATAGGACTGGGAAAATCAGAGACACAGTTTGTTGAAGTCTACAAAGAGGTCCCCATTAAATTACACTCCTTTTTTTCACCTAGGTTCTAAACAAGATGAGACACAAAATAAAGATTAAAGATGGAGCCAAAATGTCATCTCTCCTACTGAGAGAGGTATGCACAAGGGTGTGAGTTAGTGGAAGAGTGAAATTGGGCCTGCAGCCTGAATTGAGCTCTGGTCCCCACCTAGTCCCAGGCGTGCAAAATGCCCTATGGAAGAGCAAGGAAAGCAGTGCTGCCCACAGGTGGGTACTGTTCAAGGGGATGAAAGACATCTAGAAGATGAGATAACATGCTTAGCTAATCTCCCCAAATGTCCAAATCAGGTAAGTCACTCTAAAATCACTAAAGGTGTGTCCTAGGGACAAAAGCGCAGTTCTAAACAATGCCTCTCAATTAGCTCGACCTAACAGAAGCAGAAGATATTAAGAAGAGGTGACAAGAATACACAGAAGAACTGTACAAAAAAGATCTTCACAACCCAGATAATCACGATGGTGTGATCACTCACCTGGAGCCAGATATCCTGGAATGTGAAGGCAACTGGGCTTCACTACGAACAAAGCTAGTGGAGGTGATGGAATTCCAGTTGAGCTATTTCAAATCCTGAAAGATGATGCTGTGAAAGTGCTGCACTCAATATGCCAACAAACTTGGAAAACTCAGCAGTGGCCACAGGACTGGAAAACGTCGGTTTTCATTCCAATCCCAAAGAAAGGAAACGCCAAAGAATACTCAAACTACTACACAATTGCACTCATCTTTACACTAGTAAAGTAATGCTCAAAATTCTCCAAGCCAGGCTTCAACAATACATGAACCATGAACTTCCAGATATTCAAGCTGGTTTTCGAAAAGGCAGAGGAACCAGAGATCAAATTGCCAACAACCCCTGGATCATCGAAAAAGCAAGAGAGTTCCAGAAAAACATCTATTTCTGCTTTATTGACTATGCCAAAGCCTTTAACTGTGTGCATCACAATAAACTGTGGAAAATTCTTAAAGAGATGGGGATACTAGACCATCTGACCTGCTTCTTGAGAAACCTGTATGCAGGTCAGGAAGCAACAGTTAGAACTGGACATGGAACAACAGACTGGTTCCAAATAGGAAAAGGAGTACATCAAGGCTGTATATTGTCACCCTGCTTGTTTAAATTTTATGCAGAGTACATCATGAGAAACACTGGGCTGGAAGAATCACAAGCTGGAATCAAGACTGCTGGGAGAAATATCAATAACTTCAGATATGCAGATAACACCACCCTTATGGCAAAAAGTGAGGAAGAACTAAAAAGCCTCTTGATGAAAGTGAAAGAGGAGAGTGAAAAAGTTGGTTTAGGGCTCATCATTCAGAAAACTAAGATCATGGCATCTGGTCCCATCACTTCATGGCAAATAGATGGGGAAACAGAGGAAACAGTGGCTGACTTTATATTTTTGGGCTCCAAAATCACTGCAGATGGTGATTGCAGCCATGAAATTAAAAGTCACTTACTCCTTGGAAGGAAAGTTATGACCAACCTGGGCAGCATATTAAAAAACAGAGGTATTATTTTGTCAACAACGGTCTGTCTAGTCAAGGCTATGGTTTTTCCAGTAGTCATGTATGGATGTAAGAATTGGACTATAAAGAAAGTTGAGCAATGAAGAACTGATGCTTTTGAATTGTGGAGTTGGGGAAGACTCTTGAGAGCCCTTTGGACTGCAAGGAGATCAAACCAGTTTATCCTTAAGGAAATCAGTCCTGGGTGCTCATTGGAAGGACTGATGTTGAAGCTGAAACTCCAATACTTTTGCCACCTGATGGGAAAAGTTGACTCATTTGAAAAGACCCTGATGCTGGGAAAGATTGAAGGCAGGAGGAGAAGGGGATGACAGAGGATGAGATGGAGGATGGCATCACCGACTCAATGGACATGAGTTTAGTAAACTCCAGGAGTTGGTGATGAAGAGGGAGGCCTGGCGTGCTGCAGTTAATGTGGTCGCAAAGAGTAGGACATGACTGAGCCACTGAACTCACTGAATGGATGACATTAGTGAGATTTTAGATGGAATCCTAGAATCCTTAGACATGGCAATGGAAGGGTCTTTGGTTTGTTTTGTTGGTTTTTTTTTTCTTTGGCCTCATAATATGGCATGCAGGATCATAGTTCCTCAATTAGGGATGGAACCCTGGTCATCTGCATTGCAAGCACAAAGTCTTAACCACTGGACCACCAGGAGAGTCCCAAACATGGCAACTCTGACAGGAAAAGACTTTGTCCAGTATTAAGTCTATACCAGTAAAACTCATTAAGTGTGACCTCTGATGGTGCTCGTGTGAGGGACAGGAAAATGTCAGCTTTCTTCATATCTTCCTCTATGATAGTAACATGCTTTCCATTCATGGAACACACTGACAAGCTGTTGAACCACAGTACGACGTGACTACCAAAGCGTCATGTGCCAATATTAGAATATCTAATTCTGTGAGTCTCTCGGGAGTAGTTATCCTAAATATAAAAACAGACACTTATATTTGTATATAGTTGTTTCCTGTTATGAAATAGAATTCAACTAATCTCCCTTAGAAGATTCAATGGATATACAGACTCTTGAGAAACGTCTAAGCAGGTCAGGAAGCAACAGTTAGAACTGGCCATGGAACAACAGACTGATTCCAAATAGGAAAAGGAGTACATCAGAGCTGTATATTGTCACCCTGCTTATTTAACTTATATGCAGAGTACATCATGAGAAATGCTGGGCTGGATGAAGCATGAGCTGGAATCAAGATTGCCCCAAGAAATATCAGTAACCTCAGATATGCAGATGACACCACCCTTATGACAGAAAGTGAAGAGGAACTAAAGAGCCTCTTGATGAAAGTGAAAGAAGACAGTGAGAAAACTGGCTTAAAACTCAATATTCAGAAAATTAAGACCATGGCATCTGGTCCCATCACTTCATGGCAAATAGATAGGGAAACAGTGGAAACAGTGACAGATTTTATTTTGAGGGGCTTCAAAATCACTGCAGATGGTGATTGCAGCCATGAAATTAAGACACTTGCTTCTTGGAAGAAAAGTTATAACCAAACTAGACAGCATATTAAAAAGCAGAGACATTACTTTGTCAACAAAGTTCTCTCTAGTCAAGGCTATGGTTTTTCCAACAGTCATGTATGGATGTGAGAGTTGGATTATAGAGAAAGCTGAGCGCCGAAGAGTTGATGCTTTTGAACTGTGGTATTAGAGAAGACTCTTGAGAGTCCCTTGGACTGCAAGGAGATCCAACCAGTCCATCCTAAAAGAAATCAGTCCTGAATATTCATTGGAAGGACTGATGTTGAATCTGAAACTCCAATACTTTGGCCACCTGATGCAAAGAACTAACTCATTTGAAAAGACCCTGATGCTGGGAAAGATTGAGGGCAGGAGGAGCAGGAGACAACAGAAGATGAAATGGTTGGATGGCATCACCAACTCAATGGACACAAATCTGAGTAACTTTGGGAGTTGGTTATAGACAGGGAAGCCAGGTGTACTACTTTCCATGGGGTCTCCAAGAGTTGGACACAACTGAGCGACTGAACTGAACTAAACAGACCTGAGACAAACATCTTGGTGCATAAAGAATGGTGAACCTTCTGTGGTTCTAAAGAAAGAGGAATGAAATGCCTCCTCTGTGCAGGTGGCTTCAGAACCTCTACTTACTGCTTGAGAAAGTCATTCTGTAGGTTGGATTTCCACAGCACGTGGAATTTATGCTTCTATTGGTTGGTTTCTGGGTTGCAAGCACAGAAACCCACCTGAGCTGGTTATACATGTAGGAATTTATTATCAGGACCCAAGGTTCTCACAGAATCCCAAGACAGGCATGCAGCTGGGTATCAAAAGAGAGCTGTGGCCAGTGGCTGGGTGGGTGGCAGCCTCTCTGATTTCTCTCTGGCAGTCCCTTCATTCTTCCATAACAAACTACATGGTTTGGCTACTTGTCCCCTGGTGGGCAGAAGATGGCTTCCCACCCCACTCAAGTGTTCATGGTTGAGCACCTGGAGGAAACTGACTCACTCTTTCTGCCTTTCTCTCTCCCTCTCTCCAGCCCTGCCCTCCCCTCTGACCCCACCCCCATTCTGAGTGCCATGGAGAAAAACATCATTGGCCTAGATTAGATCAGTGTTGACCCTGTGGAACGATCAGTTGTTTGCTGGTGGGCAGGGGCATGCAGGAGAAACAGCCGTACTCCCTACCCAACCCCTCACCAACAACCACCACCCCCATCGATGTGGAAGGACTTGGCTCATAGTCCAATTGGTGTCAATGAGATGTGGTGTAATATTTTGGTGGGATTTTTCTCCTGGCTAAGTGTAAACACATACACGCCATAGCCTTGAAACAAAGTATTGAATTTTATTCCTTTTTTTGTTTTGTATACTAGCTCAATGGCCTAGGTATTAGTGAAAGAAATATACATGATAAACTGAATATATGTGTGTTGCATAATCGGCTCTGAAAATGCAGACACAGGCTCTGCTTCCAGGGCAGAACACACACATATGTTTGCATACACACACACACACACACACACACACATGCACACCACTATGAGTTATGTCCCTCAGGATTCTTCGGTTCCAGTCAGAAGTATTTAGCTCTAGCTACTCTTACACAAACAGATTTCAGTGGAACCTATGGATAGCTGACAGAATCAAAGAGAAATCTGAATCTCCAGGCTCTGGCAGGACAGGAACTGGGCTGCTTTTAGGTTCTCACTCAGCAGGAATGAGGTGATGGTCTCCCTTGGATGCTGTCCCACCATTTTCTGCCCTTAGCTCAAAATTTAGATCCCAGGAGAGGGCATCTCGCTGGCCTCACTCCAGTCAAATGGTCCCCTGCTTCCCACCCCCACACCTCGATTGAACCTCCCACCAAAAGGCATCCAATGGGACAAGCACTGGGTCCCCACAGCAATACTGGGAAGAGTCCAGACAGGCAAGGACAACAGAGCCCACTGTGAGAGCCCTCTGGACCATCAGGGCAGTGATGCGGTGGTGAGGTGGATGGTAAATGAGGTGGCCTCTGCCTGGGCCATTCATCTTGCCCAAAAGTTTCTGGGAAGCTCCCTATGCAGGGACCCAGGAGAGATGGAGGCCTCTCCAGCCATGGCACCGAGCTGGGACTCCATCCAGGAATGTTTCCTGCTCTCCGACCTTCTTAAATAGGCATCTAGATGGGAATCTGAACCAACACAGCTTTGGTTGAATTTGACTGATCCCTAAATATCCTGGGGCACAGTCCAAATCACAGAAACCAGAAGGAAAAGCAAGGTCCTTTCCTTGGGACAGCAGGGGGAATCTTGAGCTGGTGCTTAGTTAAAGCTATAACCAATTTATCCTGTGAGTCACTGACCTGAGGATCTGGATAGAGGAGAGCCTCACAGTGTACAGAACTCACAGGTCTCCCTGAGAGTCTCTAGTCCTTTAGCTCTGGAGATCTCCAGTCCAGTGGTCCTGTCTCAAAGGGAGACAACACAAGGTCTGTCACGCAGTGTTCATTTCCAGATCCTGATTTAGTGGACAGAAGCAGCCCAGCCAGCCAGCAGTCCGTGATGAGCCACGTGGCTGCCTCCGCCCCTATGCCCACCCTGCCCAGCATGGTCCTAGAAGGTAGAACCCAGCACCTAGGACAGCACTTGCCACTCAGGGCAGACCCTTGCAAAGCCTCCTGAGGGCAGAATCCTTTTATTTAAAAAATCTTGTCTTATGGCATCTTTCTGAAGTCTTCAATCTAGTTTGCAGAGAAACAACTCTCTTTGTTTTCTCACTCAGATTTCCTTAATTTATGTGGTGTTCAAGTAAATCACTTCCATTATAAGGGTCATAAGCAGTATGGTGACAAACACTGCTCACCCTAGTACATGCTTGCCATTCAGCTGAGGGGGGCCCAAGTCTTCTGGAAAGGAATCCCCAGCAGTGATGGCTTCCTGCCTTTTAATATAAAAATATTGACAAATGTTGATTCCAACTGGTAGGTTTGGGGGTAAATATTTTTTTTTAGGTTCTATTTTATAGTTTCCAGCATTTACAAGGGCTTATATTACTGTGGTTTTTTTTTTTTTTTTTCAGCTTCGCTTTGTGCCTTGCAGATCTTAGTTCTCCAACCAGGTATTGAACCTGGACCCCAGCAATGTAAGCACCAAATCCTAACCACTGGACCACTAGGGAATTCCTTACATTACTTTTTATAATTAAGGGGGAAATGTATGTTTTCAAGATTTATTTGCATGCTATTTACCCTCTACATATTTTTGAAATTTGTTAAGAATGTACTGGAGAGAATATTCAAGGATTTTGTTAATAAAAGAGGTTTAGAAAAGGGGAAAATTTTTATTTTTTTATAATGGCTGATAGAAGAGAGGTTTTGTAGATTTTTGGAGTACCTTTATGGGTCTACCATGCATTATGCAAGCTTCTATAAAGAAATGGAAATGGAAATAGAGTTAACCATTTTGAAAGTGAAAGTGAAAGTAAAAATCACTCAGTCATGTCTGACTCTTTGCGACACCATAGACTATATAGTCCAGGAATTCTCCAGGCCAAAATACTGGAATGGGTAGACTTTCCCTTCTCCAGGGGATCTTCCCAACCCAGGGATCAAACCAAGGTCTCCCACATTGCAGGCAGATTCTTTACCAGCTGAGCCACAAGGGAAGCCTATTAACCATTATAAAATCCCCCTTAAGTGGGCCAACTAACATAAGATTTTTTTTAAGTTACTTTAATTATTTTTCTAATTGTCTATTTGTACTGATATATAAAAGTAATGAAATTCATTTCAATAATCTGTTGAGAGAAATACAATAATCGCTCATTATCTAACCACTTTGTTGTTGGCATTTTTGTTTCTAGTTATTTTCTGTCCTAGATCTTCAAACCATTTCATAAATTTTCCCTGCTTTAACCTCAAAACAGTGTTCAGGAGTTCTCTGGTGGCCTAATGGTTAGGATTCCGGGCTTTCACTGCCTTGGCCTGGGTTTAGTCCCTGATTTGGGGAATTGAGATTCTGTGACATGACCACACAAAAAATAAAATTATGACTTTTGGAATTCCCTGATGGTGCAGTGGTTAGAGTTCTTCACTTATGCTGCCAAGCGAATGGGTTCAAGCCCTGGTTGGGGAACTAATATTCCACAAGCCATGCACTATAGCCAAAAACAAATAAACCAGAGGATAAACCAAACAAACAACACCCCCCGCCCCCAACCCGCCACACACACACACCGAAACAAAATAGAGTTCCAAACAGGCTAGGGAAATGTTCTTGTTTCCATAATCCAGTCTTGGAGCCCACATCTGACTGCTTGGCTGGCAGCTTCTCCAGACACAAGCCGACTCTGTCACGGGAGGGACACCTGTGCACTGGGAACAACTAGCACAGTTCACACAGGTAAGTCACCTTACTAACTGAGCTCCTTTAAGTGGATCACTAACGGCCACAAAGAGAGACTATGGCCACTTGTTTAGATGATTTTGTTTCTTTGCGTTTCTTGTTTGTGTTCTTGTGTGTTTGTTTTTAAGTCCTTAATATTTATTTTATCTCATCTTTCAGAAATTTTATACTGATTAAATTCTTATATCAGAATTTGATATGAGCATGTGAAATATTTAGTCTACCATTTGGGATTCTGTTTTCAGTGACCTGGATACTCATTTGGCTAAAGTTAACATGAATTTGTATTGAACTCATTTATCATGAATTTTTTGTTTAGCTTTTATGGAAAATACACAGCAACTGGAAATAGACCAAACAGTTTACCCACGCCCCTATCTTTTTAATTGTAAGACCTCTGGAATTCTGTTGTTGTTGTTGTTCTATAACATTTTTGTGAAACTATTATCATATCACAGAACAATTCTGGCACTTTCGTGTGTTCAGTCCAGAGAAAATGAAGGGTAGAATCCAAACAAAACCTTGTTTACTTTTTCCATACTTCAGGAACCAGAATTAATTCAGAGCAAAGAAGCCTAAGGGGAAAGAGAAAAAAGGGGGAAATAAAAAAAAGGCTGTTCATTGTACACAACTGAAATCAGTGAAGATTTTATTTATACTGGATAAAGTTAGTCACTCAGTCACGACTCATATGTGACCGCATGAACTGTAGCCCACCAGGCTCCTCTGTCCATGGAATTCTCTAGGCAAGAATACTGAATTGGGTATTGCCATTCCCTTCTCCAGGGGCTCTTTTCAACCCACTGATTGAACCCAGGTCTCCCGCATTGCAGGCAGACTCTTTACCGACTGAGCCACCGGGGAAGCCATTTATGCTGGATATCCTCATCCTAATCAACAAGAGTAAGGCATCAATAAGGGTAAGTGATTGTCCTCGAGAGCCCCTAGTAATGAGATGAGATAGTCAAATGGTTGTTCAGAGGCATTCAGATGTTAATGGGGTCGAATTCCTTGAGCTGCCCAATCTTTGCAAAGGGATCGTTACTTTGGGGCAGAGTACGATTTTTCTGGGTGTCCCCCTTGATGGTAGTGCTTTGCCTGAGTTCCAGCTTTCTCTTGGGGGCTTGTGTCTTGGTTGGATCGACTTTAGGAAAGGAGAGAGCCCAGGAGCATGCCCCTGCCCGGAGGTGGGAGGGGAGCAGAAAGGGGAGCAGAGCCATCCGTCTGTCCCGGGCAGCCGGGCAGCCTCCTGGCCCCTCCTCTGCTCTCTCGTGTGGTGTGCGCTTGTTCCCAGCCACTGACTCCTGGTGAGGGGCCCTGCTGCTGGCCTCTGGTTTTCTACCTTGGTGAGCATTCCACAGTCTGCTTTAATGCTTTGCGTTTAGAACTGGGTTTAACAAGGTAAGGAATGGAATTGCCTTCCTGGGAAGTCAAGGGAAACGAGCCCACTCAAGCCTCCACTGGGAGGTTGCTGCTCCTGCGGTAACCCAGGCAGGCTGCCTCTCTTCAGGATTCTGTGGGATCACATGCAGCTGCCCTTTTAAACAATTTTTTGTTCTAGAAATGTTCATTTAATGTGATGTAATTGAATAGTTGAATTCTGTGGATCACAGTGGGAAGAATTAGGGCACAGGAGCAGGGAACTGACATTTATTGAAGACACCCTGTGTGCTGGGCGTGCTGACCTCCCCCGCTCCCCAATCCCAATACCTCAAATTACTGCCAGAATACAAGTCCCATTCTTCACTTAGCATATCACTGTTCCCAGCACAGTATGTGGCTTCATTTCTTTAGTTGCAAGTGTCCAACTCTTTTTCGACCCCATGGATGGACTATAGTCTGCCAGGCTCCTCTGTGCATGGGATTTTCCAGGCAAGAATACTAGAGTGGGTTGCCATTTCCTTCTCCAGGGGATCTTCCCCACCCAGGGATCAAATCCAAGTCTTCTGCATTGCAGAAGGATTCTTCACTGCTGAGCCAGCAGGGAAGCCCTATACCTGGCTTCATGGATATTGGCTAAACAGGGAGATAAGAATCACAAGAGTAGAATAGATTGGGATGCTAATAACACCTTACAGAGTGTGTGTGAATACCCTCTTATATAGTATACAAAATACATACATATATTTATATATTCAACAAAGTGCCTGGTGTATGGTAGCAGCTCGATAAACAGTAGGATGAAGAGACTGAGATTGAGAGAGGCGAACTAATGTGCCCAAAGACAAACAGCGCAATACCAGTGGAGGCACACTCAAGCATATTTAGTTTGTGAGTCAAAGCCCACAGTACTTTGACTGTGCTCATTCTGTTGTATTTTACATAAGCTCCAATTGCGGTAGCCCCGTCTGCTCTGCTTCTTCCAACACTCCAGTCTCCACTCTCAATTCTTACTCCTGTTACCAGTGAGAGCTCTGGAGATAGGGAAAAAAGGACAAAACCAAGAGGGCTTGCCTCCGCTGACCCCTGCTTCACTTCCCCGAGAGCCTGCTGATCACCAAGACCTGCCAGGCCCAGGCTGTGGTACCCTGGCAGACCGGACTTACAATTGCACCACCCCACTCTGCCTCCAATTTCTAGGAGAAATAATTACAGCAATAAAGAGAAGAAGGTGGAGGAGGAGGGAAATAAGAGTGAGGAGAAATATTACAGAGGCACCTTCTATGTGCCAGTCACTTCTCTAAGCTCTTTGCATTATTTCACATACTGCTCACAAAAGTGGGTGGTTATCTGGTTGCTCAGACAATAAAGAGTCTGCCTGTAATTCTGTAATTCGATCCCTGGTTTCAGAAGATCCCATGGAGAAGGGAATGGCTATCCTCTCCAGTATTCTTGGGGCTTCCTTGGTGGCTCAGACTGTAAAGAGAGACCCAGGTTCAATACCTGGTTTGGGAAGATCCCCTGGAGATGGGCATGGCAACCCACTCCGGTATTCTTGCCTGGAAACTTGTCAGAGGAGCCTGGCAGGCTACAGTCCATGGGGTCGCAAAGAGTCGGACATGACTGAGTGATTAACACAGACACACCCTCATTCTACACCCTGAAATCACTTACACAAAGCCACCCAGGGCATTTTACCTAGCTCACTCTTATTCCAGAGCCCAGGCTTTTAACCTATTTGTACTAAGATGGAAAAGAAATGTCATCCTAACATCAAGGAACATAAGAATAGCTAGAAAAATGCAAGGTGGAAATACCAGAAGAGAGTCTATTGTTGATTCTTTCGGTCATAAAACGTCACAAGAAATTGTTCAGAAATTCCCACATTCTTAGCAATGTCCTTTGGGGAGCTGAGTCAGAAGCACCTGCCCTGTCTTTAGGAATAAGAAGAGTGTGGGGGAAGATGCTGTTGGTAAAACCATCCTTCAGGACTGGAGGTAGAAGTAGAGGAAGATAATGATGATGGAGACTTTTGAGAGTCCTTTGGACTGCAAGGAGATCCAACCAGTCCATCCTAAAGGAGATCAGTCCTGGATGTTCATTGGAGTGACTGATGTTGAAGTTGAAATTCCAATACTTTGGCCATCTGGTGCAGAGAGCTGAATCATTTGAAAAGACCCTGATGCTGGGAAAGATTGAGGGTAGGAGGAGAAGGGGACGACAGAGGATGAGATGGTTGGATGGCATCACCGACGCAATGAACATGGGTTTGGGTGGACTCCGGGAGTTGGTGATGGATAGGGAAGACTGGAGTGCTGTGGCTCTTTGCTGGGGTTGCAAAGAGTCCGACACGACTGAGCGACTGAACTAACTGAATGATGGGCCAAGAGAAAATAGCAGGAGGAGGGCTGCCTACCCTTGAGAACAGGAGTGAGGATCCTGGAACCCGGAATACTTAGGCTTGAAACCCAGCTCCACTGTGGGTTTACTGTGTGATCTTAGAAAAGTTACCTCCTCTCTCTGAACTTTAGTTTTGGATAAGTATAAAAGGCAACAAATAAAACTGACTCTCTGGGTAGTTACAGGATTTAAAATGAGGGTGTTTGTGAGGGACTTGGCTTACATTAAGCATTTAATAAATATTGATTCTCCTCCTTCTTCCTGGAGATTAGAGGAAGCAAATTCACTCTGCTTAAATGCAGGCAAAAGGTTTCAGACTGCTTTGTAACAATGAGGATTTTTGTTGGTGAATATGCAAATCAAAAATAAAGAGAAGTTAAAAAACCCTGGTCAGTGGCATCCCTATCTCTCTTAAGATCAGCCTTATCTCCAGGGTTTTCCATCTTAGGAAAAGGCAGAAGCTCCTGTTTGAGATGCTCTGTCTCTACTGGGAGCGAATCCCCTCCTTCCGACTGCAGCCCATGCTGGGCACCTAAGGAGCTTGGCCTGAACAGTCTTCCTTGGGGCTCCCTTTGTCATTAGCACAGAAGCCAAAATTTATTTAAAGAAGGAGGAAGGTTGGGGGGTGGGGAATGGCAGGATGTAGCTTGGTCTTCCAGCATGCTGTGAAATGTGCAAAAAAGAGGGCCATTCTTAAAAATTCACCCTGATTTCAGAATCCAGAGCATTCTCTTCAAGAATCCAAGCAAGATCAATAACATGTTGCTGTTGTTGTTCGGTCGCTAAGTCATGTCTGACTCTGCGACCCCGTGGACTGCAGCACGCCAGGATCCCCTGTCCCTGTCTCCTGGAGTTTGCTCAAATTCATGTCTTTTGAGTTGGTGATGTTATCTAACCACCTCTTCCTTCGATGCCCCTCTTCTCCTTTTTCCCAGCATCAGGATCTTTTCCAGTGAGTTGGCTCTTCACATTAGGTGGCCAAAACATTGGAGCTTCAGCTTCAGCGTCAATCCTTCCAATGAATATTCAGGATTGATTTCCTTTAGGATAGACTGGTTTCATCTCCTTGTTGTCCAAGGAACTTTAGAGAGTTTTCTCCAACACCACAGTTCAAAAGCATCAATTCTTCAGTGCTTAGCTTTCTTTTACTGTGATATTTAATACCCTCTGTGATCAATACAAGCTGATTATAGGAACAGCTCACTAAAATATTTAGATTCTGAGCACACACTTTGCTTTTATTTATTGGTTTAGGAAACAATTTTGGCTACATTTTCCAATTGCAATTGTTTGTTTGGACCCTGATGCTTTAGTCACTGCTCATCAAAGAGCTTTCATTAATTCACATCTTCTGGCTATTTCTATCTTAGAAAACAGCATTGGATTCTAACACTCTTCCTTGAGTCCTCAGTGGTGTTAACCTGGTGCCTCCCTCTGCTGTAAGGTGCTACAGGGGCTGGAGGAGCCCTGCACCTCCCCGTGATTCATGTCCTGCTTTCCCTCTTTTTCCTCTCCCATCACCCAAGGCAAACATCTCAAATGGACCATTTAACCCCCACCCCCGCTCTTTCCTTCACCTCTGTTTGATCTCAGGCTTTAAAACAAAAATCGAGTCATTCAAATTGACTTATTCAAACTAACAAAATGCGGTTTTACACAACTCTAGCCACAAAACACTATTTGTTTTCAGTCGCTAAGTCGTGTGCGACTCGAGACCCCATGGACTGCCGCACGCCAGTCCTTCACTATCTCCTGGAGTTTGCTCAAACTCACATCCATTGAGTTGGTATAGAGATGGTCTTTATTAGTGGGCAGAATAAAAAGAAGTAAAGTTATTCAAATGGATGTTTGTTTATTTAGTGCAGGACTCACATGTGGGGGATGGGATGGGGGTGGTTGAGGGGGGCAGGTTTGGGCTTTGGCTTTCTGTCGCCTCCCACTTCACTCCTCTGCTCCTGGACCTTAGGACTTGCTCTCTGGGCAGGCGAGCTGATGATTTCTGTGGGAGGACAGTCTGCCATTTATTTGACCCACACTTTACTTTTTTTCTTTCCCCACCCTCCTCTTTTTTTTAAATAACTAAATGTCTTTAGATTTTAGCCTGATTTTAGCTTGAGGCTAGAGAGTTGGTCTGGAACCCGCAGGCATTTGCATGCCAAGGGAGGGAAAGGCCAAGGTCAGCTTGTGCGTGTATCTCTATCAGATGATAGAGATGATACTTTTCTAGCCTAGACACACACACATCAACCTGCTTCAAAAAGCCTGTGTTCTCTCCAGCACACTCATCTCTTTAAACTTAACACAAGGCTTATGGAATATTGGGAATTTCATAGCATGTGCTGGGCTGTGCTTAGTCCGACTAAGTCATGACTTAGTCAGTCATGTCTGACTCTTTGCAACTCCAGGGTCTGTAGTCCCCCAGCCTCTCCTGTCCATGAGGATTCTCCAGGCAAGAATACTGAAGTGGGTTGCCATGCCCTTCTCCAGTGGATCTTGCCAACCCAGGGATCCGACCCAGGTCTCCCACATTATAGGAGGATTCTTTACCATCTGAGCCACCAGGGAAGCCCATTTCATAGCATAGTTACATGCTATAAAGTGATACACTTTTGTTTGTTTGTTTTTGGAGATGCTTGGTCTTCGTTGCTACACGTAGGCTTTCTCTAGCTGTGGTGTGCAGGCTTCGAATTGCAGTGGCTCCTCTTGTTGCAGAGCATGGGCTCCAGGCATGCAGGCTTCAGCAGTTTCGACGCATAGGCTCAGTTGCCGCCACAGCATGTGGGATCTTCCCGGACAGGGGATTGAACCTGTGTCCTCTGCACTGGCAGGTAGATTCTTAACCACTGGACCACCAAGGAAGTCCTGAAAGTGATTCTTGACTCACAGAAGGAACTCAGAAAAGAACGGCCACACTGTCTTTGCCTTTCTGAGATGCCCAGACTATTGTAGGAAGAACTCCCTATGGAATGAAAAACGATTCCACCATCGACAAGAGCACATAAGATGTCGACAAAATAAATGCTTTGCTTCCTTTACTATGCATGGGGTTCACCTGGGGTAATTATAGAAACACACAGTTGTCCAAACTCTGCTCCAGGTATTCTGATTCAAGAGGCCCAAGCTTAATTATGTGTAAAAAGTGTTTCGGGTGATTCTAATGAGTGGGCAGGTCTAGACCTCCTGGGTAGGCTCTATGTTTTCCCAAGAAGATCCAGAGTTAATTTAGAAGAATCTGAAAAATAGACTTGTTGTTTAGTGGTGTTAGGTAGTTAGAATAGGAAACAGGAGTGCAAAATGGCAGTGGCTAGAAGACAAGGAAGGGAAAAGCCAGCGAAAATAGAACAAGGAATCCGAAGACCTGAGTGAGAACTTCAGGTAGGGCACTCCTGTCTAAGCCCAATTGGCACAGGACGGGCCCAGGGGGCAGAAAAAAACATATGAAAAAGGAGCCAAACCACTCACTCTCTCTCTCCTGCGCCTCAAAGATGGACTCTCACTCTCTCTCCCACACGCTGCAGTGTTCTTCCCTTCACGGCCTTGGATCGGCATGCCCTCACACTTCGAGGAGGTATTCTCTGGCTATCACCATCTAAATAAAATAGAGCTGTAACGCTAATTTATTTAAGAGCTATAACACGGTCTGTTCAAGACCCAAGAGCTGTGGCCCACCCAGGGCTTCAATGTCCATCACTCCAAATCTTTGTTGTGACGAGATAAGAACCGAGGAACGTACCCTCGAATGACATCTACACTTGTATGACAGTGGTCTACACTGAAACTAGAACTATGTGATTGTGCTTCAACTAAATAATTCTTTTATCTTTAATGCTGTGTGAAACTCTGAACCTCAATCTCCTCAACTGTACAATAGAGGCGTAGATTATGTATTTTCAAAGATCTCTTCCAGTTTTGGTTTTCTAGCATATTATGACCCTGAATTTGTTCATCACTCAAATTCCTGAAGAGGATTACAGCTGAAGGAATTATGTGGGAATTTGAAAAAGGCTGAATAAATGCGTAAATAAAAAATAACAGCAATTTGTATACCCAAATCTTAAAGCTGACTCCCTGAAGGGGCTGGTTAAGAATATAGACTTAATGGAGCTCAGTCTCTTGTGACCTTGGGCAGATTACCTAACTTTTCTGCCTCGATTTTCTTACCTGTAAAATGGAGTCAGTAATAGTACCGGCATCACAAACTCTTTGAGATTAAGTGAGTTAATCCATGTAAAATACTTTGAACACTACTTGGCTACAAATGCTCAATAAATATTACCTGTTATTGTTATGATTTCAAGACTCCTTCCTTTTACTTCAGTTAATTTAACTACAACCAAAAACACCTCTCTCCCTTCAGGCTCTACTATCCTATTAGCTGAATAAAATTTCTGTCAAGGAGAAGAGCAAGTTTAACTGGTTGTAAGGGCATGACTGTTGTTGGAATCCTGTGAGAAAATCCTGAAGAGCGCAAAATCTAGATGTGTGAGTTGTCAGGCCCCCACATGGGACTGCCATAAACTGCTTGCTCAAGAAAGAGAAC
Source organism: Antilocapra americana (assembly GCA_007570785.1). Taxonomy (NCBI): domain Eukaryota; kingdom Metazoa; phylum Chordata; class Mammalia; order Artiodactyla; family Antilocapridae; genus Antilocapra; species Antilocapra americana. Next base: position 39,547,958 of record ML661885.1, read on the forward strand.
AATGGGGGCTTCCCTGATGGTCCAGTGGCTAAGACTCCGAGCTCCCAATGCCGGGGACCCAGGTACAATCCCCATTCAGGGAACTAGATCCCACATGCTGCAGTGAAGATCAAAGATTCTGCGTTCTGCAACCAAGACCTGGCGCAACCAAATAAATAAATATTAAAAAAAGAAAGAAAGAAAACAAGGTCGGGCTCCCCACAAGGGTGTTATCCTAAGATTTTAATGGTGTTCTTAGACTCATCTTTCCTTGAGAGAATCAAGCATTCTCTCTAAAATCACATACAACAGGATCACCTCAGGTTCTGCCACATACTCGGCGCGTCTACGATGCTTCAAGAGACACAGGCATGGTCTGGGATCCTGATTCCAGGACCTGGGCCATATTCTTCTAATGCAAGCCCCGATTCTTCCACCTCTTGTTTGTCTTCCTACCCAGGATTATAATTCTGAAAAAGTCACTAAGACTGTTTATAGAAGCAAGATTTCACTTCTCTCCTGCCACATCTATTACAAATGTGGATTGTTCTTCCAAAACCAGAGAAAACAAGTCCAATGCTTGGAGTAATCTCTACTTCGAGTGAGTCAAAATAGCACCCTTTTTGATTCATGCAGGAAGACAAAGTAGGAGGCAATGATTGACTCACTCAAGGGTTTCTTATTTTAAGACACGTCTCCTTTGGCTTTCCTATTGTCTTTCAAATGTGGGTTGGTAAGCGAGCATTCCTTTGACAAGCATCAGAAGCCCCAAATTGGGTCAGCCTATTGGTTCCTAGTCTTGGTCTGCCTTGTCCATACCGCACACTCTTAAAGCCTCGGCCTCTTTGGCCCTTTTACAGGATGGGTAGTGGTCTGAGGGCTCTCTCCTCGGTGAAGTCTGTTTAGACATGACTTTTGGTCAATCTACTAAACATTTATCTGTTTCTTAAAGTTAGTTATTTTTTAATTTATGTTTTTGGGTGCACTGGGTCTTTGTTGCTGCTTGTAGGCAACAAGCTTTCTCTAGTTGCAACAAGCTTTCTCCAGTTGTAGTGTGAGGGCTTCTCTTTCATTGCAGTGGCTTCTCATTCCTGAACACAGACTCGAGGCATGTAGGCTTCAGTAGTTGTGAGACACGAGCTTAATTGCCCCAAGGCATGTGGGGTCTTCCCAGACCAGGGATCGAACCTGTGTCCCCTGCATTGGCAGGCAGACTTTTAACCACTGGACCACCAGGGAAATTCAGTGTTTGTCTATTTTTGTTGGTCTTTAAGGTACCAGCTTTTGGTTTCATTGATTTTTCTCTATGATCTTTCTTGTCTCTATTTCATTGAATTTTGACTCTAGTCTTTATTATTTCCTTTCTTCTGTTTGCTTAGGCTTGTTCTTCTTGTTCCAGCGTCTTATTGTGGAAGTTCAGGTTATTGACTTGAGATCTTTCTCCTTTCTTAATATAAGCATTCATCACTATACATCTCCCTTTAAGGAGGGGTTTAACTGAATTCTATACATTTCGATACATTATGTGTTCATTTGCATTCATCCCAAAGGATTTTTTAATTTCTTTTGATTTCTCCTTTGACCCATTGGTTTTTTAGGAGTATTCTGTTTAAATTCCACATATTTCTGAGTTTCCCCAATTTTCCCCTGCTGATGATTTCTAATGTCATTTCATTGTAGTCAGAGGCCATACTTTGCATGATTTCTCTCCTTTTAAGTTTATTGAGGTTTGTTTAGTTTGTTTTGTGATCGCCATAACAAAATAGTATAGACTGGGTAGCTTAAAACAAAATGAATTTGTTTTCTCAGTTCTGGATGCTGGGAAATCTATGATCAAGGTGTTGGCCTGTTTAGTTCCTTATGAAAACCATCTTCCTAGCTTGTAGATGGCCACCTTTTCACTGTGTTGTCACACACCAGCTCTCAGGAATTTCTTTTGATTTTACTTCTAGTTTTATTGAGATATAATTGACGAACAGCACTATATAAGTTTAAGGTGCATAGTACAATGATTTAAATTACATACATCATGAAATGATGACCACAGTATGTTTAGCGAACATCCATCATCTCATATAGATACAATGTTAAAAAAAAATAGAAAAAAAATTTCTTATGGCAAGAACTCTTAAGATTTACTCTTAACAACTTTTATAGATAACATACAGCAGTGTTCATTATATTTATCATGTACATTATATCCCTAATACTTATTTCTCTTCTAACTGGAAGTTTCTACTTTTTGACCACTTTCATCCAGCTTCCCCTCCCCCCGTGCCCTGCCTCTCAAAACCGCAAATCTGATCCCTTTTTCTATAAGTTTGTTTTTTTGTTGTTTTTGAAGTGTAACATTATGTTAGTTCCTGGCACAGGACATAGTGATTTGATACTTCTGTACATTTCAAAAGGATCATGTAATAAGTCTAGTTACAATCTGTCACCATACAAAGATATTACATAGTTACTGACTACATACCCTACACTGTACATATCATTCCCATGACTCACTTATTTTGCAACTGGAAGTTTTTACCTCTTAATCTCACTCACGGTCTGTTTTTGTTTTGATTTTTTCTCTTTCCACCTTCCTCTGCTCTGGCAACCAGCTGTTTTTTCTCTGTGTCTATAACTGTTTTTGCTTTGTTGTTTGTCCATTTGTTCTGCTTTGTTAGATTTTACATATAAGTGAAATCATACAGTATTTGTCTAAATTATTTCACTTAACATAATACCCTCTGGGTCCAACCATGTTGTTCCAAGATTTTGTTATTTTTTATTGCTGAGTAATACTCCATTGTGGGCTTCCCTGGTGGCTCAGATGGTAAAGAATCTGCCTGCAACTAGGGGGCCCAGGTTCGATCCCTGGGTTGGGAAGATCCCTTGGAGGAGGGCAGGGCAACCCCCTCCAGTATTCTTGCGTGGAGGATCCGCATGGACAGGAGAGCCATGGGCAAGGAATCAGACATGACCGAGCAGTGTAACACCACATCTTCTTTATCCATTCATCTATCAGTAGGCCCTCAGGTTGCTCTGCTATTTTGGCTGCTGTAAATAATGCTGCAGTGAACATAGGGGTGCTTATATCTTTTCAAATTTGTGTCTTAATTTTCTTTGGATGGAGCTGCCAGATCATACAGTAGTTCTATTTTAATCTTTCGAGGAGTCTTCAAACTGTTTTCCATAGTGACTGCACCAATTTACATCCCCACCAATAGTGCACAAGAGTTCCCTCTTCTCCACATTTTCACTGACTTGTTCTTTGTTTTCTTTCAGATACTAGCCATTATGATAGGAGTGGGGTGATACCTCATTGTGGTTTTGATTTGTGTTTCCCTGATGATTAATGATACTAAGCATCTTTTCACATGCCTGTTGGGAAAAATGTTCAACAAAGTGGGTATTGAGGAAATATACTACAACACAGTAAAGGCCAAATATGGCAAGCGCGTGGCCAGCATTATACTTAACAGTGAAAAGCTGAAAGCATTGCCTCTAAGATCAGGAAGAAGACAAGGATGCACTGTCACCACTTTTATTCAATATAGTATTGGAAGTCCTAGACACTTCTAATACTATCAATGAGAAAAAGAAATAAAAAGAATCCAAATTGGAAAGGGAGAAGTGAAACTGTTTGCATGTCACTGTTTACAGATGACATGATAATATACACAGAAAATCCTAAAGACACCACCAAAAAAAAAAAAACCTACTCAAATTCATCAGTGAATTCAATAAAGTTGCAGGACACAAAATTAATATACAGAAACCTGTTGTATTTCTATACACTAACAGCAAACTGTCAGAAAGAGAAATTAAGAATACAGTGCCACTTACAATCACATCAAAAAGAAGAGAATACCTAGGGATATATCTTACTAAGTAGGTTAAAGACCTGTACATTGATGAAAGAAGGCAACACAGTTGGAAAGACATACCATATTCATGCATTGGTATGTACTTAATATTGTACTTAATATCTTTAAAATAATCATACTACTCAAGGCAATCTACAGATTCAATCCAATCTCTATCAAAAATACCAATGCCATTTTTCATAGAACTAGAAGAAATAATTCTAAAATTTGTATGAAACTGTGAAAGACAATAGCCAAAACAATCCTGCGAAAGAACAAAGCTGGACATATCATGCTTCCTACTTACAAACTGTACTAAAAAGCTACAGTAATCAAAACAGTATGGTGTTGGCACAAAAATATACTCATAGATCAATGGAACGGAATAGAGAACCCAGAAATGAACCCACACTTTTATAAGCAAATTATCTGTGACATAAGAAGCAAAACTACCCAGTGAAGAAAAGACAGCCTCTTTAATAAATGGTGCTTGGAAAAGTGGACATTTGCATGCACATGATTCAAACTGAGCTATTCTCTCACAATATATACAACAATAAATTCAAAATGGATTAAAGACTTAAGTGTAAGACCTCAAACCATAAAACTTCTAAAAAAAATAGACAGTATGCTCTTTGACATTGGTATTTCTTCTTATAAACATACTAATCCTATTGGGTCAGAGCCCCACCTATGGCCTCATTTAACCTTAATTACTTCCTGACTCCAAAATAGTCCTACCTTGGAGGGTTAGACATTTAACATATGAATTTGGGGATGGACATAATTCAGTCCATAGCACTGACCTAGCATATGGTTTATTCTGGAGAATGTTCCATGTGCACTTGGAACACTTGTTGAGTAGTGTTAGGTCTAGTTGGTTTATAGTGTTGTTAAGGTCTTCTACTTCCTTGTGATCTCTATGGGGTATTGAATCTTTAAGTCAGCTCTGAAGAATACTTCGGCTGTGTGAAGCCTACAGTAGTTCAGCTTCTAAAGGATTGTTTACATCTCTGTAATCTCAACATCCTTGTAAAGCAGATAGCCATTGATATTAGTAAAGTACTTTTGATAAATGGACAAGTGAAGGCCTGGAGTGGTTAACTCCCGGACCCAGGACCCAGTGAGTGAACAGCTGAGCAGAGGCAATGTCAAGTCTTTTGGCTGCTCCTACTGTTACCTTTCCATCAGACTAAACTGCATTCCTTACGAACCAGTTATAAGGTAGCAGATGTGCATAGTGTGTGTGTGTGTGTGTGTGTGTGTGTGTGTGTGCACATGCGTGTGTGTGAGTACATGTGCAACAGAGAGAGACAGACAAAGTACCCCCAAGCAGCCTTAAATTTCTGTTTATCCTAGAGCCACAGTCAAGTTTAATCATTCTTGGAATTCTTGTACATGAACAGGGTGTAGTATGCGCTCATTATTTACACAACATTCTCCTCTCCCTCTTGCCTGAGGGAGAAAGGGGCTTTCTCTGGAGCCAGTAGAGACCCTCCCCCACCCCCTTACCTTTCCTAGCTGAAAGCCCGCACACGTTTGCTGCCTTCTTGGACTCTGCTATGGAGGTGACCTGGGTGTCAGACTGACCGTCAGCAAGGCAGATAAGCTACACACAGCTTCTCTCTCCTGTACTTCCTGCCTTCGCTCCTTCTCACCTGGCTGTCGACATAGTAGGCACTCAATCAATATTTATTGATTTCGTTTGCAATGAGACGGAGCCGAGTTGTACCCTGGTTAATGAACTGGTGATTCAGCGAGAGGAAGAGCTGACAGAGACCAAGGGAGACTCCTGGAGAAGAGTGGTAGGTGAAGACTGAGAGGAAATGAGGAGCAGCACAGGATCACAGCATGAGTGGGACACCTGGACTCCTGTCTTGCTGCTGAGTTTCGTCACCTCCTGTTATTACATGTAGGTGCTCCATCAAATGGGCTCCAGGGTTTATTTTTGCCTCAACATCTTTCTCATTCTGTGAAGTGCTTTATTCCTTTGTTCACTTACATTCACACTCATGCTCTGATCCAACAAATACTTATAAGGCACCTATTTACAAATATTTATACATATAATATTTATAAAGCACCTAGGTGGTGAGCACCAAGTAGACCTGGGCTGAGAGATGAGGAGGGAGATGCAGAAATAAATGATGAATCACTGCAGCCTTTGAACCCACTTTGATGAGTGGAGGGAGAGAATGGAAGATAGACACCCACATGGAAAATAAATACTGGGCAAGATAAGGTTGATGGCTCTTGAGGTAAGTCCCAAGCACATACCTGACTAGATGGTGCATTCCTCAGGAGCCTAGGAAACCAAGCCCACCCCAAGGGAAAGCTGGGAGGTAGAGCATGGTTCTTGAACAGGGAAGAGGTCTCAGTGGGATTCTCTTGAGCATTTACTGCCATTTGAGGAGATCGTGGAGCCTCTCTCACCTGCCCCGCTGGAGACATGAAGAGTGGATGCATCCTGTGTCTAGGTATCTTGGGTTGGGTGGAGAACCCGCATGGAGGTGTTTCAGCTATTGGCCCTGTCCATCAAATAGGCCAGCAGCAGTCTCTGAGACTGGCTGCCCCAAGAGGGCCCGTGGTCCTCCACAGCCCTGGCATAGTCTCAGTGCAGCCTGACCTGCAGCTAAGCACATGGCTTCTCTGCAGCTCAGCTCAGCTCCATGCCTGGTGATCACAGAGCCCACAAGCCAAACAGCTCATGCAAATGTCCAACAGAGCTTGTAAACAAAACCAAAACTGTAAAAGGAAATGAAAGAAATACTGAGTCACGCAGTTTCCCGTGCAGCCTGAAGAACCTCGCTGCCGTGGGTGACAGCAGGCCATGCACAGCACCCACTCTTGGGCTCTGAATGAGGGTACATTCACCTCATTGCTCTTTGCATCAGACCAGAGAGCGGAAAGTCTCCCCTTGATCTGCACAAAAGAGATGCAACGAGGGAGTGAGTGAAATCCTACAATGTCAGTGAAAATGACAACAACATGGATTCCACTTATACGAGGTACCTAGAGTAGCGAAATTCAGAGTCAGAAAGTGCACTGGTAAATGTCGGAAGTGGGGTGTGTGGGAGATAGAAGGGAAATGGGGAGCCTGTGTTTAATGGGGACATAGCTTCAGTTTAAGAAAGTGAAAAATTCAGGAGATGGATGATGGTGAGAGCTGCACAACAATGGCGATGTACTCAGTGCCACTGAACTGTACATTTAAATATGGTTAAAATAGTATACTTTATATGACTTTTACCGCAATAAAAAGAATTTTAAAAAAGCAAATGACAACAGCACCACTAAACATACTGCTTGCTGTGGGCCAGGCAGTGTATTAAGCACTTAATGCACATCATCTTACTTTGTGCTCAATCCTATGAGGTAGGACTGTTGTCCCTGTTTTTAGTGATGGGAAAAGTGAGACCTGGAGAATGTAAGCAAACAGCACAATAATTAAAATCCAGATGGGTAAAACTCCTAAAGACACCTTCCTGACTATTACTCAGTACTGCACTTCTCATGACTCTGTTTTACCACACGTGAAAAATTAAGTCACGGAACACGCACGTTGGAACATCTTTCCCTTCCTGCGGCTTGAGTTTTGTTCCGAGTTTTGTGTGTTTCTGAAACATTTCTGTTGGACGTGTGTTTTTTAATACTGTAAGCCTCCGCAAATCCTTGATGGAAGCAGGCACAGCAGAAAGCACAATTAAATAAAAAAGGCAGCAGATCATGGAAGTGACCCCAGTCTCCGTCTGGGGCGGGGCTATGGGCGTTGTCTTCGCGGCTGGCAGACAGAAGTTTGTCTGAACTTGGCCCTGAGAACCAGCAGAGTGAGCTTGAGGAGAAAGATAAACATACAACAACTGTTCAAAGCTTCAGGTGTTGCGATTGCTAATTGGAGAAGACTCTACAGGATACCCGCTGGTGTGCAGGAATTCCACTCCCAGGGATAAGTGGCTCAGGTAACTCTGGGACTGTGTTCCTTCAGATTTTCCCGTAACAAGAATTCATAACAATTGCAGTGTCCTCGCTCATCAGGAGTGGGTGTGCCTCAGAGTTGTAACCCAGGGCAGCTAAAGCGCCTTTATCTCTAAACATCTTCAGGAGGACTCTTCATACAAGCAACCTCTCTCACTGTTTCTCTCCCTCTTACACACCAGTCTCAGACATTTCAGACGCAACTATGTTCTCAGGTGTCCCCAGACACATACACCCTTGTACACCTCCTGGCTGATGACATGGTTACTGCCTACGTGCAAAAGCACACACCAGCTCGCGTAACACTCACACATCCACACATTCACATGCACTCATACTCCCCCCCCCCCCCCCGCCCCTACCACACACACTCAGTCTCTCTCTCGTCTGCACAACATGCTTCTGGCAGAGCACCCGCAGCTGTACTAACCTGCCCACGTTTGTTTCCAGGCCTGGCCCCAGCAGCATTTTCCCAGGCCCATGCTTCCTTTAGCTGCTGCCTCCCGGTTTCCCTCCAAGCCTGGTCACTGGGCCCTGACTCAAGGCCTTGTGTGTATATGTGGGCCTGGCGGCTGCCCAGCAAACATTGGTTGAGGTGAAAGGTGGGAGCCTGGGGCTGACCCCTCCCAGCCGTGTGCCCCCACCTCCCGACGTTGCGGCCCCCTTCTGGGTTCTTCCTGTTGTGGAGAAACGCTCTGTGGTGGGCCAGGCTTTGGGAAACGCCCGGCCTGGGTCCACCCCAGTCCCCGGTGCAGGGGGGAGCCGGGGGAGCCGCGCTCTTGCAGGTACGTGTCAGGAGTCATGCAGGGTCATAGCCCCGATGGAAGTGAACACGCTGTCCCAGCGTCGTTACCAGTAGTAAGAAGCCTCTCCTACTGACACCTCACTCCTGGCAACCTTTACTTCCAAGTGTCCTTGTTGCTCCAGAAATTTTTTAAAAACAAAAGCGGCGCCAAGATACTACACAGATTACCATCACAAGAAAGCACCTTTATGCTGCTTCTAATACATGAATGCCCGAGGAGAAAATACTTTTCAAACCTTTGTTTTTATTCAAGAGTGAGTGGATGTTGTGAATGACAGTGTAGGCTACCAGTGTTCTCAGAGGTTGTTACCACAAAGCTGTTCTGAAGACCCTGAAACCATGTTCCCTCTGCCCCAATTCTGCTCACTTCTTCCTGAAGCTATTTAATGGTGCCAGGTAAATACTAACTTTGATATGAAAAACTTGAAATACCAGAGTTCCTCAGGAGAGGAAAACAGCAGAAAGAGGAAAGCTGTGGCTACTGAACGTAAAATATCTCTTTTCACAATTTTGCTGTGTGTGGTCCCTTTAAATATCTTCCCAGAAATATCATTTCTTCAGCACCTACTATGTTCCAGGTATTACATATTTAGTATCTAACATGCTTCATCTTTCTTCTCCTTTCTAGCAATTGTAGAGGTGTCATTCATGTTATAATCTATTTAATGTTTACCTCCAGGAGGCAAAGGGCCACGACTGCTCCGTTTGCTCTTGTATCACCATATCTTGCATTATGTCTGGCTCATGATTAAATACTCCTTGAATAAATGAATGAACGAGGCACGGTCCTTGCAGCAAAGCAGCAAATGAGGCACTATTATCTCATTTTATGGATAAGGAAATGGATGCTTAGAAAACTGAAATGGGGACTTCCTGGTAGTACAGTGAATAGTAATCTGCCTGCCAATGCAGGGGACACAGGTTTGATCCCTGGTCCAGGAAGATTCAACATCCGTCGGAGCAGCTAGAGCCTGTGTGCCCCAATTACTGAGCCTGTGCTCTAGAGCCCATGCTCTGCAGCAAGAGAGGCCGTGGCAATGAGAAGCCTGAGCATCGTAGCAAAGGGTAGCCTTAGCCTATTGCAACTAGGGAAAGCCTCAGTGCAGCAATGAAGACCCACCGCAACCAACAATAAATAAATAAATTAAAAAAAAGAAAACCGAAATGGTTTTCCAAAGAGATACTCCTCTGTGGTGCTGGGAACCAAACCCAAATCCATTGGGTCCAAACACATTTGCTTTCGTGGCTACGAAAGCAGCTGTTAAGACTACCCAATGGAGTGTCTCCCCTGTGTTGCCTCGTGTGGGTTGTACAGACCCGAGGGTTCTTGTTGAATGAACATTTGGCTGAGTTTTGCTCCTTCAGCTGGTCCCTAGGCTCCCTGGTGAGTAGTTTCTTTTCCTTTACCAGCTGAGCCACAAGGGAAGCCCTGGTAGTTTTTCCCTTTCAGCTTCTCACTCATTTACGTTGTCCTGTGTTACTCTTTCTTGCCTTTGTCTCATCAGTCCTTTTGCTCTGAGCAGAGGGCCCACTTCAAGACAACTCCATCTGGTCCTCCTGGGTCCTTCTGAGTTCTAGTTCCTTCCTCTGTTCCAGGAGCCTTAGCTGAGAAGCAGTCAAGGATGACCACCCCCGGGGCTGTTTCATACCATTCACAGTCACTCTGAATGACTGAATTCGGGGGCGCTAGGTGATCTCATCCTACTTGGACTCAGTCTGAATCTGCCCCTAGTGACCATTCCCACCAGAAACCCCTTGTGCCCCCGATTCCTCCCTCAGTCCATCTCCTTAGCAGCCTCTTCTGCCCGAACGGTGGTGATCAGGGCTCTCATTTCACCCTGAGGAGTCTCCCTGGGCACTTCAGCCACTGTCTGTTGGTTTGACCTCATCTTTATCCAGAGCCTCTCGATGTTAGTGGGCAGGAGGCTGGGCTGAGGGAGCCTGGTTGATGACCCAGACTCCAGATTTTGCTTGGGGGAGGCGCTGCATTCTGATGACTCACTGCAGGCTGTCCCGGGTCTCCCACTACAGGATGAGGCACTGTGTCATGGGCTGATATCCCCCATTACCGAGCTCTTCCAGGCTCCAGACTGGAACAGCCAACTGCCCACCATGGAAGCAGCTTCTGTTCCTTTGACTATAGCCATCACCTGGCGTGCCGCCCAGAACTCCCTTCGGGGAAGGCCTTTCTGCTCCAGTGGCAGGGAATGCTATCTGCCTCCAGCTCTCAGCTGTCAGCCCCTTCCAGGATGGCCTCAGCTGGAGAGAACCTCCTCTTCCAAGTTCATGTAGCTTCTTGAGGCGGCCTGCGTCCAATCACCGATCAGAGAGGGAATATAAAGGCTCAGCCTTCTGGCCCTATTTGAAATAGCTCTGAAAGGCCATCCAAGTTCTGGGACTCCCAGAGGGATGAGCTGATGTGCCCTTTATCTCTTGCTGCATCACAAACCACCCCAGAATGGAATATGGCTTCAAACAACAACATTCACTTTGCTGATGCATCTAGGCGAGGTTCCAGGTAGGGGAGTGGACAAAGAGGTTGTTCATCTGTGCTCTACTCGGTGTCCATGGCCTGACTTGGAGTTGGGCCTGAACACATTGCAAAGTTCACTGCATCATGCACGTGTCTGGCATGTGGACTGTGCACACTCACATTGCTGAGGGCCGAAACCCCTGGCTTCCTGGGCATCTCGTTCTCCATACGATCTCTCCACATGCCCTCTCCTGCACAAAGGCACCAGGGGAGCCAGACTTCTTACTTGGTGATTCGGGGCCCCAAAAATACATACCCCAAGAGAAGAAGCCAGGAAGAAGCCATATTGCCTTTTGTGACCCAGCCTCAAAAGCCGTGTAGCATCACTCTGATCGAGCAGTTACAGGAGTCCACTCAGGTTCAAGAGTGTGGAGTGTGGACCCCACCTCTCCACGGAGGAGCATCATCATCACACTGTAAGAAGAACACAGACTGGGGTGCAAGTAGGTGTGGCCATCTTGGGAGAGTATAACCAGCCACGGCCACAGGCGTGTCTATAGGTGGGCCCTGCGTCTCCATCTTTCCCTCTGCCTGTTGCTGTCTTCTTCCCCTCCCGTCTATAACGGAGCCATCAAAAGCACACCTGCAAAACTATCCTGCTCACTAAACTGAGTCTCAGAGCCTGCTTCCCAGGAACTCTAGCTGTTAAGACTAGTCTCCCAAAGCCAACATGTTCAAGGCAGAGTTGTCATCTTCCTGACCCTTCTGCTTTATGCCTGACCTCGACACCCTCAGGCACTCTCCACTTTCTATCTGTCCCAGACAACTTTCATACATGTTCGTTCGTCTTTCATATGTGTCTCTCCTTCCCCAGGCCACCCTCAACCAACCGCCCCCATCAGCACAGAATCCTAAGACCAGGTCCTCCATACTCCCTGCAGCCTCAACTACACTTGTTGCCACAATGCTCCAAGTCTCATATTTGATGAACTCCTTCCCCGTTACCCATATCATAAAGCTAGAACTTCTTAAGTTGACCCACAACATCCTTTGTAACTAGACTTTGCCTTCCTTTGAAATCCGCATTTTTTTCTTTCTTTTTTTAAAAGTAATTTTTATTAATGTATTGGCTGTGTTGGGTCTTCATGGCTGAATGGGTTTTTCTATAGTTTCAGGGAGCGGGGGTTACTCTCTACTTCTGATGCATGGGCTTCTCGTTGCCGTGGCTTCTCTGGTTGTACAGCCTGGGCTCTAGGACACAGGCTCAAAAGCTGTGGTTACAGGGGCTTTAGTTGTTCCACAGCATATGGGAATCTTCCTAGACCAGGGATCAAACCCGTGTCTCCTGCATTGGCAGGCGGATTCTGAACCACCAGGGAAGTCCTGAAGTCTGCGTTTCTTAACCCTGCCCATCATACCTCTTCTGAGTTTCTTTCAGCTCTGTTATGAGTGCAGTAAAATTTCTCTGCCTTTTCTAGGATGTTCTTCCTGGGTGGACAGCACCCCCCTTCTACCACACCTCCAGACCTCCCTACATTTTTATTCTTGGGTTTGGGCTCAAGTTTCATTTCTTTTAGCAGGTCCTGCCTGACCCCTAGACGGAGCTCCTGAAGTGCCCCTCCCGCCCTAGCACAGTCACACCTCATGGAAACCCTGTGTGTGACCACCTTCCCCGAAGTATAGATGTTCCACCCGTCCGTGACCACGTCGTCTTGTCACCAGTGTAGCCAAGACACAGCCCAGCAGACAGGGTGGGCCCTGGAACAGCCTGCTGTGTGCATAGAGCAGGTCGTGCACTGATCAGCTCCAAGGAGCTCCATCTGCATAAGCTACACTGTGGATGCAGATCTAGTGGCTAGGACTCAGAACCTCCACTTTCCGCAGCCAGGAAAGGTATGATTTTTGGGGGGCTTCCCTGGTGGCTCAAATGGTAAAGAATCTGCCTGCAATGAAGGAGCCCTGGGTTCAATCCCTGGATTGGGAAGATCCTCTGGAGGAGGGCATGGCCACCCACTCCAATATTCTTGCCTGGAGAATCCCCATGGACAGAGGAGCCTGGCTACAGTCCATGGGTTGCAAAGAGTCAGACACAACTGAGCAACTAAGCACAGAATTATGCAGTGCCCACCAAAACATACGTGTGGCTCAGCTAAAAGCTTTAATTGTATGATCCAGTGAGTAGATATATTATACTATCTTTGGTCCTCTCTGCTAATCAGTGAATTTATATTTGGCAAAAGGAAAATAATCTGATTTTGTGGGTTTTTTTTTTTCCAAATGCCAAAGAATGCAATATTTGCAACTAGAATAAAAAATGCAAAAACCTAATGTAACAGTTCTCAATCCTGGATGCCCAGTAAAATCACCTGAGGAGCTCTGGAAAAATACTGATGCCTGGGCCTCACCAGGTTTCTTAAAAAGAGTCTCTGGGTTGGGGCCCAGCAGTGGGATGTTTTCACTTTGCCCCAGCTGTCTTTCGGGTGCAGCCACGGTTGAGAGTCTCTGGCCTAAGGAGCATCCAAGCACATCTGAGAAGCTTCAGAAACCTATCTGGCAATCATTAACTTCACTCTTTAAACACCTCATTCAGGAGCCATGGGGCTGAGCTTGTTGAGCTGAATGTCTGTCTTTGCTAGTTTCTGGACCTCAGAGGCAGAGGTGAGTTTGTCAGATCCATCAGTTATAGCACATTGCCTTCGTTGGCCCAGGCAAGGCCCTCTTGTCTAAGCATCTCCTCACCACAGCTGCTGCTGCTGCTGCTAAGTCACTAAAGTCGTGTCCAACTCTGTGCAACCCCATAGACCACAGCCCACCAGGCTCCTCTCTCCCTGGGATTCTCCAGGCAAGAATACTGGAGTGGGTTGCCATTTCCTTCTCCAATGCACACACACATGCTAAGTCGCTTCAGTCGTGTCTGACTCTGTGCGACTCCATAGACGGCAGCCCACCAAGCTCCTCTGTCCATGGGATTCTCCAAGCAGAATACTGTAGAGGGTCCCCCACTACAGACAACCATCCTAATATATACATTGGATATATATACAATATTTGCTTGTGTTTATGTACATTTTTGTAAAAATGTGTTTCACTGGTTTTTAAACCTGTACTTTTATATGATGTAAATGTGTTGTGCTCTTGACTCATTCTGACTGTTAATTTTTTCACTCCATCCATGTTGCTTTGTATCTTCCCTGTAGCTCAGATGGTAAAGAATCCGCCTGCAATGCAGAAGACCAGGGTTCGATCCCTGGGTTGGGAAGATCTTCTGGAGAAGGCAATGGCGATCCACTCTAGTATTCTTGCCTGGATAATCCTACTGACAGAGGTGGAGCCTGGTGGGCCACGGTCCACAGGGTTGCGAAGAGTCAGCCACGACTGAGCGAGTAACACTACCACTACTACTGTATTGCTTCGGGTACATCCTATCTGGTGTTCCTAACTCCTGCAGAGGCTGCTAGTCTGTGCTTCCACCACATTTTTCCCATCCACACCCCCAGTAATATTCACCCACATTGCTCCCAGCTGCCCAGCACCCCCACACTGCAGGATCCATCCTTGCGAATGTCTCCTTGTGTGGCCTGTGTGAGAACTTATCTGAGACAAGTATCCCCTCTGATCTATTAGCTGTATCCTTCAGGTCATTGTCTGACTCTTTGTGACCCCATGGACTGTAGCCCAAGAGGCTCCTCTGTCCATGAGATTTACCAGGCAAGAATACTGGAGTTGGTTGCTGTTTCCTTCTCCAGGGAAACTTCCTGACCCAGGGATGGAACTCATCTCCAGCTTGTCAGACAGATTATCACTGAACCACCAGGGAAGCCTCTCGTGTCTCATTGCTCGTGTGTTTTTACATGATGGGTACTTTCACACCAATACATACCAAAAAGAAAAATGTAAGTGATTCATAATACATTGAGTTTAATAATGTTGCCCAACTCATATGTGTAAGTGGCTATAAGTAAACAATCTAATAAAACCCTAATGCCTCTGAAAGAGTTAGGAATGTTGGGATCTCAATGTCATTTAATCCCTATACTGTTTCAGGCTGAGTTTTTTTTTTTTCCCCCTTTTCCATTACATGAGGCTTACAGGATCTTAATTCCTTGGTCAGGGATTGAACCCAGGCCCTCAGCAGTGAAAGGGTGACTCCTAACCATGGGACTGCCAGGGAATTCCTTATCAGGTTAAATTTTAACAAGTGAAGTGGTCTTCAGCAGGGACCATTAGATCACCCTGAATGAAATCCCAGTGAAATATAAGTCTTGGTTTGTTCCAAAATGCCTTTGGGTAAGACTTTCAATTCTGTGGATCTTAGCTGGACCTCTTATGAGTTCAAAAAGGGACAAACACTAAATCTGGTTCAAGAAACCAGACTGTATGCGTTAAGCCTAACCTCTGTTGACAAAACCAGGTAGAATCAGATGTCTTCGTTTGGGAAAGAATGAAATTTTGCTGAAACTCTCCTTTTTATAATTAGCATTGTAAGCCGAATGGAATGTTTAGAGAAAACGTTAATATTTAATTGGCAAATATCCTGAGTGGTAGCAGAGCACGGAAAACCCTTTGTACAACAGCTATGTGGTATGATGCACTGATATCCATGAGATGTCCAAGCCAAATTTGATGTTTTAAAGCAGTTGTTACTTTAGCAGAAGTATTGGGGTTAAACCTAACACTTGTGATAGTTTTTCTGCTTAACCAGAAGCCTCCGTATTTATTGAGCATTTGCTGTCCAGCTAGTAGAGAGCAGTGCTTCATATTGCAGGCTACTTACTAGTTCTGTCACTTCAGGCAGGGTGATAATCCTCTCTGTTCTATTTCCTCATCTGAAAAATTGGGATGGTGTTTGAACCTGCCTTTTGGTGGCTGTGTGAGAATTAAGTGGGGTGACACCCATAAAGTACCTTGCATATGGTAAGTCCTACAATGTAATAAGCCCTGGAGATACTCAGCAAGTATCCTCATGATGATTTACTTGAACATCCTGGTCAGAACTGGGATATGTCAAGTGCAAGTAGTATCTTGAGATTTACTTACTTTATGGGACCCATCTGGCTAGTCCCATGGCACAGTCTGCTGACTCTGCATCTCCAGGCAATCCAACTCCCCCAAACTTCCTTCACTTAGCCATTGCTTTAATGTGGCTTTCTTCTGTCTATCCAATTAGATTAAAAATTGGAGGGAACTGATGGTCTCCTTTATCTCAGAAAGTCCTTGGCAAGTTCAGGGATGCACCACAGACTGGTAGGAATGTTGTTTTCTGTTTGAATTTATAAAATCTCTTTGAAAATTTGCTAACCTAACAATTGTACTTTCTTAGCATGTTCTATAAATGCATTAATGATAACCCAGGCAGGGTAACATTTCCTTCCCTAGGGAAGTTATACTAGCATTTCTTTATAACCGGCTTTAGCCAATTACTCCATGAAATGGTTCGTTTCTCTCCAAAGGTCCCATTGATTTCACCATTGATTTGTCTCGGACACAGATGGGTCTTTGGTCCTATTACTTTTTCCATGGAGGGACTTCCTGTTGAAGTAATTGAATTGCACAAACCCTTATGGGTGTGTGTGAGAGAGTATGTGTGGCTATATGTGTTTATTAAAAAAAAAAAAAAAACCCAACAGAAAACACTTCTCTTTGACACTGGCCAGTCAGTATATTCACATACCATCACAGGTTATTAACATTCATTATTATGAAACATTATTGCCTTTTCCAAGTAGGAAGTTGGATGCATTTCAATTGCTTCATTTAGCCGCTAATTGATTCACCTAGTTTGTTGACATTCAAGTTTGGACGTATAGCTCCCATAAACAGGAGCAATACCTTCCATTTGGGGATGTGGCCCGCAAGGTCCTGTATGATGCTTGCTGTTAAAGCACGAACTGATTTTTGCAGATCCTCACTGTTTTTCCTGTAAAGAATGTTTCCCCTTTTATTGATAACTAATGAGAAGCTACTGTACAGCACAGGGAACTCTACTCAGTACTCTGTGATGACCTAAATTGGAAGGAAATCCAAAAAAGCGGGGATCCATGTATATATATAGCTGATTCACTTTGGTGTACGTTAGAAACTAACACAGCATTGTAAAGCAAATATACTCCCAATAAAAATAGACTGTTTCCCCTTCTGACATGATTTTTTTTTGTTTGGCTGTGCTAGGTCTTAGCTGCAGCCTACAGAATCTTTAGTTGCAGCGTGTGAGATCTAGTTCCTTGACCAAGGATCAAACCCAGGACCCCTGCCCTGGGAGCTGGGAGTCTCAGTCACTGGACCACCAGAGAAGTCCCATATTTTTTTTCTTTAGCTAGCCAGTGGGTGCTACTGATGACTTGGTGGATTCTAGTTCTATATTCATATACTCAAGGAATTTTTATAAACACCATCACACCCTCCCTTTTTACTTCCAATATTAAGTTTTATTTTATTTCACTGTTTTGTACCTTGGCTTGTCTTGGAAAGGACTTAGGATGGCTAGTTTAAGAAAAATGTTCTTTTCTCTCACATCTGGCTGCATTTCTGTAAGTTTCTAATCTATAATCTTATCCATGACTGAGGGTCTTGAATGCTCACCTCCCCTGAGCAGAACCAGAGGTCGGGCAGGCGATGGCTGTGGGACAAAGAGGCAGGAGGGAAGGAGCTGGAATAACTGGGTGTGGCTCCCTTTGTGCTCAGTCTTAACCATCCGCTTCTGTTCATACTTACTTCTAACCAAACATGTGCTCAGCCACTTCAGTCGAGATCCACTGTTTGCCACCCTATGGACTGTAACCTGCCAGGCTCCCCTGTTCATGGGATTTTCCTGGCAAGAATACTGGAGTAGGTTGCCATGCCGTGATCTTCCTGACCCAGGGATCAAACCCACATCTTTTGCACTGCAGGCAGATTCTTTTCTGACTGAGCCACTGGGGAAGCCCCTTCTAACTAAAGTCCTTGGCCAAATACTGTTGACTCTCCTTCTCTTCAAGGGTAGGAGGTCATGGCAGTTGATGTCCTCCTGTCCTTCATGACTTTTAACTCAGATATTCAATCCTGATACCCTCTTTGCTTCATACTCCTTTGGTGTTCATTCCAAACTGGTGAAAACTCCCCCATCCCAGCTCCCTCTGCTACATCTCTAACCATCACCAGCCTGGGACTGTCTTGTTTTCTTTGCACCAAGTTTAGTGTCTCTCCTCTGAGGTTTCTGGAAGCTCTGGGGGTTTCTGGAAGCTGTTTGCATTCCTGCATCCTCTGCGCACCACCCAGGGCTCTTCCACTGTCACCTCCTTCCCTGGGGCTGTCTCTTCCCCGAGGCCACTCTAGGCCACCCACCCAACGTTTCTGCACTTGGAGACCTCCCCTTCAGACCTCATTCTTTCATAAAGCTTGCTTACTGCTCAGGGTCTGAGCCAAAAGCAAAAACGTGCATCTGCTTCCAAACTTCCTTTTCAACCACCATAAAACCATTTTTTAGAATACAGCCCTTTTAAGCAGGTCTGAGTGTTAAAATGGTGCCTCTCATGCATCTCAAACAGCAGCTGCTCCCAGGGGGCCGCACACTTGCCTCTGAGAGGTCACAGGTTTGCTTGAATTCGAATTTGAGGGGAGCTAGCACCTTTTGATTCCCTTCACCACTGACTCAGAACCTCATTAACTAAACTATTTGACCCCTGACTTGTTGAATTATGGAGTGAGCAGAGTATTCCTGGGGCAGCTTCTTGTAGAAACAAAAAGCATAGGCCTGGATTAAAACATAGATTCTGCCTCTCTCCTAGCTGGGTGGCCACAGGTGAGTTACTTTATGTCTTGAAACCTCAGTTTCTTCATCTGTTGAATAGGCGTGGTCCTAGGTGTGTTCTAGGGCAGTCGTGTAGATTAAATGAGAACACACACACTGAACATCGTGTTGTACAGGTAAGGGAGGCGTGCCTGTTAGAGCGATGCTTAGGGCCTGGGAGGGGCTACAGACAGGCTGCTCATTGCTGTCGAAATGGGTGTTTAAGCAGATCCCTGAAGGGTGAGGAGGGCTGGGCAGGGAGGGGGTTCCAGGCAGAGGGAACAGAAGGTGTGCAGGGTGCCCTGGAGCACCGAGGGGGCGAGGCCAGGAGCTGAGCAGGGGCCAGAGAGAGAAATCAAAGGCCTCCGTGAACCATTCTTGGCAGACCAGTTAGGAGGCTGCTTCATTAATTCAAATGCAAAGCCCAAGTGCTCTAAAGGCAAGACAAAGCTACCAGGATAGGAAGCGGTCAATGGGTTTAAGAGAGATTTAGGAGGTAGAGTTGACAGGATTTGGTGACTCATTGGACATCCTGGGTTTAGTCAGCAAGGATTCAACCACTGTTTGTTGAGGACACCATCTGTTCCTTGCAGAAGCCTGACTGATTTAGTTTCTTATCAACCTCTAGGCCAGATGTCCAGCAAGCCTCTCTTGCCGGGTCCATCCTCATCCATCCCCAGGACCCAGGCTGCTTTTGCTAGGGGCGGGCCCTGGGAAGTGTGTTTGGGGTGGCCCTGGGCTATTCCTCTTTTAGAAAAGCCAGGACTTTGAAGAGAGCTGTCAACACTTGAGGATTTGGGAGTTAATTAGCTGATGAGTGGATTCTCGGTCTTTAGACTCTTTTTCCTTTGAAAGCCTGCGTTGTAATCACTGACCTAAAGAAATGGTTGGAGAGAGATACCAACATCATAACTGCTGCCGTGCAGTCATTTGAATGAACTGAGCCAGTGCAAGGGGATTGTGGTGGAAAAGACCCCCAAGCAATAATCCAAAAATACCCTCTCCTTCACAGTGCCTGTTCCAATCTTTCTTTTTTCCTGAGCTTCTTGGGTGTGCAGATTTTTATCACATTTGGTAAGTTTCAGCTATTTTTTTCTCTTGAATATTTTTGTCTGATACTTTCTTCTGATAATCACATTGTGTCTGTTAATGTTCTCTTTAAAATATTGATTTCTGCGCATTGGGTCTTAGTTGCAGCAGGCAGGATCTTCGTTGCTTCATGTGGGATCTTTCACTGTGGCTCCCGGCCTCTCTAGTCGCCGCGTGGGGCCTCAGTAGTTGCGGCATACAGACCTGGTTGCTCCGTAGCATGGAAATCTTCCCAAACAGGGGATCGAACCATGTCACCTGCACTGCGAGGTGGATTCTTAAACACTGGACCAGCAGAGAAGCAGCCCCCTGCCTGTTCTAATCTTGCTGTGGATTCTTTGATGCTAAAATCTGTTTTAACCCCCTGAGTCTTTACCAACAAATGGCAAACAGAGGCAGTTAGAAGTATGAGGAATGGTA
Source organism: Antilocapra americana (assembly GCA_007570785.1). Classification (NCBI taxonomy): domain Eukaryota; kingdom Metazoa; phylum Chordata; class Mammalia; order Artiodactyla; family Antilocapridae; genus Antilocapra; species Antilocapra americana. The sequence goes on from ML661885.1 coordinate 39,568,318, forward strand.
GAGAAAGGAGCCTAGAATTTAATGTAGTACTTGAACAGAGAGGGCTTTCCCTGTGGCTCAGTGGTAAAGAATCTGCCTGCGATCCAAGAGACATGGGATCGATCCCCGGGTTGGGAAGATCCCCTGGAAAAGGAAATGGCAACCCACTCCAGTATTCTTGCCTGGAAAATCCCATGGACAGAGGAACTTGGGAGGCTACAGTCCATGGGGTTGCAAAGAGTCAAACACAGCTCAGTGACTAAACAACAACAAAACAAAGAACAGACAATAGCTATGCTGTGTGAAGAACCAGAGCACTTCCCCCATAGTACTGGAGAAAGTGAATAAAGAACCCTGAGTTATTCCTAAATTACTTTTAATCATCAGAATACCATTCTGAAACTGGGTCATGTGAGTCACTATTTTAATTAGCTTTTTTAAAAGTGAGCAATAGCAACTAAAATAGTTGATGTTAAATGTATGTTATGTTCGAGGCCCCACAGCAGGCCAGAAGCTTTATTGCATTTATTCTGCAAATGGTGCCTCGAGAAAAATAGGACAAGTGCTCCCATTTTGCAGATAAGGAAGTTGAAGTTCAGAAAGCCAATGGAACTTACTCCACAGCCAATGTGTGGTGGAGTGAACCAAGGGAAGAGCATGAAAATTAGGATGTTTGCATTGAAGAGATGCTGATAGCTATAAAAATTTATTGTTTGTCAAAGATTTTGTGTTTGATAACGAGAAAATAATGCTAATCAGGTATGTTGTATAAATACTGTTTAATATCTGTTTTAAAGCAACCACACTGTGATCTCCATGTTCCCAGAGGGCTTCATGAAAAGAAGTACCTGTTTATCCAGTTTGCCCTCTGAAGGCCCCTCCAGGACATCCAGCCCCTCAGAGAGGGAGTCATGGCCCCCCCACGGCATGGGCCAGGCCTCATGAGTTAATGGCATCCCAGAGAACAAGCCAGGCAGGCTTCTGGTTGAGTTTCTTCTTCATGAGCCCAGGCTCTTTACACTTTGCTCTCCCTAAAGTGATCAGCCCATGAAAAGGATGCTCAGCAGGCCTGCAGACTGCCTGACTCCACCGTTCCACAGCCCCGAGGAGGTTCTCTCCGGGAGCCCGCCCCAACGGTTTGGCTCTGGTAGACAAGTCTGAGCTGGATGAACAAGCAGGAAGTGCCAGTTCCTGCTCTCCCAGTGGTGATCCTGAGCTCTCTGTAGAATAACCTGTCCGGCCCAGGAGGAGAAGCCATTCCCCCAGCAAACTGGCCTGACAGCACCGCCCATCTCAGAAACCTGCTCCAGAGCTTGGTTTCTGGGCCTGGAGTTTTGAAATTCCTTCACTGGAGCAGCCTTTGGGAGCATCTTCCGATGTCACTGCTCTGGCAACTATTTGGGGAGCCCACAGTGGTCCCCAACTCCCATGGCCACTTAAGTGAGAGCCTGACTCCTTGCAGGATATATATGGCAACTCACACCTACTCCCTGGGGGCTCTTGATCTGTAAAATGCGGTGGTTGGATTCAGTGAGCCTGTAGCTTGGATTCTGTATTCCTCATCAGTAAAATGAAAAGGATAGTCTATGCCACCCAGACACAGAAAATAATCATATCTCCCAATAAAAATGATTGAACTCACTGGGTGAGATACAGAAGGGGACTTAAGGATAAGATGGATATTCTGTATTCTATCCAGATGTCCCCAGAGGAGAAGCCCAGGGTTTTTCCACACTTGAGGGAAGTCTTTAGACCTGGGCAGCTAATCAAAAGTGGCCCTCAGCTCAACCAGAGTGCCTCCAGCAGAGCTCCAGCACACCACCCAGCCCTAGATATCAAGAGTGAAGAAGCGTCAGCATCCCTCTTACGTGATCCCCCTACTTTGAGTGGCAGCAATGAAAGGAAAGAAAACAGAAATGGTGCTGGGAACTACAGTCTGTGTAGTTCCCCTTGCTTCTCTTTACGGGGGGGGGGGGGGGGGGGGGGGTGGTGCTGAGGCCTGCACAGGTCACGTGACTTGCTCATGGTCTTACGGCATAAGTAGATTTGAGGCTGAGCCCACCAGCCCCAGTCAGTGCCAGACAGGAGAGTAAGGGGATCTGCCCCTGTGAGTCACCTCCGATTCTATCCACTCAAGGGAACTCACTCTCCATTCGGTCAGGGTGGACAGCCTGCAATTTCCATGAGTGATTTAGGACTCGTGGATTTCATTTCAGGAGCGCTAGCTACCCCAACCCTATGCCTTCCGGGGTCATCTTGAGTGGCCCCAGTGTTCTAGTCCAGAAACCCCAAACAGCGTGTGATCTGTTTTACCATCCACAGTGAGGGAGAGAAAGAGAACCTGTGTGCCCGTTAAAAAGTCATCATTCGCATTTACATCAGCCCTGCTTGGAATCATCAGGGGAGCTTGGGAACGATGGAAAGGTCAAAGGTTGGCAGGGTTAGGGTTTCCTGGGAACTTGCGCACGTTTGGACCAGACCCAAGCACTTGGTTGACCCGTTTGACAGGTAACAATTAGAGAGTAGGAGCTTGCCTGGCTGGAATGCGGCTGCAGAGGCCGGTCGGAGGATCTGGTTTACCTGCTCAGCAGGTGGGGCCAGCCGAGTCCGACAGGCATGTGCACGCACAGCATTCCAACGGATCGCTTTTCTTTTAAAGACTCAGCGATGACTGCAGGGCACAAAAGGGTTGGGTTGAGCCCTGGCTGGAAGCCGTTAGCTATTTGCAAGGTAAAGAAGCAAAATAAATAGTTCCCTCTGGACAGCTCAAGGAAGAAACTGCAAAGGCATTCAGAACTTCTTTTTTTTAGTGTCTAAGACGAATATGTGCTTCTTGTCTCCAGATTTGAGAAACCCCAGACTGGTACAAAATACCAAAGATAATAGAATGAAGAGTCACGCCCCCTGTCCCAACCTTTTCTTTTGAAAGAGATCATAATATTGGGAGCAAAAGATGGGCTCCTAGAAGGGTGGTGTCTGGCTTAAGGCAGTCTAGAAATGTTTGCTGATTTTCTTTATACAGCTGTGAAAAACATTCCGGAGGGCAAAGTTCCGGGTTTTTTTTCCTCCATAAGTTGTATGCAGTCTGCATATCTTTTGAAAGTTATAAGTTTCAATACATATAATTAAAGAAGGTAATCTGGTGTTTAAAATAATAGGAGATTAGAATAATATCATATACATAATATACAGTATAATGGAGCATCTACCTGGGCACAGACTCACATACATAAAGTGACTTCTTTTTGACTCAAAGGGATTTAGGGTAGACCACTTCAGCTTTCTGTATCATATTCATCATTGATGAGAAGGGGGAAACCAAGCTCAGGGTGACTGGGACCTGAAAATTATGATGCTATAGGGAGCATTGCTCAAACAAACTCAAAACTCTTTGAAAATTTCCAGTTTTTAAAAATTTACCAAGTTAGTTTTTGTTGTTGTTGTTGTTGTTGTTGTTCCTTTTTGGCTGTGCCATGTGGTTTGTAGCATCTTAGTTCCCCAACTAGGGATTGAACCTAGGCCTCCAGCAGTGAAAGTGTGGAGTCCTATTCATTGAACTGCCAGGGAATTCCCAAGGTTTTTTGTTTTGTTTCAGATGGCACAGAATCTGCCTGCAATTCAGGGGACCTGGGTTCAATCCCTGGATTGGAGAAGGGAGTAACAATCCACTCCAGTATTCTTGCCTGGAGAATTCCATGGATGGAGGAGCCTGGCGGGTTACAGTCCATAGGGTCACAAAAAGTCGGACACAACTGAGCAACTAACACTTTCACACTTTTGTTTTGCTTTTACCAAGTTAGTTTTCTAAAAAATAAAATCTCTTTGTCCTTGTCTCTTTTCAGTGCAGAAATTATTCGAGTCCCTCCAAATGAAAGATAGGTGTCTCCCACCGCTCCGTGTGCTGTCAGTGCCCTGACGTCCCAAGGCAGAGCCCAGGATACCACCACGGAGGCCCCGGGAGTGTGGTGAGAGAGGCAGGAGAGACTTGGGCAGCTGGTGATTACCCTGCAAGCACTGTGCCAGTTCAAAGAGTTAATTATAGGGAAGCTGGAGATCTTAAAATTCAATTGCCAGGAACAAACAAGCAAACAAAAGCTTAGGTGTCTCATCGTTGACTATTGGCAGTGGTAAGACAGCTGCTAATATGACAATTTAACTCTTTGGTTTCCCCCTTCTCATCAATGATGAACATGATACAGAAAGCTGAAGTGATCTACCCTAAATCCCTCTGAGTCAAAAAGAAGTCACTTTATGTATGTGAGTCTGTGCCCAGGTAGATGCTCCATTATACTGTATTGGCTCATTTGCCTAATTAGCGTGGGAGCAGCAAATTCAATTTCAAAAGCCCTGTGAGCAGAGTTTACCATGAATGTGAGAAGCCGCTCTGATTACTAAGTATCTTATCAATAACAAATATTTGTGTGTTGGTTTTCACCCCTTGATAACTGCACTGATCTTCACAGATTCAGACACAACGACTGCTTCCTTCAGATCCTGGGGGAAAAAAAGCAAAATTAGCTTGCACTTTACCTACTAGAAGGGAAGTCCTTCAAAGCAGTCTCCTTCCCCTGCAGCACTACACTTAGCTGCAAGGTCGTTCTTATTTCCCAAGTGATAATACTTCCTTCTGATGGTGTGTACAAATCCCGAACTCTGTGCTCTTTGACCAGGCCACTCCTCATGTGCCTTTGGGCAAACTCTAAAGGACAGATATGACTTCTCTGGCAGTGACCCACCTGGAAAGACTAAATGGCTACTTACTTGGGGTAGAGTAATAATAGAGACACTTGGCAACAGTGATAACTGTACTGAGAGCCTGCTATGGGCCAGAAACCATGCCACACATTCTACATGCATTCTCTCCTCTAATAATTACCGTGGCCGTGTGTGTGTGTGTGTGTGTGTGTGTGTGCAGGCTTCCAGGCTCTTCTGTTCATGGGATTCATGGGATTTTCCCAAGTCGTTTGCCTCTAAGTGCATTTTATGATTACAGGTAACAGTGAAGAAGCCTGTTCACAAAGCATTGACGAAGCTGACAAATGGCAAGGCTACGGTGCAGAACTAGACCCATCAGGTGCTAGAGCCTGCCTCAGGCAGGAGGTGGAAGCAAACTCCCACCGAGTCTGTAAGGTTCTCTGATTCTAGGATGCTCTGTTCTATTCTGCTTTAAACAAAGCATATCAGGGGTGTCACCTTGGTCTCTGATTACTGTGCTTTAAGTTGGAAAAGACACAGTCTGAAGCAGGTTTTAAAAAGAAAAACCAGAGGACTTCCCTGGTGGTCCAGTGGCTAAGATTCTGGGTTCCCGTTACAGGGGGCCTGGGTTTGATCCCTGATCAGGGAACTGGATCCTACATGCCGCAACTAAGACCCGGCACAACCAAATAAATAAATATGAAAAAAAAAAAAAAAAAGAGCAAGCAGGGTGGAAAAGACACTCAAGCCATGTCATATGAAGAAAAGTTTAAGGAACCAGAAACACTTACCGCCAGGAGTGAATAGAACTAGGAACTGGGGAGGGAGAGCATGCTAATTGCTTTCAAATAATCAGAGGGCTGTCAAAATATGCTGGTGTTGTGTAGCTCCAAGTTGGAAAACTAGGACCAATAAGAGGAATTTGGAAAGAAACAGATTTTGATCCATATAAAGATGAGCTTGTTATCCCTTTAACTGGAAAACAGTGGCAGGACAGCTGAAATGCCAGTCCCATCACTGCAGTAAGCATTGGCTGTTTTTGTTTTCTAGAGTCTTTTCCTCTTTATTCAGAAAGAAATGGCCTGATTTTCTTTGGGGAAATAACATTTCCCCATTGCAAACTGTCTTGGTGGGATAATCCTTCAAGGTGTTCTATTCACTCCTCCCCCAGGAGTTGAATGTGTGACCCAAGTTGGCCCAGTCAGATTCTTTTCCCCAGGATGCTCTATCTTCAATAGAGTCATATGAGGGTGGTAAAATGACTGGAGCGGACTTTTCCCTGAATAGTGCCCTGACCAATGAAGGTACCAAATACAAGATGCATTCTTATATATTAAATATCCCCTACAAGCTCAATTTCCACACCATTTTCATGCAGTCTTTAAAGAGAATCTCCAAGGATTATACCTCCAATCTAAATCCCTTACACTGTAGTTTGCCCTTGAAGAATGGAGTTATTTTCCTCCCTGGTCCTTTTCTTCAACATCCTCTCAATTTCTTGAGCTTCCTCTATCTCCCCAGTAAATTCTATTTTTAAGTTAATAGAAATATTTTCCTATTGTGAACAAAATATCCTAACTGACACAGCCATAAACTAGATCCATGGATATGGCTGTGGGAAACAATTTGACCCCTCTGAGCCCCAGTTCCTTCATTTGAAAATAATGCCAGTACGTTTTAGAGTATAACATGAGATAGCATTTGTGAAGAGAAATACACATAGTAGGTGCTCAATCAATGGTAGCTGTGGAAATGATTTGATTATAATTTCCTGTCTCTGGAAGTATTCAAATATGGACTTGAAAATCACAGTCCAGGGATTTACAAGGATGATTCAACCACAGGGAGAGTGGTTGGATATGCACCCTCATTTCATTCCCAAGTTGCGAGTTTATGATTCTATATGAGAGAAATTTAAGGATGTGCAGATGTTTCTGCTAGGCACCAAAAAATTGGTGCTTTTGAACTGTGGTGCTGGAGAAGATTCTTGAGAGTCCCTTGGACTGCAAGGAGATCCAACCAGTCCATCCTAAAGGAAATCAGTTCTGAATATTCACTGGAAGGACTGTTGCTGAAGCTGAAACTCCAGTACTTTGGCCACCTGATGCGAATAACCAACTTACTGGAAAAGACCCTGATGCTGGAAAAGATTGAAGGTGGGAGAAGGAGATGACAGAGGATGAGATGGTTCGATGCCATCACTGATGTGATGGACATGAGTTTAAGTAGGATCTGGGAGTTGGTGATGGACAGAGAAGCCTGGCGTGCTGCAGTCCATGGGGTCACAAGGAGTCGGACATGACTGAGCGACTGAACTGAACTGAACTGAGATCCTTTAAAGCAAAATGGCAGAGGCAAGAGTCTTGGTGTGAGGGCTGAACATGGATGGGTTCCATTCCCTGGGCTGGTGTCCAAGTCAACACTGACCTAGAGTCACTAACCAACCTGCCCTTGAAAAGAGCGCTGGTGGTCACCCAGGTTAGTGTCCATCAAGGCTAATTCACTCAGTGCTTCCACCATGGTTTTGTCATTATCAGAAAAAGAGACTCATTCAAGTTGTTCCAGAAATAACAGGATTTATTGAAAGGACATGTACGCATGGGAGTCTTGCAAGAACCAAAAAACCAAGCCTCAGGAAAGGCAGGTATCAAGGCAGCTCTGTGATATGATTTTTTCACATTTCCAACTCATCCTCACAGCAAAGTCTTGCTCTATGTATCACCTCCTTTATCTTCTTCCTTGCCAGCTGACTCTTTCTGGTTATTTGTCTACACATGGCCCCAGATAGCCTTTGTAGTCTCCAAATATGCATGATCTTCCAGGTTCAACACCATAACTAAACATCCTCAGAGAATTCAACTGACTTAGCCGTTGAGCCAGGCTATGTCATGGGCTACCATTGGGCCATCCCCAAGATCTGGGTCCTAACCAGGTATAAACAGCAAGCTGAGTCTGGGGACAGGCTTACCTGGTTTATTGCCCACTCAGCAGGCAATGGAGACTGGTCAGGAAACTAGCAAAATCTGGTAGGAGACATTTTACCTGTGACAATACTAAAATATAAGATATATCCTTACAGATTAAACATCTCCTTCAAAGTATGTTTTCTCACCATTTTCTTCCAGTCCTTAAAGAGAATATCCAAGGGGTGTATATCAGGCTTCCTTGGTTGCTTAGATGGTAAAGAATCTGCCTGCAATGCAGGAGACCCAGGTTCAATCCCTGGATCTGGAAAATCCCCTGGGGAAGGAAATGGCAACTCACTCCAGTATTCCTGCCTGGGAAATCCCATGGACAGAGGAATATGGTGGGCAACAGTCCATGGAGTCACAAAGAGTTAGACACAACTGGGTGACTAACACACACACAAACAAGGGTTGTATTTCCAACCCAAATTCTTTAGGTTGGTTTTCCCCTGAAGATCTCCTATGAGAACATGGAAATTTCCCTTCTGAATGTTGACTTGAAGCAACTGGGTCTTCTGATGTGCTGTGTAAGACCCCTGAAAACATAAAGCGTTAGTCATTTCAGTCGTGTCTGACTCCTTGCGAACCCATGGACTGTGGCCTGCCAGGCTCCTCTGTCCATGGAATTCTCCAGGCAAGAATACTGGAGTGGGTAGCCATTCCCTTCTCCAGGGGACCTTCCCAACCCAGGAATCAAACTCAGGTCTCCTGTATTGCAGGCAGACTCTTTACTATCTGAGCCACCAGGAAAGCCCTTGTATTCAATTTAAAAACTTATAGATTTTTAGTCATTATATTCTCATGACCTCTGACTAAAGGGAGGTTCAGGAGAAAGAAGGAGAATGTGTTTCAAAGACCAGAAAAATGTCTTAAGCCATACATAACACATGGAAGGGTGGAACATTCCAGAAAAGCCTTGGAAATAATGTTTCTGGGAAGTTTTGAAAGCCAACCTGGGGATTTCCCCGTGATTTGTTGTAATCTTGCATCCATTCACATGCCAGTGAGATCCAGCCCCATGACTGGACTAGAATCTTTCTAGTGTCTCCAAGAAAACATTAGCACAAATCTCTTTTCCGTAGGAGGAGGTTTAATGGCTTACCCAAGAGCCTCCAGGGACTGCATTACGAAGAAGATTCTGGGCCCAGAGTTTCAGGCCCACACATTTCACATCTGAGAACTAATGATTGATCCTTCTCTGAAGGACAGTTAAGTCTCAGATGGTTGATTACAGATGTTCCAGATACAGATCTCTGAGGCGAGAACTTTATGAGTAACAGAAACAACTGCAGAAAAACTCCGCAGAAAGCCATACCTTCCTTGATTCATTACTAAACTTTGTGAATTTTGAGGGTTTAATGAGGCATTTTAAATAAAGAAAGGAATTACTTCAAGGTTAAGGAGATCTGGGACCAGCTTAAATTGGGCGATGAGAAACCTAAGTTGCTCTTTCAGGATATTATTCATCCTATAAAAGCAAAATATATTTGTTCACAGTAAACATGTCAGAGCAGCAGCTATAGAGGACAAGTATAGACTGGTTGCTGTCCAATCTGCCAATTTTCAGATGAAAGACAGGGATCTGATAAGTGACAGTTTACCATGAGAACATTTGCTTCGAAATATTTTCTGGTTCATTATTTCATCCTCAACCATATGAGTGTATAAGTAAAAGTTCAAGACAACTGCTGTTCTCACAACTTATTTATATTTGTCTAAAGCAGGGGAGCTCTGTTTGATGGCAATCATCATGACCCATTAAACATAAATAAGCCGTCCTAGTACTTGCTTGTGGGCTTCCTTCCTTGCCTCGGCTTAGATGGTAAAGAATTTGCCTGCAATGCAGGAGACAGAGGTTTAATCCCTGGGTCAAGAAGATACCCTTAAGAAGGAAATGGCTAATCACTCCAGTGGAGTGCCTGGAGAATCCCATGGACAGAGAAGTCTGATGGGCTACAGTCCATGGGGTCGCAAAGAGTTGGACATGACTGAGCAACTAACACTTCACTTGCTCAATCATGTCCAACTCTTTTTGACCCCATGGACTGCAGCACGCCAGGCCTCCCTGTCCATCACCAACTTCCGGAGTTTATTCAAACTCATGTCCATTGAGTCAGTGATGCCATCCAACCATTTCATCTTCTGTTGTCCCATTCTCCTCCCACCTTCAATCTTTCCCAGCATCAGGCTCTTGCCAGATGAGTCAGTTCTTCATATCAGGTGCCAAAGTATTGGAGTTTCAGCTTCAACATCAGTCCTTCCAATGAATATTCAGGACTGATCTCCTTTAGGATGGACTGGTTGAAGCTCCTTGCAGTCCAACAGACTCTCAAGATTCTTCTCCAACACCACAGTTCAAAAGTATTACTTCTTCGGAGCTCCACTTTCTTTATAGTCCAACTCTTACATCCATACATGACTACTGGAAAAACCATAGCCTCGACTAGATAGACCTTGGTTGACAAAGTAATGTCTCTGCTTTTTAATATGCTGTCTAGGTTGGTCATAACTTTGCTTCCAATGAGCAAGCGTCTTTTAATTTCATGGCTACAGTCATCATCTGCAGTGATTTTGGAGCCCCCCAAAATAGTCTGCCACTGTTTTCACTGCTTCCCCATGTATTTGCCATGAAGTGATAGGACCAGATGCCATGATCTTAGTTTTCTGAACGTTGAGCCTTAAACCAATTTTTTCACTCTCCTCTTTCACTTTCATCAAGAGGCTTTTTAGTTCTTCCTCACTTTCTGCCATAAGGATGGTGTCATCTGCATTTCTGAGGTTATTGGTATTTCTCCCAACAATCTTAACTCCAGCTTGTGCTTCATCCAGCCCAGCGTTTCTCATGATGTACTCTACATATAAGTTAAATAAGCAGAGTGACAATATATAGCCTTGACGTACTCCTTTTCCTATTTGGAACCAGTCTGTTGTTCCATGGTCAGTTCTAACTGTTGCTTCCTGACCTGCATACAGGTTTCTCAAGAGGCAGGTCAGGTGGTCTGGCACTCCCATCTCCTTCAGAATTTTCCACAGTTTACTGTGATGCACACAGTCAAAGACTTTGGCATAGTCAATAAAGCAGAAATAGATGTTTTTCTGGAACTCTCTTGCTTTTTCGATGATCCAGTGGATGTTGGCAATTTGATCTCTGGTTCCTCTGCCTTTTCTAAAACCAGGTTGAACATCTGGAAGTTCACGGTTCACGTACTATTGAAGCCTGGCTTGGAGAATTTTGAGCATTATTTACTAGCGTGTGAAATGAGTGCAATTGTGGGATAGTTTGAGCATTCTTTGGCATTGTCTTTCTTTGAAGGATCTCTCAACTGTAAGTAAAAGTATCATTGTCTTATTCATGAGCAGATCCTCTCTCCTCTTCACACATTAGTTAATACATCGATAGAAATAGAATTATCTTAGTTCAGTGTATCTCATGATTTGCACATTGCCTCACAATTTTTACTGTATCATCATTCCAGCTGTAATATTCTTTAGTGATTTATTTTCTTTGTCAACTCACTTTTTTTTAATCTAAATATAACATTTTTTAGTAACATTGTCAAAATTGGAGATGGAAATGGCAACCCACTTCAGTATTCTTGCCTGGAAAATCCCACGGACGGGGGAGTCTGGCAGGCTACCGTCCATGGGGTCTCAAAGAGTTGGACATGACTGAACGACTTCACTTCTGATTGTCAATATCTTCAAAATCTGTTTTGTCTGTGAATCTGTAGCTTTTATGGGCTATTTTTTTTCTGATATCAATTGAAACAATACATAGCTAATGTAAACAGAAAACAATGTTGGCCCATTAAAAAAGAAATAATAAAAACTTCTTGTGTAACCATGACTGGCATGCAGACTGCATTTTGGGAAATCCTACTCAGTGATACGGAAGATGCTAAGTGTGAGGGAAGCCTCATGACCAGTTCATTCCTGGAAGAGGCCGATTGGTTCCAGCACTCTCCTTAATTGGCTGATCCATCTTGGGTTAGTCACTCACCTCCTACAACTTCATTTCCTCATTGGAAGAAGTTGGAATCAACAGGCTTTGAGTTCCTCTCTAATGATCTGTAAGTTTTCTAAGAGTCTGTTGCCAGACCCAGATGCAGTGTGGCCTTGAATCCAGATAGCTCTCTAGCACCAGTTGATACATGTGCTTAATCTGGGAGCTTTGCAGGCCTTAGCTGCTCCTTTCATGAGCAATGCTTAGGGAATATGCCTCCCAGCCAGTATATGAATGCAGAAACCCCCCTTCTCTAGTTTGGATGAATTGCAGTGGAAGAAAAAGCAAGTAGGCCAAAGGAATTTGGAAGGCTGCTTTGAAAGATTGCTGATTTCACCCCTTCTATTTTGCCTCCTCCCAGGTCTGACACTCTGACAACTCCTTTCTCAGGAGAGATCCTGAGAAAAGGAAAACCTGATTTGATTGCTCCACACCTCAGAGTGCAGTGAAGATCAATAACGACAACAGTGCATAATTAATAATGTGCGTGCGTGCGTGCTCAGTCTCTCAGCAGTATCTGACTCTCGTGACTTAGCAACGAACACTAACACCCTTTAACACTGACACACTTTGGCTGTGCTGGGTCTTCGTTGCTGTGCGGACTTTTCTTGAGTTGTGGCTAGTGGGGGCTACTCCCTAGTTGTGCTGCCCGGGCTGCTCATTGCAGTGGCTTTTCCTAGGTGGCACAGTGATAAAGAATTCACCTGCAATGCAAGAGACACAGCAGATTTTCCATTACTGATGATACGCTGTTAGTCTAATAAAATAATGGCAAATGGGTTAATCTCCGGGCTTCCCAGGTAGCGCCAGTTGTACTGAATCTGCCTGCCAGTGCAGGAGACATATGGGACACCAGTTCGATCCGGGTCAGGAAGATCCCCTTGGAGTAGGAAATGGTAACCCACTTCAGTATTCTTGCCTGGAAGGTGAGCTGTAGTCCACGGGGTAGCAAAAGAGACCCGACTGAGTGACCAAGCACAGGATCAGCTCAGCTAATCTCACTGAGCCTTTAATTTCTCACTTGGAAAAGACGGAATTTGAACTGGATATTTTGTGAAAATTCTGCCACCTCTGAAGTTCTTTGACTGTATGACTTCAGTTTTTATTTTTTAAGCAAAAAAAAAGGGCTAAGTTTAAATTTGACTGAATCCCTTTAAAAATCTGGCATTGGAAGACAAGAATAAAGTTACCTTTGGGATAATGATCTATGTGTAATTTCTGTAAATTTTCTGGAAACTATGATACCGTCTATGGTATACCTGAATGGAAATGTCACTTGCCCATATGAATCGATTTTAAATTATTTATTTAGTGGGTCAGGAGGTAAAAAAATCTGCCTGCAATGCAGGAGACCTGGGTTGAATCCCAAGTTGGGAAGATCCCCTGGAGAAGGAAATGGCAACGCACTCCAATAATCTTACCTGGAGAGTCCCAGGGACAGAGAAGCCTGGTGGGCTATGGTCCCTGGGGTTACAAAGAGTCAGACACGACTGAGCGACCGAGCATGCAGACTTCTCTTGTTGCAGAGCTCGAGGCACATGGGCTTCAGTAGTCGAGGCTCCCAGGCTGTGGAGCACAGGCTCAATAGCTGTGGCACGTACGTTTAGCTACTCCACAGCATGTGGACTCTTTCTGGACCAGAGACTGAACCCATGACTCCTGCATTAGCAGGTGGATTCTTTACCACTGAGCTCCCAGGGAAACCTCATATTTGGCATTCTTTCATTCATTTACCTGGCCATTTTTTTTTCTTCAGAAATGCACTATACACCTATTATGTACCAGGTAGTAGAAGATGATTGAATGCACTTCTGGAGGCAAAATAATTTGGGATTGAATCCTGTTGTCAGTGCACATTAGCTCTATGACCCTGGCTAAGTGATTTAATCTCTGTAAGCTTTGGCTCCTTTATCTATAAACCAGGAATGACAGTATATCATAATTATATGGTTATTGACAATTGAAAGAGATAACATGTGGAAGGTCAATAACAGAATACAGTAAGCATCCAATAAATTGTAGCTGTTATCATCCTCTTTGTAACCATTGTTACAGACTGGATTGTGTCCCCTGCCAAATTTATGTGTTGACATTTCAACCCTTAGTGGGTCAGAATATGGCTGTATTTGGAAATAGTACCTTTAAACATGTGACTAAGGTAACAAGGAAGCCATATGGGTGGGCCCTGATCCAATATGACTAGTATCCTTATAGGAAGAGGTGATGAGGGCATAGAAACCCACGGGGAAGACTGTATGAAGACACAAGGAGAAGACAGCCATCTACAAGCCGAGGAGACAAGCTCCTGAATGACGTTAACCCTGCTGACATCTCCATCCTCGGTTTCTAGCCTCTGGATTGCAGGGGAATACAATTCTGTTTTTAAGCCACCCAGTCTGCGGTGTTTGTCACAGCAACCCTAACAGACTAATAGAGTCGTCTTCAACCTCATCAGTATCCTCGTTACCATCTCCGTGTGCTGGGCTTCAAAGATGACTATGTTGTTAGCTCTTTTTTTAGTGAATTCACAGTCTGAGGGAGACAAGCTTATAGACAAATACATTTTTTAATACAGTCATGTCTGACTCTTTGCAACCCCATGGGCTGTAGCCCGCCAGCACCACTCTGTCCATGGGAATTTTCCAGGCAAGAATATTGGAATCAGTTGCCATGCCCTCCTCCAGGGGATCTTCCCAACCCAGGGATCAAACCCAGGTCTCCTGCATTGCAGGAGGATTCTGTACCATCTGAGCCACCAGGGAAGCCCCACTTTATAATACAAGCTAAGGATGAAAATAAAGGTCTGCACCATACCCATAAGAGCCCAAGGGAAGGAATGCTTTACCATTTGGGGGAGGGTACTTAAAGAGACGTAAAGGAGAAAACGGGGAGGGGTTATAAAGTATACTAGTCCTGAAAAGACCAAGGAAGATCAATTACTTCGTAAGGAAGGTGGGACAGGGCATCTTAGGCAAGGGGATAGCACTTACAGTGGAATTTGTGGGTGACAAGGACATTCTTCAGGGTTTGTTTTCTAGGAGTCATTTGTTCTGTAACACAGGACCTGACCTGGGTCATGATGGAGAGAAAGTAAGCTCCTAACCAAAACAAAGCGAGACGCCATTAATCAGCTCGATAAGGAACCCTGGACTTTCATTCCTACTGTCTGGATAACGGAAGGATAAAACACAGAAAGAGAAATTCCCATTTTGGCCCACCAGAAGCATTTAGCAGACCTAGTGTTTTGTATTTGGGAGCTAAGGTAACATGACACTTCAGCGTAAGCTCAGAATGGATAAGAGCACAAAGAGAGTAGGGGAGACATAACCTAGTTCCAAAGTGGTGGTTAAAATGTAATCCATTCTTTCTGGTGCGTACATCTGCGGGGATTTATAACATGTAAAAATATGATTATAACTTGTCTCACATAAAGCCCTCATTATAAATTCAAAACAATTATACCTTTAAATGAACCAGAATAAGCAAGGTGGGGGAGGTAATATTATTCCCTGCCTGCCTGGTGGATTGTTGAGGATTAATGAGCTAATGTCTGTAAAGCTCTCTAGCAAAGCAAAAGTAAAGAAGTGGAAAGCTAGCAGGTGTTAGTAACCCACTACCACCCCCCGCTACCACATGCAAAGCTAAAAGACCAAACACAGAACAGTCTGTTTCATGTGTTTATCTGTTTAATTATAACAACAACAAAAAATTAAAGAACATTTTGTTAAAAGACAAAAAAAAATTCTTCATTTTGCTGATATGGTACCTCAAGTGCTCCACGGTTTCTTCATCTTTATTTTCATCCATCCATGGTTATGATCACTAACCTACTTTGTGTTTTAAATATTGATACTTACATCATTAGCTTGTTTGTGTTTCCTTAAGGTATCTATCCTATAATGTGTTCATGCTGGTACACAATCTTCATAACAGCTTTTCAAAGTATTGTTGTTCAGTCTCTAAGTCGTGTCTGACTCTTTGTGACCTCATGGACTGCAGCATGCCAGGCTTCCCCGTCCTTCACCATCCCCCAGAGTGTGCTCAAACTCATGTTTAAAGTATTACATTCATGTAAATTTATATAGCATAAAATTGACCCATTTTGGTGTTAATTTAGTGACCGAAGACTTTTAGTAAATTATAGAGTTGCTGAAAACCCAGTTTTAGAATATTTCCGTCACCTCCCTGCCACATTTTCTTGTGCCCATTTGCAGTTCATGGGTTTTCATGCCCCATCCTAGGAAACTGCTTTCTGCCATAGCTTTGCATTTCCTAGAAATTTTATGTAAATCTGTGTCTGGTCTGGCTTACTGCACCTAGCAAAGTGATTTGAGGATCATCCATGTTGTAGTATTGCTCCTTTTTATTGCTGACTAATATTCTATTGAACGGTTGTACCACACACAACTCACCAAGCAATCGACACTTGGATTGTTTCCAGTTTGGGGCTGTTATGAATACCGCAGCTATGAATGGCATGTCTGTGGGAACATGTTTTCATCTTTTTTGACCAGATAACTGGGAGTGGAATCGCTGAGTCATATGGTAACTCTCTGTTTAACTTTCTAAACAAACAACTAACCTGTTCCAATGTGGCTGCACTACTTTATATTCCTGCCAGTAATGTGTAAAGTTTCCAATTTCTCCACATCCTTGCCAATACTTGTTACTGTCTCTCTTTTTGATTACTGCCTTCAAAGTGGGTGTGAAATGGTATTTCATTGATTTCAACTTGCATTTTCCTAACTAATAACGTAGAACATCTTTTCATGTGTAGTAGCTTTTTTATATCTTCTTTGCTGAAAAGTAGTCACTCAGTTGTGTCTGACTCTGCGACCCCATAGACTGTAGCCCCCATAGACTGTAGCCCACCAAGCTCCTCCATTCATGGGATTTTCCAGGCAAGAGTATGGAGTGGGTTGCTATTTCCTTCTCCAGGGAATCTTCCCAACCCAGGGATCGAACC
This sequence comes from Antilocapra americana, assembly GCA_007570785.1. Lineage (NCBI taxonomy): Eukaryota > Metazoa > Chordata > Mammalia > Artiodactyla > Antilocapridae > Antilocapra > Antilocapra americana. The sequence goes on from ML661885.1 coordinate 39,584,927, forward strand.
CGGATCTCCCGCATTGTAGGCAGACGCTTTACCATCTGAGCCACCAGGGAAGTCTTTGCTGAAATAATTATTCAAATCTTTTGCTCATTTTAAAATTAGGTTGTTTGTTTGTTACTGAGTTGTAAGAGTTTTTGATATAGCCTGAGTTTATGTTCTTTGTTAGATATGATTTGCAATTACTTTCTCCCAATCTGTGACTTTTATTTTCATTGTTACTCTTTAGCTACTCAGTCCTGTCCAACTCTTTGCAACCCATGGACTGCACGCTGGGCTTCCCTGTCCTTCACCATCTCCCAGAGCTTTCTCGAACTCATGTCCATTGAGTCAGTGACGACATCCAACCATCTCATCCTGTGTCATCCCCTTCTCCTCCTGCCTTCAATATTTTCCAGCATCAGGGTCTATTCTAATGAGTCGGCTCTTTGCATCAGGTGGTCAAAGTATTGGAGCTTTAGTTTCAGCATGGGTCCTTCCAATGAATATTCAAGGTCGATATCCTTTAGGACTGACTGGTGTCAATCAGCACTTCAGCACCAAAGTTCAAAAGCATCAGTACTTTGATGCTCAGCCTTCTTTATGGTCCAACTCTCACATTTTTTTGAAGAGGAAAAGTTTTTCATTTTGATGAAGTCAAATTTATCAAATTTATCAAATTTTTTTCTCTTATATATCATGCTTTTAGCATCATACTTAAGAATCTTTGCCTAACCCAAAGTCACAAAGATTTTTCTCCTCTGTGATATCCTACAGTTTTGTTCTTATTTTGAAGCCTGTAGTTCATTTTAAGTTAATTTTCTTGTCTAGTGTACTGTAAGGTCTATGTTCTTGTACTGTTCTTTTATATTTTTTGGCATGTGGATAGCCAATGTCTCACCACCATTTGTTGAAAAGACTATCTTTTCCCTCATTGAATTGCCTTACCACTTTCATAGTCGAAAGAGAAAAACAAATACCGTATATTAATGCATACATGTGGAATCTGGAAAAAATGATATGGATGGTACCTATTTGCAGGACAAGAGTAGAGACTCAGATGAAGAGAATGGATGTGTGGACTAGTAGGGGAGAGGGTAGAATGAAACGGAGACTGGAGATTAGGAATATATATATATATATATATATATATTTTTTTTTTTTAACCATGCCTCACAGCTTATAGGATTTTAGTTCCCCAACCAGGGATTTAAACCCCCACTGCTGGGCAGTGAAAGTGTCAAGTTGTAACCACTGGACCACCAGAGAATTCCCTCTTTGTGACAACTTTTAATGGCTGCAGGACAGCTCATAAAATGGATGTCTTACAATAAATGCACTTCGTCATTTAACTGTTCCAGTCTACTTAGTGTTGTTATTGAGTTTGTAAAGAATAAAATTATGTCTATATCTCATTTCCTTTAGGTCGTAGAGTTACTTAAGGTGAATTCTTGAGAGAGGAATTACTGGATCGATGTCTGTGAGTGTGTGTTCCCATCTGTTTTGTGTAAAGAGACAGCCCTGGTGTGGAGGGGAGGGACGGTCACACCAGTGACTAATGGTTCTCAAGCACTTATCAGATGCCAGGCTTCATACCCTTTATTTCACTGACTCTTCGCAACTACTCTTAAAGTGGATGTGATTATCTCCATTTAAATAAAGAGGATGCTGAGTTAAGTACTGATGCTTCGACCTAGCTTGACCAGCATGTAGATGGCAGAACCAAGGCTACAGCCCAGAGTCTCCCTGACTTCCTGCTGAAGTAACCTGCTGCTTATCTGCTTATTTTAGCAAGCAGTTGTGATTCACTCCCTGGGAGGATCAAGTAGGATGGAGGAATTAGCTCATCTGATTTACAGTCTTCACCAGACATCCTCATCCTCCCAGTATCTTTACCAACACTTTCATTATTTGTCACAATAGCTGCATGAGGGCTTGTGGACTGAGGTGACCCATTTTATAGGCAGCAAAAACTGTAAGGAGCCTAATAGAACTACCAAGAAATTAAAGGTCAGCCACCAGAGGAAGCCGGAAAGTGATTCTGACTCTTTAATTGAGGCCTCCTAGCCTTCTTCGGTCTCTCATAAAGTGACTGTTGAACTTTCCTTTTTGTTGTTGTTGTTGTTTTCTATTTTTGTTTCATGTTAAGTTATGAATGTGAGGCTTCAGTGGAAGTCTTTCCAGAAGGCTCGGAGCTGGGGTTTTGCCCAATTTATCGATGTTCTCACTCTGTATTTTTTTCTGCACTCTCTTCCCACCCAAGAGCTGACAAGCCTTTTAAACTGAGGACACAGCATCTCCTGCTTCCTTGGCCTGGATCGTGGACCAGGAGGAAGACTTGAGGACATGACAGAGCGCACAGCGGCGGGGCTATCGGACTGAACAAAGCGAGAGTCTGGGAGGGTTAGAGCATCGCTGTCCTCGCTTGGAGGAGCAGCCGTGAACAAAGCAGCTGGGGCCCTGCCCGGGAGCCTGCAACGTGGAGTAATGGAGACTCGGAGCTCAACTGAGCAAGCCCCATGCAGGTGGCCCAGGCCAGGAGAGTCTGGGTGCCCGCTTTGTCCAGGCGGGAATTTGGGCTGCCTGGCCCAGGTCTCTGCCGCTCTCAGTCAAAAGCCAGCATTGATGAGGGAGCTGGGTCTGGTTTCATTCCAGAGCTGTGCCCTGAAACAGCACGAGGCTGAAAGTAGCTCTCCCTTCCCTGGGGAGCTGCTGAGACCGTGCAGAGCTAATGTTTTACCCCTTCTCCCCCTTTCTAACCACCTGGAGCAGAGCTAACCTCACATCAGGTTGTTGATTGTTCAAATATTGTCCTCTGCCCAAAATGACCTTCCCACCTCTGCCATTCTTTCCAGTGAAGCTCAAATCTGACTTACATTATTGGTTCTGCAGGAACACATTCTGCTTGCTCAGTGCCCCTCAATCTGGCAGCACCAGATTGAAACAATCTGGGGGTTGTCCCGGGAGTCCCTGGTATGAATTATCTCTCTTTCCCCAGGGCTTGCTCAACACTCTGGGTGTGAGCTCAACACTCTATGGCAGAGATGGCCTTGCCCAGGATAGACTGCTTTGGGGAGTTTTGCCCAAGTTCAATGTCCCCTTAACTTCCCCTTAACTTCACACATTCGCAGAAAGCCAGCTCCTTACAGAAATGCTTAGTCAAGGGATTTCCCTGGTGGTCCAACGGTTGAGAATCTGCCTTTCAGTAAAGGAGACTCTGGTTCGATTCCTGGTCGGGGAACTAAGAGCCCACATGTGGCAAGGCATCTAAGCCTGCACGCTGCAACTCCTGGAGCTTGTGCTCTGCCACAAGAGAAATTCAAGTGCCACAACTAGAGAAGCCTGTGTGCTGCAATGAAGACCCAGAGCAGCAAAAATTTTTTAAAAATTTAAATATATGTATTTATTCACTCCAGAATACTGGAGTGCATTGCCGTGCCCTTCTCCAGGGGATCTTCCCAACCCAGGGATTGAACCCGAGTTTCTTACATCTCCTGCCTGGAAAATCTCTTTTTAGCTCTTACTGTATTGCACTGGCCCAAAGTCCTTAATTTATAGCCCAAATTGCCTCCCCTCGTCCCCAGGGTAGGGTCTGTGAAGTCACCCCAATCAACTGGGCTTCAGAGGTACTGCCTCAACAGCTGAGTCCACTCTACCGGCTCCCCTGACTCTGGATCCTCACCACAGCCTACTTACCTACTGCAGGCCCACAAGTCCAACTCCTTGCCCAGTGTTTCTAAGCCTATCTGGAGCTGCCAGTCCCACACTCGGCCGGCATCCAGCTTCCCTGCTGCCTCCGGGGTCCTCAGAGCAGCTCTTCCCTCTCCTTGCCACAGGTAACAGCAGAATCCCAGACTTTTACTGAAGGTTTGAGGGAGAGAAGGACTAGAAGCATCATGTGAGCTTTCCTGGTGGCTTAGATGGTAAAGAATCTGCTTGTGGGGCAGGAGACCTGGGTTCAGCCCCTGAGTTGCAAAGATCCCCTGGAAGGGAATGGCTCCCCATTGCAGTACTCTTGCCTGGAGAATCCCATGGACAGAGGAGCCTGGAGGGCTACAGTCCATGCAGTCGCAAAGAGTCGGACATGGCTAAGTGACTAATACTTTCATGCTTTCACTTTCAAGCATCATATAGGCAGCCACTTAAAAGCATGTATGAAATAGCAACGTTCCATAATTCTACCAACCATCCCTTGGCTTCAGCTATAGCCCATAGAGAGCTCCCTTAGATGTCTGCCCTGAGTCGGGGCTTATCTTACACTGAGGCGTATCAATATTTGCGTATCTTCTTTTCGACCATCCGCCACCCCCCTACCCCATTCCCATCATGTCCCTGTGTTTGAGTCTGCGTTTCCTCCCCTCATTAAGACCTGGGTTTGTAGATCTACCCGCCCTGACAGCACACACGAGCAGCAGGTGCTCTGAAACCAGCTTCCTGCATCCTCAGGCAGGGGCTAGCCCTTGTACAGCCCGGCTCTGTGAATGGAGTGGAGGTGGTCCAAAAAGCAAGCCCCCCAGGGTCATTGGGGCTGGCTTATTTGTTTGGGTTAGTGATTTTTTTTTTCCTTAGCAATTTGTCAACACAATTTCTCTGCTAAACAGGAGCTTCTGGGGACAGGGACTTATTTATCTTTATCTCTTCAAGATGAAGCATTCAGTAAATGTTTGCTGAACAAATTAAAGAGATCATGAGTGGAACTAGCTGAGCTTAACAAATAGTGAGCGTGCAAGAAATATTTGTTGAAGAATTTAATGAATCAATGGCTTGATGAATGCACTCTAAATTGCTGTAGCCTTGGGCTTCCTAGGAGGCTCATTGGCATAGAATCCGACTGCCAAAGCAGAGGACACAGGTTCCATCCCTGGGTTGGGAAGACCCCCCTGGAGTAGGAAATGGCAACCCACTGCAGTATTCTTGCCTGGGAAATCCCATGGAAAGAGGAGCCTGGCGAGCAACAGTCCATGGAGTCCCAAAGAGTCATACACAACTGAATACATAGGCTTACTCCACTTCCTTCTTAGCCAATTCATCTTTTCTGTTTCTGACTCAAGCAGATCACCTGACCCCAACTCAGCTTGGCTTGACCTTGGGCTGCATACAGTCTAGTGGTTAAGGATCCAGCCTCTGCAATCAGGTAGATGAAGGTTCAAATATCTGTCAGTTAGGAATTCTGCATGACCTTAGGCAGGGCACACAGTTTAAGTCTGAGTTTCCTCTTTTTAACATTCAGAATGATAACAGTACTGACTCAGAAGGTTTGAGGAAGGATCAATGGGGATAATCCATCTAGGGAGCTTAGCATAACGCCTTAATACCTAGCACAGAGCAAGCACTCAACAAGTGTGGGGATTGTTATTAATCATTGCCACTGTCTCCTCCTTTTCATTATCATCCCAGGAGTCTGGGCTCAGTGAGAAGGCTCTAAGCTCCTTCCTAGGACAAAGGTTCCACCTCTCTGCAGATTACAATTACCTCTTTGCCAGATAGAGATGCTCTGATTACTCTAAGTGGGTGGTCTTTAAGCCTGGTTTGGAGAGTGGGTGGTTTGTTATAACAACCTAATCCATTTCTTCTCTTTTAACAAAACTTTCCAAGAAATGCCAACACATGATGGTCTCAAAGAAAAGTGTTTATGAACAGAGCTTCTAGAGTCATTCTCCTCAGTTGCAATTCCAACTCTTTCAGTTTACTAGCAAGTGAGACTGTGCAAATTATCTAAGCCTCAATTTTTGCATTTTCAAAATGGACATAATAATGATACACATAGGACAAAATAGCTGCATGAGCTAATGGATATAACAGGAGGCACCTACTGTGTACTCAGAGGTTAGCAGTTATTATATGAGTGTCTGATGGTAGAAGAAAGGATAAATCAACTCTCAACCATGGTTCAGGCATCTCCCCTGGAACCATGTTTCAAAACTCCAGATCTGACTAGTTACACTGTTCTGATTGTATATCTGTCTAGACTGGTTCCACTCAGGAACATTTGAGAGTCCTCTACACGTCCTTTATCCTTGACTTTATAAGCTGTATTTATAGATAGGAAGGGAATCGCATCTAAGTCATGCAGGCCCTGCCTGTGTCATGTTCAATTTAACTGGACTCACTCTGAGAAGGATGTACCTGCCTTTTATTAGTTGATCAAAAAACAGAAACAATTATGTGGTCCAGGATGCACCCTGATCCCTTTTTCAAGGTCAGTATAACATGTCCTGAATCAGTTTGAAATTGAACTGTTTTGATCTAAAAAATGTTGTAGCTTTTTATGTGTCATTTTTGCTGACATATTTTTTCCCCAGTTATACAAAGACCACAGGTGAATCGCCTGTCAGTTGTAAATCCAAAAGGAACTAGATTATGGGTAAGAGATGCATGTAATCAAAGCAGCAATTATAAATACCAGGATTCTCTCCAGGAAAAAGATGAGGTAATTTTCAAAATCAGGGAAAATAAATAAATATAAGCACTATTTCCTAGACTTTGAGTCCAAATAGTCAAAGTAGTAAGATACAGCTCTAATTGAGTTCATGGATCCTTGATTAGCTGGGATTCTTTGGGAATAGCATGTTTTGGTTAACTGGGTTTTCTCCACCTTGTAAGGAATTCTTCTAGAACATACTTATATCCTTCCCTTTCTCCTTTATTCCTCCCTCCTTCCTATTTTCTCTCTTTCCCCTCTTAAAAATGAATATAAGGGATAGAATTTAATCTTTCATATCTTCTGGACAATCATTCTAAACATGAAATTTCACTATTCAGTCTTGAATTAAGGAAACTGGCTTGATTAATTCTCTGGAAAAATTGAACAGCAAAGAAGACTGTGTTTATTTGACAAATCCCTAGTTTTTCTCTGTGACATGGTCTTCATTTATTTTCTTTATGACCTGTAATACTACATGAAAATAAACAAGTCATTTTTAAGTGTTTCCTATTGGCCTGTCCCTCTCAAATGTAATCGCCATGGGCAGGGACCCCGTCTAGTTCTTAACAGAATCTTCAGCATCTAGAGGTGCCTGGTACAAGACAGCCACTTTGTAAATGTTTGTTGGATAATGAATATCTCGGTTTCTTATTCTTCACTATCACCAAAATCTGAAGTCTAAACATTTCTCGGTTCAATGATGCCTGACCAATATGCCATCACAAGAAGTCTTTGCTTTTTAACTGCATAATGTTCCAGAAAACTGTATCATAAAGTTGATGGATACAAAACAAATTTTCTTTTCTGAGAAGGAAGGTGATCTTCTTTTGAGGTTAATGAATGTGAATGTGAAAGTTGCTCAGTCTTGTCCGACTCTTTGCGACCCCATGGACTGTCATGGAATTCTCCAGGCCAGAATATTGGAGTGGGTAGCCTTTCCCTTCTCCAGGGGATCTTCCCAACCCAGGGATCGGACCCAGGTCTCCCATATTACAGGTGGAATCCTTACCAGCTGAGCCACAAGGGAAGCCCAAGAATACTGGAGTGGGTAGCCTATCCCATTTCCTGTGGATCTTCCCAACCCCAGGATTGAACTTGGATTTCCTGCATTGCAGGTGGATTCTTTACCAACTGAGCTATCAGGGAAGCCCTTTACCTGATAAAGGAGGTAAAGGTATTCAATTGAAGAATATCTTAACAGAACTCATATGCAGACCCAAAATGATAGCTAAAGGGCCAAAAGTTCTCTAAACCATCATCAATAGCTACAACATTAAAATGATCTCCTCGATCACTGGCCTTTATGTGCTGCTTAGATGTCTGCAGGCTCAGTCACAGTATGTTAGGGACTTCTTTGAAGAACAGGAGGAGAGTCCCAAGAATGGGCCCCCAGTTCCTCAATGATCCCTCCTCCTTCAACCCTCTGATTTCACTTAAACATTTCTGAGATTAAGGAAGGCTTGAAAACCAGAGTTTTAGATCTAGATTACCACCATACCTCACTATACTCCACAGTGCCCCAACTCAGTTCTTTCATTTTATTTTTTTGGCCATGCTATGTAGTTTGTGGGATCTTAGTTCCCTGATCATGGATCGAATCCAGGCCATAGCAGTGAGAGCACTGAATCCTAAGCCCTGGATCGTTGGGGAACTCCCTCCCCATTATTAATTATTTTTATTCTCTCAGCCATTCAAAAGTATTTCCTGAGTCCCTCCCATCCCTGTATCTGGAAATGCACCAGCAAATCAAAAAGACAAAGCTTCTGACTTCACTGAGCTAGCCTTCCATTGGGTGAGACTGCCAAAACCAAACCATTAAATACATGAGCCAGATAGTAAGTGGAAAGAAAAGAAGAAAGCTGGGTAAGGGCTGGCAGGGCGTGACAAAGGAAGAATCTCCTGATAAGGCAACCTTATCAGTAGAGGCAGGAAGGAGGTGAGGATGGAACTGATCAATTTCTGAGGGAAGTGCATCTTACCCTGAGGGCAGAGCAAGAACAAAGGTGTGTTGATGCCTTTGAGAAGCAGGAAGGAGGCTGGTGAGGCACTGGGAGCATTTGTAGCAAAGAAGTGCTGCACATGGGTAGCCAAGGACCCCACTGACGCTGTGCCAAAACTAGATAGCCGAAGGGCAAGAGTGGAAGCCAGGAGACCAGTTAGGAGCCTTCTGCAAGGCCTTCTGCATCACCAAGGGATGATGGTGGTCTGGATGAGGTACAGCAATAAATGGTTGGAGAGAAGTGATCAGTTTGAAGGTAGAACAAAAATGCTTCATGCTGATGGATTGAAAGTGGGATGTGAGAGGAGAGGAATCATCATGAACACCTCAAGGTTTTAGCCTGAGCAGCTGGAAGGATGGAGTTGCCATTTTATGAGATCCTCAGCTTTTGTATAGAACATTCTTGAAGAAAGGCCCTGGTGTCTTCTTGGAGGATTCTAGTCCAGTGTTGAGGAGAGGGTCAGCTGGCCCCCAGTGTAATCACAGCAGGTCTTAGGGGCAGGAGGTCATAAAAACATCATGTAATGAAATAGGAGAGCCTACTGTGCAAGTAACCTTCCTGAGAGGATTCTCCCTGCAGAAAAAATGGAGGAGGCCAGCTATGCCTCAACAAGCCCCACTTTCTCAGCCCAGGGAACTGCAACGGCCAAAACCTAGGACTCCCTGAACCAGAATGTCCTTCTTTGTGAGTTGGTCACTCAGTCGTGTCTGACTCTTTTCAACCTTATAAACTAAGGCTCCTCTGTCCATGGGAATTCTCCAAACAAGAATACTAGAGTGGGTTGCCATGCCCTCCTCCAGGGGATCTTTCTGACCAGGGATCGAACTAGCATCTCTTATGTCTCCTGCATTGGCAGGTGGGTTGTTTACGTCTAGCACCACCAGGGAAGCCCAGGAAATCCCTCTAGGGAATTCAAATAATAGCTGCAGATTAGGGGGAGTTCCAGGGACCTTACTAGTCATGAAAGAACCCTTCAAGGAGTTTTATAGTTTCTGGTCTTATGCTTAGATCTTTGATCCATTTTGAGTTTATTTTTGTGTATGGTGTTAGAAAGTGTTCTAGTTTCATTCTTTTACAAGTGGCTGTCCAGTTTTCCCAGCACCACTTATTAAAGAGATTGTCTTTTCTCCATTGTATATCCTTGCCTCCTTTGTCAAAGATAAGGTGACCATAGATGCGTGGATTTATCTCTGGGCTTTCTATTTTGTTCCATTGATCTATATTTCTGTCTTTGTGCCAGTACCATACTGTCTTAATGACTGTGGATTTGTAGTATAGCCTAAAGTCAGGTAGGTTGATTCCTCCAGTTCCATTCTTCTTTCTCAAGATTGCTTTGGCTATACGAGGTTTTTTGTATTTCCATACAAATTGTGAAATTATTTGTTCTAATTCTCTGAAAAAGACCTCTGGTAGCTTGATAGGAATTGCATTGAATCTATAGATTGCTTTGTGTAGTACACTCATTTTCACTATATTGATTCTTCCAATCCACGAACATGGCACATTTCTCTATCTACTTGTGTCCTCTTTGATTTCTTTCATCAGTGTTTTATAGTTTCCTATATACAAGTCTTTTGTTTCTTTAGGTAGCAATACTCCTAAGTATTTTATTCTTTTTGTTTCAATGGTGAATGGAATTGTTTCCTTAATTTCTCTTTCTGTTTTCTCGTTGTTAGTGTATAGGAATGCCAGGGATTTCTGTGCGTTAATTTTGTATCCTGAAACTTTACTATATTCACTGATTAACAGGTACCACTTTACACCAGTCAGAATGGCTGCCATCCAAAAATCTACAAGGAATAAATGCTGGAGAGGATGTGGAGAAAAGGGAACCCTCTTACACTGTTGGTGGGAATGCAAACTTGTACAGCCACTATGGAAAACAGTGTGGAGATTCCTTAAAAAACTGCAAATAGAACTGCCATATGACCCAGCAATCCCACTGCTGGGCATACACACCGAGGAAACCAGAACTGAAAGAGCCACGTGTACCCCAGTGTTCATCGCCGCATTGTTTACAATAGCCAGGACATGGAAGCAACCTAGATGCCCATCAACTGACGAATGGATAAGAAAGCTGTGGTACATATACACAATGGAATATTACTCAGCATTAAAAAAAAAATTCATTTGAAGCAGTTCTACTCAGGTGGATGGAACTGGAGCCTATTATCCAGAGTGAAGTAAGCCAGAAGGAAAAACAACAATACAGTATACTAACGCATATATATGGAATTTAGAAAGATGGCAGCAAGAACCCTGCATGCAAGACAGCAAAAGGAACGCAGACATATAGAACAGACTCGTGGACTCTGTGGATGAGGGCAGGGGTGGGATGATATGGGAGAATGGCATTGAAACATGTTAATTATCATATGTGAAATCAATCGCCAGCCCAAGATTGATGCTTGGGGCTGGTGCACTGAGATTTCCCAGGGGGAGGAAATTGGGAGGGAGGAGGGAGAGGGGTTCTGGAGGGGGAGCATATGTAAACCCATGGCGGTTTCATGTCATTGTATGGCAAAACCAACACAATAAAGTAAAGAAAATTTTTTTTAAAAATTAAAAAAAAAAAGAACCCTTCATTTGTTTCTTACACTGAGGCTGCTGAGAGAGCCCTATGGAGGAGATCTTGTTCTAGGCACTGGTTCCAATGACCACTTGAAGCCTTTGTCCCTGATGAATGAGGGTGGATCACAGGGGACCAAGAGGACTCTTTTTCTTAGAATGGGCAGGCCCTACTGACCAACATTTAAACCAGGCTAATGGCTTTCTTGGTCCCTGATCTTAGCCTACTGGATCTTATCACTCTTAGGTTGACAACGTCAGGAATGTTTATTCCAAAGAAAAGCCCATCTACAGAAAGATGGCTTCTCCTTAATGCTCAGAGCAGAGCTGGTCTGAGCAATGCACCACCACCATCTTGGAGATGGAGGGTAACGGCAGCCCCAGAAGCATCTACTCTGCCAGCCTCAGGAGGACTTCCAGAAGGAGAAGAATACAGAAACATGATGACACAAAGTCAGGCCAAGGCCACAAAGATGCTGGAGGGTCTAAACTCTTCACTCCTCAACTCATAAATTTTATCCTGATTGTTTGGGCTTAAGAAGGTCATTGACTGGACCCATATCAGTCCATCTTGTGCTCAGAGGCAGAACAGAGAGGGAGCCTCAAAGTGCTGCAACTGGCAGGGTGATCTGAGAACCAGGATCCAATCTCAGTCAGACATGCATCCATTGCCCCCCAGAACCCCTCGTGTCCACTGAGAGCCAGGCTTTTGCTGTTTCATAGTCTCATACAGAATCATCACGGCAACCTTTGCAGGATACCTATCAGTGTTCTCATTTGATAGGTAGAGAAATCAAGACTCAGAAAGATGAAGGAGTAGTGTGAGATGTGAAATCAAGACTCAGAAAGATGAAGGAGTAGTGTGAGATGTGGACCCCAAAGCTCATATTCTTCCTCCTTCACTGCATTTGCTCCTGGGGAAGAGGGTATGCACACGGAGATGAGCAGAAATTCTAAGAAATCTTTCCTACCTAAGCCAAAAGTGAATTCAGCCTTTACTTGTCACCCAAGAACGTCACTATGAATGCCCTCCATTGAAATGAATTATATAACCCTGTCACACTCCATGACACGCCTGGTTCTGTTTGCCTCTACATCGTGTCCCCAATTAGCTATGCATGTATTCATAGTTTTCCTTCTAGCATTACCTGCCACAGTCTGGATGGCTTGGCAGCTTCTGGTCTTGTCAGTATCTTCATGCACAACTGCTCTGAGCAGGCCTGAGGGGGTCTCTGCGTTTCCTGAGTTCCTGAGAACTTTGAGCTGCTCAAAGACCTTTTGTCTGACTTCAGTGTTCAGAGCTGTACTCTGAATGACTGGCATCATCAAATACCCAGTTTCAGCATACAGAGGTTCTTTTCAATGGCTTGCTAATCAAATTGGGCTAACATATTAAACTGTATACTATTTAAGCTTTTAATTTGAGATTTACAGAACAGTTGCAGACCTAGTACAGGGTTCCCCTGTACTCTCCTAATATTCAAGTCTTACATAGCAAGAGTTCAGGTGTCAAAACTAAGAGATCAACATTGGTTGTAGAGGTGCTTTTAATATATGAGAACTATGTTAGGCGATGAATATTTTCTGGTTTTCTAGATGATCTCATTTGTACATAGTAGTCTGGATTATATACAACAACCAGCTTTGTGGCTTGATCCAGTGTGTATGTGCTGAGCCGTGTCTGACTCTTTGCGACCCCATGGACTGTAGCCCACAAGGCTCCTCTCTGTCCACTGGATTTCCCCGGCAAGAATACTGGAGTGGGTTGCCATTTCCTTCTCCAGAGGGTCTTCCTGACACGCCAGAATCAAACTGGCATGTCCTGCGCCTCCTGCATTGGTGGGCGGATTCTTTACCACTGTGCTTGGGAATTCAATTGCCTCTTGATTCTTCAGCTTGCGAAACTCTTATGAAAAAGTATTCAGTTCCCTTTTGCCTTGCTGGGAAGTTTACAGCTGTTGCAAACCCAAACTTTTGGTCATTTTCTTTGTTATTTTAGAACTGAATTAAGAGAAATAATAAAATATACTTACAACAAAATAGCACCTAAGTACCTAATTCCACCTCACTGGTTTGATTTGATTTGCTTCTTACCTAACTAATTATGAGAGAACAGATAATGCTGCATTTATTTTATCTAACCCAGTGGATAAAATCCATCCTGTAATCTCTCTCTTCCTTAGATTTCTGAAAACTTGTATACAGTCATTGTGTAGTGTGATTATTTCTAAGGAAAACTGCTTAGAGTGGGCTGATTTTCTTATCAGTTCACCAAAGCACCTGCAACAACCAGACAATACAAACAAGCAAAAAAGGCTAAAGAGAAAATAGAAAGAGTTAAAGAGAGAGAGAGAAAGGGGTATTTTGAAATTGCTGTGGCAGAAATCAGGAAGGAGCTTGTAATAAGTCCAGCGGCAGAAAATGAGGTAAGAGGAAAACCAGGAGACTTTATTGTCCTAGGTTAGGTCCCCTGGACATGAATTCTGAGGTGTAGATTTGGGAGATCTCAGGAACAGCACCTTGAAGGCAGGAAACGAGGGAAGCAGGATTGGGCAGAGGGAGAAATTCAAATGTGATGTGGTTGCAGCAGAAGGCTCCACCTGTCCAGGCCAACTGGGAGCTCCAGAGCTGAGCTAGTCCTTGAGCGTTGTCTCACACTGATGCTTTGTGTCCTCACATCTACCAGTCCTTGGCTATGGGCTGTCCCTGGGAAGGACAAAGCAGTCTGCCCTTCTGAGGACAATTCTGAAATGGACCGACATGCCTGACAACTAGGGGAAGCAGATCCCTAGTTCTGCTGGGGAATCTGGGTAGCATGGCTGAGCATCAGTTATGGAGGGTATCCTCAAGGGCAGATGCTGAAGCTGAAGCTCCAACACTATGGCCACCTGATGTGAAGAGCTGACTCTTTGGGAAAGACCCTGATGCTGGGAAAGATTGAGGGCAGGAGGAGAAGGGAGCAACAGAGGATGAGATGGTTGGATGCCATCACTGACTCAATGGACATGAGTTTGAGCAAACTCAGGGAGGTAGTGAAGGGCAGGGAAGCCTGGCGTGCTGCAGTCCATGGGGTTGCAAAGAGTCGGATATGACTGAGCAACTGAACTGAACTGATTGATCTGAAGACCTGTTCTGCCAGTTTTCCAGAGTACAGAGTGCCTCATTCCTGATGTGAACTCCCTTCAGGGGGCATTGAAGATCGGCAGCTGCAGCAGCACTTGATCTAATCCTTGCAGAGGCAGAAGGCAAGTGCCCATCTGTGGTCGACAGGAGGCAGGGTACAGACTATTCGTTTGAGAATCTTATCAGTCAATAGAAGCAGAGCAATCGGGCAGAAAAGGGAGAAAGACACGGGGTCAGGGGAGGTTTGTTATTTGCTTTAAATTGAAAGATACCAGAACATGTTTGCTGACAAACAAAAGGGTATAAATGATGGGAGAAACTGAAACCCAGGAGAGAGAGGGCACAGTTGCAGGAGCTCTGTCCTTGAGCAGGTGAGAAGGAATGGGCTGCAGGGCACAGTTGGAGGGGGCGGCCTCCGATCGGGGTAAGGATATATCATGTGTAATAGTGACAGAGTGGGTTTCCAGTGGGTACTAGGTGACTCTACCTCCCTGACACAGCAGAGAGGAGAGCCAGACCAGGCCTAAATAAGGCCTTCAGATTCCCTCTGTATGGAATTTAGAATGAGAATTAAGACAGAGGTCAGTTTCTTGAAAGGTGATTTGAATCCAGGAGCTCAGGAGTGGCCGTGTTTCATCTACCCTGTGTTCAGGGAAGTGGAGAGAGCGTTGAACCAGGTGTTTGTAGAGACAGAAGTGTGACAGGTTACAAATCCAGGATCTGGGACAGAGTTTCATCTACCATACGGAGCACTGCCTGACTGAGACACAATTAGCCTCAGACCAAATATCCCAGAAGCCCTCCTTGACTTCAGCCAGCCTTCAGCAGAGTTACTTCGCTGTGTGACACGCGCTGTTTCCTAGGACTGTACCGTGGATACTGTACAAAAATGTGGCTTCCAGTGCCATTCCACTAGCGGAAAAACTGGATGCAAGAAAATCTAAAGCTGTATGGGACAATTTCGATAAAGATGAGCTATTCTTTCAATACGTAGTATCTAGCAATCAAAGGCATTATTATGAAGACTAGGTCGAAACAAAAAGCAGAACAGGACATCGACTTTAACATACATTATTTAAGCATTGTGGAAAAGTGCATTTGTAAAAGATGAAGGAAATACATCAAAATGGCAACAGGAGTAAAATGTCAGGTTAACAAGATCACATGCGTTTTCTCTTCATTTTCTCTATTTTATTGCTAAAATGTTGTATATATGATTTTAAACAATTCTTTCTCCTTAAGCTCAAGGCTGAGCAGTTTCTGGGAGCTCCTCGTGTCATCACAGATCATATACCTAAAAGGAAGGAAAGAGTCAACCTGAGGATTAATTGGAAAGTGGTTGTTGGCATCAAGGGGACACCTACCTGCCAGGTGGGGCCATGCACGACAGTCCCTGCATCATGCCCGAGAGGAGATCTAGGTGACCACTTGAAGCAAGATCAGGTCCAGCAGCCTGTTACCACTGTAGAAATACCACCATGAAACAGCTGCAAAACAGATAATGAGGCTGGGCCATGTCCGCCCAGTGGTGGCAAATGACCGGCTGCCCAGCACTGCCCTCTCTTTGCCCCTCCCCGGTAGGGCCCTGAAGCTCCTCACCCTTCCTCAGCAGCTCTTCTCTCAAGCTCCAAGACGTTTATTAGGAACCATGCTGAGCACTGACCCTGAACTTCAACTCTGCTAAGTGTCTCCAAATTGTCTTAGTGAGGATTCCATTCTGGGGCCGGTTGGTTCTTCTTGTACCCAAGGCGCAATGGTCACTAAGCAGTTGCTCAGATGCCTCCTGAGAGGAGACCTGCAATCAGAACTTTGTGTTCCTGGGCTCCGAATGCTTCTTAGTTCACCAAGCCCAGCTGATGCTTTAGGTGAGCGAAGACTAAGAAGAGTAAGTAGTGAAAGGAGATGAGAACTGGGGAGCCAAGTTCTACCCCAGTGAGCAGTCATGCTTCTGAGCCTCCTACTGTTGCAAATCCCTGAAGCCATGCGTATTCCTCCGGCTTAATCTTCCAGCTGTGCAAACAGAGGCCAGGAAGTCTAAGGGCTGCTGAAGCAAGTGTAGCAGAGGCCAGGAAGGAAGGACTGCTACGGGTTTCAGTTCATCAAAGTAAAGAGATACCCAACCTGGAGGCTGAAATGTAAATTAGTAATTGGCCTTGTGTTGGTGGATAGTAAAAAAAAAAAAAAACCCTGATGCTGGGAAAGATTGAGGGCAGGAGAAGAAGGGGATGACAGAGGATGAGATGGTTGGATGGCATCAGCAACTCAATGGACATGAGTTTGAGCAAGTTCTGGTAGATGGTGAAGGACAGGGAAGCCTGGCATGCTGCAGTCCATGGGATCACAAAGAGTCGGACACCACTGAGGGACTAAACAACAATAACAGCAACAAAATGACTACAGAAGATAGAAGCCAGCCGACACTAGTTGTCCCCAGAGGGCAAAGAAATGTGAGAATAAGGTGAGAGGAGACAGAGCTAGTTATTAAAGAAATGGAAACTTTTCACTTTATATGAAATATTAATATTCAGTGAGTGGTTACTATGGGCAGGCCCTGTGCTAGGTGGTGAGCAAAGCTGAAGCAATTGGATAGTCCACGTGTCAGACACCCACTGTCAGGGACCTTGGGGTGGTCCAGGAGAAGGCTTGAATTAGTCTGGATGGTTCCCTGGCAAGCAGACCAGGTACAAGCGAAAGGCCAAAACGTGACACCCACTCCTGGGTAGATGGCAGAGAAGCCAAGCAAGTTAGCTAGGCTTCAGGTCTCTGCTTGGATACCACACTGCCTCCCAGCAGCCACCCCTATTATATCCTGAGATTGTAACTGTAGCACTTATGAGTGCGATTGTGAGACTAGTGGTCTATTTCCATGAAAACAGGCAGGGGGTGTCTCTTGATGATCACCACTGTGCCCTCAGCCTGGCATGAGTAGCTCCCTTCAAATATTTAGTAAGCAAATATCCTTCACAGCACTCACCACACAGTAAGGCTGTCGATACTTAGGTAATTATTTCTCAACTACCCTGTTCATTGCCGCATGGCACACAGAGACCTCCTTTATCTTGTCTCCACCAGCTCTGGCATGGTGCCTGCACATGGCCGCACCCAATACTGGCATAAATAAATAATTTAATTAATTATAATTTATTAAGTAATAAATAAACAAATTAATTAACGTGTATGAAAGATCTAGGGATAGGTAGGAAAAGGGGGAAAAAACTGAGAGGTCAGGAGTCAAACATGCCCAAGAAAGGACCAGGTGAGCCGAAAATGCGAATATATAGGACTTCTACCTGAGTGGACGTGGGATGCCCAAATCTACTTTCCAGGTGTTGACTGTGCATTGTGTGTGGTTAAGGGAACGTGAGGAGATGATAAACCAAGGTCAAGGAAAAGCTAAGCCACTCATTTCCTCCTCTGCAAAGTAAAAAGCCCAGCTCCTTTTCTTTTGTGAGATGGAGACTTGAACTCCTGAAAGTTCCAGGGAGAGGAGGAAACGGTTTGGCCCCTATGAGAGCAGGTTCACACATGGGGGGGACCCCGCGTGCTGGCTGGAAGCATCTGGCTGACTAGGATTGAGGTCAGCTTTGTGTCTAGTAGGTAGAGACCTGAGCTTGCGTCACTGGTGCTGCCCCTGCCAGAGGCGGTTCTGTTTCTTCCCAGGCATGCGTGCCAACAGGCTCAGGGTAGAGTTCTCAAAGGTGAGTGAGCCAGCAGTCCGCAGCAGGGTGAGGAGGGGAACACGTGAGCCATCCAGGAAGCTGCTCTCGGTCTCTCTCCCCTCTCTTTGCTATAGTTCCTGGACCACTTGCCAAAGTTGGCTGCCGAGGCAGGGACTCTCCTGCAAGTTGGGAAACTGCAAAAATAGCGTGAAGATTCAGGAAGCATAAACCGAGTTCCAGATGGGAATCCTGGAAGAGTCTTTTCTTTCTGGGCCACCTTCTTCTCTTCTACTACCTTTCTAAAACTCATCATCATGGGCTACTTTAAGTAAAATCTCTTCTTATCCCAGCTTCCACTTCTTGCCTTCCTGGGCACCAAAAAGGGAAGGAGAAGCACTGATTTTTTTTTTTCTTCCCTATTGAAGGGTTTAATGTCTCTGAGCACCTTCCTTTTTTTTTTTTTAAAATTTTTTTAATTGAAGGATACTTGTTTTACAGAATTGTGTTTTCCGCCAAACATCAACATGGACCAGAGATAGGTTTATATGTCCCCGCCCTCTTGAACCTCCCCCACACCTCCCTACCCATCCCACCCCTCTAGGTTGTTACAGAACCTTGGTTTGAGTTCCCTGAGTCATACAGCAAATTCCCACTGGCTATCTATTTTACATATGATAATGGAAGCACTGAATTTTTAAAACAGTTGCCCAGTCCCCACATGAACACACACACACACCCTTCTAAACTCCTTAACCCATTGTTAGCAGATAAACAGGGAAAAGAAAATACAGGTGTTTCAATAACCTATTTGTTTTAAAACAATTTTATTTATTTATTGGTCTTCAGTGTGGCTTGAGAGCCACTCTAGCCCAGTGGCAAGTGGGATCTTAGTTCCCTGAACAGGGCTTGAACCCACATCCTCTTCATTGAAAGGTAGATTCTTTACCACTGGACCATCAGGGAAGTCCCTCAATAACCTATATTATTGCCTTGTCAATCCATTTGGATGAAGACTGATAGATTTTAAAATAGGGCTTCATATTTTAAGCTGGCTGCTCTGTGATTAACTCAATCTTGCTTCAAAATCAGGCTCTTGTGACAAATACTCTGTAGGGCTTCTTGGAGGATAGAAGTGGCATACTCTGTACACAGCTAATCTAGGGGCAGTTTTAACTTATTTATGCTAATTTTACCAGTCTTCTAGGAGACGTACCAATTTTTTTCCTTTTGTGTGCTTGTGTATATGTGGGATTATTCTTCTATATAGTACTTCCATCCAATTCATCCAAGGAAGTTTTCTAAGTACATTGACTTTACTTACTTTGTTCCCCAAACTTTTAACTCTTTAAAATTATCTCATTCTGGGACTTTCCTGGTGGTCCAGTGACTTCTTAGTGCCCCCAAAACAGGGGGCTAGGGTTCGATCACTTGTCTGGGAACAAGATCCCGTACACCACAACTCAAGATTCCGAATGCCACAACAAGGATCTGGTGCAATCAAATATAATTTTTTTTAAGTTGATTGACTTAAAAAAATAAAATAAAATGATCTCATTCTGCTAATAAATGGAACCCAGTGTATCTGCTTAAGTCCTGGGTTGGGGTGCACAGGGATGGTGGTGACCCAGACTGTGAGCCAAGAGGCTCACACTGTGGTCCTGAGCTGTGTGAACAGGGGTCAGTCACTTAGTCTTTCTGGGCCACTCTTTCCTTCTGTGGTACCCAGGGCATTTGGATTTGATAGCTTCTAAGCACCCTGCCCCCCATCCCCACCAATTCTGAAATATCGTAATGCTAAGATTAAGGAGGAAACAGAATCATCTAGTCTGAGGACAAACCTGACCCACTGCTTGATTTTATACATACCACAGCTAGGAATGGCTTCTGCATTTTATATGGTTGGCAAAAGAGTATCTCATGAAAAGTGAAAATTATATGCAATTTTCATTTTAGCGACCATACGTAAAGTTCTATTGGCACACTGCCATGCTCATTTGTTTCTGTATTGTCTGTGGCTGCTTTCCTACTACAATGGCAGACTTGAGTAGTTGCTATAGAGACTTCAACCCTGAATATTCGTTGGAAGGATGGATGCTGAAGCTGAAGCTCCAGTACTTTGGCCCCCTGATGTGAAGAGCCAACTCATTGGAAAATACCCTGATGATGTGGGGAAAGACTGAAGGCAAGAGGAGAAGGGGACGACAGAGGATGAGATGATTGGATGGCATCACCAACTCAATGGACATGAGTTTGAGCACACTCTGGGAAATGGTGAAGGACAGGGAAGCCTGGCGTGCAGCAGTTCATAGGGTTGCAAAGAGTCAGACATGACATAGCAACTGAAAAACAGAGACCTCATGGCCCACAAGCCAAAAACACTATTCGACTCTTTGTAGAAAAAGGTTTCTGGCCCTGACCTAGTCCAACTACTTAACAGATGAGAAAATGAAAGCTTGGCCAAGTCCTGATTCAAAAAGAAAAAACATTGTTATAGAAAGAAAGTAAATGGCCATTTGGAAGCATCCAAAGGGACAAAAACAATGAAAAATAAACAAAAGATTAAGGATGAAAAAGGAATTTCTTCCTCAAATGGCAGAGGATAATGCATTATACAAAAAACAAGGACAAAAAATTGTGACATCCTTGGGACACGCTGCCTTCATTTGTACAGCAAATTGCTATTTTCTTAATCTGTAATCACATTATGAGGGCCTGATGAGGATTTGGGAGGTAGGCAGAGAACACCAGAAAAGACTTGAGATTCTTCATGCTGATAAGACTCTAGGAAACTCACATTCAAACATGCTGCAGGAAATGGAGGTGGACATTAGAAATGCTTTAGTGGCCTTTTCAATAGTAGGAGGTCTGGGAGGGGTGAGGCAACGCTGTGACTGGGGAAAGGGAACCTGGGAGAGATGGGAACTTTGAGACAAACGGAGGCCAGGTGTCAGAAAATCCCAAAGCCTTTTAGAACAGTCTTGACCTAGAATAGCCAGCCTTTGGACTTCCCTGGTGGTCCAGTGGTTAAGAATCTGTCTTCCAGTGCAGGGGACATGGGTCTGATTCCCAGTCAGGGAACTGACTACATGTACAAATGTGAGAATTGGACCATACAGAAGGTTGAGCACCCAAGAACTGATGCTTTTGAATTGTGGTGAATACTCCTGAATATTCATGGGAAGGGTTGATGCTGAAGCTGAAGCTCTAATACTTTAGCCACCTAATATGAAGAGATGACTCATTGGAAAAGAATCTTTCCCTGATGCTGGGAAAGATTGAGGGCAGGGGGAGAAGGGGTAACAGAGGATGAGATGATTGGAGGGCATCACCAATTCGATGGACATGAGTTTGAGCAAACTTCAGGAGATAGGGAAGGACAGGGAAGCCTGGCATGCTATAGTCCATAAGGATGCAAAGGGTCGGACACGACTGAATGACTGAAAAGCAGCAACAGGGAACTGAGATCCCACGTGCTGCGGGGAAGCTAAGCCAACTACTGCATCTAAGACTGGACACAGTCAAAAATTTTTAAAAAGAAAAAAGAAACCAACTAGCATTATTCTGAGAACTTGGCCCCTACTAGAGACAGGCTCACATCCTGACAGGGTAGTAAATAGGAGCAAAGGATGCAGTTGGCAACAGAACGATTTCAGGAAGGTTTAAACAAAGTTTCATGGGGACAGAAGTGGGAGGGTGTCAAGCTCATCATCCCTCAACTTGCACAGGAGTGCCACTTGGGAAGTTACTGGGGATGGGCAGAAAATATTTCAAGCCCAAGAGAGAAGAAACTGGAAGATCTACACTGTTGGTGATCAATGAGTGCCAAACATTACTCATGTAGGAAAGGCTCTGAGCAGTTAAAATATAAAACTGAACTTGCCAAACAAATAAAATTTACCTGGAAATTCCAATTATTGGCAACATAGTGTGCATCCCATGGGTCCGTGAGTCAGGGCATGTTCTAAATGTAACTCGGTGTCACAGTGTGAGCCTAGGAGTCAGGCTGCCCCAGGGTTGCATCCAAAATCTACTGTTTGAATTTCCCGGGTACATTACTGAACTTCTCAGGTCTCACTGCTTCTTCTTAATACTAACAATAATTTTAAAAAGAATGACAATAATAGTACAGCTATGGGTTGCTGTGGGCATTTACTATTTTGGGGGGACCTTGCTGAGGGGCCTATGGGATCTTAGTTCCTGAACCAGGGATCCAACCCATGCCCCCTACATTGGAAGCACAGAGGAAAGTCCCTAGTATGAGCATTTAGAACCAGAGATCAAATTGCCAGCATTCACCGGTTCATTGACAAAGCAAGAGAACTTCGGAAAAACATCTACTTCTGCTTCACTGATTATGCTAAAGCCTTTGTGTGGATCAGAACAAACTGTGGAAAATTCTTAAAGAGATGGGAATACCAGACCACCTTATCTGTCTCCTGAGAAACCTGTATGCAGGTCAAGAAGCAACAGCTAGAACCAGTCATGGAAAAACTGACTGGTTCAAAATTGGGAAAGGAGTATCACAAGGCTGTATATTGTCATCCTGCTTATTTAGCTTATAAGAAGAGTACATCATGTGAAATGCCAGGCTGGATGAAGCTCAAGCTGGAATCAAGATTGCCAGAAGATACAATCTCAGATACACAGATGATACCACTCTAATGGCAGAAAGTGAAGAAAGGAGAAAAAAAAGCAGAAAGCCTCTTGCTGACGGTAAAAGAGAAGAGTGAAAAGTCTGGCTTAAAACTCACCATTCAAAAAAATTAGGTCATAGCATCCTGTCCCATCACTTCAAGGTAAATAGAAGGGGAAAAAGTGGAAGCAGTGACAGATTTAATTTTCTTAGGCTCCAAAATCACTGTGGATGGTGACTGCAACCATGAAATTAGAAAGCTCTTGCTCCTTGAAAGCAAAGTTATGACCAACCTAGAGAGTGTCTTAAAAAGCAGAGATATCACTTTACTGACAAAAGTCTGTCTAGTCAATGCTATGGTTTTTCCAGTAGTTGGACTATCAAGAGGGCTGAGTGCCAAAGAACTGATGTTTTTGAATTGTGGTGCTAGAGAAGACTCTTGAGAGTCCCTTGGACAGCAAGGAGATCAAACCAGTCAGTCCTAAAGGAAATCAACATTGAATATTCATTGGAAAGACTGATACTGAGGCTGAAGCTACAATACTTTGGCCACCTGATGAGAAGAACTGACTCATCTGAAAAGACCCTGATGCTGGGAAAGATTGAAGGTGGGAGGAGAAGGGGACAACAGAAGACGAGATGGTTGGATGGCATCACCGACTCAATGGACATGAGTTTCAGTAAATTCCAGGAGCTGGTGATAAACAGGGAGGACTGGAGTGCTGCAGACCATGGGACCGCAAAGAGTCAGCCACGACTGAGCAACTGAACTGAACTGATCATCTTCTTCATTATTATTATTCATTGGTTCCCTAACATACAAAAATATTCTGAAGACAGGCCTGAAACAGTAAGCCTGATAAAATGCATACTTGGTATGAAAGTGAAAGAGAAGTCATTCAGTTGTGTCCGACTCTGCGACCCCATGGACTGTAGCCCACCAGGCTTCTCTGTCCGTGGGATTCTCCAGGCAAGAGTACTGGAGTGGGTTGCCATTTCCTTCTACAGGGGATCTTCCTGACCCAGGGATCGAACCCCAGAGTCTCTTGCATTGCAGGCAGATGCTTTACCCTCTGAGCCACAGGGAAGCCCATACTTGGCATAGACACATATAAAGAATTCTCACATAAGCGATTTGATCAAATGATGGTGAAATGGGTTTGGATTGTCATGAAATTCCTCCACTGAGGAGAGACCAGGTGCAGGCTGGAGGGAGACTATGAAGATATTCCCCCTGGGCCCTTCCCACTGGCTGGGACCCCGTCCTGCTCCAAAGCCCACTGAGCTAAGCCCAGAGGCATGTGTGTTTGGCTCCTTTGATTCTCTCCTGAATCACTGGGATTCTTGCTTCTTCTCTTCCCACCTCCTTTCTGCCAAATTCCGTGATTCTTGTTTCCCATCAGGCTTCTCCACATTTGAAACATGTGGCTGAAATACCGAGTTCTCTTCCAGGGAGAATTAAACGCCTGATTCATCTTCTTTATCAGCAAGAAGATAGAAACGATGGCCTCTGGAGAGGAAAGGGCTCTTTAATAGCTGCCCAGTCTCTCTTCTTGGTTTGTTGAGTCCAGACTTCGTTTCCTCCCTTTAAGAGATTTGTTTGCTTATCTGATATTCTACAGATTAAATTACCAGGCGTCCACGGTGATGGTGCTTGACAAACCTGCTTTTCCGAAGGCTTGCTACCCACACCCTTTCACTCCTGCTAACACCTTCACAATAAAGAGAAGGTGTTCCTATCTGCTGAGATCAGGAATTACGATCTCAGTGTGTTATAGATATCAGTGAGGTACTGGTTAGCATCAGGTGTGATAAGGCATCAAGTGTGATAAGTGTTGCTTCCAGTCGAGTTCTTAGGAACTGAGGGTCTCTTCTCCAAATAAGTCAGATTGGAAGCCTTATCTTTCCTTCTGCTTTTCCACGTGCCCATATGGGGGCCGCTGGGACATAAATAACACACGTGACTCAAGCTCTTGTACTTGTAAGTTCTTTCTTATGAACCTATGGGATCACTCTATCAAAGCTTTTCTTTTGGCTGATGAGGAAACCGTGAAGTATGGTGACAGCTGGACTCTACCCAAGCTGAGATCAGAGCCCCGGCCTCTTGTTTCTCAGGCTACTACCCCTCTCCTCTTACAGCTCTTGTTGTTCTCCCTGCTGGTGGCTTTGGTGGATTCTCCGTGGTGCCCTTTCTGATTGTCCTGGGCAGCCAGGACTCATTTGGGGAGCCCGACCTGTCTGCTCACCCTTGCGTCCTGGCCATTGTTTGGCCTCCCCCATGTATGCCGTCCTCTCTGCAGACCTAAAGACCACCCGCAGTGGCTTGTGGTCAGGACAGGAGCTTCCGTGGCTAAGGAACTGGGCTGCCCAAATCTAGGCTTTATGGTGAAGCGTGAGGAGTCACTGCAGGCTTTCAGCTGAGTCATGCCCAGAACCCAAGTCCCAGTAGAAAGGGTTACTCTGAGCCAGATCAGAAGCCAAGCAGGCCTTAGGGCCTGGAGCCAACCTGCCATTACATCCCCTTCCCGCACTACCCCAGGGTCCTGAAAGGCCAGTCTGAGGAGTGACCTGATATCTTGGACCCATGGTTGTATAGGTTGAGTCAAGGGGTGACTGTCAGCATTGGGTCCCAGGAAACACTGACGCTGCGGCTCAGCGTGTATTCCAAGTCAGTGACCAAAGTTGGAGGCCTGGGGGCAAGGCTGGGAATCAAAGCACAAAGGGCCATCAGAAAACCAGACAAGAGCTCCTGGAGAAAGTTTGTTTGAGCAGGACTGTCCTTTCTAGGCCAAGACAACCCAGCTGGTCCTTCCTTCTCCATACAGTTCTTGGAGGGGGGAGTGTTATTCTCCTCATTGTAAAGACCAGAAAACTGAGACTTGGAGAAATTATTTTCCAAAGTCACAAAGCTTGGAAGTCAAGACTAGAACTTGGGTCTTCTGACTCCAAAGCTCTTGCTCTGTGCATGTCACCTTTTAGAGACGTCTGTCTGCCATCACCAGAGAATTCTGACTGCCACGTGTGGTGTGGCATTCATAATCACACAGTCAAACATGTATTCCGGAATGTACGTCCCTGATCACCCAGTCCAACTCAAAATACACTGACTTCCTTTGTCACAGTGGTACCAAACCGGATGTCTGGTGCTCGGAGAAGGTCCACTCACGGGGACTTCAGTGAGGACAGGAAAGGAGAATGGGCACAGGCCACCTGCTGTCTGAGCTCAGCCCCCAGTCCTCTCCCACCATCCCTTCAATCAGAGCTGCTCCGTTTCTCCAGGTTAGAACAAAAGGCTGCAACAACTTCGGTTCTGCTAGCTGGTCCGACTTCTTGTTTAACACCTTGCCTGAGAGGAAACTCACAAACTGGGTGGCCTTCAGGGCCCTCGAGAGCTGAGCAAATGAAGATGCCTGGGAGGTGCCCATGATATTGGTCTTTTGGATTGAAGACACTAACAGAACTGTGATGCTCCATGGAGCTCTGCTCAGCGTTACACGGCAGCCTGGATGGGAGAGGAGTTTGGGGGAGAGTGGATACATGCATTTGTATAGCTGAGTCCCTTTGCTGCTCACCTGAAACTATCACAGCATTCTTAATTGGCTATACCCCAATACTAAATAAAAAGCTAAAAGAAAAAAAAGAAAGGTGATGCTCTGAAGGGTGCACAACCACAGGAGTTAACAGCTGCCTTGGGATTCCCTCACATTCATTCATTCATTCACTTGAGAATATTGAAGTTAAAACCATCATACATCTGATCCAGCAATCTGGCTTTTGCAGAGGTCCCTGTTTGAGAGACAAACAGGACAATCTCTTCAATGTCACCCTCAAAGGATCAGAGAATGGCACCCTCAACTCCCAGCTAGTGATCTATCAGGCATGAACTTGGCTAAACTTTTTAATAGAGATGCTATTCGTGTTTTTGGTTGTCATCACCTCTTGACAGAACAAGTTCAGTAAGTCACTCCCACTTCCCTTCCCTGTCCTGTATTTACATCTCACACTTTCCGGGGTCACCCTAGATGTTGTGAGTTGGGAGACACGCTCAACCTGATGTGCCTGAAGCACCAGTTGAACAAATAATTCTTGAACTGACAGTCCCTGGCCTGTGATGTCACTTCAGATGCACACTGGTTCAGGTTTTCAGTCCCTTAAAGCCCTTCCTGTCACCATTGTTCTGAAATCTCTGGCATGTGAATAGTTTTTCCTATTCCTTAGATAGCCGAGCAGCTGGAGTAGGGGGTCTTGGCTGTGTCCCCTCTTTCACCTGGGTTCCTTTATCAGTCTAGCCTGCCCCATATCCATTTAAAGAAATGCAAATAATCTGTTATCTTTCCCTATTCTGAGGCTTAAAAACAGAAAATCTCATTTTGACCATCGTTGCACAGGTTGTTAAAAATTCTAGGATCTCTATAGGACCTTCTTAATAGTGCCCTCCACTACAGAGGTGCCTCAGTTTTGGATAAAGGAGCCCAGAAAACTAAGCATAACTTAGTCTGGAACCCCAAGACAATTTTTCAATTGTAACTACTGCAACCAAAATTTGTAACTACTGCAACCAAAATTTCTCCATGTAGATAAATCAGCTTGGAGTTAAAAATATGGTTTCACAGACTGTAACAAATGATATTTCTCTGTGCTGGCCTCATCAGCTGATATAGAGCTGTGGCAACCATGAATATGAACTGCTTAGACCTCTTTCCATGGAAGGATGATTGTCTGAAGGCTCCAATGCTGTCCTTCTGTGTCTACTGTCATGTATGTATCCTGGCTGTGTTTCCCATGGGTACTCCCAGCCAGTGAATGAACATGATGAGGTTCTTAGCATGGCGTGACATGGGACTCCCCAACCAGCAGAGGGTGGCCCCAGGGCTCCCCATCAGCCTGGCCAAAGCCACCTGAGACCTGGCCTGAAGTCTGAGACTTTTCTTACTTCACAGGGGTCAGACATGTCCTTGTGAAGGCTTTCCCCATCATCCCTGACTCTCTTTTTTACCTTCATTGGAGGACATTGCCCGCAATCATTTCCTTGCAGGTTTAACGTTGACAGGATGTCTGCTCCTTGAAGGGATTCCCCAGGTGGCACTAGTGGTAGACAACCTGGCTGCTGATGCAGGAGACGTAAGAGATGTGGGTTTGATCCCTGGGTCAGGAAGATTCCCCTGGAGGAGGGCATGGCAACCCACTCTAGTATTCTTGCCTGGAGAATTCCCTGGGCAGAGGAGCTGGGCAGGCTATGGTCCATAGAGCCTCAAAGAGTCCAGAGACAGTGACAACACGCACACACTGCTTCTTGAATACCTGATCTAGCAAAGGAACCCACTCTCAGATGTTTCCAGGAGGTGTCACACAGGAAGGTGGCTGAGGGTTGCAGACAGCAGCACCTTGAGAGCCTTGTGGAGCTAAAGGAACAAATATTGGAGTATAAGAATAATTGAAAAGGAAAGCCTCTAGTAACGGCCTAATATTGGGTTGGCTGAAAAGCTCGTTCTGTTTTCCCACAAGCTGGCTCTAGTATCACTTAGTTGTCTTTAACTTCATCCAAAACAATTCTTTTAGATTGTACTCTGATGGCTGTCATATCAGCATGCACAACTTATCAAAACTGGTGAAGTTATGGTGTAGCCATTTTAATATTAAAGGTGGAAGAAAAAAAAGCAGCATTTTCAGCATATTATGCCTTATTATTTCAAGAAAGGTAAAAATGCAAAGAAAGATTTGTGAAGTGAATACAGAAGGTGCTGTGACCGATTAAATGTGTTAAAAGTGGTTTGCAAAGTTTCATCCTGGAGATTTATCATTGGATAATGCTACATAGTTGGGTAGACCTGTTGAAATTGACAGAGTTCAAACTGAGACATTAGCTGACAACAATCAACATTATGCCACATGGGAGAGGACCAATATACTCAAAATATCCAAATCAAGTGTTGAAAGTCATCTGCACCAGCTTGGTTATGTTCATCACTTTGATGTTTGGGTTCCACATAAGTTAAGTGAAAAAACCTTCTTGACTACATTTCTGAAAGTGCTTCTCTACTTAAACGTAATAAAAACATTTCATTTTAAAAATAAATCGTGACAGGCAATGAAGAGTGAGTACTGTATGACAATGTGGAATGGAAGAGATCTTGGGCAAGTGAAATAAACCACCTCCAACTGCACCAAAGGCTGGTTTCCATCCAAAGAAGGCAATGTTGAGTGTCTGGTGGGATTAGAAGGGAGTCCTCTATTATGAGTTCCTTCTGGAAAACCAAACAATTAGAACAAAAATTGCTCCTAAATAGACCAGGTGAAAGCAGCATTTGACAAAAAGTGTCAGGGATTAGTCAGCAGAAAACACATAATATTCCATCAGCATAATGCAAGACCACATATTTCGTTGATGACCAAGCAAAAAACAGTTACAGCTTGGCTGGGAAGCTCTGATTCATCCACTGTATTCACCAGACATTGCACCTTCCATTTATTAATCTTTATGAAATTCTCTTATTGGAAAAAAAAATCAGTTTCCTGGAAGACTATAAAAGGTACCTGGAAAATTTCTTTGCTCAAAAAGACAAAAAGTTTGGGAAAGGTGGAACTATGAAGTTGCCTGAAAAGTGGCAGAAGGTAGTGGAACAAAGGAAATGGCAAACCATTCCGATATTCCTGCCTGGGAAATCCCATGGACAAGTCGCCTCATGGGCTGCAATCCATGAGGTCATAAAGAGCTGAAGCATGAATGAGCAACTAATTCAACTTAGTGGAACAAAACAGTGAATACGCAGTTCAATAAAGTTCTTGATGAAAATGAAAAATGTGTCTTTTATTTTTACTTTAGAATGGAAGGAACTTTTTGGCCAACCCAATACATTAGTTTCAGATCCTGAAGGGCTGAACTTGCACAGTAAATGTGAAGACAGATGAGTCTTCACACAGAGCACAGCTTCTAATCATCTCCAACCCTAAAGCCAGATTAGGTTGATCCTTGATTGGTACAACTTTAAACTCCCTCTAAGGAACAAATATAAATTCTCTCTGAGAAAAGATGGTATCCTTATAGTCCTTAAATTGATCTATAATTGTACATATACAATGTCTGAAACTTAACAAAAAAGTGACCAAGCACACAATGAGACCAGATTGTATTACTAAAATCCATGAGACACAGGAGATGATAGAATCAGAGGAGATACAGAAAATGAAGTTATTGCAGATTTTAAGATAAGTGTGCTGACTGTATTCAAAGAGATCAAACATGACTCAGAATTTTGTAGAGCAGCAGAAGCAAGATGGCAGCCATAACACTCTTACTGGGAAAGAGGTGGACCAGGCAGACTCCCACCTACCTTCGTAGATTCTTCCCCAATAACCCAGGCAATCAAAACTCTGCTTTCTCCCTCTGGCTTATACATGGGGATGCTTTTTGTTTGCTTTGTTGTTCTGTGTTGTATTGTTAGTCGCTCAGTCATGTCCAACTCTTTGTGATCCCAAGGACTGCAGCCACCAGGCCCCTCTGCCCATGGGATTCTCCAGGCAAGAACACTGGAGTGGGTTGCCATGCCCTTCTCCAGGGGCTCTTCCCTATCCAGGGATTAAACCCATGTCTCCCACACTGCAGGCAGATTCTTTACTGTCTGAGCTACAGGGAAGTGCTCCCCTTAAACCACTTCCTATTTTTTTATTGTTGTTGTTTAGTCACTAAGTTATGTCCGACTCTTTCATGACCACATGGACTGTAGCCGGCCAGACTCCTCTGTCCAGATTTCCCAGGCAAGAATACTGGAGCGGATTGCCATTTCCTTCTAGCCCTTCAGGATCTGAAGCTAATGTATTGGGTTGGCCAAAAAGTTCCTTCCGTTTTAAAGTAAAAGTCAAAGACACATTTTTCATTCTCATCAAGAGCTTTCATTTTCACCCAGGGACTGAATTCGAAGCCGCTGCATTGGCAGGCAGATTCTTTACCACCGAGCCAACAGGGAACCCCTCCTATCTTTAGTCTCCTCCAATTTTCTTTTAGATATAGTTTGGTGGGAGTTTTGTCAATTGTCCCCTCCCAGCCAGGGGAACAGCATATGAGCCAGATTGAACCAAGTAGACCCTTACTCTCCCAGTGGAAATTGACTCTTGAACTGAATGGCAAAAATCAAAAATGATTGCTTTGTCCAGCAGCTCCTACCTCATGACCACTCCTTCCCACTCTCTCCCCCACCCCTCACTCTCAGAACAGATGGTGTTCCCTATTTTCACCCCTCATCTCTATGTGGGGCTCCCTACTTCCTTTACATAGTCCCTTTGTTTGCTTCTTTTTTGCTTAATTGTTCCAGTGTCAGTTTCTGTTGCTTGCAAACAAAGAAACCTGATGTGTCCCCTCTTTCATTCTGATTAAAACAGTTTAAAAGTGTTTATTGAGCATCTACTATATGCAGGCACCCCTCTACTAGACATGAGGGATTACATAGTGGAAAAAAAAAAAAAAAAACCTATCTGCCTTTATGAGGCTTTCAGTAAAATAAGAAAGGAAACACTGAATAAATAGTTCCCTAACAGGCCATAGAGTGAGTTGGCCACAGGTCAAGTTCAGGATAGTGTGACAAAGGTCAAGTTCAGGATATTAAGCAAGTGTATCTCCAGGATCTTTATTTAGGTTGGGCCCAAGGAGACAGCATAAAGGATGATACATGTATCAGAGACCTGAGGCCTGAGTGAAGAACATTCCAGGCAGACGGGAAAGCCCCTATAAAGGAAGACCTGAGGCAGGAAGTAGAGTTGCCTGCCTTGACATGACCTTGGCCTTTGTTCATTTGTCTGGTGGGACTTGACCAGGTTCATTCCACCCTCTTTCTGCTCTGCCACCACCTGGGGTGAAGGTCCTGGCTGCAGGAACTTGGCTTTTTCTCCATGGGCTCCGATCTCTTTATTCTAAGGCTCAAGCCAGCAAATCAAGTCAGTCGCCTCCTGTGAACATTAGTAATGACAGGTGTGGTGAACGCTGGAATGCCCCCACCCTGACCCTCACCCTGACTGCAGAATTCACCAATTCCCCCTCTCCCCACCCTGATATGAATGCTACAGTCAGACAACCGTTGGCTTTTCAGTTTTACTTCAAAAGCAGGCAGTTCTGAAATGCCATTCCATGTTCAGAACTCTTAAGATTTCTGCTGAAATTGCAACATCATTCAACTTCTTCCTCTGCCCAATCCTGCTTCCTTCCCTCCTCTTCTGGTCCCGAGAGTGTTCCTGCACACTAATTGGCATCTCGGGGTCTGCCTCTTAGGGACCCACCTTGTAATAGCTGGAAGGAACCAGAGTCAAGAGAGAAGACTGTGTTTGAGCCTGTCCCATCCTGGTTGTGTTATCTTGGACCAGCCTCAGTACAGACAGCTGAGTACTACCTGTAAAGTACTATATTACTACGTACACCATGGTACTAAGCACCATGCCTATCACACGGAAGGAAAGGATGCATCTGAGTGTTTGTTAATTTAGACAATGGATGGAACTAACTATGTATATGTTTCTAAAATCCACATTATTGTTAATTATTATTGTTTGGAGTTGGAAAGGAAAAAAAACACATAACTCTAGTGAAAAAGTGAAAGATGAATTTAGATGTAGAATCTAAAAAATATTACAAATTAATCTACACAACAGGCTTCCCTGGTGGCTCAGATGGTAAAGAATCTGCCTGTAATGGAAGAGATCTGGGTTCAATCGCTGGGTTGGGAAGATCCCCTGGATGAGGAAATGGCAACCCACTCCAGTATTCTTGCCTGGAGAATTCCATGGACAGAGAAGCCTGGTGGGCTACAGTCCATGGGATCACAAAAAGTCAGACACGACTAACATTTTCACTTTAATCTACACACAAAAGAGAAAAAGACTCACAGACATAGAAAACAAACTGATGGTTACCAAAGGAGAAAGATAGGTAGGTGGGAGGGTTAAATTAGGAGTATGAGATTAACAGATACAAAGTACTATACATAAAATAGGTAAGCAACAAGGGTATACCATATTGCACAGGGAGCTATATTCAATATCTTACATTAACCTATAATGGAAGATCTGAAAAAATATATGTACATATTACTGAATCACTTCTCTGTGCACCTGAAACTAGCACAATATTATAAATCAAGTATTTGTTATTGTTGTTCAGTTGCTAAGTCATGCCCTCATGACTCTTTGTGACACCATGGACTGTAGCACCCCAGGCCTCCCTGTTCCTCATCATCTCCCATAGTTTGTGAAAGTTCATGTCCATTGAATTGGTGATGCCATCCAACCATCTCATCCTCTGCCGTCCACTTCTCCTACTGCCTTCAATCTTTCCCAGCATCAGGTCTTTTCCAATGAGTTGGCTCTTTGCATCAGATAGTCAAAGTATTGGAGCTTCAGCTTCAGCATCAGTCCTTCCAATGAATATTCAGGATCGATTTCCTTTAGGATTGACTGGTTTGATCTCCCTGTAGTCCAAAGGACTCTCAAGAGTCTTCTCTAACACCACAATTTGACAGCATTGGTTCTTTGACCTTCAGCCTTCTTTATGTTCCAACTCTCATATCTGTACATGTCTACTAGAAAGACCATAACTTTGACAATATAGATTATTTCAATTTTTTTTTTTAAAGTGAAACAGAGTACTAAATTTTAAGTTGGAGATCCTGGAGTAGGGAGAGAGGGGACGAGGAAGCCACAGTTGTCTAGAGGAGACATAATGAAGACAAGAAGGAGACCAAGCACTCAGAAAAATGAGAACCGGCACAAAGGGTGAACATGTGCACAAAATGTACACTGCTTCAGAAATGTCGAGCGGATTAAACGATGATATAAAGTATCAGATTCCAGAGCAACGCCCACACTCACTCTTCCAGAAATGATCCACAGGGCATCAGCAGTCTACTCAGAAGTCAGGGGGCATGGGCAGGAATGTATCTGCCTCCTTTGTCACTGTGGACCCTGGGCTTAAGAAGCTTTTGGTACTCACTGGGCACCTGACACCCATTTATTATATTTTTTAAGTGAATTTATAAAAATAATTTATTTTTACTATTATTTATTCTTAATCTTTATTTTTGGCTGTGCTGGGTCTTCGTTGCTGTGTGCGGGCTTCTCGGGGGGGGACTTCTCTTGTTGGAACACAAGCTCTAGGGCGCACAGGCTTCAGTGGTTGTGGCTCATGGGCTCCAGGGCAAGCATGCTCAGTAGCTGTGGTGCACAGGCTTAGTTGCCCCCGGGCAAGTGGGATCCTCCCGGACTAGGGATCCAAGTGGTCCCCTGCATTTCAAGGCAGACTCCCACTGGATCATCAGGGAAGCCCTATTATTGTTGAATAAGTCTTGTGCTGTGCGCTGTGCTCAGTTGCTTTAGTCATGGCTGATTCTTTGCAACTCTATGGATTGTAGCCCACCAGGCTCCTCTGTCTGTGGGATTTTCCAGGCAAGAATACTGGAGTGGATTGCCATGCCCTCCTCCAGGGACTCTTCCAGACCCAGGGATGGCACCCATGTCTCTTGCTCTCCTGTACTGCAGGTGGATTCTTTACCCACTGAACCACCTGGGAACCCCTTTAAACAAGTCTTAGGTGTTTGAAAATCAAGTCAGTAATTTATTGACACTAATGAAATAGTATGTTAAAGAAATCCATCTGCCACCAAGCTCGGCCACACGCATGTGTTTACACATACCCTACCTACCCCATTCTATCTAACCCAGTTGCTGAATATAAACAAAGCTGTTTCTTGATATATCAGGAGCTGTTTTCCCTATGCACCAACCCAGGAAGGGAATCCCCCGGGTCCCTCCTTGTACTTATTTAAGGCCTCTGTACCTCTTTTGATGACTCTTTAAAGACTATATAAATGAACCACTAGTTAGACAGCTTACTTCTCAATTTAGTCAGGAAAAGGTAAACACATGTGATAGAATGTAGATGAGAGATCTGAAGACACACTTTGAAGAGGGTGCTAACAAATATTGGAGGCCGTGGGGCTTATTTCAAAACAAAACAGGCCCCCTTTGAAGTGAGAATACATCAGAGAAGTTCTTGCCTTTAAGGATCTGGACCTTCTGTCTGAGTGGAGACTCGGAACTGACATCACAGTTGGATCTCCCCACCCCACTTCAACCCGATTGCGGTCATCTGTCATTTGACTACATGTGACTGTGATATTAGGTGCCTCATCTCACAATGATTGGTTTAATCTCTCCACTGGAATGTGAACTTTTTGAGGGTAAAGATTTTTCCTTCTATCTCTGATTCCCTAGTATACTGTAGATTACCTGTTGCGTGGGAGACATTAAAAGCACAAAGGACGGGACTTCCCTGGTGAACCAGAGGCTAAAACTCTGTGCTTCCAAGGCTGGGGGCCCAGGTTCCATCCTTGGTCAGGGAAGTAGATCTCTCATATGCTACAAGGAAGATTGAAGATTCCATGTGTGGCAACTAAGACCCAGCATAGCCAAATAAGTAAATAAATAAGTAAAAAAAAAAAAAATTTAAAGCACAATGAAGGAAAGGAGAATAGAAAAGGGAGGAAGGAAGGGGTCCAATAAGACTCTTGGACCTCATTCAGAGTTGTTGAAACACTGAACTCCTATTGACCTTCAGGTAGCTTCCTGACTCCCGGAATCCTGGGGCATAATGAGAAATACACGCAATTGGAAGCAGGAAGCTTTGGTTTGCCAATTAGCTCTCCCACTTAATTAGGGATTTTATTACTACCTTAAAGAAATCTTGAGTAAGTGAAATAATAAACGGGACACCATTCAACAAACAAGTACCACATAATCATTACTTTATATATTATTACCGGGGAATCAGAGCCTTCTTCATCAGAACACTCTTATCTGTTTCATTTGGCAAAACATTGTACTTTGAGAGAATATTTTGGAGTAGGGGGAAGAGTCTGAGCTTTTACTTATTTTTCCTTCTTATTCTCTGGATTTTGCTATTGTATTTGCATTTGTATGCTTGTCATTTTTAAAGTTGATCTAGGGGCAACAGTGATTCCAAAGACTGACCAGTGATCTCCAGTTGAATCAGAATCACTTAAGAACTTTAAAATATACAGAATTCCAAGTCCCAACATCAGGCATATCAATCCAATTATTCTAGAGTGGCGATATGTGCATGCCTGCTAAGTCACCTCAGCCATGTCTGACTGTTTGCGACCCTATGGACTGCAGCCTGCCAGGTTCCTCTGTCCATGGGATTCTCCAGGCACGAATACTGAGTCGGTTGTCATGCTTTCCTCCAGGGGATCTTCCTGACCCACAGATCGGAACCGCGTCTCTTAGGTCTCCGGTATTGGCAGGTGGGTTCCTTACCACTAGCGCCACCTGGGAAGCCCAGAAGGGGGTGGGAATTCTGTATTTTGAAAAGCTGCCCAGGTGAATCTGAGGAGCAACCAAGCCAGGATATCTGGACAGGCATCGTTTTCACTATAAAATGGTCAAAAGACCTTCAAGGTCAGGCTTGAGAGCTTGTGAATATCTCCCTTTTTGCTGGATGACTGCCTGGAAAATTCTATGAAGGTTCATGGCATTGCTGCTGCTGCTAAGTCACTTCAGTCATGTCCGACTCTATGGGGACCCCATAGATGGAGCCCACCAGGCTCCGCTGTCCCTGGGATTCTCCAGGCAAGAACACTGGAGTGGGTGGCCATTTCCTTCTCCAATGCATGAAAGTGAAAAGTGAAAGTGAAGTCGCTCAGTCGTGTCTGACTCTTCGTGACCCCATGGACTGCAACCTACTAGGCTCCTCCATCCATGGGATTTTCCAGGCAAGAGTACTGGAGTGGGTTGCCATTGCCTTCTCTGGCATTAGGCTTTGTTATTTGAAACTAATAATGTAGAAATGCTAGCATGAGCGTGAAATTTCTGTAACAAATTCACAAGTAGGCATTTGAACCTAAACTCTAAGCTCTAAGGCTAGAGTAGATGATATGGAGCTTAGTAGGGTTTAGAAAAAGCATTTCAGTTGCTTCTGTGTATTTACTTAGCTTCAGGAGGAAATGGCATAACACATATCTATTTCCCAGGGATGTTTTGCTCTGAAAATTAATGTGAAAAATGAATGGCACCTTGGACTTCTCAGAAAGATTCGCGTGCATTAACATCTGTTTGTTCAAGCAAATATTTATCTCCAGGGTTATCATCCATCACAAATCTTGAAAAAAAAACCTGTTTAAATTCTCATACTTCTTGTTGGGAATACAAACTGGTATAACCATTTTGGAAAACTACTTAGTAGCACCTAGTGAAGCTGAATATTTCCATATCCTATTTCCTATACACAAACTAAACGGAAAAGCAAACAGATATTTATCAAAAGACATGTACTAGAATCGTAATAGTCTCATGGATCATAATGGCTCAACACAGACAACTATCCAAATGACCATCCACAATAGAATAGATAAGTAAATCATCATATGGTTACACTAAAGAATCCTATGTAGCACAGAAAGTGAATGATCTACAAGTACACACAAAAATCTATGAATTTCAGATTCATGAGTTTAAATGAAAGAAACTAGATTTCAATGAAAAGCTAAAATCAACTCGAAGGATGTATATACAAAACATATATGATGATGTTCACGTATATATATATATATATATATATATATATATATGTGATATAAGGGAGATAGACATTTATTTCCCAAAGGATTCCCTTTCTTATTGGGCATTCCTTGTGGCTTAGCTGGTAAAGAATCTGCCTGCAATGCGGGAGACCTGGGTTCGATCCCTGGGTTGGGAAGCTCCGCCGGAAAAGGGAAAGGCTATCCACTCCAGTATTCTGGCCTGGAGAAGTCCATGGATTATACAGTCCATGGGATCGCAAAGAGTTGGACAGACTGAGCAAGTTTCACTTCACTTCACTTCCCTTTATAATCAGAGATGCCCACACACTGGAAAGAACCCACACACTGCAACCTCAGAACACTCTTCCCAACTGACCATTTTGGTTGTCTTTAAAGACATCTGATCAATAAAATGTCTGAAAAAAGATAAGCCCATAACACACATTTAACAAAAGATTTATGAGTTGATAATTCAACAACGCCGTCCAAAATGAAGGAAAGTGTTGGCTCCATGTTCAGAGTAACTTTTTTTTTGCAAATTACACCCCCCCTTCAACAGAGCTCAGAAGGAAGTGTTGTTTAACTGGGCAGCTGAGCAGTGTGCTCAGAAACTACCATGGGGGAAAAAAACACCCCAGTTCAAAGCATTTGAAAAATAGCATTGTCATAATTGTTCTGTATGGTTTTAAAACTTCTCAAAATGCCTTTTCTTTTCACAAAAATGATATGTGTTCAATTTTAAGTCAATTGATATAGAACAGTACAGAGTGAAAGTCAATATATTAAATAAAAATCACCCCCATCCCACCTCCCCAAGTAACCGTTATGAGCATTGTGCATGCTAAGTCGCTTCAGTCGTATCTGACTCTTTTTCAACCCCATGGACTGTAGCCCACTTGGCTCCTCTGTCCACAGGATTCTCCAGACATGAATACTGGAGTGGGTTGCCTCCAGGGGATCTTCCTTACCCAGGAATCCAACCCAAGTTTCCTGCAGTTCCTGCATTGGCAGGCAGATTCTTTTCCACTGAGCCACCTGGGAAGCCCGTTATGAGCATTAAGTACTTTCATTCCAACACATCTCTAGGCAGGGATAGGAATTATTTTGTAAACACGTGCAAACATGAAAAACAAATGACAAAGGAACATGCTTGGGAGATCTCTGTTCATCGCTGTGGTGAAGGAGAGAGAGGAACTAGTGCTCTCAGAGATTGTAAAAAAGCCTCTTTCTGGTCCTTCCCCTGATGAGATGAGTGCTCTGATAACAAAATAGTTGGAATTCTAAGGCAATTAGTGCCTTTTGGATCAAACAGTAGGCCTAACTCAGAGGTGGGAGGTGGGATGGGAAGGAGGAGAACAACTCCTAGTTCCCCTTGGGCACTTTATTAAGGAAAGAAAGAGGCAAGGTATAGAACATCACAGAGCAGAGAAGGGAAGAGGAATTATGCCTCTGCATTACTGCCAAAGCAATAAACTGCCAGGGGGCCTGAGGGAAAAGTAAGATGACAGGGAGGATGAATTCTTGAAGGTTTTGAAAAATGATCTTGGATATGACCAAAGAAAAGAAATAGAATAAAATAGTGTGTCATTGGTCTAACTTCTTTTACTTAACATGATTTCAACTTCTTCTATCATGTTAAAGAAATGTCTTGGAACCACATATTAAATGTGCTAATTCTTAGACTCTACCAGTTTACAAGTAAACTGAGCATAAAAATAAAATTCTGATTTGTTGCATGGCTCCTTCTTCAACTGGGTTGAACAAAATTTTCATAAGATGAGGATCAGTTTAACTGAGGGGACCGGGGACAGTAAGGTGCAGACCTGGCCTTGTAGCAA
The DNA here is from genome assembly GCA_007570785.1 of Antilocapra americana. NCBI lineage: Eukaryota > Metazoa > Chordata > Mammalia > Artiodactyla > Antilocapridae > Antilocapra > Antilocapra americana. The sequence goes on from ML661885.1 coordinate 39,623,721, forward strand.
TCTGAGATGATGCCCATCTAATCCAGGGGACTGAATTTTATCACCCACTGACCTAAGGAGTCAAGGACACTCTGAGACTGAGAAGGAAAAAGGATAGTTGTCCCCTGCCTAGAAGGGTTTTCAAGTGTAAGGGCTTATAAATTGCAGCCATTTAGGCAAAAAAGAATTTTAAAACTTAGTAAATCTCTCCTTGGATCCCATTTTGATGTCAAAATCCCAAATGGATGTCCACCTTTGGTCACCTTCTCACTTGTTAATGATGAGCCAACCCAAGCCATTAAGGACCCGCTGTCCCTGAAACATATATGCCCTAACTGGTTTATGAGCTTCATATGTTTTAAGTCCAGGTAGTGCATAACTCCCTAACACAGGCACTATTATTATCCTCATTTTACAGATGAGGAAATGGAGGCAAAGAGAAGTTAACTTGCTGACCCAAGGTCACAGAGCTCGTGTGTGAGGCTCCAAAGTAGATATTCTGAACAAAGGGCCTGATGCCAAAAACCTGACTCATGAACACTGAGGGCAATCAAAGATAGGCTAGAGCCTACAGTTCCTTAGGGCAGATCCGGTGTCACTGCTGTAAGCCCTCCAGTTATTTCAAGTGGTTTTGGAGTCATCAAATCCCAAGCATACTTCTCACCAGCTCCTGGGGTTTATTGTCTTGGGTGTTGGCCTTCTGACCTCGAACCATAGTGTGTCCTCAGCTCCTCCACAGGAAGTGAGAGGAGTACGTGTGTGAGTGTGGGAGTGTGCATGTGAGTCATATGCACGCGTGTGTGAGTGCATGGGAGCATGTGGTATGAATTTATGTAAGTGGAGGTGTTGTGCATGTGTGAGTATGTGTGGGTGATGGATGTGAAGGTGTGTATTTGCGTGTGTGTGTGTGTGTAGGTGAGAGTGTGAATGAGTGTATGAGTGAAAGTATTGAGAATAAATGTGTGTGGATGTGTGTCTGAATGAATGTTGATGTGTGTGCACATAAATGTGTGTGGGGATGTGAGTGCACCTATGTGTGTCTTACTGATCACATGCACGAGTGAACGTGTGAGTTTGTGTGCTGCTCCCAACTTCCTTTACTGGCAGCCAGATTAAGTGACACCTGAGCTCTGCCCTCTGACGAGAAAGCTTAAGGAAGCTGTCCAAGGACAGCGCTGGCCACAGAGAGGGAGGAGGTCAGCTCTGTGCCAAGAGGACTCTGAGGGGAGGGAGCAGAGCAAACCCACTGGGGCCACCACTCACCTGGCTTCCTGGACCACTCCCATGAGTGTTGCCCCTCCCTGGGGTCCTGTGGGATTTCCTTCTTTTCTAGTCTGAGGGAGGTGAAGAGGGAAGTGGTCAGGCGGAGAGAGGGAGCAGACTTGAAGTCAAACAGACTGGGGCTGAAATTCCTGCTCTGCCTCCAGACACTAAGTGCTGTGAGTGAGTTCTGTAATGGATCCATCCTTGGCTTCCCCATCTGATAAAGGAATGTGCTATGATACCTAGCACAAAAGCTTATGGGGAGTATCAAAAGGATCAATGCATCTAAAAAAAAAAAAAAATCACCTGTGTATAGCACTCTGCACAAAGTGTATGCTCAATAGATGACATTATTGTTCCACTGACAGAGTAGGATCACCATTTCTTTCTTCCAGGTTGCCACTTTTGGTCAGATACACAGCTCTCACAGGGGAGACAAGGCACTACTGGAGGTCTGTAGAAGCTCTTTGGTTCAACTTGATTAGATATTAGGGCACTTGGGAAGCCGTTAGCAAGAGGCCCCAGGTTTGGGAAGAGTTAATGTACCAGAACAATGACAACTGTTGTCACCAGGAAATCAGCTCTTTGCTTTCCAAGAAGAAAGCAGAAAAGTTCCTCTTACCCAACAAACCCAATTCAACACTGAAAATTCTGATTGCAGTCAAATATGCCTCTTTTAACATGAAACACTACACCTGCAAGCATGAACTGATTGCCTGGCTTTTCAAGGGCCAGAAAGTGAAATAAAGAAAGGAACTCTCAATAGGGAGGCCACCTCCATTACTGAGGAGAACTGAGTCAGAACAATGACTGAGTGGCTGGGAGGCCACCTGCCTTGGAGGCGGGAATTGAGTCAACACAGGCCCTAAGCAAACAGTGGGGCTTTAGTGTTCTAAATCAGTTTGAACAGTGGTTAAAGCCTGTGGGCCGAGGAGCCCTGCCTGAAAGCCTGCACACATCCTCTATTAAGTCCGAGCCAATCTCCCCGGGCCGACGCTGTGTTTACTCAGCGTCTTTCATTGCAAAATGGCCGCCCCATTAGCTGGGTGGGGCAGGTTACGGAGAAGGCTGAGGAGAGGGGCGGTGCCTGCATCCGCAGGGGTGCTGGCCGCCCTGCCTGCAGAGAAAGCGGTGTCTGCGGGTCCCTCACAGAGAGGGGTTGGGGTTCTATAACCCCAATACAATGGAGACCTGAGGTGAAGAGAACACAATGGAAGGACAAAAGGCATAAAACACACCCTGTCAGCGAGAGGCCTTGTAAATAGCTTTTAAGATTCTTGTTCCAAGGTTGGGAAAGGACCTGAGGAAAAGAGAGTGGTGTGCTCAGGTTCCTGGTTGTTCTGGAAAGCAGGTCTCACCCTCGGCCAGCAATGCCTCTCCATCTGCCATTTTCGCACCACAGAGGCCTTTAGAGTTTGGGCAGATGAGAACTAAAAAACTTTGGGAATGTGTCCTAAGGTCTCACACGTGAAAAAGGACACTGATGTCGTGTCCATGCGTGAACCATATTTATGGCATTCACGAGGTAGTTTTGGCATCTTGAAAAGCTGGAAATATTTTCTTCAGGGGGAGGGGGCGGGGAAGGATGGATCCCATTATAAACCCTAATTGCGCAACATTTCATATTTTGCAGCAGGAAGGAAGGGAGGCGAGATAACAGGGCCCTTGACAACAGAGAAGGCAGAGAGCCCATGCAAGTGCAAGGTGCTACTCCACACAGACAGGCTTGGTCTTCAGTGCATACCTGAATCTCCTGGTGACCTGACTCCCACCCTGGAACTGTGAGGAGGGTTTTCTGGTGCTGAGATAAAATTGGATCATGAGAAGTAAGAGGGTATCAACACCAGCCCCTGAACTTCCCCAGGCCTGGCCTCCTCTAAACCTTCCTGTGTTTCCAAATATCTGCTTCCTCCCTTCTTCCATCAAAATTCCATTCCTTCAGTACAGTGATTCTCAACTAGAAGGGATTTTGCACCCATGGGACATTTGTCAATATCTGGAGACATTTGCAGTGATTCTAACCGGGAACTGGAGTGCTACCAGCATCCTTCTGTAAGTAGATGTTGCTAAATACCCGACAAGGCACAGGACAGTTCCCTGCATCAAAGAATTATCCAGCCCAAAATGTCACCAGGACTGAAACTGAAAACCTTGGTGGCACATACTGACATCACAGCTGTATGATTGAAAAGCATCTATTTGAACTAATTCACGATATGGTTTGAATGGCTGATAATCCACATACAACCTTCCCGGGTCAGTTGGTTTTTAAAAGAGGTTCCTACTTTTTGGCAAACATTCATATGGTTTAAATATAAATGCAAAAGGAAGAGAAGACTTTTGAGGAGCTACAGGGAGCAATGTTTTATATGTATGTATTGGGGAGGGCTTCCTGGCTAGTCCTTCTTTCTTATCATGAAGGCATCTACCTACTTGTTCCAGGGGTAGAAAGACCAGTCTTGTGCACTCATCCTGGCAAGAGCTGAAATAAGGACCATGTCACAAAAATACAAAGACAAGTTAATAGATCCCACTCAGGTACCTAGAGTAGTCAGATTTGTACATATAGAAAGTAGAGCAGTGGTTGCCAGGGACTGAGGGGAAGGGCAGATGAGGAGTTATTGTTTAATGGGTATAGAATTTCAGTTTTGTAAGATGAAAAGAGTTCTGGAAATTGATTGCACAACCGTGTGAAAGTACTTAATACCAATAAAGTATATAGTTAAATATCACTAAGACAGTAAATTTTATGTTATGTATATTGTCCCACAATTTTTAAAGAATGTGTGTGTGTGTATATATATATATATATATATATACAACTTGATGAATTTTTACAAAGTGAACACACTTCTATAACCAGTACCCATGTGAAGAAGTGAAATATTACCAGCCCCCCATTAGCCCCCTTTATTTCTCCTATGTGCTACCTCCCTCTTCTAGCCCTGCCTCAAGGGAAATGGTATCCTGACTTCTAAATGGTAACATAAGTGTAATCCTTAATGGAGCTGCAGTAGTTTGTGAATGTATCATATTTAATTTAATCAATTCCCGCCCCCGCCCCCCGCCCCCGCCTGCCCCATCCTTTAACTGAACTTGGAAGATTCTTTAAAAAAAACACATGAGATGATTTGGGCATATATTTTTGCCCACATCTGTACTCTCTGAAAATAGACGGTTTCTTAGAGGTGGAATATCCAAGTCACACGCTGTGAAAAAGTCTTGATTCGTACAGGTATCAGGGTTTTTAGAAGCTTCCGGTGGATCATGATGTGTGGCCATGGTGGAGATTAATTTATGGATTGCCCATGGTTAGTTCTCTGAGAAATATACTCAAAACACCACTGACACTGGCTGTCGAAAAGAATGAACTAGACAGCACACCACAACTCTGAAGTCTGCGAGCTCCTCAACAAGAGAAGCCACCGCACTGGGAAGCCCACTCAATCAGAGAGAGTAGTCCTCGGTTGCCACAGCTAGAGAAAGCCTGAATGTAGCAATGAAGGCCCAGTGTAGGGGAAAAAACTAGGGATTTTCCTGGGGTGCCCAGTGGTTAAGAATTCACCTTGTAACGCAAGGGATGCTGAGTTAATCCCTGGTCCCCTGGTCAGGGAACTAAGATCCTATATGCTGTGGAGCAGCTAAGCCTGTGCACCACAGCTGCTAAAGCCCACATGCCTTGGAGCCTGAGAGCCACAACTGGAGAATCCAGGCGCCTCAAAGACAGATCCCGCATGATGCAACGACAATCCCGCATGCCACCACCAAGACCTTACACAGCCAAATAAGTATTTTTAGAAAAGAAGAACAAAAAGAATGGAATAAAGCCATTTGCAGCAACATGGGTGGACCTAGAGACTGTCATAATGAGTGAAGTAAGTCAGGGAAGGAGAAACAGCATGTGATAATGCAGATATGTGAAACCTAAAAAAAAAAAAAAAGGTACAAATGAACTTATTTACAAAACAGAGACAGACTCACAGACTTAGAGAACAAACTTATGCTTCTGATGGGGTGGGGGGAAGGGATTGGGGGAAGGAGGAGGGACAGACTGAGTTGGGGATGGACATATACACACTGCTATATTTAAAATGGGTGGCCAACAAGGATCTACTGTATAGCACAGGGAACTCTGCTCAGTGTTTTGTGGAAGCCTGGATGGGCGGGGAGTTTGGGGGAAAATGGATGGATGGATATGTATGGCTGAGTCCCTTTGCTGTCCATCTGAAGCTACCACAACATTGTTCACCTACCACAACATTGTTAATCGGCTATACTCCAACACAAAATAAAAAGTTTAAAACAATGGGAAAAGAATTTGAAAAAGAATAAATGCATGTATATGTATAACTGAATCACTCTGCTATACATCTGAAAGACAACATTGCCTTTTGTTTTGATTTAATTTTATTTACTTTTGGCTGTGCTGGGTCTTCATTCCTCCGTGCAGGCTTTCTCTGGTTGTGGTGGGTGGGGATTACCGTTTGTTGTGGTGAGCGGGCTTCCCATGGCGTTGGCTTCAACTCGCAAGCTTTAATAGTTGAGGCTCACGGACTCTAGAGCAAGGGCTCAGCAGTTGTGGTGCACGGGCTTAGTTGCCCAGTGGCATGTGGGATCTTCCCAGACCAGAGACTGAACCTGTGTCCTCTGCATTGGCAGGCAGATTCTTAACCACTGGGCCACCAGGGAAATCCACTAACACAGCATTGTTCATCATCTGCACTCCAATATAAAATAAAATGTTAAAAAACAAGCAAACCACCAACCCACCCCTGGTAATTGCTTGGACTTGATCCCAGTAGAAATGCTTTATGGGCTCAAAGGATGCAGAAGTAGCAGTTCAGATGTCTTTAGGTGAAGGAATGCTAGCCAGTCAAACATAATTTTAACAACATTTTGTTGTTATTCTTCTTCTTCCCAAACAAGAAACCCTAGGTTAGAAAGAATTTGAAGATAAACAAAAAATTTGAAGATAGGAAGAGAAAGAAGCAAAAACAATGTATAAAGCATTCCCTTTAAAATCCTTCTAGAACAGCGTGTATATCTAGCCAGGCAGAAAGGGGCTTGGAGTAGGAATGGGAGGAAGTCTAAGTGAATAAATCATAATGTTTTAGGCCAGATACCTGATTAAGTATTTAAAATTCGTTATTTCATTGAATTTCACACACACACACACACACACACACACACATATATATGGAATAGGTATCACTGTCTCTATTTCACATGAGCTCCAAGTTAGAGATTTCAATGACGGGTCCAGAATCACAGTTAACCAGCAAGGCCCAGGAAACCAACAAAGCCCCCGTCCTGGTGACTTGGGCATTTAACCTACCCAGGTCGATTTTGAGATACTTGCATCAAATTATCTCAAAGGTTTCTTTTAATCTATTATTTTATTTATTTGTCTTGGCTCTGCTGGGTCTCTGTTGTGACTTACAGGTTTCTCTAGTTGTGGCACAGAGGCTTAGTTGCTGTGAAGCAGGTGGGATCTTAACTTCCCAACCTGGGATTGAACCTTGTCACTGGAAGGCAGATTCTTTTTTTTTTTTTTTTAATATTTGTTTATTTATTTGGTTACACTGGGTCTTAGTTGCAGCATGTGAACTGTTAGTTCAGGTATGCAGGATCTAGTTCCCTGTCCAGGGATCGAACCTGGGCTTCCTGCATTGGAAGCACAGAATCTTAGCCACTGGACCACCAGGAAAGTCCCTGGAAAGTTTATTTTAGATTTAGCCATTGACTTGAGTGCCATTTTCAGCAGTTTTATATTAGTGGTCGACTGGAAGCAGGACAGAGGAATAGATCTGGAACCAATGGCATTAGCCATAGTTGAGGAGTGAGTTAAGGATTAAAGCCCATTGAACAAAACTTTGCAACTCAGTCCACTAAAGCAGACTCTGGGCTGTGGGATCCTGAGCCCCTCAGAGTGCCAGATATACTCAGCTCCCTGTGGGTGGTGCAGGCATAACGTTCGGTCGCCATTGACTTGCTTCATGATACGTGACTGCCGGGGTGGTCATGGCCCTTGTGAGCGCAGAGCCTTTCCAGGAGCATTTCTGTCTTCTGGATGCTTCTATAGATGTTCACTCAGTTCAGCTTCTTGTCACACCAAGTCTTTTCTGAGTCAAGCCAGGTAATGGAGGAAGCTGGTAGTTTAATTAAAGTGAGCTTACCCAGAAAGTTTTGGTACATATACACAATGGAATATTACTCAGCTATTAAAAAGAAGGCATTTGAATCAGTTCTAATGAGGTGCATGAAACTGGAGCCTATTATCCAGAGTGAAGTAAGTCAGAAAGAAAAACACCAGTACAGTATATTAATGCATATATATGGAATTTAGAAAGATGATAAGGATGACCCTGTATGCGAGACAGCAAAAGAGACATAGAGATAAAGAACAGATTTTTGGACTCTGTGGGAGAAGGTGAGGGTGGGATGATTTGAGAGAATGGCATTGAAATATGTATATTACCATATGTGAAGATGGCCAGTCCAAGTTCGATGCATGGAATAGGGTGCTCAAAGCTGGTGCACTGGACCACCCAGAGGGGTGGATGGGGAGGGAGGTGGGAGGGGGGTTTGGGATGGGGGACACATGTGGCTGATTCATCTCACTGTATGGCAAAGCCACCACAATATTGTAAAGTAATTAGCCTCCAATTAAAATCATTTAAAAAAAAAATTATCCAACACCACTCAGAGGGAGCTTCCTCATCCCAGTTTGTTAGCAGCACTTTCAATACCATTAAAATGCTAATGAAAGAGCAAATTAACATTAGCATAAGGACTCCAGAATTTTATGATTTTGGAATTGACATTCTGAGCCTCCATCTTTCCTCAGCAAGGTGTTTCGCATTTAATAAGTTCTGAGATTAGGGGCTTTCTTCTCCAGAGAGCAACATTTGCTGTAGGCTGCAAAGATGGCCACTGTAGAAATACTGAATAAATCCAGAATGTTTTCTCCAAACCCCCGAAAACACTTAATTAAATGCTATCTTTTTCTCACACTCCTACAGCCATTAGCCCAGACACTTCTCCATATATATTCAGACGGAAAATTTTTTAAAAAATCTCCAGACATTTTTTTAAGGGGGAGTTTTATGTGACCTTTTTTCAACGTTCACAATTTTAAATGTGAATAAAATTGATGTGACTGGCTATCTCAGTTTTGGATTAAAAAATGATAGTTTAATCAGTCTGGAAACCAGATATTAGTTTTGAAAGAAAAAAAGAATTCTTTCATTTTTTTCAGACAAAGCTATTTAAAACTACACATTTCTGGCCATCACTTTGTCTGTGTCATTTTGCTAAGTGGATTCAATCCATCATCTTCTCTGTTTGGCTCTGATAATGTCAGCTGGAAGGGAGCAGCACATTTAGATTTTAAATCAGTGGAGGTAATAACAGCAAGGATAGACCATCCAATAAATATTTAACTCAGGATTTTTCAACATTTATTTAACCAGCACATATTCATCCATCCAATCCACCAAGAGTGACAAAGCTTGTAACATTCATAACCATTTTCATTTATACCTTCTACTGGGATACATATGCAGAGGCAAAGGGAAAATTAAGAACACAGCTTTTTAACATGATAAAGACATAATAAACGTTTGATTCAGGCTTTTTCCTACTCTTTTCAAGTAGAATTTAGTTCCTCATTTAATCTTTTTTTCATTGTATAGACATGGAAGAATCAAAAATGATAGCTAATATCAAAAGGGATGATATGATTTTTGTAAAAGAAACAGGGACCTATTTTCACTATAGAATGCCCACTGACATCTTTTTAGTTCTCGAGGGCCAGATCTGCTCCTTGAAGAATAAGTGCCTCTGTTCTCCCCAAACAGCTGGGTGGAAAATGAAAGGCATATTTAACACATCTAGTTCGACCTTAACCTGTAAGGATCAGCCAAGCTGCTGCTTTGGGCTCTCGGAACAGTCCTGCCAGCTCGGTCCTTACGTTGGATTTTTTTCCTGCAGTGGAGCCGGGTAAGTCATGGCTGAAGGTATATCAGCCCAGCCTTTTCAAGGTCCGCCTCCCCCTCCTTTCCTAACAGGCTGTGGTCTCAGCTCTGAAAACTTCAGCCAGTGCTGTGCTGGTTAATGTTTAACATCGGTCTCTTCAATTCCCTCAGTGTAAATAAACCCACCACGGCCAATTTTCAAGCTATCAACATGAGATCACCAAACAGAGAATTGGGAAGAGATGTGTGTAATTGGATCTAACAAGCCGGCACAGTCTGGCTTTAGCGCACCTCTGGCTGTAGCCCTGGAGACAGTACCAGTTTCACACCATCTCTTCCTATTGAGCCGGGAGGCGGAGGGCGCAGGCCAGCTGCTGACCTAGCCAAGCACAAAAGTACTTGAGACAGAAGATGAATCTCATGGACGTGGTGCCTTATAACCCCAGAGAAAATAAGAAACCAATATCATGGAAAATGTAACCCATGAATATCATTAACATGTAATTATGCCCCCTGTGTTACCATTACTGGAAGTCATTACCGGAGTATGGTTTGTGGGTTGAATGTGGTAGAAATCACATTCAAATTCAGACATAATGGGAACTGGCTTGTCCATATTTTTAAAAAGTAATTCAGTTATGCTATATATTCTTTTTCAGATTCCTTCCCATTATAGTTTAGTACAAGATACTGAATATATTTCCCTATGCTATACTGGTTTGTCCCTTTTGATCTAAATTTGTAAGCAAAAATGATTTAACTGTCACAGAAAATAAAGAAAAAAGTCTAGAGTCCTACCAAGAGGCAAGCAGAGCAGAGATAAGGTTTTGAACAGTTAAAAGTAGAAAATTTTATCTTCAAACCTACAGATGAACTGTGATGTAGATTTGACACCCTGTACATCATGTATTCATGTTTTCTGCATGACTTATAACCAAATAATAAATATACCTTTTTCATCAGTAAAAGATACATATATGCTGCCTAACATTGTCAGTTTTCTCTGAATTGTTTGGAAGAACAAACTGTAAAATAAATCCGTATTGTATTTTCACAGTGTTGGAAGACTGAGTGGGGAAATGACTTAAAAGTAGTTTGCTTAATTTCTTTTTTTAAAATTGAAGTATAACTGATTTACAACATTATATTAGTTTCAGGTATACAACATAGTGATTTAGTATTTTTGCAGATTATAATAATTACAAGATAAGAGCTATAATTCCCTATGCTCTACAATCTATTCTTGTTGCTTATCTATTTTATACACTGTAGTTTGCATCTCTTAACCTCATAACCCATCTTGCCCCTCCCCCTTCTCTCTTTTCTTTGATAATCACACTTTGTTTTCTATATCTGTGAGTCTGTTTCTGTTTTGCATATACATTCATTTGTATCACTTTTAAAATTCCACATATAAGTAATATCATGCACTATTTATCTTTGCAGGTCTGACTTATTTCACTAAGCATAATAATTTCTAGGTCCATCCATGTTGCTGCAAATGACATTATTTCACTCTTTTTTATTAGTTCACCTCATTTCTTTTTTTACATTTTTTTTTTCATTTAAGTATGCTTGATTTACAATATATGTTAGTTTCAGGGTTATAGCACAGTGATTTGGTTATATACATACATATAGATAGATATATGCATATATATATATACACACACACACACACACACACACACATATATATACACATATATAGATTCTTTTACAGATTCTTTTCCCTTATAGGTTGCTATAAAATGTTGAGTATAGTTCCCTGTGCTATATAGTAGGTCTTTGTTGATTATCTATTTTATATATATCAGTGTATATATGTTAATCTCAAACTCCTTATTTATCCCTCTCCCAACACTTTCCTCTTTGGTAATCATATGTTTATTTTCTATCTCTGATTCATAAAGAAGTTCACTTGTGTTATTTTTTTTCAAATTCTACAAATAAGTGATATATGATATTTATCTTTGTCTGGCTTACTTCATTTAGTATGGAAATCTCTTGGTATATTCATGTTGCTGAAAATGGCATTGTTTCATTCTTTTTTTAAGGCTGAGTACTAGTCCATTATATATACACATCACATCTTCTTTATCCATTCATCTGTTGATGGACATTTAAGTTGCTTCCATGTCTTGGTTACTATAAACAGCGCTGCAGTTAACATTAGGGTGCAAGTATCTTTTCAAATTATGGTTTTCTCTTTATATATGCCCAGAGTAGGATTGCAGGGGATCATACGGTAGCTCTGCTTTTTAGTATTTTAAGGAACGTCCAGGCTGTTCTCCACAGTGACTGTACCAATTTACATCCCCACCAATAGTGTAGGAGGGTTCCTTTTTCTTCACACTCTCTCCAGCATTTATCATTTACAGACTTTTTGATGATGGCCCTTCTGACCAAAATGGGATGATATTTCATTGTAATTTTGATTTTCATTTCTCTAATACTGGTGTTGAGCATTTTTTCAAGTGTTTACTGGCTATCTGTATGTCTTCTTTGGAAAAATATCTATTTAGATCTTCTACCCTTTTTTGGATTGGGTTGTCTGTTTTTTTTTTTATATCAGGCTGTATGAGCCGTTTGTTTATTTTGGAAATTAATCTTGTTAGTCACATCATTTGCAAATATTTCCCCCATTCTGTAGGCTATCTTCTCATTTGTTTATGGTTCCTTTGCTGTGTAAAAACTTTTAAGCTTAATTAGGTCCCATTTATTTATTTATTATCTCCATTATTCTAAGAGAGAATCCAAAAAGATATTGTTGAGATATATGTCAAAGAGGGTTGTGCCTATATTTTCATCTAGGAGTTTTATCATATCCAGTCTTATATTTAGGTCTTTAATCCACTTCGAGTTTATTTTTGTATGTGGTATTAAAGAATGCTATTTTTAAAATTTTTATTTATTTTTATTTTATTTTTGCATGTGCTGAGTCTTCTTTGCTGCATTCAGGCTTCCTCTCTTTATAGTGAGTAGGGGCTACTCTCCAGTTGCTTGTAGATTCTAGAGCACAGGCTTATTTGCCCCACGCATGTGAAATCTTTCTGTATCAAAGATTGGACCCATGTCCCCTGCCTTGGCAGATAGATTCTTAACCGCTGGACCACTACGTAAGTCCTAAAGAATGCTCTGATTTCATTTATGTGTAACTGTCCTGGTTTCCCAGCACCACTTATTGAAGAGACTGTCTTTTCCTCACTGTATATTCTTGCCTCCTTTGTGGTAGATTAATTGACTATAGGTACATAGGTTTGTTTCCAGGCTTTCTCTCCTGTTCCATTGATCTGTATGTTCCATGTGATCTATATGTCTGTTTTTGTGCCAGTATGATACTGTTTGATTAATGTTGCTTTGTAGTATAGTCTGAAGTCAGGGAGTCCGATTCCTCCAACAGTTTTTCTTTCTCAAGATTACTCTGCCTTTTCAGGGCTCCCCTGGTGGCTCAATGGTAAAGCATCTGCCTGTCAATGCAGGAGACACAGGTTCCATCCTTGATCCAGGAAGATCCCACATGCCACTGGGCAACTAAGCCCATGGCCACAACTATTAAGCGTGTGCTCTAGAGCCCAGGAGCAGCAACTCTTCAGTTCTTGTGGCCTAGAGCTCATGCTGTGCAACAAGAGAAGCCACTACAGTGAAAATCCTGCACATTGCAACTAGAGAGTAGCCCCCACTAGCCGCAATTAGAGGGCAGCAATGAAGACCCAACACAGCCAAAAATAAATAAATAAATAAGTGAAATTATATATTTAGAAGATTGCTTTGACTATTCAGGGTCTTTTGTGTTCCCACACAAATTCTTAAAATAAACCAATTGAAATTAAAATGACCAACAATATCAAATGTTGGTGAAGATATAACCCAATGTTATTGCTCAAACACTTCCGGTGAGCCTGTAAACCGATAGCACACTTTGGGAAATAGTTTGGCATTATCTACTAATGTTAAATATATGCATCCTGTATGACATAGCAGGTCTATCCCCATAGATATTTTAGAGGGAAATGTATGTCCATGTGCACCAAAATCCATGGGCAATAATGTTCATAGGCAGTATTATTCACTACAGCCGCAACCCAGGAAGAACCCAGATCTCTGTCAGTAGAAAATTAAATAAACATGGTATAATCATACAATGAACTTCTACACGGCAATGAGAATGAACAAACTACTGCTAATATACCAGAACCTACCCCAACTTCCCAAATGTGAAATTAAGCAAAAGAAGCCAGACACAAAAGACTCATCCTGTATCATTCCGTTTATTGTTGTTGTTCAGTCACTAAGTCCACCTGACTCTTTGCGGCCCCATGGACTTGTAGCTCACTAGTCTCCTCTGCCTTCCACCATCTCCCAGAGTTTGCTCAAATTCATGTCTACTGAGTTGGTGATGATATGTAACCATCTCATCCTCTGCTGCCCCTTCTCCTTTGCCTTCGATCTTTCCCAGCATCGGGTCTTTTCCAGTGAATTGGTCCTTTGTACTAGGTGGCCAAACTATTGGAGCTTCAGCTTCAGTTTCAGCAACAGTCCTTCCAATGAATATTCAGGGTTGATTTCTTTTAGGATTGACAGGCTTGATGTCCTTTCAGGCCAAGAGACTCTCGAGAATCTTTTCCAACACCACAGTTCAAAAACATCAATTCTTCAGCACTCAGCATTCTTTATGGACCAATGCTCACAACCATACATGACTACTGGAAAAACTGTAGCTTTGACTATATGGACCTTTGTCAGTAAAGTGATGTCTCAGCTTTTTAATGTGCTGTCTATATTTGGCACAACTTTCCTTCCAAGAGCAAGGATCTTTTAATTTCATCGCTTCAGTCACCATCCACAGTGATTTTGGAGAAAACAAGAAAAGAAAATCTGTCACTGCCTCCACTTTCTCCCCATCTGTTTGTCATGCAGTGATGGGACCAGATGACATGATCTTAGTTTTCTGAATGTTGAGTTTGAAGTCAGCTTTTCCACTCTCTTTCACTCTCATCAAGAGACTCTATAGTTCCTCTTCACTTTCTGCCATTAGAGTGGTATCATCTGCATATTGAGGTTGCTGATATTTCTTCCAGCAATCTTGATTCCATCTTGTGATTCATCCAGCCCAGCATTTCACATGATGTACTCTACACAGAAATTAAATAAGCACAGTGACAATATACAGCCTTGATGTACTCCTTTCCCAAGTTTGAACCAGTCAGTTGTTCCATGTAAGGTTCTAACTGTTGCTTCTTGACCTGCAAACAGGTTTCTCAGGAGACAGGAAAAGAAAGAAAGAAAATGAGGTCACTCAGTTGTGTCTGACTCTTTGCAATCCCATGGACTGTAGCCCATGAGGCTCTTCTATGCATGGAATTTTCCAGTCAAGAGTACTGGAGTGGGTTGCCATTTTCTTCTCCAGGGGATCGTCCCAACTCAGGGTTGAACCCAGGTCTCCTGCTTTGCAGGCAGATGCTTTACCATCTGAGCCACCGGGCAAGCCCCAGGAGACAGGTAAGGTGATCTGGTATTCCCATCTCTTTAAGAATCTTCCACAATTTGTTGTGATCCACAGTCAAAGGCTTTCCATAGTCAGTGAAACAGGAGATGTTTTTCTGGAATTCCCTTGCTTTCTCCATGATCCAACAAATGCTGGCAATTTGATCTCTAGTTCCTCCGTCTTTTTGAAACTCAGCTTGTACATCTGAAAGTTCTTGGTTCACATACTGCTGCAGCTGAGCTTGAAGGATTTTTAGTATAACCTTGCTAGCATGTGAAATGAATGCAACTGTGCAGTAGTTTGAACATTCTTTGGCATTGCCCTTCTTTGGAGTTGGAATGAAAACTGACATTTTCCAGTCTTGTTGCCACTGCTGGGCTTTTTAAATTTGCTGACATTTTAACATCATCTTTTAGTATTTTCAATAGCTCAGCTGGAATTCCATCACTTTCACTAGCTTTGTTTGTAGTAATGCTTCCTCAGGCCCACTTGACTTCACACTACAACTCTAGGTGAGTGATCACACCATTGTGGTTATCTTTTTTGTATAGTTCTTCTGTGTATTCTTGCCACCTCTTCTTAATCTCTTCTGCTTCTGTTAGGTCCTTACTGTTTCTGTCCTTTATTGTGCTCAACCTTGCATGAAATACTCCCTTAATATCTCAAATTTTCTTGAAGAGATTTCTGGTCTTTCCCATTCTATTGTTTTCTTCTATTTCTTTGCATTGTTTGTTTAAGAAGGCCTTCTTATTTTTCCTTGCTATTCCTTGGAACTCTGCATTCACTTGAGTATATCTTTCCTTTTCTCCCTTGCCTTTTGCTTTTCTTTCCTCAGCTATTTATAAAGCTTCTTCAGACAACCACTTTGCCCTCTTGCATTTCTTTTCCTTTGAAATGGTTTCGGTCACTATCTCCTGTGCTATGCTCAGTTGCTCAATTGTGTCCGACTCTTTGAGACCCCTATGGGCTGTAGCCCACCAAGATATTCTGTCCTTGGAACTTTTCAGGCAAGAATACTGGAGTGGGTTGCCATTTCCTACCCCAGCAGATATTTCCAACCCAGGGACTGAAGCTGCATCTCTTAGGTCTCCTGCACTGGCAGGCAGATTCTTCACCACTGTGCCACCTGGGAAACCCCACACCATGTCCTATACAATGTTACAAACCTCCATCATAGTTCTTCCGGTACTATGTCTACCAGATCTATTCCCTTGAATCTATTTTTCATCTCTGCTGTATAATCATAAGGGATTTGATTTAGGTCATACCTGGATGGTTTCCCCTACTTTCTTCAATTTAAGACTTTCCCTACTTTCTTCATTTTAATTAAATTTTGCATTAAAGAGCTCATGATCTGAGCCACAGTCAGCTCCAGGTTTTGTTTTTACTGATTGTTTAGAGCTTCTTCATCTTTGGCTGAAAAGAAGACAATCAATCTGATTTTGGTATTAACCATCTGGTGATGTCCATGTGTAGAATCACCTCTTGTGTTGTTGGAAAAGGGTGTTTGCTATGACCAGCATGTTCTCTTAACAAAATTCTGCTAGTCTTTACCCTGCTTCATTTCATACTCCAAAGCCAAATCTGCCTGTTATTCTGGGTATCTCTTGACTTCCTACTTTTGCATTCTAATCTGCTATGATGAAAAGAACATTCTTTTTTGGTGTTAGTTCTAGAAGATACTGTAGGTCTTCATTTGTGTGTGTTCAGTCACTCAGTTGTGTCTGACTCTTTGCAATCCCACGGACCATAGCCCACTAGGCTCCCTCATCCATTTCCCAGGCAAATATACTGGACTGACTTGCCATTTCTTACTCCATAGATCTTCATAGACCTGGTCAACTTTAACTTCTTCAGCACTGATGGTAGGGGCGTAGACTTGGACTACTGTGATGTTGAATGGTTTGCCCTGGAAACGAACCGAGATCATTCTGTTGTTTATGGATTGCACCCAAGTACTGCATTTCAGACTCTTTTGTTGGCTATGAGGTCTACTCCATTTCTTCTAAGGGATTCTGGCCCACAGTAGTAGATAAAATAGTCATCTGAATTAAAGTAGCCCATTCCCGTGCATTTTAGTTTACTGATTGTTACGATGTCGATGTTCCATCTTGCCGTCTCCTGCTTGACCATGTCCAATTTACCTTGATTCGTGGACCTAACATTCCAGGTTCCTATGCGATACTCTCACCACCAGACACACCCACAATTGAATATCATTTTCACTTTGGCCCAGTAGCTTCATTCTTTCTGAAGCTATCGGTAATTGCCCCAGGAGCGTATTGGACACCTTCTGACCTGGGGACGAGTCTCATCTTTCAGTGTCATATCTTTTTGCCTTTGCATACTGCCCTTGGGGTTCTCTAGGCAAGAATACTGGAGTGGGTTGCCATTTCCTTCTCCAGTGGACCACATTTTGTCAGAACTCTTCACTATGACCCGTCCATCTTGGGCGGTCCTGCACAGCTCGACTCATAGCTTCATAGAGTTATGCAAGCCCCTTCACCACAACAAAGCTTTGATCCATTAAAGGTATTATTCCACTTACATAAAGATAAAAAGCTGACAAAACAAATCTATGGCTAAGTTGGAAAATTAGTTACTTTTGGAGAGGAGGAGATAGGCAATAGTTGAGACAGAGCATAAGGAAGGCTTTTGAGTACTGGCCTAGTTTTATTTCTTGACTTGAGTGGTAGTTAAATAAGTGTTCACTTTGTTAGAATTTTGTGTTGCATACTTAGAACCTGTGCATTTTTCTGTATATGTGTTGTATTTAACATTGAAGAATTTAAGTAAGAAAATATGTCATTCATTCATTCATCCATTGGTCTAGTCACTGATTCATCAGTAAACCTTTGTGGAGGGTTACCTGCAATATAATCAGTGGACCTAGCTCTAGTGGGTTGCAGTGTAAGTTTCTTATGGAAAAATTTTTTTATTGTTTTTCTTTTGATCTCATGATGCTGTGAAGAGGGTTTAATAAACAGCAAGTGACCTAGAACCATTTACTCATTGCTCTTGGTTTAGTCCTCCCTCGCTCTGCCAATGGTTGATAGGAAGGATAATCAAGCCATTTTGTTGCCATTTTGACCTGTGATCATCTGGAGGAGCTGATGTTTCCTTCAACTTTGAAATTCTAATCAGCTTGAGTGGAGCTCAGATCCTCTGCGCTTTGCTTTGCTAAGAATTGGGGTCATAAGAGCAAGCAATCAAAAAAAAAAAACAAAACCGGATCCTGCCCTCTAGAACCTTGCCGATAGCAAAGGGTTCATTGTGACACAGTGAGACGGATGGTTCGATGGTTTGTCTGCCCCGGTTGCTACGGCAGCACACGTGAGGAGCAGCTCACCCAGACTCCCAAAGGAAGGCTGCCCGATGCCTCCGACTGTGCAGGAAGCCCTGCTGTGTGGGGCGGAGTCTCAGCCAGGCTAGGCCAGCAAGGCTTCGCCGAGGCAGGGAAGTGGGAGGAAGCTTCTGCCAGGCTTCTTCCCAAGCAGGGGAAAGAGAATCCAGAAGACTCAAAGGAACAATATAGAGGTTTTTTTTTTTTTTTTTTAATCCCTAATTTTCAGCTTACTATGGAAAATATAAATGTCTATGAAATAGAATGGTTAGGGGCAGTGTGCAGAAGAGATTGATGCCTATGGCAGGCCAGGACAAGAGAGGCCTTGATGGCCAGGATATCAAACCACAGATCAGTATTTACCCAGTGGAAAGAGCTCTGTCTTCCCCCTTGTTTACAGCTTCTGGGTGTCTGGCTGGCTGAGCAAGGCTGGGTGAAAGCAGGCTCCTGGGGGCAAGTCTGGGATCACCTGGTTGCTGGTAGCTTGATAATCTTGCTCCAAAGAGTGAAAATTCTAAGGGCTCTTTCAAACCCTAAGGGTACACAGGCCCACTGAGAATTTGGGTCATTAGCGATGCACTTGTAAAGTTTGTTGCACTTTGAAAAGCACAGTAAACAAAGCTATGGGCCTCGCTGGAAGGTCCCCATCAGACACCTTTATCTGTGGAGTTAGAAATCTGAGAGCACCCAGCAGTTCTCCCTGAGGCAAAGATCTGTGGGTTTTGCTTATCCAACTCTCTCAGAGGCTCCCCCAAGGCTTTGAAAGATCCTAACAGATGTTTTGCATTTGGGCTCAGCAGATGTGGCTATTTGCATACAGGTAAATTTCCAAATATATAAACATAAAGACCTGGCAGACCTTCAGATTATTGTCAGATTGAAACCTAAAGACTATTTGGGACTTCTCAGGTGGTACAGTAGTAAAGAATCCTCCTGCCAATGCAGGAGATACAAGAGAGGGTTCGGGGTTCGATCTCTAAGTTGGGAAGGTCCCCTTGATTAGGAAATGACAACCCACTCCAGTATTCTTGCCTCGGAAATCCCATAGACAGAGGAGGCTACAGCCCATGTGGTCACAAAGAGTCGAGCATGACTGAGCACGAGTACCAAAGACTATTTAGCACCTATCGGCATAACCAACAAACAGACATCAAGATTTACATCAGAGATCCAAGGTCCGCAGCTATTTAAATGGTACAGAGTCCTCTTAGAAATAGTACTTAGAAAAAAATTCAGAGAAACCAATACAAGCCCTGGGAAGTTCTGGGAACTTGGTCCTGACAGTTGCACCCAGGCTGTTTCACCTGCACCCTTGGAGGGAAGGGGCTCCTTCCTGGGCCCACCGCCTGTCTCACTGTGCTCATAGAGGTGCCAGTGGCTATCACTCATCACTGATGGGGAGGCGCTGCAGGTGTGTGAGTGGCGGGGCGGGGGGCTGAGACATTCTAGTGTGTGCACCAGTCCCTCCTCCTGAAAGACTTTTTAAAAAATTTCATTTATTTGGCCGCACCAGGTCTTCATTGTGGCATGCAGGATCTTTAGCAGCAGCACATGGGGTCTAGTTCCCTGACCAGGGATTGACCCCAGGCCCCCTGCACTGGAAGCTTGGGGTATTAGCCACTGGGCCACCAGGGAAGTCCCTCTTCCTGAAAGACTTTTGACTGTTCACTTAAATATGTACAGGCACACCTTGAGTTGCCAAGAAACTTAAATTATGAGAAAAGTAATGAGACAGGATCATTGCTAAAATATTGAAAATCCACAGGAAAATAGAAAAATCAGTCTCTGATTTGGATATAATCATTCAGAATCAGTTCATTTCAGTCACTCAGTCGTGTCTGACTGCAACCCCATGGACTGCAGCATGCCATGCCTCTCTATCACCAGCTCCCGGAGCTTGCTCAAACTCATGTTCATCGAGTCGGTGATGCCATCCAACCATCTCATCCTCTGTCATCCCTTTCTCCTCCTGCCTTCAATCTTTCCCAGCAAAATACCAGTCGGCATTAACGGTGCTACATTCCAATTTGAGTCATTGAGGTGTGTGTGTGTGTGTGTGTGTGTGTGTGTGTGTGAGAGAGAGAGAGAGAGAGAGAGAGAGAGACAAGTACACTCTAGGCGCTAAAGGACTTTTGATAGGACTGAAATGGGTGGGGCTGGTTTGATACACAGAGGCTGGTGGAGCTGCAGCTGGATGTTCACAGTGTGACGTCAACATCTAAGGAAGGGCCCTAGGACCTCAGCCCAGCCTCACAGGTTCAGGGTAAGGGCGTTGCAGGGTGAGGTGGGGGGCTTTTCTAGTGGAACTCACAAGGTCCTGGTTTGGGGAAATTGTGTGGGATGAGGTGGCTGCGGAGTGTCTCCCATGGGCAGATCTTAAGATGCTAAAGATCTTCCCTTTTTCTTTTCTACATACAGTAGTGTACATTTCCAGGCTACTCTCTCCATGCATCCCACCCTCTCCTTGCCTCCCCACTCCATGTCCATGAGTCTGTTCTCTGCCTGTTCTAAACTGCAGTTCTGCAACAACCTAGAGGGGTGGGATGGACAGGGAGGTGGGAGGGAGGTTTAAGAGGGAGAGGACATAGGTAAACCCACGGCTGATTCACGTCGATGTTTGGCAGAAACCAACACAATACTGTAAAGCAATTATCCTTATTTATTTTAAAATAAATTTTTTTTAAAAAGAACTTTCCTTTTTCTTTTTTGACTGCACTCTGTGGCCTGCCAGATCTTAGTTCCCCAGCCATGGATGGAATTCATGCCCCATGGATTGGAAGTACAGGATCTTAACCACTGGGCCACCAGGGAAGTCCCCTAAAGATCTCTCCAATCAGTTCTTAGCGTGTGTGAAGACAGTCTGGATTGGTGGGGGACACTACGACTGGGGAGAGAGGGGGGGATGGGCTGGTGCGAGGGTGAGTAGGTGCCGCCAGTGGATTCGTGTGAGGCCTGGGGAAATCATCCAAACCCAGAAACGCCAGAGCCACCCTACAGGGCTCTCTGCCACCTTCAGAGGTCACCAAGGCCTCGTGTGCACAGTGGGTTGAATGGCGGCCCCGACACAGTGCATCCATTCGTCCTGGAACCTACGGATGTGACCTTATTTGGAAAATGGGTTTTGCAGATGTAATTAAGCTCAGGTTCTAGAGTTGAGTCACCCTGGATTGCCGTGGGAGGCCCTAAATCCAGTCGCCAGTGTTCGTATAAGAGACAGAAGAAGAGAGGACGTGGACACACAGGAGGGGAAGGTCGTATGGAGAAGGGGGCAGGGATGAGCCAGAAGACAAGGGATGCATGGAGTCACCAGAAATCTAGGAAGAGGAAAAAAATAAAAAGGGGATTCTCCCCTGGAGACTTCAGAGGTAGCATGGCCCTACCAACACCTTGACTCCAGACTTCTGGCTCCAGAGCAGAGAGAATAAAATTCTGCTGTTTTAAGCCACCAAACTTGTGGGAATCTGTTATACCACAGATCTGGGAGGAACCAGGCGCCCCTAGGGCTGTACTGTACAGTGTGGGGGCCCTGAGCTGTCATCAAAGCCACCAGGTGTTAAATACTTTCCTGGGGGAAGCAGGGAGGGGTGACATGGGGGATGAAGGATTGCAGAAAGAAGGGGACAGGCCCGGCCTGGGCGGGGAGCACTCCTCCTGAGGTCAGTGTGGTCCATGAGGCTGGGCTCGCCCTTGTGATACTGCTCTGCTGAGCCCCTGCTGGACGCTGGAAGCACAGGGCTCTGTGATGGGGGGTTTCCATGAGGAACCTGCTGCTGGGCTGGAATGGCAGGATCTAGGCACAAGGTAGAGACAGCACTCAGAGAGGCCTTGGGGTGGGAGGCGGCAGGCAGAGTGACCAGGGTTGTGGGTGGCGGGGAGACCGGCTGTGTGGCCAGGGATCCTCGACTACAGAGGTGGGGCGGGACCCCTGGCCAGGCTTTGAGGCAGTGTGCTGTGGGTTACAGCCAGAACCCTGCACCCAGAGGTGGGACCCACAGAGAAACCCAAGATGTGTCTGCAGTCCTGGGATCCCAGCAGAGGTGGAAGTCATGATCACACACTTACCCTTTGGCTTCTCTGGTGGCGCAGATGGTGAAGAATCTGCCTGCAAAGCAAGAGACCCAGATTTTATCTCTGGATGGAAAGATCCCCTGGAGAAGGAAATATTTCAGTATTCTTGCCTGGAGAATTCCATAGACAGAGGGTCACAAAGAGTCGGACATGACTGAGTGACTAACACTTTCCCTTTTCACTTTTTGTTGCTGTTGTTGTTCAGTTACTCAGTTGTGCTCGACTCTTGCCAACTCCATGGACTGCAGCATGCCAGGCTTCCCTCTTCTTCACTGTCTCCCAGAGTTTGCTCAAACTCATGTCTATTGAGTCAGTGATCATATGCAGCCATCTTATCCTCTGTTGTCCCCTTCTCCTTTTGCCTTCAATCTTTCCCAGCACTGGGGTCTTTTCTAATAAGTTGGCTCTTTGCATCAGGTGGCCAAAGTATTGGAGCTTCGGCTTCAGCATCAGTCCTTCCAATGAATATTCAAGACTGATTTCCTTTAGGATGGACTGGTTTGATCTTGAGTCCAAGGGACTCTCAAGAGTCTTCTCCAACACCACAGTTCAAAAGCATCAATTCTTCAGTGCTCAGTTTTCTTTATCGTCCAACTCTCACATCCATACATGACTACTGGAAAAACCATTCAATTTTCACTTTACCTGGAATAAAAAAAAATGTTACCAGGGATTGGTGTGTGTCTGGCTTGGGCTCAGCGCTGTGCATCCTCACCCAAACCCTCATTTAACCCCCATTTTACAGATGAGGAAACTGAGCCTGTGGATGCTCCTGTAACCCGTCAGCTGGTATCTGCATTCAGGTCTGTCTGCCTCCAGAGCCCAAGAGCTTGTAACTGCTCTTCAGTGGGCCAGGAGTTCATTTTCCCAGTCACTGGAACTGTGCTCTGCAGCAAACCATCTTTTTGTACTCCCTACACTGGGAGAAACCTCTTCATCTCCATCTCGTTACACTCCCGCTTGCTTTATGGACGATGCATTACAAACGTGACTCAGATCAAGGCTCGGGGTCTCCTTTGCAAGCAGGCTGAGCGTTGCCACAGTGACGCCCCCGGGCGCTCTCTGTCCCTGCACTGCAGTCCCAGGCCTTCAAGTCCTTATTTTCTGTTCTTTTCATGTTTTTGTGCTCCGTCTTACTACCCTGAGTTTTGAACTCAAGTTCATCTTTGTATTCTACTTTAACAATTTTCCTCCTCTTCCAAACAGCTGATTTTCAATCCATATAAACCAGAAAACTAAGTAGCCTGATTAGAATTATGTCCAAAATGATAACGGCCCCTAAGTTTAAAAAAAAGCTTTGTGTCTTCTTCAAGCATAAGTTATGCGAATTTGTCTCTGCAGCTTAGAGGCTAAAGAATCTGCCCACAATGTGAGAGATGCAGGTTCGATCCCTGGGTGGGAAAAATCCCCTTGGAGAAGGGAATGACTACCCACCCCATTATTCTTGCCTGGAGAATTCCATGGACAGAGGAGCGTGGGGGGCCTACAGTCCACAGGGTCGCAGAGAATCAGACACGACTGAACAACTGTTTCCATCAATTCTGCAACCATTTTTTGCTGTAAATGCTTTTCCCCCCTCACTTTATTCCACTTTTTGAATGGGGTCTTGAGAGCTGAAATGATTGCATTGGGGATCTCCAAAGCTAGAAGTGGCTGTAATATTAGTCCACCATCGTTAGAACCTACCCTTCTAGCTGACTCAGAACGCTGTGTCTAGCACCTGCTTTCAGGAGTCAGGAAGTCGCCCTCAGAGCACAGAGGACCTGAGGCTGAGGATGTAGGTCCCATTTCTCACCGCCAAAGGCTCCTAATGTCTGAACACCGCCCCCAAAGAACAGCTTGAAATATCTGTGTTGCTTTGTTCCTGTGAAGAGACAGGATTCCAGCTATCAGACCGTAGCCCATTGTTTTATTTTAAAATAGAGCTATTGATACGGAAATAAAATCACCGTTTACCTCATCAGCAAAGAACGTTGAATGTCCCTTGTGACGCAACATCGCCACCTGCTGACTAAAACATCACAGTGCAACGGGGTGCATAAAACGCTGTGTACAGAGTAGGTATCAGCTACCGCCTTTAAACTAAATGCAGATTATCGCAATGTGCCTTTCAATCCAGAATAACCCCGGCAGTTTTAAACATCGCCCAGGAAAGCATAAACTTCTGATTAAATTTCCCTTATCGAATTCTTCAGAAAGATAAATACTTCTATTTAAAATAAGAAACCACGAAGTTGTCCTTTATTGTTTAATTTGCTTTGACTTCTACAATTGATAAAGAAGAATTATAGAAAGAAAATAACAGATTTGTAATCTAGTGATAAACACAGCTAGAGAAATCATGAGAGATACCTGGCATCGCAATCCCCCCTTCCCATTAGCTGTGTAAATCTGAGCCTCAGCTTCTTCATCTGTTCAGTGGAAACAAGAATACCAATGGTGAAGTCCTGCAAGATAACATAGATTACAGATTACAAGCATAGCACAAGTAATTTACTACATCACTGATTTAGTCTCCTTTCATTAAAAGAAGAACCATTCGGTTAACTAAATATACACTCATTCACCAAATTTCCTCTATATCTATCATCATCTCTTGGACACCAGTCATTAGAACTCTTCACCTATTTTCTTTCCAGTCTCTCTCTCTCCATATACTTATTTTTCCTGGCCACGCCACTTGGCATACAGGATCCTAGTTCCCTGACTGGGGATCGAACCCAAGGCCCCCGCAGTGGAAGCACTAAGTCTTCACCACTGGACCACCAGGGAAGTCCGTCTCAGTCTATTTCTATGGGGTTTTTCCCTTGAGTTCTTTAGGTATGGTTTCTGAGGTTCAGTGCCTGGGTACTTGCAATTCCATACCTTTTTATCCCCAAGGCATTCTCATTACCAAATATTTTGATAGTTTTTTTAAATTGAAGTAGATTTACAAAATGATATTAATTTCGTATGTACTGCATAGTGATTATTTTTATAGAATAGACTCCATTATAGATTGTCACAAGCTAATGACTATAATTACCTAGACACTTATATAGTGTATATATAATACTAAACAATGTATCTTTGTGCTTCTCTATCATATACACAGTAGTTTGTATCTCTTAATCCCATACCCCTAATTTAACCCTCTCCCTTCCCTCTCTCTTCTGGTAACCATAAGTTTGTTTTCTGTATCTGTGAGGGTTTATTTTTGCACATACATTGATAGTTTATTCTGAAACTCAGTTGGCTTTTTCTCTTTTCTCCAAATTTCTGCTGGGTCTTCTCTTCCCTGAGGTTAAAATCCTATCTGATGCCCTGCGTCTCCCAGCACCTTGCAGTTAGATGATGTCATGACTAGTTCTGGCCATGAAATGTGAGGGCAAGTGCTGAGTGTCACTTCCGTGCCCATGGGCAGCCCCCACGTTCTCTTCTGCTGTGGTTACCTGGGAACACACACACCCAGATGGTGCAGCTACAAGGTAATAGCATCTCTGAATCCCTGAGTGACTGTGTGGAGCAGAGATCTTCACTAATGCTCACTAGATATGTAGCAGGAGTTAGAGATGAACTGTAGTTGTGTTAAACCACTGAAATTTTTGAAGCTGTTTGTTACTGTAGCGTAGTCTAACCTGTTCAGTTCAGTTCAGTTCAGTCACTCAGTCATGTCTGAATCTTCATGACCCCATAACCGCAGCACGCCAGGCCTCCCTGTCCATCACCAACTCCCGAAGTCTACCCAAACCCATGTCCATCGAGTCAGTGATGCCATCCAGCCATTTCGCCTCTGTCGTCCCCTTCTCTTGCTGCCTTCAATCTTTGCCAGCATCAGGGTCTTTTCAAATGAGTCAACTCTTCCCATCAGGTGGCCAAAATATTGGAGCTTCAGCTTCAACATCAGTCCTTCCAATGAACACCCAGGACTGATTTCCTTTAGGATGGACTGGTTGGATCTCCATGCAGTCCAAGGACTCTCAAGAGTCTTCTCCAACACCACAGTTCAAAAGCATCAATTCTTCCACGCTCAGCTTTCTTTGTAGTCCAACTCTCGCATCCATACATGACTACTGGAAAAACCATAGCCTTGACTAGACAGACCTTTGTTGACAAAGTAATGTCTCTGCTTTTCAATATGCTGTCTAGATTGGTCATAACTTTCCTTCCAAGGAGAAAGCATCTTTTAATTTCATGGCTGCAATTACCATCTGCAGTGATTTTGGAGCCCCAAAAAATAGTCTGACACTTTTTCCACTCTTTCCCCATCTATTTGCCATGAAGTGATGGGATCGGATGCCATCATCTTAGTTTTCTGAATCTTGAGCCTTAAGCCAACTCTCTCACTCTCCTCCTTCACTTTCATCAAGAGGCTTTTTAGTTCCTCTTCACTTTCTTCCATAAGGGTGGTGTCATCTGCATATCTGAGGTTATTGATATTTCTCCCGGCAATCTTGATTCCAGCTTCTGCTTCATCCAGCCCAGCATTTCTCATAATTTACTCTGCATATAAGTTAAATAAGCAGGTGACAATATACAGCCTTGATGTACTCCTTTTCCTATTTGGAACCAGTCTGTTGTTCCATGGCCAGTTCTAACTGTTGCTTCCTGACCTGCATACAGGTTTCTCAAGAGACAGGTCAGATGGTCTGGCATTCCCATCTCCTTCAGAATTTTCCACAGTTTATTGTGATACACACAGTCAAAGACTTTGGCATAGTCAATAAAGCAAAAATAGATGTTTTTTCTGGAGCTCTCTTGCTTTTTCGATGATCCAGTGGATGTTGGCAATTTGATCTCTGGTTCCTCTGCCTTTTCTAAAACCAGCTTGAACATCTGGAAATTCACGGTTCACATATTGCTGAAGTCTGGCTTGAAGAATTTTGAGCATCACTCTACTAGAGTGTGAGATGAGTGCAATTGTGTGATAGTTTGAGCATTCTTTGGCTTGCCTTTCTTTGGGATTGGAATGAAAACTGACCTTTTCCAGTCCTGTGGCCACTGCTGAGTTTTCCAAATTTGCTGACATATTGAATGAAGCAGTTTCACAGCATCATCTTTCAGGATTTGAAATAGCTCAACTGGAATTTCATCACCTCCATTAGCTTTGTTCGTAATGATGCTTCCTAAGGCCCACTTTCCTTCACATTCCAGGATATCTGGCTCTAGGTGAATAATCACCCCATCGTGATTCTCTGGGTCATGAATATCATTTTTGTACAGTTCTTCTGTGTATTCTTGTCACCTCTTCTTAATATCTTCTTCTTCTCTTAGGTCCATACCACTTCTGTCCTTTATTGAGCCCACCTTTGCATGAGATGTTCCCTTGGTAAGTTTCTTGAAGAGATCTCTAGTCTTTCCCATTCTGTTGTTTTCCTCTGTTTCTTTGCATTGATTGCTGAGGAAGGCTTTCTAGTCTCTCCTTGCTCTTCTTTGGAACTCTGCATTCAGTTGGGAATATCTTTTCTTCTCTCTTTTGCTTTTCACTTCTTTTCATTTCACAGCTATTTGTAAGGCCTCCTCAGACAGCCATTTTGCTTTCTTGCATTTTTTTCCATGGGGATGGTCTTGATCCCTGTCTCCTGTACAATGTCATGAACCTCATCCATACTTCATCAGGCACTCTGTCTATCAAATCTAGTCCCTTAAATCTATTTCTCACTTTCACTGTATAATCATTAAGGATTTGATTTAGGTCATACTTGAATGGTCTGGTGGTTTTCCCTACTTTCTTCAATTTAAGTCTGATTTTGGCAATAAGGAGTTCATGATCTGAGCCACAGTAAGCTCCCAGTCTTCTTTTTGCTGACTGTATAGAGCTTCTCCATCTTTGACTGCAAAGAATGTAGTCAATCTGATTTTGGTGTTGACCATCTGGTGATGTCCATATGTAGAGTCTTCTCTTGTGTTGTTGAAAGAGGGTGTTTGCATTCTCTTGGAAAAACTTTATTAGCCTTTGCCCTGCTTCATTCTGTACTCCAAGGCCAAATTTGTCCATTACTCCAGGTGTTACCTGACTTCCTACTTTTACATTCCAGTCCCCTATAATGAAAAGGACATCTCTTTTGGGTGTTAGTTCTAAAAGGTCTTGTAGGCCTTCATAGACTCGTTCAACTTCAACTTCTTCAGCATTACTGGTGGGGGCATAGACTTGGATTACCGTGATATTGAATGGTTTGCCTTGGAAATGAACAGAGATTATTCTGTCATTTTTGAGATTGCATCCAAGTACTGCATTTTGGATTTTTTTGTTGACCACGATGGCTACTCCATTTCTTCAAAGGGATTCCTGCCCACAGTAGTAGATATAATGGTCATTTGAGTTAAATTCACCCATTTCAGTCCATCTCAGTTCGCTGATTGCTAGAATGTCAACGTTCACTCTTGCCATCTCCCATTTGGCCACTTCTAGTTTGCCTTGATTCATGGACCTAACATTCCAGGTTCCTTTGCAATATTGCTCTTTACAGCATCGGACCTTGTTTCTATCACCAGTCACATCCACAACTGGGTGTTGTTTTTGCTTTGGCTCCGTCTCTTTGTTCTTTCTGGAGTTATTTCTCCACTGATCACCAGTAGCATATTGGGCACCTATCAACCTGGGGAGTTCATCTTTCAGTGTCCTATCTTTTTGCCTTTTCATACTGTTCATGGGGTTCTCAAGGCAAGAATATGGAAGTGGTTTGCCAGTCCCTTCTCCAGTGGACCACATTCTGTCAGAATAAACTTCATTAAACTCAAGTTAGAATAAACTTCTAGTCATCCAGTATGCTAACTTCTAAGAAGCTCAGAAGAATTAGAGATTAGAAGAATCTCTAATTGAGATACTACTTCCAGTGTGGATAATCGGCAAAATGTACCCTGAGTAATGCACTGCAAAACTGAGAAGACTCTTTGAATCATCAAAGAAAGGTCCAAGAACGTTCTGGGTGGTCCTAGGGTTATGTATTATACATTTTGCTATGGGCTTATTTGGACGTTGATCATCATTGATACCATTTTGGTTACTTTCACATAACTCAGCAAAACAACTCATTAGGAATTCCATTTTTCAATCGTTGAAAGAAATGAGAGTTTCCATAGTATAATGAATGAAAGTCAAAGTAGAATAAGAAACCACAAACCTGTAAATAGCTGGATGGTGGAAATTACATGCAAAAGTTCTGTGGTTTTGTATTTACTAGATGAGCATATCATGCATGTATTTATAGCTTTCTATGTATCCCAAGAATATTTTTAGGAGATGACTAGCCCCCAAGCTATAAAGATAATTTCCTTACAAGGAAAGAGCTTTGTCTGACTAATCCAAATGGCAAAACAAAAACAGGAGACAGGAAGATTAGTTTTTGAATCCTGAATAGCCTTGAAGTACAGTTAAATCAAAGCCTCAGATGGTGAAATTTTAATGCATTTCAATGAAAATTAAAATGAAGAAGAAAGCACTTTTTTTAAAATTAAAAAGAAAGCACTAAATATTCCTTCTCTGGATTTGCTTCCTGCAGCTTGAGTGGGGGGTCAGAGGAGGGAGCAGATGGCCTCTTGGAGATGCTTCTCCACTTCTGAGTCCCTGGGCTTGAAGAGGAGTGTGGCAGGAATATAACCCTGACAGGGAGAGTAAAAGTGGGTTCCAACCAGGAAAATCACAGGAGGCAAGGAAAGTGAGTCCCCTGAGATGGAGATTTCTTAACTTGGAGGAGAGGTACCTCCATTCAAAGATCCAACTGCTCTTTCATTCATTTTAGAAGAAATTAGAAGAAATAAAGGAAGATACTAAAGTCTGAAGAGTTTGAGGACTAGGAAACTCAGACTGAAATCACTGAATAGAGAGCATGAAATAGCAAATAGCAATTTATTTCAGAGGAAGGCTTTAGTATTGGAAATAAATTATTTCTTTTTTTCTAACACAAGACAGATTGAAGGAAGAAAGTCTAGGTGGAAGTTTTAGGAGAACCCTGGGAATTCATATTCCTTTGCAGTTCTAATGACTCTATTTATTTTAAAGCTACTAACAAATCTGCCATAAACACCAGGCCTGGATGATTCAGCTGGGCTGCATTGTGTTATGGAACAAGCTCAAGTCCGTGGGTCATTCTCGTGACCAAGCAAACTTGCCCTTTTACCTTTCATAAGCATAAAATTTAGGATTGTAAAATAAATTTGAACCAGCACTTATGGAATGGGTCTGAAGATCTGTGGTTAGGTCACACGTTATGGCTGCAAAGACTCCTTCCTCTCTGCTCTGGGAAACTACCCCTGTTTCCACCACCCACCACACTCTCACAACTTCCTCCTGGCTTCTCAGAGCTCCAGCTCCAGGCTCCCTCTCTGCCCCAGGGACACACAGAATTTGAGAAACTCTTCCTGTGAAGAAGGGGAGAAGGGAGCTTGGGGAACAAATGGCCATCTGCCAGTCACTCCACTTCCCCTTGTGTGTTTCAGTGTCTGTGCACTCAGACCTATGACTCTGTCTCTTTCGTATCCTCACAGTCTAGCCCAGTGCCCAGAACATAGTACGTGCTCACTGAGTGAGTCGCTCAGTTGTGTCTGACTCTTTGCGACCCCATGGACTATACAGTCTGGACTTCTCCAGGCCAGAATACTGGAGTGGTAGCCTTCCCCTTCTCCAGGGGATCTTCCCAACCCATGGATCGAACCCAGGTCTCCCGCATTGCGGGCGGATTCTTTACCAGCTGAGCCACAAGGGAAGCCCAAGGATACTGGAGTGGGTAGCCTATCCCTTCTCCAGAGGATCTTCCTGACCCAGGAATTGAACCAGGGTCTCCTGCATTGCAGGTGGATTCTTTGCCAACTGAGATATCAGGGAAACCCAGGTGCTCAGTAAATGCCTGCAAAGTAAATGATCATTGTGTCAGAGAGTCATAGGAGACAAACTTGTCAGTGTAACTCTGAGAGTATAAAAATAAAATGCCTTTTTAAAAAATTTAATAACTTGTTTTACTCTGTTAATATCATAACTCAAGTAACTAATTCCCTATTAAGAGGTTTTTCAGTTTCTTGACTATAGCATGACTATGAATATGCTTACGTATCTTAATATCTGTCCAATTTCTTCCCTATACATGGAGCGTCTGAGTCAGAATATTTTCTGACTCAAGTGCCTTTTATAGGAGTAGAACATTGAGGATACTGATCACCTGCATTTAAACCAGAGACTTCTAAGTAAGGAAACTTCTCATTTCTTTAAGGAGGGAGACCTTTACATTAAAACAGTAGACAAGAAGTAGAAAGTGAAAAACGAATGGGCTACAGTTGAGCTTAATCTCACCTTCCTGAGCTCTGATTGTAACCCTTTTGCTCACCCAAGAAGGCAGCTGTAATCCTGAAGGCTGTAGAAGGAAGCTTGTCTTTCCTTTGCCAAAAGAGAGCAGTGGGCACAGATGTCGACCTGTCCCAAGCAAAGGGTGGCACCAGTAGGGGAAGGAGAGGGGCCTGGGGATGAGATGGATTCTAGACTAGGGATGTTTAGGAAGGTTACGTCAAAGAAAACTCCTCTGGACTTCCTGGATGGCCCGATGGTTAAGAATCCACCTGCCATGCAGGGGACATGGGTTCTAGCCCTGGTGCAGAAGATCTCACATGCTTCAGAGCAGCTGAGCCTGTGTTCAGTCGCTGCAGCTGAACTACGGAGCCCGAGAGTTGTATTTACCGAAGACTGAGCTCTAGGGCCCGCGCTCTGCAAGGAGAACCACCGCAATGAGAAGCCTGTGTACCACGGCTAGCGAGCAGCCTCCGCTTGCGACAACCAGAGAAAAGCCGGCACAGCCACCACCCAGTACAACCAAAAATAAACTTAGAAATGAAATTATTTTTAAAAGAGAAAAAGTTTGGTGCGATAACAAAGAGCTTGGGTTACCTTTCAAGCAAACATGTGGCACTCACACAGAATTCAGGCTTCTTCCAGGAGGCTTTCAAGCCAACACTAAAAGCAGGTCTTAGAAAGGTTTTCCCAAGGCTCCACTCAGCCCCCTCACTCTGACTGTTTTCTTCTCTGCTTCTCACAGGGCTCACTGTCCGGTGGGCAGAGAAATGCAATCTGGAGTGGTGGGCAGCATCCTGGAGCACAGCCAAGGCATTCATGCACAGGAGTTGGGTGTAGAGTATGGGAGGTTCCATGGAGCAGGTTGAGCTGCTGGAAAGATCTGGAGGGCCAGTGAGAGTTAGGGAACCAGGGGGTGAAAGGGAAGGGCTCCTAGAATTGAGAACGATTGTAGAGAAGGAGGCAGGCAGGGGAGAGCACAGCTAAGGTCTGGGAAAGTGCTGGTGGTTCAGAGAGGCCCATGAGGAAGGCACGATGTGGGGCAGGGAATGGGCTTGTCATGCCATGAAGCTTGCGTCTCATCTTTGGGGCATAGGGAGCCACTGATGAGTTTTAAGAGGAAGAGTCTCATGGTTGGATTGAGTCATGGAAAAATTCCTGAGCGGGACAGAAGAGAGACGGCATTGTTATTCATTGTTCAGTCATTCGGGGGTGTCTGACATGGGTTCGATTTCTGGCTCAGGAAGATTCCACAGGGGCAACGAGGCTGGTGCACCACAGCTACTGAGCCCAAGCTCTAGAGCGTGTGATCCACAACTGCTGAAGCCCATGCATCCTAGACTCAGTGCTCTGCGACAAGAAAACCAACGTAATGAGAAGTGCACAGACCATGCCTAGACAGTAGCCCCTGCTCACCTCAGTTAGAAAAAGTGGACAGGCAGCAGCAAAGGCAAAGCATGGCCAAAAATAATCAATATTTAAAAAAATTTTTAAAACATTCTAAGAGGATGAGATGCTTGGATGGCATCATCAACGCAGTGGACATGAGTCTGAGCAAACTCCAAGAGACAGTGAAGGACAGGGAAGCCTGGTGGTCTGCTGTCCATGGGCTCACAAAGAGTCGAACACTCCTGAATGACTGAACAACAAACAACAACAAAAACTTCAAAATGAAACATCTGAGGCCTATCCAGGTGGAGGGGTTCAGTGGGCAGCTAGCTCTGCAGTGTACAGAGAGATCCAGCCTGGCGAGGGATGTATGACTTCTGTCTCACATCTGTCCGAGGTTCCCAGGAAGTAGGGCCTGAGAGAAGGACTCAAGTGTGAGTGGTTCACCATGGCAACGCTCCCAGGGCAGACCAGAGGGGAGTGGGAGTGGAACAGGGAGGCATGAGAAGCAAGTAGATTTGTTTCCCAGGACTGCCATAACAAAGCACGGCCATCTTTGGAGTGGGTGGCTTAAGCGACAGAAATGTATTGCCTCACAAGTTTGGTGGGTCGGAGTCCAAGGTCCAGGTGGTTTGATTCCATGCCTCTTTCTTAGCTTCTGCTGGTTTTCTGGCAGTTTTTGGTGTTCTTTGGCTTATAGATGCATCACCCCAATCTCTGACTTAACATTCACATGGCATTCTGTGTGTGTGTTCAATTCAGCTCAGTAGCTCAGTCGTGTCCAACTCTTTGTGACCCCATGGACTGCAGCACGCCAGGCCTCCCTGTCCATCACCAACTTCTGGAGTCTACTCAAACTCATATCCATTGAGTCAGTGATGTCATCAAACCACCTCATCCTCTGTCGTCCCCTTCATCTCCTACATTTAATCTTTCCCAGTATCAGGGTCTTTTCCAATGAGTCAGTTCTTCGCATTAGGTGGCCAAAGTACTGGAGTTTCAGCTTCAGCATCAGTCCTTCCAAAGTATATTCAGGACTGATCTCCTTTAGGATTGACCAGCTTGATCTTCTTGCAGTCCAAGGGACTCTCAAGAGTCCTCTACAGTACCACAATTCAAAAGCATCAATTCTTTGGCGCTCAGTTTTCTTTATGGTCCAACTCTCTTATCCATACATGACTATTGTTATAGTTTTGACTATGTGAACCTTTGTCAATAAAGCAAGGTCTCTGCTTTTTAATATGCTGTCTAGGTTTTTCTTCCAAGGAGCAAGTGTCTTTTAATTTCATGCCTACAGTCACCATCTGCAGTGATTTTGGAGCCCATAAAAATAGTCTCTCACTGTTTCCATTATTTCCTCATCTATTTGCCATAAAATGATGTGACTGGATGCCATGATCTTAGTCTTTTGAATGTTGAGTTTTAAACCAGCTTTTTCACTCTCCTCTTTCACATTCATCAAGAGGCTCTAGCTCTTCTTCGCTTTCTGCCATAAGGGTGGTGTCATCTGCATATCTGAGGTTATTGATATTTCTCCTGGCAATCTTGATTCCAGCTTGTGCTTCATCCAGCCCAGCATTTTATATGATGTATTCTGCATATAAGTTAAAAAAGCAGGGTGACAATATACAGCCTTGACACACTTCTTCCCCAATTTGGAACCAGTCCATTTTTCCATGTCCGGTTCTAAGTGCTGCTTCCTGACCTGCATACAGGTTTCTCAGGAGGCAGGTCAGGCAGTCTGGTATTCCCATCTGTTAAAGAGTTTTCTGCAGTTTGTTGTGATCCACACAGTCAAAGGCTTTGGTATAATCAATAAGTAGAAGTAGATGTTTTTCTGGAATTCTCTTGCTTTTTCGTTGATCCAATGGATGTTGACAATTTTATCTCTGGTTCCTCTGCCTTTTCTAACTCCAGCTTGAATGTCTGGAAGTTCTTGGTTTACGTACTGTGTGTGTTTGTGTAATTCTGTCCAAATTTCCAAATTTGTGTTCAAGCTTTTTATAAGGGCACCAGTCATATTGGGTCAGGGTTCACCTGACTCCAGTAAAACCTCAACTTTGTTAATTATATCTGTAATGAGCCTATTTCCAAATGAACATTCTGAGGTACCAGAGATTAGGATTTCAACATGTGAATTTTGCAGGGACAAAATTCAACCCACGACACCAAGCAAGGACTCCTGCAGCCTCACCCCTCGAGGGAGCTGTGAGCCTGAGGATCACCTCAGAACTGCCCCAGGCCGAGCTGGGCTCTCGTGTTCCCACACTGACAGTCTGATGACTTTGGGGGTGTGGAGGAGGGGACAGATACTCCTTGGCACTTGCAGTGTTGTATATACCTTTGTGTGATGCAAAGTACACCAAAATAACTTTTTAAAGAGACCCAAGGCGATGCAGAAAAAGTATGGCATTGCCCATTACAATGGTCATCAAGATAGAAGGTCATCGGTTTGCCAAAAGAAGGGCTCAAAGTAAAAAACCCACTCTCCAGAAGCAGGAAGAGCAAGAGGGTCCCAAGAAGGGGAAGGAGAGGTGGGATGGGGGAGCCAGGAATCCAGGTGATGAAACCAAGTGTCTCTTACAATGAAAACTTTAGATCCCAATCCCAAACATCAAGATAGCTGGTTGACCAAACATGGTTGGCGACGAAGGGACATTTTTAAAATCAGGACTGAAACACCTGAAATCGTCTATGGTCATCATTTCTGGGCTTCACACGTGCTGAGAACCAGGAAGAAGGAGATGAAGGCTCTGGGTCCAGTCAGCTGGTGTCACCCCATGGTGGTGGGCAGTGTGGGGACACTCATATTTTCCGAGGGTTCGGTTCCAGCTGCTGGGGAGTTTGAATGGTAAACACTCTGATGGTGACTGAAGCTTGAGTCATGTTAAAGGAAAGATCAAATAAAAGCAAAAAAGAAGCTCTGATTAGAAAAAAATCATCTGAGACAAGACGTCTGATGTCTGAACAAACTCATCCTGTTCCCAGACCTGACCAGAAGACTTCCAATCAAACCACAATGGGTAACAAAATATTTTCTCTGTATTTTTTTTTTTTGAAGACTCTTCAAAGATAGGACCATCTAGGAGATCAAAGTTGCAAGAACAAACATTATTGTTACATATTTCTTTTAGAAGGGGATGTGCTTCTTATAACAGTTCTCTCAATAACTAATTATCCAAAGGGTACCATCCTCACCCAAACCATGTGGTCTGAGATGGGGAGGGGACCCAAGGAAAGTCATGGAGTTGCTGCCTAAGGAAGGGGTACTGGGTGCTCGACCGGCAGAAACAATGGATGTGTGAGCATTGGCTCATTAGTCTAGATCTCCCTTTAGAGACAAATGGGAAGGGTATATGGGTCCAGAGGAGCAGACAACTCCATAGTGGTAGAGGTCCCTCATAGCTCTTGCACCTAGTAAGACATTTTAAAAGCTGAAATATTGCTGGCAGTTCCTATCCTATTTAAGGATTTACTTGTTAAGTTGCTAAGGAAGTTACAGAAACAGATGGACCAGACTACTCAGGAGATGAAATCTCGAGAGTTCCTGGGGGTTATGGGGCCCCATTTCCATCCCTCCCTCACTCCATCTGGACTTTGATGTGGGCTGTGGCAAAAATACCACCACTTGCCAGCAGAACTGCAGAGTTTAAAATATGATATCTTCACATTGCTACACTGATGACATAGCTCAGTTACCGTCTTAGATGTCCCCTCTGTCTGAGACTCTTGCCTTTCAATTCCTTTTATGGTGCCGGGCAAGTAGACACTTACTAAATGAATACAAGAAAACTTGAACCTGTAAACAAGCAACGGAATCCATTGTGCATCTGTACAGTACACCAAACTCAGGGCTGGTTAGTTTCATATGTAATTTAATTATCTGCATAATCTTCCTGAACTGACTATCAGAGTGGCATCTTCAAGGAATTTAGGCTCTAGTTTGGAATATAAAGCATAACAGAAAAAAGTTAAATACAAAAATAGTAGATAGTGGTATTGGTATAAAGATAGGTATATAGATCAATGGAACAGACTAGAGAGTTCAGAAATCGTCCTACACATATACGGCCCCTTGCTTTTTGAAAAGAAACCAAGGAAATATAATGGGAAAATAATCATCTTTTCCACAAATGGTACTGAAACAGTTGGTTATCCTACATAAGAAAAGGAATCTCAACCCTTACTTCATACTGTGTATAAAGCTTGAACCCAAGTGGATCCTAGACCTAAGTGTAGGAGCTAAAGCTATAAAAGCTTTAGAAGAGAGCCCAGGAAAATATCTTAGTGACTTGGGTTGGGGAAAGGTTTCTTAAATAGGGCACAAGAAACATGAGCAACAACAGAAAAAAATAATAAATTGGAGAATTCATCAAAACTGACCAAGACTGACTAGTGGCCTTTCCAGGTGGGTAAAGAACCAACCTGCCAAGGCAGGAGACATAAGAGATGTCGTTGGATCCCTGGGTTGGGAAGATCTTCTGCAGAAGTACATGGCAACTCACTCCAGAATTCTTGCCTAGAAATCCCGTGGACAGAGGAGCCTGGCGGGCAATAGTCCATAAGGTTTCAAAGAGTCAGACACGACTGAAGTGACTTAGCACACACACACACACACACACACACACACACACACACTCACACACGACTACAGGCCACAAAGAATTTGGGAGGAAGATTAAAACGTTCAATATCTTTCTTGTGGTGGTGTTTACACAATTACAAACACAGTGTAAGACTCTTCTAATTGAATACTTGAAATTGGCAGATGTTTATTCTTTGCAAGTGATACCTCAATAAAACTGACCTGACTCCAAAATAAAGCCTGTATCATCCTCAATTCACAGATGAGAAAATTGGAGCTTCACAAAAGGTAAGCAACACGACTGAAAAACTAGCAAGTAGTGGAGGTAGGCTTCAAACCCAGGTGTCTGAGTACACAATTCACCTTCTTTCTTTAGCATCTTGTCTCCTTCCTTGCTGTTCATTCTATAAACAATCACTAAAGGCTCATACTAAAGGACTCTAACAGCTAGCAGAGTAAGACATGGCTCATGACGGTCCCACGCCAATGAGCGTCCTGGCTAGTCTTCCCATCTAATTCTTACTTCGAAGCCCTGCCTTCCCCTGGCTCCTCTCTTAGGTTACTGACCTGCCCAGGGCATGCGTGCCCTCCTTCTGAGACAAATGGTTCTCCAAGCATCCTTAACCCAGAATCCCACTGGCCCTGCCTTCACCACCTAAGTCTTTGCTTCCCTCATCTCCACACTCAGACTGACCCCATCTCACCTTCAGTACTTTTGCCTGGTGTTGCTCAGCCCTACTCAATTTTGTGCTTATTTATCTTGTTCTTTCACTTCTTGTAAGCCTTATCACCTACAGACCTAAGGAGTCCCTAACGCATTCATCAGCTTCACAGAAAGCTGTTTTTGAGCTTGTGTGCCCCTCAAAGCACCCGAGACGGCATCTGTTACACACTAGGAGCCCCAGGTCGCATGCAAATCTTCTCAGCATGACGTAGTTCAGGTGAACAACGTTTGTAAAGTGCCTGCTCTGTCTCCCGTTTTGCCGGGGCTTACAAACACAGAATGAAGATGTGGTCCTCGTCTTTAGGGGGCTGACAGCACAGTGGGGAGACAGGTGTGTAAAGATGTAATTTTCCACCAGCACAATGGATGCAGTGAGAGGCACAGGAGTGAAGCCCAGGCTGTTACTGTGAATGACACACCCGCTCTGCCTGAGGTTTGGGGCAGCGTGGTGCAGTATGTCGTGATGGAGGGTTATGTGGACAGCCCTGCCCATGGGGAAGATGACCTCTGCTGTACTGGAAGGACAGAGAGGAGACGTGAAAGTCCTAGGAAGACATGTGCAAACGTATGGAAGTATGAAAGAGTGCACATGTCTGGGGCAGCAGAGTTTGGTAACACCGAGTGTGGACCATAAAGGGAGAGGTAGGACCTGAGGTCTAGGAGGTGCAGGAGCCTGGCAGGAGAGGGTTTTGTGACAAGAATCAGGGCCCCAAGCCAGCTCAGAGCCAGGAATGATGTTAACAGAGAGAGGCTGATTCTGACCCAAGGACAGGAAGTAAAATCATGGAAAAAACATTTATGGGGCTTTGACTCTGTGTGAGGCAATGTCATAATCACTTCATGCGTGTTTATCACTTTTTAGGTAGTAGCACCATTATTATGCCCCTTTTGCAGATGAGATAACCTAGACCTAGAGAGCATAAGCAATATGCCCATCACATGTTTTTTTAAGATGTGAACGCAGGAAGTGTTAAGCACTCCGTCGTGTCCAGCTCTTTGCAACACCACAGACTGTAGCCCACGAGGCTCCTCTGTCCATGGGATTCTCCAGGCAAGAATACTGGAGTGGGTAGCCATTCCCAAAATACCAAAGGAAGGTATTCCACCTAGAAAAATAGTCAGAGGTTTGTAGATCTCTGTCTCTAGGATAGCAGGTCTATTATCTGGGTAAGATTATAATTTACAAGCATAATAAAGTAGAAATCTGTCTATGAGGCTCTCATGCAATGCTGATTAGGTTATGCCTTCTGAGCTGGTTTCACACGTGCTTGGATCACGCTTCTTCCTACGTCCCGGCGGCCGTGTCTGCTGAAGAAGGTCGCAGTCAGCTCCCCTGTGCCTGTTGCCAGATGTGCCAGGACACGGAGGGGACCCTGGGGAGACCCAACACCCAGCAGAATAAAACACAGACTCAGAACACATGGGTCGTATTATGTCTTGGCATCTTGAAGGGTAGAACAAACATCTTGTTGCTCAGAGAACAAAGTTCAAATTCCTCAGGTTGACCTTTGAGGCCACCCGGAAAGACCTTTCCCAACTGATGTGTCCCTGCCTCCTGCCACACAGCACTTCTCCAGCCCAAATGACTAGCAACCGTCCTTTCGAGCTGGCTTGTGTATTCCTAGGCCTGGGTCTTCAATCTCAGCATCGCCTTGGCCTGTCTGCACCTGCCCGGCCTTGCTCCCAGCTGTCCTTCCAGCTCAAGTCAAGGGCAAGCTGGTCACGCTCCTGAGGCACTTGTTTAGCACTTCTCTGCACCATTCCTCACTACCCTGCCCACCCTCACCCCAAAGTGGGCAAGAC
Organism: Antilocapra americana; assembly: GCA_007570785.1. Taxonomy (NCBI): domain Eukaryota; kingdom Metazoa; phylum Chordata; class Mammalia; order Artiodactyla; family Antilocapridae; genus Antilocapra; species Antilocapra americana. Next base: position 39,663,595 of record ML661885.1, read on the forward strand.
CAGTCCAGGACAAGCTGGCATGCCCCCAGAGAACAGGGGTGGGCCTGACAGACACCAGGGACTCCTTAAATATTTGTGAAATGACTGTAGAATTTACTTAATTTTTTGCACCTCCAACTCCTAAGAACCATAGAAAATTGTATTTCCCAGCTCTGCTCCACAACTTGGACTGGAATCTGCTAACTCACTGGTTAGGAAGTGATGTTAGTAAGACATTTTCTGATGCCTGACTTAGTTCCTCCTGCCACTTTATAAGCTTACTTTGTTATTGGTGTCGCCATCTCCGTACTTTGGAGCACAGCAGGCGCCCACATTCAGTGCAACGACTCTTGGTAGAACTCGGAGCTTTGTCACAAGACAATTTGCTATCACACATAGCAGGATGACTCCTATACAGAACTCCACAAAGTGGGCACCCCCATGGTGTAACTAGCCCCTTGCCTTTCAGCCCTATTTCTACCTAATCAAGGCCTGCTCTTCATCTGAAGTTTCTATTAAGTCCGTTTTCTCCCCTCTGGGTTGAATCTCCCTCAGTTGTCCCAGGGATTATTTCTGGCCTCGTCCAGTATTTTCAATCTGAAAGAGAAAACAATACTCACGTAAGGGTCTAGGACTTCCCTGGTGGCACAGTGGAGAAGAATCCGCCTGCCAATGCAGGGGACACGCGTTCAGCCCCTGGTCTGCGATGATTCCACATGCCTCGGAGCAACCAAGCCCGTGGGCCACAACTGCTGCGCCCACGTGCTACAGCTACGGAAGCCTGTGCCCAGAGCCTGCGCTTGGCAATGAGACGCCACTGCGATGAGAAACCTGGGCTCCACAGTGAAGAGGAGCCCCTGCTCGCCACAGCCAGAGAAAGCCTGACTGAGCGGCCACCACCCAGTGCAACCAAAAAAAAAAAAAAAAATTATTGTAAGGGTCTAAGAGAAACTTCTGAATTTATAAAATCCTGTGTGTGTGTATGAGAGAGAGAGTGAGATAGAGGGATTGTGGAGTTTCCATTTTTATGGAGGTTCCATTCTAAAGATCAGGTTACAGTATAAAAAAAAAAAAACAAAGCAGGCTAAAATTTAATGAACATAAGGTAAGCATTTGGAAAGCCACTTAAATACTTGGAATAGCTCTTCTCACAGCTGGGCCCTCTGTCATTTCAGCTCTAGGAAACTGATCAAAGACCACAAATAAGCCTTTATGTGGTCACCTCAGTCTGGCCTCAGAGCAATAGATGTTGAGAGAGACAGAGTGCAGTGCCTCCCATAGAGTTCAAGGCTTGGCATTTTTTAGTTTTTAGAATTATTTGATGATTTTTTAAGTCTGATTTTTCTGGCACAGACCCAGAGATTCTTCACTGCTTGGATCAATTCTAAAGAATAGTGGGGTTTGGCTTTGAGACAATCTCCATCATTGTCTCCATCTACATAAACACACACACACATAAACACACACTCACACGCACACAGTCACACAGTATACTCACACACACTCATACACACACTCACACACACACAATCACTCACATCCACTATGGCGTGCAACCAAACCAGCGAACGTGTCCAGCATGAGGCTTGCCTCCTGCTCTTTCCCGGGAAGAGCTAGCTGCTTGGGAGTAACCCTCCCGGCTTAAAAAAATAAGCCCAGGTTTACACTTTGTCCAGCAGATGGCGCTGTGCACCACTCTCTGTAGAGCAATGTGCTTGCTGCGCGCTAAGTCATTTCAGGCTTGGCCGGTACTTTGCAACGCTACGGACTGTAGGTCACCAGGCTGCCCTGTCCATGGATTCTCCGGGCAAGAATACTGGAATGGGTTGCCATGCCCGCCTCCAGGGGATCTTCCCGACCCAGGAATCGAACCCGTGTCTCTAATGTCTCCTACATTGGCAGGTGGGTTCTTTACACTAGCGCCACTTGGGAAGCCCACCCCTGGTGTCTCAGGCAGTGAAGAATCTGCCAGCAATGGGGGAGACCTGGGTTCGATCCCTGGGTCAGAAAGATGCCCTGGAGAAGGGGATGGCGACCCGCTCTAGTATTCTTTCCTGGAGAATCCCATGGACACAGGAGCCTGACGGGCTACAGTTCATGGGATCACAAAAGTGGGACACTACTTAGAGACTAAACAACAACTCGACACCAATCCCCAAACATAAGAGTATGGCTCCCAAAGCCTGGAGTTAGGACCAGTCTCCTCTCTGATTCGTTCTCCCCTGCAACCTACAAGACATTATGCATCGACCACAAGCCTGCAAGTAGATCATAAATGCGTAAAACTGCTTCCCACTGAGGAATTCATTCATTCAGCAACAGCTCAGTGGTGCTTCCCATGTGCCTGGCACAATTCTCAGAGCCAGGGAGAGAGAGCTGGGCGGAGCAGATGATTAGCTGAAGTCCAGTAAAAACACAGAGAACTCTGTCATGTAATGCCTGTTACTAACACGTGCTCAGAAGGAAAACTAAAAAAAAAAAAAAAAAAAAGAAGGAAAACTAAGCCGGCTCTTTCAGCGGGCAGGTCTGAGAGCCTATCTGGGGAGGTAACCCATGAGCAGAGGCCTAAATGATTCTAAGTAGGTGACTCCAGCCTCAGGTGCACCTTGAAATCCCCTGGGACACCTTAACCACACTGGAGCCTGGGCCCACCCAGAGCCTGCTGACTTAACTGGTCAGGGTGCAGTCCGGGCACTGGGGGTTGTAAGTCTCTCATATAATCCTTGGTGCATAGCCAGGGTTCATAACCCTTAATTTCAAATAGCTAAGCAAGAAAGCATGCCCCTTGGTGGGGAATTATCCCAAAGCTAAGTGAAAGGGATTCTTTTCGGTGCTGATAGAAGGCTGGCTGCAGCCTGGAGGCCCTGTCCCAGGCTGCTACCCAGAACCCAGGCGAGCTGGGCAGCAGAACCCACTGAGCCAGCCAGGAAACGCTTGGTGCTCTGCCAGTCATCTGGGCTGGGGAGCCGTCGCGCTTCTCTGAGGACCAGGGGAAACATGACCACTGCTCTGTCCTGTCCCCACGGGGTTCACTGGAGTGCCCTGCCCAGAAGTAGGGCAATGCTTTGGCCACCTGATGCGAAGAACTGACTCATTGGAAAAGACCCTGATGCTGGGAAAGAGTGAAGGCAGGAGGAGAAGGGGTGACAGAGGATGAAATGGTTGGATGGCATCACCGACTCGATGGACACGAGTTTGATCAAGCTCCAGACGTTGGTGATGGATAGGGAAGCCTGAGGTGCTGCAGTCCACGGGGTCACAAAGAGTCGGACATGACTGAGCGACTGAACAATGACAAATACCTCATTAGCTCATACTCATATTTCTGTATCTCAGACGTCAGTTCTCTTAAAATGAGATCAGATTGTTACTTGATACACATTTTATATTGATTTTTCCATTTAACCCACTTCAATTCCCCAACCCTGCTTGTTGGAAGCAGAGCAGGGAGGTAGCTAGAAGGTTTCCCTTTCACATTGACCTGAGAGGTTTAGTGGAAGGCATGTGGGTCTCAGGCTCAGACTCAACACAGATCTGCTCCTTTGTGACTTTGGGGTCTGGGTGAACATCTCCTAGGGGAAGGCAAGGTTGCTTGTTAAGAGCCTCAAAATTCACAGAGAGAGGTCTGTGAAAATACTTACCAAAAGTAAATAAACATTATTACACAAACCTCCAGTATTTCCCCTGTAAAAAAGTTATTAGTTGAGCTTGATTCTCTGATGCGAAGTCAACTGAACCACCCAGATCTTTCTGAAGAAATGTGTTTCATGTTTAATGGCCTTGTTCTTAAAAGAGAACAATGTCTGCCGTCCCCCTCCATCCCCCTCCATCCCCCTCCACCCCCCAAAAGCACTAAACTTCTCTTTCAAGTTTAGAAGTCTAAAGAAAAGCAAAATTCACTGTTCCCCCTCCCTTGTCATTAGAGGATGGTCCTCAGCTCTTGCTTAATTTTTTTTGTTTGTTTGTGTGTTTGCTGGGTGGTCATTTCGACGTGTGGACTTCTCTTGTTGCTTCACATAGGCTCCAAAGTAAGTGGGCTCAGTAGTTGTGGCAAGGGGGCTCAGTAGCTCCCTGGCATGTGGGATCTTAGTTCCCTGACCAGGGCTTGAACCCACGTCCCCTGCACTGGAAGATGAATTCTTTACTTTCTGAAAGGAGAATTCTTTACCTTCTGGAGAATTCTTTACCAATTGGAAAGTGAAGTCCCCAGCTCTTGGTTAGTTTTGTTTCTTTTTCTATGGAAGCTGTTCACTTAGGAAGAAAGAGGAGAGAAAAAGGTGAGCAAAAAGCTGAAGTGTGTTCACAGGGATGCAATCAGAGGCAAGATGCTGTATTATAATTTATCTCTGAGCAGAAAGACATTTCACTGCACTGTATTATTTATCAGGTTAAGCCCTTTGTTGATGTAAAACCCACAGGGTGTCAGAGGTACTTTCTTAGCGATGATTTAGTTCAGTTCAATTCAGTCCCTCAGTCGTGTCTGACTTTTTGTGACTCCATGTGAACTTCCAGAGTTTACCCAAACTCACGTCCATTGAGTTGGTGATGCCATCTAACCAGCTCATCCTCTGTCATCTCCTTCTCATCCTGCCTTCAATCTTTCCCAACATCAGGGTCTTTTCAAATGAGTCAACTCTTCCCATCAGGTGGCCAAAGTATTGGAGTTTCAGCTTCAACATCAGTCCTTCCAAGGAACACCCAGGACTGATTTCCTTTAGGATGGACTGGTTGGATCTCCTTGCAATCTGAGGGACTCTCAAGAGTCTTCTCCAACACCACAGTTCAAAAGCATCAATTCTTCAGTGCTCAGCTTTCTTTGTAGTCCAACTCTCACATCCATGCATGGCTACTGGAAAAACCATAGCCTTGACTAGATGGACCTTTGTTGACAAAGTAATGTCTCTGCTTTTTAATATGCTGTCTAGATTGGTCATAACTTTCTTCCAAGGAGTAAGCATCTTTTTTATTTCATGGCTGCAATCACCATCTGCAGTGATTTTGGAGCCCCAAAAAATAAAGTCAGCCACTGTTTCCACTGTTTCCCCATCTATTTGCCATGAAGTGATGGGATTGGATGCCATGATCTTAGTTTTCTGAATGTTGAGCCTTAAACCAACTCTTTCACTCTCCTCTTTCACTTTCATCAAGAGGCTCTTTAGTTCCTCTTCACTTTCTTCCATAAGGGTGGTGTCATCTGCATTTCTGAGATTATTGATATTTCTCCCGGCAATCTTGATTCCAGCTTGTGCTTCATCCAGCCCAGTGTTTCTCATGATGTACTCTGCATATAAGTTAAATAAGCAGGGTGACAATAAATAGCCTTGGCATACTCCTTTTCCTATTTGGAACCAGTCTGTTGTTCCATGTCCAGTTCTAACTGTTGCTTCCTGACCTGCATACAGGTTTCTCAAGAGGCAACTCAGGTGGTCTGGTATTCCCATCTCCTTCAGAAATTTCCACAGTTTATTGTGATGCACACAGTTAAAGACTTTGGCATAGTCAATAAAGCAGAAATTGATGTTTTTATGGAATGCTCGTTTTTTCGATGATCCAGCAGATGTTGGCAATTTGATCTCTGGTTCCTCTGCCTTTTCTAAAACCAGCTTGTACATCTGGAAATTCACGGTTCACATATTGCTGAAGCCTGGCTTGAAGAATTTTAAGCATTTCTTTCCCAGTGTGTGAGATGAGTGCAATTTTGCTGTAGTTTGAGCACTCTTTGGCATTGCCTTTCTTTGGGATTGGAATGAAAACTAACCTTTTCCAGTCCTGTGGCCACTGCTGAGTTTTCCAAATTTGCTGACATATTGAATGAAGCAGTTTCACAGCATCATCTTTCAGGATTTGAAATAGCTCAACTGGAATTCCATCACCTCCACTAGCTTTGTTCGTAGTGATGCTTCCTAAGGCCCACTTGACTTCATATTCCAGGATGTCTGGCTCTAGGTGAGTGATCACACCATCATGATTATCTGGGTCGTGAAGATCTTTTTTATATAGTTCTTCTGTGTATTCTCCCACTTCTTCTTAATATCTTCTGCTTCTGTTAGGTCCATACCATTTCTGTCTTTTATTGTGCTCATCTTTTCATGAAATGTTCCCTTGGTATCTCTAATTTTCTTGAAAAGATCTCTAGTCTTTCCCATTCTGTTGTTTTCCTCTATTTCTTTGCATTGATCGCTGAGGAAGGCTTGCTTAGCTCTCCTTGCTCTTCTTTGGAACTCTGCATTCAGATGGGAATATCTTTCCTTTTCTCCTTTGCTTTTCGCTTCTCTTCTTTTCACAGCCATTTGTAAGGCCTCCTCAGACAGCCATTTTGCTTTTTTGCATTTCTTTTCCATGGGGATGGTCTTAATCCCTGTCTCTTATACAATGTCACAAACCTCCATCCATAGCTCATCAGGCACTCTGTCTGTCAGATCTAGTCCCTTAAATCTATTTTTCACTTCCACTGTATAATCATAAGGGATGTGATTTAGGTCGTACCTAAATGGTCTAGTGGTTCTCCTCGCTTTCTTCAATTTAAGTCTAAATTTGGCAATGTATGGTGCTTTAGGGCAGTGTATTAGTTTTCTATTGCTACTGTAACAAATCACCACAAGCGCAGTGGTCGAAAGCAACACAGCTTTATTGTCTTACAAGTCAAGAAGTCAGAAGTCTAAACTGAGTCTTACAGGACTAAAATTGCGATGTCGGCAGGCCTGGTTCCTTCTGGAGGCTCCAGCTGAGAACCTCTTCCCCGCCTTCTCCAGCTTCTAGAGGCTGCCCTCATTCCTTGGCTCGTGGCCCCTCCTCACGTCACTCAGACCTCTTGCCCCTGTCATTGCAGCTCTGCCGTCCACTCTGATATCCTGTATCCCTGATAGGAAGACCCTTGTGATTATATCGGACTCCAGAATAATCTTGTCTCAACATCTTTACCCAAAACACAGCTACAAGTTTCTCTTGACACGAGCGCTGACATGCACAGTTTCAGGGAACTGGGGCTCAGACATTGTTCAGAGGCCACTATTCAACCAACCACAGGGAAGGAACAAACTACTGGAGATCAAGGCCTCACAAACCACCTCCGAACTGTCTCCTCTTATAAAGTCCTCCTCCTGTTGTTGTTTAGATGCTAAGTCATGTCCAACTCTTTGCAACCCCACAGACTGTAGCCCATCAGGCTCCTCTGTCCATGGGATTTCCCAGCCAATAATACGGGAGTGGGTTACCATTTCTTTCTCTAGAGGATCTTCTCAAACCAGGGATCAAACCCCCATCTCCTGCCTTAGTAGGTAGATTCTTTACCACTGAGCCACCAGGGAAGCCCCTTTAACATCCTCCTGGGGATGATCAATGGACTTTTACATACACTGTGCCCTGGCAAAACCTAGAGCTGGTCATTTGTCAAAGGGCAGGAATTTGTGGGCCCCAAAGCAAATAACATGTATTCTTCCCTTCCCTGAGAGTAGAAATGCTTCCAAACTGTGAGCATCCATTTCTAGACAGGTATTCCATCTGCTGTTATCATCAGGTAGTATCCGCTCAGGCCCTCCCTGGCGTCACGGGGCTATGCAGACATTGGATACACGTCCCAGCCCTCAGACCCAGGCCTCAAGAGTCAGGCAGTGTTCGCTTCCCGTCTCTCAGAACGCTGGCCCTGGGGGCTCCGATCTTCCACACAAGAAGTGTCGCTCTCGGCCTCGCTGAGAGCCCCGTGGAGAGGCCCAGAGATAACTGAGAGGAGAAGAGAAGCCGAACTGAGTGCAGCCAGGGAGCTGTCCTGACCGAGGCACCAGGTGTGTGAGCAAGCTGCCCCCGACCTTCTGGACCAGCCCAGCGGCCAACCACATACTGCCGATGACCCAGGCCACTCCACGGCAGCAGCGGAATCACCCGGCCAAGTCCTCTCTGAGCTCCGGCTCCACCAGTTGTGAGAGGGGAGACGGCAACTGCAGTGCTAGAGCTCTGGGTTTCAGAGTAGTCTGTGGCACAGCAGGAGACAGTTTGGCCACTGTGCCCCACAGCCACCTTCCAGCAGGTCCGAGGGAAGAAATGGGCGCCATCCATAAATCCCAGTCCAGAGCATCATCCGAGAGCGTGGACCGGGACCGCCCCGCTCTCCATAGCAGTAAAGAGGTGACTCATCTCTGAAGTGGGGACAATGGAAATGAGGGCTTGTGGTTGACACATGGACGAAGACGAGCTTTGCAGTCTGAGAACGCCTATTCCGAGGTAACGTAACGGTTTCCAGTGGTAGTTATAGTAACGGTACTGCGGGAGGAATCAAACGGAAGACACTCATTCCCTGCTTGTTTGAACACTGTCTCCAAGTGTGGGTGTTGATTACCAGGTTTAAAGTAATTTGATTTTTTCATCATAACTTGTTTTCAGATTTAAGAGGGGGAAAAAATGACAAGGGAAAAGAAAAACAAATTAGTTTTTCCTCGCCAAGAGTTTGGGATCTCCCGTGGTCCTTCTAATCCATCATGTAATTGTGGATTGTTTAACCTGTGGACCCGTGTGTTATTCTCTTCCTGTCCTGAGCTGACCCTCCACTCTCGTGCCTTCTCTGAGCCTCTCAGAGTTTTGCGTGGTCTTCCACAGCAGTGGAGGGAGTGTGTGTTTCGTAGACTTCACTTGAGCCTATGGCTAATTTAAAATCAATTGCCCTTCAGAAAGTTTGATCAAGCCTAATACAAATAGTGACGAAATAGCTGGAGTGGGATAAGTCTGCTTCCCTAGGGAGGACAGTTCACGCAATCAAGCAGTTAGTTTGAGTCTAGAAAACAGCCAGCCTGTGCGATGCTACAACACTGCCTTTGAAGACATTTTGAGAGTAGTCTGTCCACAGTGAGGCCTGTAACAGGTCCGAAGCTGGAATCCAAGGGTTGTCAGGAGCCAGACCAGCGCAGCCTCTGGGATCCGAGGCCTTTGGCTCCGAGATCTCGGAGTCTGTTCTCAAGTACTGAGACAGACACACAGTTGCACACATTCTTCTCTTGTAGAGCAAGACTTCTGGGCCGACTGTCCAATTTTGAATTTTAAAAACTGGCTGGGCATTTGCATACATTATTAGCCAGGTGAGACTGCTTGTGGTTGACTAGCCTACTCGGACTGAAAACAGATGAAGCCCGGGCATCTGAAAGCAATAAGCATCGGGCCTGTCACAGCTCCACCTCCGTGGGATCGCCACCACTACGCTGGAGGAAGCGGAGGTCCCTGGCACCCAGGCTTTAGCTTTTCCATGTCTAAGGTCCTTTCACTTGTGGGAGTCACTGTAAGTGGGAGTAACAGGCTCTTCCAAGGCCAGGGCGCCAGCTTCCCTAGAAGGGGCCCTGGTTATATGAGCAATCGGCTATGCCCGGGGCCTGATGCTGAAGGCTGGGCCAGGAGTTGAAGCTGGAGCCCGAGCTTCAGGCAAGTCCCACGGCCTGGAGAGAAAGGGAAATGGCCAAAACTGTGGATCTCAGCCATGATCTTTGTTTGTTTCGGCTGACAAAAGGATGGAAGGATTCCTTTCTCCAACAAAGGTGAAATATCTCAAGGCCAAATTGACTGGCACCCCGTGATTACACCCCCAAAACGTCCAAGCCACAGGACACAGGAGGCATCAGTGAAGCGCCCTGGAGGGTGTGAACCTGCAAACCAGCCCTGAGCCCGGGTGGGCAGAGGGTGGTGGGGCTGAGTGGGGGTTGGGTATGGGGCAACAGAAGCCTACGGAAGGAGGATGGCAAGTATCACAAGGGAGGGACTGGGGATAAGCGTGCTTGCTTCAACCACTTGGGTGGGCTTTTGGCAAGTCCTTGGACCTCTCGAAGTTAGAGTTCCTTCATTGAGAGAATGGGGATGTCGTTATCTCCCTCGGGGATTGTTGATGAGTCTGTGTCGAGGATGCCTGGGGAAGGTCATGAGAATGGCAGGGGCAGGCTGGCCAGAGCTGGGGTTAAAGGTGGGAATGGTGTGAACATTATGAGAAACAGTGGGGGTACTTCCCTGGTGTTCCAGTGGTTAAGCATCCACCTTCCAATGCAGGGGACATGGGTGTGATCCCTGGTTGGTGAACTAAGTTTCCACGTGCCTTGGGGCAACTAAGCTGGCATGCCACAGCTAGAGAAGCCAGTGGTCTGCTACTACTGAACCCCTCCCCTCTAGAGCTCAAGCGCCAGAACAAAGACCAGTGCGGCCAAAAAACCAGAAAAGACACCGGGGCTGAAGTCAGTCCTTGTCCTCACATCCCAGCATGGGGATGGGGGCTGGATTCTGCACGGGGCTTAGGGCCTCCATCAGGACTGCTCTGGGAGCCAAGGAGAGGGTGGGGAGAGTGGCCCTGGACTCCACAGCATCATTCCTGTCCTGAGCTGTGCCACAGGCAGGGGGAGTTGGGACCGCCACTCCAGGCTGGGCTGACCCTCAGCTCCTAACCAGTGCTTGTACATATCCAGCAGCTCCGGATTCCAGGTTCTCTGCTTTCCCTGTCTTCTTGGCCCCATCTGGCAAGATTTTGCCCATTAAGACCAATCAAATTTGATCAAAGATGGACTTTGAATGACTGTTTAGAAAGAAGATTAAGTAGCAAATCTTTATTCTCCACCCCCCCCCCCATTTTTTGCAGCTCTTATTCTAAGTCATCCGTCCCCAAAATAAACTTGCTTTCTTGCTTTGGACCAAAAATTTCCCTTGCCAGACAGATGATGCACACACGGTGACCACTCTGGATTTACAGAATTCTTTCGATACATTATTTATTAGCTCACAGGTGCCGCGTCTAGTTCTGAGAGAGATGTCAGGAAAGCTGGAGAAGAAAATGCTAAAGGAAATTTCTGTTCACGAGTGTGGTGTCTTTGATACCATCTCTCCATTAGCCATGTATCACATCTAACGTGTGTGTGTGTGTGCGTGTGTGTGTGTTCATGGCATCAGGAGTATGATTTCAAAATATGTTGTGAATCCTATATTCTAGCCTCAGAGCACAATGGCTTTGTCTGTTAAACAACTTGGTCTCACTTTTATTGTTTTGATGAAGTCAAGTTTTTTTTTTTCTTTTTTGAAAACAAAGGCAATGATGCCTTTTTCCATTCTCCTAGTTCCCGGGCAGGAAAAGAAATGCAGATGTAAAAAACAGATGTGTGAATAAAGAGCAGGAAGGGAAGAGGAGGATGAATTGGGAGATTAGGTTTGACATATTTACACTATGATGTGTAAAATTGTGGGAATCTGTTGTATAGCACAGGGAGCTCAGCTCAGTGCTCTGTGATGACCTAGAGGGGAGGGATGGGGTGAGGTGGAAGGGAAGATCCAAGAGGGAGGGAATTATGCATTAATATAGTTGATTCACTTTGTATACAGCAGAAACTAACAACGTTGGAAAGCAGTTTTTTAAAATCTTGCCTTTTTCCAAATGCTTTGCATCCGTTCACTCACGAGATAATCACAGCAGTCTTGTGAGGCAGCACATGGCTCCAACGTTGGCGTTTGTGGAAGCAAAGTCACAGGGCCATCTAGGGTCCTGGCAGATGTCACCCACAGATAGTGACACAGGGAGGCTGGAGCCCAGGTTTACCATTTTCCAGTCTCTTACTGATGAAAAATTTTAAAATAACAATTAAAAATTTTTACCATAAAAATAAAATTAGGGAACAAAAATGACCCTTAGTTCCACCACCCAAATACAATTATTTTTAACATCATGATACTGTTTTCCAGATCCAAAGGGACATTTTTGACACAGAAAACAAGCCACTGCTCTAAGCTCATGTTGTGGGGGTATTTGCACTTAGTTGCTTTACTTGCTTTAGGTACTTGCCTTAGTTAGACTGTCACAGAGATCCTCGTTTGCATCTGGGGAGGCAGGTGGCAGCCCAGCCAGTGTGAACTGAGTGGCACCAGAAGAGAGCCTTTGGTGCCCATTCACGTCTTCTGGGGCCATGATGAAGTCACTTCCCAGGCGAAGTGGTCATGTCTCTCCCCGTTACCTGCCAACATGTCTCCTGGGATGAGGAACCCATTCCCAGTCATGAGTTCCTCAGATTAACTGGCTCAGAACAAGGCTGTGATGGAAAGAGACAGGATGAGTGGCTGCTAGAGCCAGCCTTGGGGATCTTTCCCAGACTGTAACAGGGGTGGGTCGTCTCTGGTAGATGTGGGAAGGACGGTCAAGGCGCCATTATTTCCACAGTGGCCACAGCCTGAACGATGGGCAGACCTTACTTTCCAAAGATGGAGCTATTTATCTCACCCACAGGCCCTCTCACACGTGACTGGTGCCCCTGTCCACCGAGAGGTGGGCCTGTTTTTCCTCCCCTCGGGTCTAGGCACTAGCCTAGGCCTGCTCCGGCCACTGGAGAAATGTTGAGGGTGATGCTTTGGGCCTTCAGAGGCTACAGCAGAAGAAGGTCATGGCTTCCACATGACGCTCACATTTCTCCCCACCACCTTCTAAGCTCATCTTGGGAAACCAGCCTCCACGTACTGAGGAAGCCTAAACTAGTTCAGGAGGAGAGACAGCATGGAGAAAAGCTGAGGGCTTCAGCCAAGAGCCAGGATCCACCACCAGACGGGTGAGAGAACAAGCCTTCAGAAGGTGCATCTTGAAGGTGTCAAGGCTCCCAGCCGAGGCTCCATCTCTATGCAGTGGACACAAGCAAGCCATCCTCAGTCTGCCCTGACCAACCCCTGACCTGCAGAACCCATGAGTATGATACATGGCCGCTTAATGCCACTAAATTTAGGGGCAAATGGTCACACAGCCCGAGTTGCTGGAACATGCGCGCCTAATGTGATCTAATGAAGAAAGCCAACTAACCCAGGAAGTCACATGTTCATTTGGTAAAAGCATTCACCAGCCCTGAGTCTCGTACTACAAGTCATGCAATCTAAAGAGCCACAATAAACCCCCTGCCCGAACACGCCTCCCTGTCCTTACTTGACTTGGTAAAGCACTTGACTTGACTTGGTTTCTCACTCCTCTCCCCCAGGTTAGAGGTGTTGTAGCTAAGGTTACCCGGGGACCACAGGAGGGCCCCAAACTCTTACTGCAGAATCCACCCTCCACGTCTCCCAGCCTCTGGTGAGTGGGGAGACGGGTGGAGGTTTCTGCGCATGAGACTCAGAGGCTTTCATGAGGGATGGCACATCGGAGGTTTGGTGAATAGTCTTTAGGCACAAACTCCCAAGAGCGTGTGCTGGCTGTCACATCTAATACTTTCAACTTGGCAAAAAGTAGTACATACTCAAGATTTAAAAATCAAAATCATGCAGGCTGAGAGACAAACACCCCCTCATCCACTCCTTCCATGCCTAGCAGTGAGCACTGTTAACACAGGGAGGCCCATGCTGACACGAACCCTGGAAACAGATTGTCTGGCATTGAGTCCCAGCTTTCCTGGGGGACCTGCTATGAGATTCTGGCCTCAGTTCCCTCATCTGTAAAATAAGGATAACTTGCCTCATGTTTGTTGTGAGAGTTAATGAGTTAATAAATGTAAAACATTTAGAATAGCATCTAGGGGCTTCCTTGGTGGTCCAGTGGTTAAGAATCCATCTTCTGAGCCAAGGGACACAGGTTCAAGCCCTGGTCTGGGAACTAAGACCACACATGCCTTGGGGGCAACTAAGCCCACACGTCAAAACTACTGATCCATGAGCTCTGGAGCCCATGCCACAACTAGAGAAAGTCCATGTACTGCAACAAAGACCAAGTGCAGCCAAAAAAAGAGAGGACAGAGTCTGACACAAAGTCTCAACGTGGGTTGGCCACTACTGCTACTACTACTATGATCATCATCATTGTTATGAATCGTGTTTGCTGTAGCCTTGATGGGCTCAAGAAATAGAATGTGTTGGAAGGAACCCAGAACTAGAAAAGAGGCTCCCAGAGCAGAGGACATGCCTCTGGGCCCAGTGGCCACTGGAAACGTAGTGAACACCCTCAACTTCATCTCACTGTACAGCCTTCAAGGGTGTCTGAGTCCCTGGGGCCTCTGCTGGTGTCACAAATCACATTTCCTAGTATCTTGTCCCTGGTGGCTCAGACTGTAAAGAGTCTGCCTGTAATGCTGGAGACCAGGGTTTGATCCCTGGGTCAGGAAGATCCTCTGGAGAAGGAAATGGCAACCCATTCCGGTATTCTTGCCTGGAAAATCCCATGGACGGAGGAGACTGGCAGGCTACAGTCCATGGGGTCACAAAGAGTCAGATACGACTGAGTGACTTCACTTTCTTTCTTTGTGGAGCAAGAGGGTCAAATAGAGCTGAAATGTTGATGCAACAGAGAAAACAAGCAAAAAAAAAAAAAATGGATAAATACTGACAGCTCAGGAATCCTGCCTGACAGGTTATGAGATGGAAATATGACCTTTTCCACCATCAGTCCCTTCAGCGTTCATCTCTGGAGTTCTGCAAGCCTGTCACTAAACACAGCGTAGTTCCTTATGCTGGCAGCCATGAGGAGGTTGGAGATGAAGGTTACCCTTGTGGGTACTGAGTAGACGTTATGGATTAAAGATGCCTGTGACCTGTTTCCACCACTGGCAGTAACAAGAGAGGACAAGAAACTTCGGTTTGGTCTTATATATATATATGTACACATATAATATATATGCATGCATACATATGTGTATGCACACACATATGTATGTATACACACATGTATGTGTATACATATATGTATGCATGCATATATATAATTATTAAGCAAATGAGGTTTTTTAAAGATTTATTTATTTATATGTATTTTTGCTATGACGTGTCTTTGTTACTGTGCATGAGCTTTCTCTAGTTGCAGCGAGCAGGGACTACTCATCATAACGGTGCTCAGGCTTCTCACCACGGTGGCTTCTCTTGTCGCGGAGCACGGGCTCTAGGCTCAAGGGCTTCAGTGGTTGTGGTGCACAGGCTTAGTTGCTCCGCAGCATGTGGGATCCTCCTGGACCAGGGATCGAACCCTTATACCAGGCACCAGCAGACAAACTTCTAACCACTGGACCACCAGGGAAGCCCTTCAAGTTGGTCTTGACAGAATGGCCCTCAGGAGGAGCAGCCAGCCATACCTGCTGAAAGGCGAATAGTCTGATCTCATGAGTGGAGCATAGTTAGAGACCCAGAAGTGTTCTCTTTTCTATCAGTTCAAGCATTTTTGACTATAAACAACAGAAACATCAGACTAAAATTAGCTTGAGTAAGAAGGAAAATTAATTATCTCACCTAGCCAGGGGCAGAGGGAGGGGGGCCCAGGACTCTAGCTCTGAGACTCAAGTGGGCATCAAGACTCAGGATCTTTTTCATCAAGGAAAACTTTTCCAGAGTGCACACCCCTGCCCCAGACTTCATCTTACATCTCATTGGCTAGAGTTATATCACATGACCATCCCTAACCCAGTTTAAGTTATGTCACATGACCATGCAAGGGGCGTGGGATTACCATGATTGTCTTAGACTAATCAGCATTCACCTGAAGACTGGTTCAAATGGATGGGCCTGGAAGTACAAGGAAGAAAGGCCTGCTGCAGATAAGCAATTGATGACTCCCCTTTCTTATTCCAAAAGGCTCACTTTTGGAGGGCTTCCCTGGCAGTCCAGTGGTGAAGACTTCTCATGGGGGCATGGGTTCAATCCCTGGTCAGGGAACTAAGATCCTACATGCTGGGTAACACAGCCAAAAAAAAAAAGAAAAAATACAAAAAGCCCCCTTCAGTGACAGGTGTAATTTAACAAGATTATATTTAATAGGATTAAGCGATGAGGATGGAGCAAAACAAAAAACCAAGGACACACAAAAGGAAGCTCAAAATACTATCAAGTACAAAAATTGCACAGCATGACTAGGCTTGTGTAGGTAGTCACCAACATGGTTTTAGTAGTTGGTGCAAGGAGGTCTGGGATTTCCAGGTGGCATTAGTGGTAAAGAACTTGACTGCCAGTGCAGGAGACATAAGAGACCGGCGTTCGATCCCTGGGTCAGGAAGATGATCTGGAGAAGGAAATGGCAATCTGCTTCAGTATTCTTGCCTGGAGAATCCTATGGACAGAGGAGCCTGTGGGCTACAGTCCATAGGGTTGCAAAGAGTCAGACACCACTGAAGCGACTTGGCATGGGCAAGGAAGTCTTGCCAGAAGTTGCAAATGGTGGCTTGTAGGCCAAATGCAGCCCATGAATAAATTCTACTTGGGCCTTTCCAGGATTGATTATTTTTCAGTTGGTTGCTTGACAATCTTAAAAAAAAAAGGTGGGGGTTATATTTTAAGGTTGTTCAAAGTATTTCTGGCTTCCCACTAAAAATTTCAGAAGATAGAACAGCACTGGGCCTGCTCTCCCACCTGGCAGTGGTCAACTGGAACTGACATGCTCACCAGCCCTCTCAGCCCACGCTCCTCACCTATTACCTTTTTATGTTTAAAAATCTCCTTTAATTATATTTTCATGAATTCCAAGAAGAACAT
The DNA here is from genome assembly GCA_007570785.1 of Antilocapra americana. Classification (NCBI taxonomy): domain Eukaryota; kingdom Metazoa; phylum Chordata; class Mammalia; order Artiodactyla; family Antilocapridae; genus Antilocapra; species Antilocapra americana. The sequence goes on from ML661885.1 coordinate 39,679,996, forward strand.
CATTGCAGTTAACATTACAAAAAAGCAGAGAGGGACATCTGAACATGCAATAAAAAATGGATTCCCAGTGAAAATAATGTATGCTTGGTACTAAAATAGAGTTACTTGGCTCTCTGAAGGGAAAAGGTTTCATCTCATAGACGTTTGAGTCTGTGACCCTGGAGTGAGTTTACAGGGTCCTAAGGAAAGAAGCCAATGAGCTCCTCAGGAGAGTATGGGTGTCCCAAGACACTCTAAACCTGGGCCTCGCAAAATGACCACTGTGGGGTGTGATGGACACCCCCACTCTGATGCATCTCATCCTCACTGCCCACCTGGAAAACCCTCACAGGCTCATTTCTTATTCAGGCTTTCTACACAAACCAGCAGGGCGAAGATGAAGGGAGCGGTCACGGGGGCAGCTGGGAGAGGGGCCAGTGACATCTTCTGTCACTTCAGGATAACCTCAGAGAGTAAGTTTCCTATTGTAAGAGGGCTGGAGCAGGTACCGAAGGGGACTCTCCTAACAGTTGTGAGGTCGAAGAGAGAAGGAATGGGTTTGGAATGAAGACTAGATTCGGAGGACGAGTCTCTTTCCAAGAATATTATGCAGTCAGTGACTAGTTTAACCTCTGATGTTCCACTCCGGTTAGAGGTCTTGGATTGAAGCTTTCTGCCTTCTGACTGATTCAGCCTTTCGCAGCAGCCTTGTGTCTTCAAGTCCAGAAACGTCCACTGACTCCAGCAAGGGATTTAGAAATTCAGGCAAGAATTTTTCGGTTACATTGCTTGAAATGCAAAGCTCTTTCCCCAGAATCAGGTAAAGAGGTCCCCGAACAGATGTGCACACAGATGGGCCTTATCCGGTTTCCTGTCCATCTATGCCCACACGCGGCTGGCTCCCTGGGAAGGTTAGATAATGACAGTGACTCAGGAAGGCAAAATGTGAATTATGTGACCTGCATGCAGGCAGGACCCATTCCATGGGTGGTTCTTGTTCGACCAACCGTAGCAAGCCTGGAAATAGCGGCCATCTTGCTTTAAAAAAAAGGGGGGGGGATATTGCAACATGTGTGTTTAAGAAATAACATGTGTTTGTTAGGGGAAGCACACTGACTGAAACCGCCCACGCTGGCCAGGGACCAGGTAACCTTGTGAGTTATTTTACAACAGGAGATTCTGGTAAGGAACACAGAACTCATAAGCTACCACCCACCAGAAGAGTTCAGGAAAGGTCAGAAGGAGACACCACACATCCCGCCACCTCCCAGAATCCTTCTCGCTGGCATCCATCTTGGCTGAACAATGCGTGCGCCACCAGGAGGGACCCTGAATCAGAATGATTGACCAGAGACAACCTGGAAACTCATTCCATCTCCATAGAACCCGAGACTGCGAGCCACATGGCCGAGCAGTTCTCCTGGGTTCCCTTAGCCTCCTGTTCTCCACCCAGGCGCCCCTTCCCAATAAAGGCTCTTGCTTTGTCAGTTTGTGCATCTCCTTGGACAATTCATTTCTGAGTGTTAGACAAGAGCCCACTCTAAGGCCCTGGAAGGAATCCCACTTCCTGCAACATGTTCAGTGTGCTGGAGAGAGAGACCAAGAGAAAGACAGACAGACAGACAGACAGAGACTAGACCAGCCAGCGATCTTGCTTTTGACCGCCTGCCTCACTCACAGCACTCACCCTGCCTTCCCACTTACCTCCACATCTTCACCCACCTGGTTTTCATCACAATGGCAAAGGCCTGCAGTGGAGCCAGAACCAGGAAATCAATTTACCAAGATGTTACTAAAGCAACTGAAAATCCATTATCACGTTATACGCTTTACTGAGCTCTGAACTGCAGAAAAGCAAGCCCGGGCGCTGTCCCCATGGGGTGGCAAGTGGGGACAGCTGCCATGTGCCTCGACCTTGAGGGGAAGGAAGCCTGGGGGCTGAACTGCTGCTGGGACCCTGCGGTTCAAGGGGAAGAAAGAGCAAAGGAACTCAAAGGAGAGCTGAGGCTGGCCTGGCCAAGGGGAGGCCTTGCTCAGACCCTGGATTGACCCTGGGCAGGGAACTCTGCCCACCTCCACTCACCCTCCTCAGCCTGGCCAGGGCCATTTGATTTATGTTTTTGAGACTTGTTTTGACAAAATTTCGTCAGAGTAGAGATCCTTGTGGAAGAGAGAAAAGTGTGGGGAGTTAGCAGACTGATGAAGTAAGTGCTGGGAGTCTGAAGGGAGACAGCCTGGCTCTGAAACTTGGCTTTGCCTTGTGTGACTTCCCGCTCTTTGCCTCAGTTTCTCTATCTGTGAAATGGGTGTGATAATAGCCTCTTAGAGGAATAACAAAGGATTGCTATGAAGATAAAATAAGATTGTACAAGTAAATCTGGACCCAGTGCTGGACACAAGATGCTCAGATAGTGTTTGTTTATTCCTCGTCCAGACTCCTCATCCCTGAAATGGAAATGAGTATGCACCAAATATGAGTGAAATTAACACACACAATTTATCCCTGACACTACAGTCGGTAAAAACAAGAAGTCAGGACTTCCCTGGTGGTCCAGTGGTTAAGACTCCGCCATGCAGTGAAGGAGACACAGGTTCAATCCCCCTTCAGGGAAGATTCCATACGCTGCGGAGCAACTAAGCCCATGTGCCACAGCTACTGAGCCCGAGAGCTGCAACTGCCGAGCACACACGCCTGAGAAAGCCCATGATCTACACCAAAAGAAGGCACCTCGGCGAGAAACCCACGCACCTCTAGGAAGAGTAGCCCCTGCTCTCTGCAAACCGAGAAGGACCAAGCACAGCAAAGACCCAGGACAGCCAAAATATTTTTAAATAAATAAATATTTTTTTTAAAAGTCAAATGAGAGCATATCCCTGACATATCTTCATAGAACACTGCACACATTTCAGAGTCCACTAAAGTGATTTCAAAGAGCCCTGGTATTTTTCAACGAGCCCTGGTATTTTTCAACAGAGAGGAAGGAAAATTAAGTCTGGAAGTATTTGTTATATTCTTCAAACATGACTATCACTAGAGGGAAAAATAGTTATAATAATAATTGACATAATTAGTACCTTTTGTAAACCAAGTACTGCCTGCAGATTATTTTTATTTCTTACAATCCTTCCAGGTCGATAATATTTTCAATGTAAAAATGAGGAAACTCTGCAACAGATTAAGCAACCAGGCCAAGGTCACTCAGTTAGTAAATGACTGAGCTGGGAATGGAACACGGATCTGTCGATGACAATGTGAAGACCACAGTATCTGCTGAATGCCAGGCATACACTGGCCTGTCCCTCCGCTGCTTCGTCTACTCTTGACACCACTGCTATAGAGCAGGTGGGCTGTGGGGCTCAGTCAGTCAGTCATGTCTGACTCTGTGACCCCATGGACTGTAGCTCACCAGGCTCCTCTGCCCATGGGATTCTCCAGGCAAGAACACTGAAATAGGTTGCCATGCCCTCCTCCAGGGGATCTTCCCAGGGATTGAACTTGTGTCTCTTATGTCTCCTGCATTGGCAGGTAGGTTCTTTACCATTAGTGCCACCTGGGAAGCCCATGGAGCAGGTACTGAATGTTACTTTTTTAACCTTTTTTAAAATTTATTTTTAAAATATTAATTACTTTATCTATGCCAGCATGGAAAACTCTTAAAGAGATGGGAATACCAGACCACCTGACCTGCCTCCTGACAAATCTGTATGCAGGTCAAGAAGCAATGGTTAGAACCAGACATGTAACAACAGACGGGTTTCAAATTGGAAAAGGAGTATGTCAAGGCTGCATACTGTCACCCTGCTTATTTAACTTATATGCAGAGTACATATAAGTTAAATAATGCGAAATTTAACTTTAAATTTAACTTTTTTTTTAATAATGCAAAAATTAACTTCATCCTGCAGAATGCCAGACTGGATGAAGCACAAGCTGGAATCAAGATGGCCGGGAGAAATATCAGTAACCTCAGATATGCAAATAATACCACCCTTATGGCAGAAAGCGAAGAAGAATTAAAGAGCCTCTTGATGAAAGTGAAAGAGGAGAGTGAAAAAAGTTGGCTTAAAACTCAACATTCAGAAAACTAAGACCATGGCATCCGGTCCCATCCCTTCATGGCAAATAGATGGGGAAACAATGGAAACAGTGAGAGACTTTATTTTGGGGGGCTGAAAAATCACTGCAGATGGTGACTGCAACCATGAAATTAAAAGACGCTTGTTTCTTGAAAGGAAAGCTATGATCAACCTAGACAGCATATTAAAAAGCAGAGACATTACTTTGCCAACAAAGGTCTGTCTAGTCAAACCTATGGTGTTTCCAGTAGTCATGTATGGATGTGAGAGGTGGACAGTGGAAAAAGCTGGGCGCTGAAGAATTGATGCTTTTGAACTGTGGTGCTGGAGAAGACTCTTGAGAGTCCCTTGGCCTGCAAAGAGATGCAACCAGTCTATTCTAAAGGAAATCAGTCCTGAATATTCATTGGAAGGACTGATGCTAAAGCTGAAACTCCAATATTTTGGCCATCTGATGTGAAGAACTGACTCACTAGAAAAGACCCTGATACTGGGAAAGATTGAAGGCAGGAGGAGGAGGGGACCACAGAGGATGAGATGGTTGGATGGCATCACCGACTCGAAGGACATGAGTTTGAGTAAGCTCTGGGAGTTAGTTGGTGATGGACAGGGAGGCCTGGCATGCTGCAGTGCATGGGGTCACAGAGTCAGACACGACTGAGCAGCTGAACTGAACTGAACTGATGCCGGCCCTGCGTCTTTGTTGCTGCCTTCAGGCTGTCTCTAGCTGCAGACAGCAGGGATGGCTTCTGTCCAGCTGTGGTGCAGGGTCTCTCATCACGGTGATTTCTCTTGCTGGCGAGCACAGGCCTGTGGACTCAGCAGGTGTGGCTCTCGGGCTTAGTTTCTCCATGGCATGTGGGATCTTCCTGGATCAGGGATAGAACCCATGTCCCCTGCACTGCCAGGCGGATTCTTAACTGCTGAACACCAGGGAAGTCCTTAGATATTATTATCATTATGCCTATTTTATACATGGGAAGAGATCAACTCATGAACCCAAGGTCTCACCGCCGCACAGGCATCCACTCCAGGTCAAGGCGGCCTCAAAGCCCAAGCTCTTAGCTGTCACTAGCCCTCACCCTTTGTCTCAACAACGGCAGAAAAACTGTATAATAACAAGAGCCCTCTGTCCGTGTGGACAGCCTGACTTAATCCTTCATGCAGAAGAGATTGTGATTTCTTTCCTTACACCACAAACAGTTCTTAGCCAACATTCTCTCCTAGGGGAGTGTGTTCAATGTTCCCTCGAAAGGACAAGGCTCTCAGCCTCTCATGATGACCTCATAAACTCAAGGTTAAGGGAAACAGCATCTCTATGAACATGTGGCTAAAAGAAGAGCAAGGGGCATTAAAGTAGCTTGGATTCAGAAGGACTTTACAAAAAAAAAATTGGAATAATTTTATTTGGACTTATTACAAAATCTCTGAGCATCCTGAGTGGCATCAGTCTTGTAAGTCTGTGATTTGTGAGTCCTGCATGCGGGACTCTCTTATGAACGGCATCTGTTTTGAGTCATGAGCCTCCAACCTCAAGATTTTCTTCCAGAGAAACAGGTGAAAGGGAATTGTCAGAAGTCCGGGTTGTCACCCTACCCCATTTCCTTATTAGCCCTCAACCTTTGGTTTATGGTCCCCTGGTGGCTCAGCAGTAAAGAATCTGCCTGCAGTACAGGAGATGCAGGAGACAGGAGACATCTTGATTCCTGGGTCAGGAAGATCCCCTGGGGGAGGGCATGGCAACCCACTCCAGTATTCTTGTCTGGAGAATCCCATCCATGGACAGAGGAGCCTGGTGGGCTACAGTCCATGGGGTTACAAAGAGTTGGACATGACTGAAAGGACTCGGCATGCAGGCGCACTTTGGTTTATAACAAGTCAGAGTATGTTTTAAGTCTACGAAGAGGAGACAATGAAAAGGTAGGATTGTCCTCTAGACCAAGGGTCCCCAACCTCCAGGCCACAGACCAGTACCTCCTGTCAGATCAGTGACAGTAGAAATCAAGTGCCCAATATATACAATGGGCTTGAATCATCCCAAAACCATCCCCTGCCCCCACTCGCAGTCCATGGGAAAACTGTCTTCCACAAAATTAGTCTCTGGTGCTAAAAAGGCTGCCCTAGACACGTGCTGATACAATAGTCACAGACCAGATGTGGCTATTCAAATATAAATTAAAATTAAGCAAAAATTAAAAATTCAGCCTGTCGATCACACAAGCCAATTTCAAGTGCTTTCAAGAGCTTAATAGCTACCTATGGCTAAGTGGTATCACTAGGCACAGCACAGATTGGAACATCTCCATCACCACAAGAAGTTCTGTTAGACAGCCTTAGCCCACACACCTGCACCCCCGTTGCCAGCCACCAATCCTGCAGAGCAGCCCCCACTCGCACATGGAGCAGGCTTCCTCCGTCTGAGCATCAGTCCTGCTGTTCTGCCTCCAGCTGGTGCCCAGGCTCCCCCGCCTTCTTCAGCTTCTTTTCCTTGGCTCCTCCTTGTCCCATATTTTGATTTAATCAGTGAACAGATCAATGTCCTTTACCCATCCCCCTTCAGAAAGCAGAGCTCTTTATTTTAGAGAGCTAGGTGTTGGGCTATATCCTGACTTGGGTTGGGAGTTAGGACACGTGGGCTTGATTGACACACAGCATTGTCTTTTACTGCATATTTCTAGCTGCCTTTTTTTTTTTTTGGCCAAACCATATGGCATAGGAGATCTTAGTTCTCAGACCAGGGATGGAACCCATGCTCCCTGCAGTGGAAGTGCACAGTTCTAACTGCTGGACCACCAGGGAAGTCTCCCTCCTGTTTCACTTCTTTGGGTCTCCCTGGTTTCCCACACCTCAAAAACGAGATATTTGAATATATTTATATGTGCAGCTGATTCACTTTGCTGTACGCCTGAAACTAACACAGCATTATAAATCAGCTATACTCCAATAAAAAATTTTTTTAAAAAATGAGATGTTGACTTGATCAGTGATTTTCAACATAGACAAAAGGGTGTCAGAATCATGGGATGTAGGGAATTTAGGATTTTTTCCAACTGTGTGGTCCAGACTATTCTTGATCACCTTTATTAAAAGGTATCTGTCCTATGTCACCTCTGCCTTCTGGATGACAGAAAACAAGCCTGACAGGTCCCCCCCCCCACCCCCTGAGATCCCAGGTGTGACCTCCTGATCCCATCCTGGCTCGAATCACTGCTTCAGAAGATCTCCTGCTGACAGAAGTGTGTCTCATCCCCGTAGATTGTTGGGTGGAAAGAAGACTGGCAATGACCCAGGTGACCTCCCAGATTCGTAGCAGTGCTTACGTTCTGTGAAACTATGATTTCTACAAAATGCCGGTACGAACAGCTCAGCCTCCTCCCTGAGATTCATGCTGCCAAGCAAAGGAAAAGATAATTAGCCTTAAAAATGGGGGAAGGTGGGGGACTGGGGGTGGAGGAGATATGTTGGGTGGTTCTGTCATGAGTCACAGGAATGTTTTGCATAATAGAGTCATTGGGAGATGCCCTGGGTTGCTTGGGGGAGGAGGGGGCGCTCACTTTCCCAGCCCCTCTAGAGCGATGTCTGCAGACTCACGAGATGGCCCAAAGCTCCTCTCGCCCCCGGGAGTTCTGTGCACATGCGTTCCCAGCAGAGGAGGCTGTCTGTGTGCCTGACTCCCTTCACAGCTCTGCTGAGACCTTCCCTCGTCTCCAGGGTGGTGGGGAAAGTCAACAGAAGTATTACTATTTATCAAGGATCCACTGAGCCTAGAATGGGGGCCGGATGAGGAACAGGGGAAGAGGGGGCAAAAGCCAAATAACCTTCAGGTCCTGGTCTCCAGAGGCTCTGTGTCCAGCCTCCTCCCCCCATATAACTCTTCAAGGGAGAAAGAGAGAGTGTGGAGATGAACAGAAAGCAAGGCCCTGTGTTTAATTATTCTTTTTCTTTTTTTTTTTTTAGCCACACCTAGTGGCATGCAGTATCTTTTTCCCTGATCAGGAATCAGGCCCTGTAGTGGAAACACCGAGTCTTAACCACTGGACCACTAGGGAAGTCCCCCACTTACCCCTGTGCCCCGACCCAGTCTCAGTTCTCATTCATTCATGTTAAAGATTTCTCGGGTGCAGAAATCTTTACATGGTTTCTGATGAGCGCGCCCAGAGGCTGACAGTTTATTGAGAGCCCTGAGACTCAGGGCTGCTGTCCCCTGGACCACTCCAAGCTATTCCTGCTTCACCCTGGTCTGACAGTCCATTCTGGTCCAGTGGCCCAGATGATGACTGAGGAGGGTTAGACAGCTCTGTTCAGACCAGATTTCTTCCAGCTCCCCTGGAAACTCAGGATCCAGGCTCCAATTCCCATAAAAAGATAAACACACCAGTTTCACGCCTCTTCCTAAATTATATTTCTACAAAATTTCTAACTCAACAGGGATTTTCTATTACCATGGCAACCCCTGCGTGTGAACAGCAGACTCCAGAGAGAAGGGGATGAAAATGCAGAAGAAGTCCATGCTTCAGAGCAGTGCATGGAGAGAGGGACATGGTTGGCCAGGCCGGCTGGCCACAGGGCTGGCCTTGCCAGGAAGGTCTGATCCAGGTCCCCAGGGTGTGGTGGTCTGTAGTTTCTTTTGCAGCTGTATTTGCCTGAAAGTTACACAGCCTGGAGGTCTGTGACATTGCCCTGGTTTTCACTTGACTGACACAAGCACTCTCTACCTCTTTCTTTCTTTTGTTCTTCCGTTTCAGGAGATCTAGGGAAAGACTCATTTGTTTTCAGATGACGTCAGTTCAGTGGCTTCGTTTGAAAGAGACAGGAAGCAAACAAAGCAGAATACGATACAAGGATGAAATCAAAGAGTCGGATAAGAATAGCTGCAGCGTCCCAAGGCTAAGAGCATTCTGTCCCCTTCACTGATGCAAACAGTCCTTTGGTCACTGTCCCTTCCAGGTCACAAGGCCATGGCTACAAAAAGCCTCCATTCAAGAGTCTTCAGAAACAAGAGCAGTAAACAAACAGGCAGCATCCCTGGCGGGCACACTCCTCCCCACGAAACGGTCTATGTCCCCAGGAAAGGAAATGGCCTTAAGGGAAAACGGACAGACAAGAGCATAGCTGACATCACGCAGGTAAAGTGCTGTCCATAGGGCCTGGGTCTTGGGTCTACTACTTTAAAATGCAGCGGAAGTTTTGTTCCCTCTGCATAAAAGAGGCAGTGGGATTGCTTTCTCTCTGTCCCAGGCTGTAAAATAGGTTGATTCCTGCCACTGAACTCATCACTGAACTTCCGGAGAATGTTCTCTTGAGTATGTGTGTTAGTTGCTCAGTTGTGTCCGACTCTGCGACCTGGCAAGTCTGCAGCCCGCCAGGTTCCTCTGTCCATGGACTTCTCCAGGCAAGAATGCTGGAATGGGTAGCCATTTCCTTCTCCAGGGGATCTTCATGACCCAGGGACCAAACATGGGTCTCCTGCATTGCCAGAAGATTCTTTACTGTCTGAGCCACTGAAGTAATTATATTTAACTCTTGTGTGGATGTGTGTATCTCACTCACATACAAATAAAATTTTCCAAACACCCAAATCTCTAAGTGATATAGATGGTGATATTTGCACATGTTTTAGACCGCTACACACATTCTGCAGACATCAGTCAGTCAGTCAGTTCAGTCCCTCAGTCGTGTCCAACTCTCTGCGACCCCATGAACTGCAGCACACCAGGCCTCCCTGTCCATCATCAACACCCAAACCCATGTCCTTCGAGTCAGTGATGCCATCCAGCCATCTCATCCTCTGTCATCCCCTTCTCCTCCTGCCCCCAATCCTTCCCAGCATCAGGGTCTTTTCAAATGAGTCAACTCTTCCCATCAGGTGGTCAAAGTATTGGAGTTTCAGCTTCAGCATCAGACCTTTCAATGAACACCCAGGTCTGATCTCCTTTAGGATGGACTTGTTGGATCTCCTTGCAGTCCAAGGGATTCTCAAGAGTCTTCTCCAACACCACAGTTCAAAAGCATCAATTCTTCGGCGCTCAGCCTTTTTCACCGTCCAACTCTCACACCCATACATGACTACTGGAAAAACAATAGCCTTGACTAGACGAACCTTGTTGGCAAAGTAATGTCTCTGCTTTTCAATATGCTATCCCGGTTGGCCATAACTTTCCTTCCAAGGAGTAGGTGTCTTTTGATTTCATGGCATCAGGGCAGGTAAACACAGAGACTTAAGTCTTGGCAATAACAAAGCATAGAGCATGACGGATATATCATGACTCACTGCCGGATCTTTGCTCCTGCTGCTCCTTCTCCCTGGAGCCCCTTTCTACACTCTCTTCTTTTGCTGACTCCTATGTATCCAGCAGTGTACCTCTGAGCCTCCTCTAACACTAAGTTTCTTTGACATCCCCAGGCTTGGTTAGGCGCTTCATCTAAAAGAAAGTTTCTTATGCAATGTGACATTTCCTCCTTGCAATCTGACTAAGCTGCCACTGGGGCATGGAAGTAGGCTTGCTAGAGTTTGGCAGACAGTTCAGTTCAGTCGTGTCCAACTCTTTGCAGCTTCATGGACTGTAGCCCACCAGGCCTCTCTGTTCATGGGATTTTTACCAGGAAGAATACTGGAGTGGGTTGCAATGCCCTCCTCCAGGGATCTTCCTGACCCAGGGATCAAACCAGAGTCTCTTCCTTCTCCTGCACTGACAAGTGGGTTCTTTACCACTGTGCCATCTGGGAAGCCTCATAGTTAATATTACTACATTGGCTATTTGACAGTTGGTAAAAAAATGTTTAATATATGTTGCAAAGACTTATCATGATAAGTCTTAACATACATCACATACAAAGTAACAGATTTTTTTTAATCTTGATGAGAACTCTTAAAACTTTGTTTAGCAACTGTCAATATAAATATATATTGATACTGTATATGTGATAGGTGCTAAAAAAAAGTCATAAAAGTTCTTGTCCAAAAAAAATCTGTTTCTCTGTATGTGGTGGATGTTAACAGGACTTACCATGATGATCACTTTGCAACACATTTAAACCCTCAGTCCCTGTGTTGAAACTAATATAATGTTATATGTCAATTATATGTCGATAAAAAAAAGATCAGTACTCACTTTATATTCATATTATAGCAGTATATTAGTGAATGAAATAAAGTTGTATCATTAAAAAAAATACTTCCCTAAGTCAAACAATTATCAGATAGGAAAGCTGGTATTTAAATACAGAAGCTAGGCTAACATCTTTGGTCTTAACCTCTGTGCTAAGTTGCTTCCCATGGTGTTCTCTTGGCCCAGGAGTGTAGACAAAGATTCTAAGACAAAGTGATGTGGCTGTTTTGTGCCAGTAGCTTCCTGTCTCCTTTGTAAGCTTTGGTCAAAATCTCGGCCACAACCAATCACAAGCTAGATTCTAAAGAAGTGATGCCAGCCATCTTTGGCCAGTGCAGAGGCCTGGGCAGTCAGCCCCGGGAAGGGGTGCACTTTGCTTGGAGGTCACTCAGCATTTCTACTTCACGCTCCATTGATTTCTAGCCAGAATGTATACAAGTCCTGAAAGCTGGAAGCTCTGCCTCAGGTTTAATCCACACAATCTCTTCTTTTTTTATTTTTTATTTTGTAGTTGTTTTTTAAAATATTTATTTGGCTGCACCAGGTCTTAGTTGCAGAAGACGGGATCTTGGTTCTTTGTGGCATGTAGGATCTAGTTCCCTAACCAGGGCTCGAACCACCTGAGTCCCCTGCATTGGGAGCTTGTAGTTTTAGCCACTGGACCACTAGGGAAGTCCTTTGTTCTGATTCTTGAGGTTTAAGAGTATTCTTCTCTTATTGGAAGTTGTGCTTCTAATGAAAATGCCTGAAGACTAATTGGAAAATGTCAGACCCCATCAGTCATGAAAAGAGAGGCCAAAGTGTGCTGTCTGATTCCCCAGACATGTATGGCTTCACAAGCGGTGTAGTCTCCTGTTCAATGTGAGGAGCTTTGTCACTCAGAGAGGTGTCTTGTTGTTCCTCACCCTACCCTCTCCACGTGGCCCCTGGTGAGGTGACGGCCAGAGGCAACATGAACAGTCTTGCCTCCTCTGCTCGACACCGAGGGAAGCCTGAGTGAGTCCATTTTGAGTCTCGGGTTCTTTGTCTGTAAAAGGAGAAAGAACCAATGCCCCCTCATACAGATGCTGAGGGGATTCAATAAAATCATGTCTGCATACACAGCATTTGACAGCAATACCTAGAACACAGTGAGTACCCGGCTTCAGTAAGTAAATCTGGTGGTAGACCTCAGATCAGCCAACAAGGGAGGTTCAGTTCTATTGGAAATCCTTTGATTCACTTCAAACACCCTTCTGACAATAAAATTCCTACCCTAGACTATGACTCACATGTTTGTAGAGGCAGGAAGTACATAGAGATGAAGTCCCAAGAGAGTGTGGAGATCAGGGGCAAGGTGAGGGTGGGAGACGACAGTGGGAGAGGAGTCAGAATTCTATGTGGTCCCCCCAAGCTTCCACTCCCAGTATGTGTGCCCCAACTCATCCCCTCAAAGAGGGAAGCACACTGCTGTGTACAGGACTGCGTATGGGGCCAGGTGTTTAGGACCTGAGAGAGGCCACCAGGAGCTGAGAGACACTCTAGACAGCCGCGGGCGAGAAGGCAGAAACCTCAGTCCTACACCCCCAAGAACTCAATTCCGCCAGCAAAATGAATGAGTATGGGAGAGGATGCCCAGCTCCAGTGAGACCATGGCCCCAGCCAGTGTTTTGATCTCAGCCTGGTGAGCCCCTGAGGAGAGAGCTCGGCTACACAGTGTCCTGACCCACAGAAGCTCCATGCAAGATGATAAATGGGTGTGGTTTTAAACTGCTATGTCTGTGGTATTTTGGTGGCCAAAAAGTTTGTTCAGGTTTTTCTGTACCATTTTATGGAAAAAATGGTCTGCCTGCTTGATGTCCCCAGATTAGAGATCATTAGAGTAGCACTCAGCCCTCCAGTTCTACACCCTGATCTTAGAGTAAAGGAACCCAGCCTGGGACCTCCGTGGTGTCTGGTGGTTAAGATCCTGCCCTCCCAATGCAGGGGGCCCTGCTTTCATCCCTGGTCAGGGGATTAGATCCCACATGCCACAGCTAAGACCCAGCACCGCCAAATGATAAATAAACAAGCAAAAGGCACTCAGGCTGCAGAGTAGCCTGTGGGAGGCTCCTCAGTACAAGAAAGTTAGGGCCTGGGCTGGAATCCGGCCCCCTGGCCTCCTAGCAGGACCTTCTGCTCCACAGTCCTCAGTGTGGGTGGATGTGGCAGAAGGTGGGAAGGGTCAGTGGGCCCAGAGGGGAGAGGAGAGCAGCTCCCGCCTCCTCCTGGGCGGACCGCAGGGGAGCCCAAGGGAGAGCCTCTCACAAGGGGAGTGGAGAGAGGCCGGAGGGGATGGGCCCACGGGATGGCGAGAAACTCCTCTCGAGCCCCCGACCTTGAGCTCAGCTGATCAGGCGAGGCAGCCTCCTCCTGGGCCTCCCTGCCTCCAGCCTCTAATCCAGCTCCGTATTGCTGCCAGAGGGATTTCTCTAAAATAAAGTCCCTTATTATCCCTTCAGCGCTTCCCCTCTACCCACAAGTCAGAGCCGCCCAGTGAGATCTGCAAGGGGACACTGAATCTAGGACTCAGGAATCGTTGGCGCACTTCTCAAACATCTGGCTGGCAGAAGCTGAAGGACATTTCCTGCCTTACATAGGAGTGGTCCAGGTTTCCCTGGTGGCTCAGATGGTAAAGAATCCACCTGCAATGCAGGAGACCTAGGTTTGATCCCTGGGTTGGGAAGATCCCCTGGAGGAGGGTATGGCAACCCCCTCCAGTTTTCTTGCCTGGAGAATCCCCATGGACAGAGGAGCCTGGCGGGCTACAGTTCCTGGGGTGGCAAAGAGTTGGACATGACTGAGCAACTAAGCACAGGAGTGGTCTGGATGGAGGCGGTTGGAGCTGGACCAGTGGCTTGCCCTCGAGACTCCTTCTCCTCCCTGCTTCCCACTCCCTTCCCTGCAGGTAAGTTTACTGCCTCAAGCCTGCAAGCTGTTTGCTGCGGCTGCACATCACGACTGTATCCGAGGAACACAGGCCAAGAATACAGAAATACGAGTTCCCCTCCAGCAGTCACGACTGTCTCCTACGTTAGGAGAATAAAGTGTATTCCTGCTGCAAACCTCAGTCAGATACAAGCATATGTGTCACTGGACAAAACTGTGTCACCTGGTCACTCCCACTTGCAAAGGACATGATTAAGATGGAGATCTAGCCTGCCCAGTCATGATTAAGTTGTGAGGGGAGGAGGATCCTGGCCACACCAGGACCACTGAGGCCATGGGAGGCCCCTTTCTCTCTGCCCAGCGTGGTGGGCTTCACCCAGGGCCCCTGGAGCTGCCTATCCTTCTGTGAGGTTTCGGGTTGGACTCCGCTCCGCACTTCACCAGCCTGGCACACCCTTGTTCCTACCTCACAGCTCAGCTCAGCGTCTACTGTGCATCCTCTCCAGCATCCTACACAACTTCTCTCACAGCACATGAGGCCCTCGTTAGACCGTGGGCTCTTCTGGGGAAGGTATTGTATTCCAGTCTTATTTCTCAGCTTTCAGGCCAAGTATCTGCTCATACACGCTCTCTTTTTTCCAATATCCCATATCTGATTCATAGCAAATCCCACCAAAACTTTGCTAAGTAAAGATCAGTGACCTATTTTTAAGGTACCCTGGTCAAACAAATGGCAATATCCAATGCTTCAAAGGAATAAAAGCCAGTGGGAGCATCCATCCTCCAGCAAGCAGTAAAGGGTGCATTGTTTTCCTGGAGAATTTAAAAGCAGCAATAAAACTGACTTAAAGTAAAAAAAAAAAATCACAAAATAGCAAATCCCACCAGGTCTCTCCTCAAAATCTACCCAGACTTGGGATGCTTATATCCCATCAGCTCTTCCTTGTATCACTGCTCCAGTCCAGTTCTACCCTTCCCACTACCCCAACCAGCCGACTGTCACCACAGCAAATCTGTTCCTCCTCAGCCCTGAACCCCCAGATGGCCCCCATTTCACTCGGTGGTAAAGTCAAAGTTTTTCCCTGTCTTATAAGACCTATGTGACCTACTCCCACTCCTTATCTCTCTGATCTCATCTCCTATGACTGCCACCCTCACAATCAAAGCCCCTGCCACTGCTACTGACTCCTGATCTCACCAAGCACATTCTGCCTCAGGGCCTTTGCACAGCTTTCCCTCTGTCTAGACAGCTCTGCCCCAGATGTCTACACGGCATGCTCCCTCACCCTCCATAGGTCTTTATTTAAGTCATCATTGCACTGTGGCCTTCTAGATGCCCCACCAAACAACCCATATACCTCTTCCAGCTGTATTTTTCTTCAGGCATTTATCTAACATAATCTATATTTTTGTGTGTAATATGGTCCTCTGTCTACACCACCACCTTCCCTGTAGATTACAAGCTCCATGAAGGCTGTTTGGTCTTCTGCTGTGTAACTGGCACCTAGATCACCTAAGAGTCATTTAACAAATACAGATAAGTGATTGATTAATCCCCTGGTGGCTCAGATGGTAAAGAATCTGCCTGCAATGCAGGAGACCCAGGTTCAATCCCTGGGTTGGGAAAATCCCCTGGAGGAGGCCATGGAAACCCACTCCAGTATTTTTGCCTGGAGAATCCCCATGGACAGAGGAGCCTGGAGGGCTACAGTCCATGGGGGTCGCAAAGAGTCTGACATGACAGCAACTAAGCACAGCACACTCTATCACCTTCCCTATAGATTATAAACTCCACAAAGGCTGTTTGGTTTTCTGCTGTGTAATTGGCAGCTAGATCACCTAAGAGTCATTTAACAAATATGGATAAGTGACTGATTAGCTGAATGCATTCCCAGCGAAATGCCTGGTCCGTAGGAAAACCCGGGGAAAGTATTGAACTCACAAATGCCTGACTGAACTGGCAACTGTGGACTGGAGAGAAAGGATGTGCTGTGTGCAGAGGCTCTGGAGAGAAGCTGGCATTAGGACTGTGTGTCTGGAGCCAGGCGTCCCAGCCTTGGGGACAGAGCGTGGGGCGGGAGAGGGCTGGGGCAGAGGCGAGGAGAGCGATGACATTCAAGCCATTCATTCCATCCAGGATTAATTTCAATTAACCTCCTGAAAGACAACTCAATTCTGTTTTCTCTTTCATCCTTCAAGTTCTACTAGCAAAAGCTACTGCCCACGGCGTGAATCTTGATTTAGAGGCTAGGAGGAGGGTTGTTTCTGTGCAGATGGAGGAAAAACACAAGAATTGGCAGCCCCACTGACTTTGCTGAGTGGGCAGCCGAACAGAGGCCCGGTTGTGCTGGCGTGGAGACTTTGGTGTGGCCAAGAGATGAAGCAAGGAGCAGAAAAGGGAAAAGGAAGACGCTGGTGCAGCGCCCAAGCCTGGCCGCTTTTGTAACACAAGCTGTGTCTGTGGCCCATTTTAACTGCAGCTGGCTGCGTGCGTCAGAGTCAAATCCGGGCAAACGCGGTGGCTGTCGTCGGAGTCCAGCCCCACTTGGATATGTTTGGTACCAGACTTCTCTCTGTTGCTGTTGTTGCTCAGCCGCCAAGTCGTGTCCAATTCTGTGACCCCATGGGCTGCAGCACGCCAGGCTTCCCTGTCCCTCACCATCTCTCGGAGTTTGCCCACATGCATCCATTGAACCGGTGATGCCGTTCAACCACCTCATGCTCTGTCCGTTTCTCTCTGGTGTGCGGTTACTAAAGCTTCATTACCTCCAACCTGGAAGAGACACTGGGTCTCTCCTGTTCAGAGTCAGAACAGGTGACATCAGTCAGATGCAAGGAAGGATTGACTTTCCTTGTAAAACATAGCCACAGGCCCCTTGCAAGTCCCAAGTGTGGGTGTAAATAAGCTCCACACAAGGCATCTCCAAAGTGGAAGGAAATTAAGCTCCTGGACACGTGGCCATGAGTGACACTGGACATGGCGGCTGGTAATTCACAGCTGTAAGGGGTCAGCAAGAGCAAGTGAAGGTGGGGAAGCACTGCCCAGCTTTAGCGACGCTCACATTTGCTATGGTTCCAAGTTTTCATTGGTTTTTATTTTTTATTTTTTTTATAGTCACCTGCAGAGAGAGAATGCAAATCTTATTTTAAAAGCATATCATGTGACTCTATTTACTTAGATTTCCTTTAAACTGTAAAACACTCACTAAATCTTGAGAATGGCTTCCTACAAAATATTCTAGGTTAAGACAAACAGGGAGCTTAATTTTATCGATGTTGTAAAATGGGCAACTTACCAGTGCTTTACTGCTATAGTGGAGGATGAATGGCTCCAAGAGTGGCATAAAATGGGAAGACTCCACTAACGAAGCCTAGTCCCATATTTATATGATTATAATTTTATAAGCAAGGTAGATATGTCAGAAAAATGTACGGCCATTAGGTCTCTATGTGGCTGCTGGTGTTTCTGGAGCAGAGCTTAATCAAATTAATACTGAAATCTCACTCTTTCTAATTGCCATAAAATAAAGTTGTTGGCACAATACCATTGCCAGATTTCCTTGTAAGGAGAGCTCTGGTAGCAAACAATTTACAGTCTCATTCTTAGAAATTCCAAGCAGGGGACTTCCCTGGTGGTCCAGTGGCTGAGACTTTGCACTCTCACTGCAGGGGGCCATGTTCAGTCCCTGGTCAGGGACCTGGATCCCACAAGCCACAACCAGGATCCTTCACGCTGCAGTTAAGCCCTGGTACAGCCAAATAAACAAATGTTCAAAAAGAAAGGAAGAAATTTCAGGCATTTACCTGACCTAGATGTTTACTAAATCCTTTAGAAACTTTCTTGGGAGGAAACCAGGGGCGGCGGGGTGGCGGGTGGGGGGAAGACTGAAAAGTAGAACAAAATTTCCTTTAAACATGTGAAAATGGATCATGACATAAATCAAAAGTCACATCTGTTTTCAAGTTTAAACAGTTGGCTTTGCTAATTACCTAATCTGATATCTTTTTTGAAAGTATAATTAACCATCAGAATCCTACAGTTCCTCTTAAATACTATTTGTGCCAGATTTCTTTGAAGAAGCCTAGTAAGTAACCAATTTCTATTGAACTGAATTTCCATATTCACACAAGAATTACTAGAAGTTGTTTATAAATCACTTTAGCCTTCCACAGAGAATTTTTTATTAAGAAAATAGTGAGCACGGCTATATACCACAAAGCGTCATAAATACAGCCACAATTGTCCCAGAGTTTGGGGGATAATCCTGATTCAAGTCATTTTAGTTTTTCCACTGAGGGCAATTGGTTAAACATGTAGCTCAACGAGATTTAAATTTTATGAGCTTTCTTTTTCATTAAAACCAAATTCAGAGAAATTAGCAAGAAGACTTGGTGAGACCACATGCGATATTTTTTTGAGTCTGGAAACTGTCACAGCGGCTACAAACTTTTTATTGAGAACTATACTACTAGCTGATGGGATCATTTTAATTTCTTCCAGTTTCTCTGAAAGAAAAATTCTACCCCAGGTAGAAAGGACATGCCAAGTCTCCTCTGCAACCGGATGGCAGATATGACTTTAGCAGGATCACATTCCCAGGTCATGGGATAAAGGCCCCGGAGAGGAGCTTCCCAGGCGAAGGGGCCCGAGGCACCAGGTCCAGCAGAGGCGCCGAGCTAAGGTCCAGCAGAGGCGCCGAGCTAACCAGTGGGCTTCTCTGTCGCCTCACCTGCCAAATGAGCCTGAAAACACCTTCCTCCGCCTTGAATTTTTGCAAGATCACATGGGATGTCTGTGAAGCTGTCCTGTTGTGAACTGAGCTGGGAGCCAGGTGCCCTGAGCCGAGGGCCCGAGAACCTCGACAGGAGCCTGGCTGAGACGCGTGTGCAGCTGAACTGGTCTGCCGGGGCACAGGGGGGCCTCTTGGCTGCAGGAGGATCTGGGAGGGCGGTATAGGGCCAAGCACCACAGGCCCATGCCTGAGGGTCTGCTGCCTCTGCTCAGATCCCATGATCTGGGGTAAGCTGTATGTCCCTTGAACTACAAACTTGACCTTGGCTCTCCTGGGGGAGATGCCCTGTGGGACCCTTAGGAACAGCACCCGGGGCTATGAACTGTAAGGTACTGAGCTGCCCCTCCTTTTCTTTCTAAGTTCACATAAATGAATTAAAAAAGTAATTAATAGTGTTCCTCCTTTCTCTCCATCCACCTTCTCCCCAGTTCTCATCCCTGCCTTTAAGAACCCACTTCCCATCCTCCTGGGAAGAAAGCTCTCTCTGTTGACAGAGGAAGATCATATGAAACATGGCAAAATGTTCCCAGTTAACACCCTGAGCTCCCTTTATAAAGGAAAGGAAATTTTGTGATTGGACCCAGATTCAATGAGTCACCAGCATACACCTGTGTACAATTAAAACTTCTCTCATTCAGCCAACTCTGGATCCATACGTATGTGTAGTGTGTAGCAGTTGGCCGAACACAGTGTAGCCTTGGATACCAGGAAACCCAACTTTTTCAGTCTCGTTGCTAAGGCAACGGAATGGTGTGGGTGCAGGTTGCCCTGCGTATGTGTCTCCATGCCATGCTGCCAACAGGGGGACCCGGGACAGGGGTAGGGGAGAGACGTGCCCATCTCTCCAAGGCTTCATCTGCAAAGGCCGCAGGACAACACAATATCCTGTGTCACCAATAGCCAGGAAGATTCTAAGGGGGACCCTACAACACACTCCTGGAGGGGGCAAGGCAGTCAGGAGGAAGGCTGGGGGGAGTACAGATGGTGAGCCGAGGTGGGATGAAGGACAGGGATGCTGGTGAACTGGGGACCCTGGGGTAGTGGGGGACAGGAGCTGTCTTGTGAGGTGAAGGCTGGATCCAGAATATCTCTGGCACGAAATGCGAACATCCAGAAAGTAGTCCCAGCCACAAAATTCACACCAGTCATTATGCGTGTTAGCCTGGTTAATCCTATAATGAACCCCCAGCGTGTGGTTGAAACGTAAAACTGAAGGTTTTTAGAATATTCTGAAGATCAGATAGGAGACAAATGTATTCAAAGGAGAAAGCATCTGCCTCTAGTCCACCACTAGTTTGATCAGAGAGCCTACATTTACTCTGTTTCCATCTGATTTGACCCGCAGAGCCCAGCAACCCTGCAGGTGCGGGAAGGGGACAGCCCTTACTCTGGCATGTAGAGTTACTCTCATGTGCCCTCAAACCAGACAGTGCCTCCGGTTTTCATGGCCTTGAATCATCTGTCTCCAACCTGTTATTTACGACTGGTATTATTTTGTTAAGATCTATAACTTTTTCTAAGATATAAGAAGTTCACTAGTGGCACAGTGGATAAGAAACGACTCGCCAATGCAGGGGACACAGGTTCGATCCCTGTTCTGGGAAGATTTCGCATGCAGGGGAGCAGCTAAGCCCATGAGCTGACAGACACTGAGCCCGAGAGTCACATCTACTGAGCCTGTGTGCGGCAACTACTGAAGCCTGAGGGCCTAGAGCGTGTACCCTGAAACAGGAGAAGCCGCTGCAGTGAGAGGCCCGTGTCCCTCAACAGAGGAAGGCCACCGCCACTGCGTGCTCCAACTAGAGAAACCCACCCAAAGCAGCAAAGACCTAGCACAGCCAAACATAAGTAAAACAAATTTTAAAAGTAGAATCTAAAAATAAATACAAAATGTAAAAGATACAGGAAGTTCACAAAGACACACATGCAATGGGTCATTAAAGTAATCATCAATGAAAACTTCATAAAATTTTGGATAGAGTGATAGGTCACCCAAGGAACAGATAGGAAGGCTTGTCTAGGAAAAATCTAAACTGAAGATGTGTGTGCTTGTGTGCTTAGTCACTCAGTTGTGTCCGACTCTTTGCGATCCCATGGACTGTAGCCCGCCAGGCTCTTCTGTTCATGGGATTCTCCAGGTAAGAGTACTGGAGTGGGTTAGCCATGCCCTCCTCCAGGAGATCTTCCCAACTCAGGGATCAAATCCAGGTCTCCCACATTGCAGGCAGATTATTTACCATCTGAGCCACCAGGGAAGCCCAAACTGAAGATAGTTGCTAAAATTACACCCAAAATCTAGATCCAAGCTTTACAGCTACCAAGACTAAGCCAGCAACCCAGTGATGTTGTAATGATTTCACAGACATTAAGGATGTCAGTCACTGCACCTTATGCCTACTGACTCTGCAGAGGATGCTATCTGTGTCCAGGGCCCTAACTGCCCTCTTGAGCCCGCTCATGTCCACAGCCGACAAGGGGAAGGGAATTCTTCCACAAACTGGCATCCTTTCAGGTAGCAATTTCCTTTTCAGGCCCAACCACATGCCAAGCTCTGTGATAAGTGCTGGGGACACAGTGGTGAACGAGAGCATCAAGTCTCTTTCCCTTCGACATTTATAATCCACAGGGAAGAAAACCCTAAACACATAACTCCCTTTTGACCTATCAGGATTGGATGAACTGGACCAATCAGAGTCTCCTCTGAGAACCAGGGGGTTAGACATTGACCAGCAGAGCCAGGCAGCTGAGGAGGCCTGGAGCTGAGAAGGTGCCAGCACCATGAAGTCAAAAAACCCTAGGTCAAGCCATCATACACGGGGACCACCTGTATAAATAAATGTCTTAGTCCATTTGGACAGCTACAGCAAAATACTACAGGCCAGGCGGCTTATAAGCAGCAGGAATTTACTACTTGCAGTTCAAGATCATGGTGCTGGCATGGTTGTATTTGGCAAAGGAAAGCCCCCTTCTTGGGCTGCAGATTGCCTACTTCTCACTGTGTCCTCACATGGTGGGAGATGCTAGAAATCTCTCTGAAGACTCTTATAAAAGCACTAATCCCCTTCAGTAGAGCTCTGCCCTCATGAACTAAGCAGGCCCCACCTTCTAATACCATCATTTTTGGAAGTTAGGATTTCGCCTTATGAACTTGGGGGTGGGTGGTGGATACAAACGTTCAGACCGTAGCACTATATGACCTCTCAAGCCTGATATGGTGAATGTCCCTCATTTGGGCCCTCCAGCAGTCATTTGTTCTCTCCTGGTACTTAAGTAGAGCACTGATTTTTCTTCTCCAGTCTCATCCGCTGCTCTGGGTGGAATGGTGGAGCATGTGACCTAGGTCTAGACCAATCAGAGCACCCCATTCCCTAAGCCCAGAGACTGGACCCAATCAGAGTCCATGAGATTCAGTGGTGACCATTTCAGGGACTTCTGGATAAGAGATCACTCTGTCTGGTGAACTTGGAGTTGGAGGAGTGTGAGGAGTAACTGCAGCCATCTCGCGGTGCTGTGGAGCTAAAGGATTAGTCAACACATAGGGCAGTAGAGTTAAAAGATGGGGAGAGTACCTGAGTCCTGATCACCATGTTTGAGGTCCTCTCAAAGCTGTGCCTGAAACCAAACTCTTCTGAACTTTAGGTGATATAAGAAATTTCCTTTTTGTTCAAGCCAGGCTTTGTTTCTAATTTTAATTCTGTTTGTCTGTTGCCATAGGCAAGTGAAATACCCCTAAATAAAATAATATAGCTTATCTGAGTTTGGGCTGAGACACAGAAGTGAAGATAAATATCGGTAAGCAAGTAACAAAGTCGCACATGTTGGGATAGCCTGATTGAAATGTGGAGGGGCTTGGGCGAGAGGTACAGGTTATGTGGATTTACTAGTGATCAATCAAAATAAGGCATAAATGAAGTGCTCATAGTTTTCTTTTTTGTTTTCCACATGGTTAAACATTTTGTGATTTTTTGTATACTATGGCAAAAGTACATAATTGGACTTTTTATTTAATAATTTATAACACTGGCTTAATTTCTTTGCACAGTTCTATCGTATTTCCAAAAATCTAGAGAGAGGAATATACCACACACAAACACACACAACAGTTTACCCACTCCCCCATGCCACGTTTATGTTTAGTCACATTTTATTTTCCCTTTCCATGTCAAGCATCCACAGCAGAAAAGTTCTCTACATATGTGCTGCTTTGTCCCCAAACCTGCCCCCATTTGACGGGCTGGCCCATCACTAACCACTGTCCTCTCCTCCCTCTTAAGGATCCTCCTGGCAACAGGACAGATCCCCTGACTGTCCCCAACTATGTCATTCTCAGCTTTACTTCCCCTTTTCATTTTATAGAACCGCTGTAATTGTGGTTTCATCTTCCTTGGGTTTATATGTGTTTTTCAAAGTGGATTTAGAAGAACACGAGTCCTAGGAGATGTTTCTCACAATCAGAGCTTGAAAACTAATTTGGAAAATAATGCACGCCACAACCTCCCTTAGAGATTTGCAGTACACACTTCTCATTTCAAAGCTCTTAGAGGTCCTGCAATTTAACTTTTATCGAGCCCACCTTCTCTCCTATTTTACTAGCAAGGGATTCTTTTTAATGTTGTGTTAACTCCCAACAGTCTTCAGAAAAGGTATTCCACAGAGCATGGTTTGAGAAATGCTGATTTAAAATAGAGTAGAACATGATCAATGAATTGTAAGCAAATCTTTTGGCTCTATTATTAATGTAAGAATGGAACTTCAAATAATTTGAAGCAAATTAGGAATGCTCTCTTACCTTCTGCTTTGATGAAAGTATTCTTGGGCTTCTCTTCCCTGGTGCCTCAGGTGGTAAAGAGTCCACCTGTAATGCAGGAGAACTGGGTTTGATCCCTGGTTTGGGAAGACCCTCTGGAGAAGGGAAAGCCTACCAACTCCAGTATTCTGGCCTAGAGAATTCCATGGACTGTATAGTCCTGGGGCTGCAAAGAGTTGGACATGACTGAGAGACTTTCACTTTCAGATGATTTAACAAAATATACAAATTTCAATAATGCAAAATAGACAAATAATGCAAAATAAACCACACTTTCATGGCCCCAGATATCTTGACTGGGTGCTGTTAATGTTTAGATGGAAACCAGTTCAAGAGGGCAGGATTGTATTGGTCTTTTCCATGTCTTCCTGGTGTCATATAGGGTGCCTATAATATAATTAGCACTCAGTAAATATTTGTTGTGTAGAGGAATATTGACACAGAATTTAGAAATAGTTTTTATTGTACAAAAGACATAAGGATATTCTTGGTATTACACAATAATTATCTGACTTTTTTCACCTTCAAATGCCTTTATATCTCATTGCTGACCTCAGGAGATATTTTTTTCTGACTTTAACTATTACTGTGTTTACATTCTATTACAAATTCCATAAAGTTAAGGACTTTTTCTGTATTAGTCACTTCTGTATCCCCATGAGTGAGCCCAAGTCTTGGTGAAGAGTAAGCACTCTATAAATATTAGCTGCTGTGTTTCTTTTTTACAACCCAATGAGAGCATTTGCCGACTGGCAATTTTGTGATTGTCAAAAAGATTTGCAGCTCTTACCTGCTTTCAAGACTCTGTAGCTAGCTTAACCCTTTAGATCCCAATGAAATACAACGAGTTGCCTCACTTTGGGCCAGACATGCACTTATAGCTTTTATAAATACAACAATAAAGTGCCAATGAGAGTACCATAGTCCTTGGCTATGGGACCTAGGAAACAAAAGTTCCATAAGTACTCAATAGACATGAATCTGAGCAAGTTCCAGGAGACAGGGAAGGACAGGAAAGCCTGGCATGCTGCAGTCCATGGGGTTGCAAAGAGTTGGACACAACTTAGTGACTGGACAACAACAAAGCACTTAGAAAGTCAATAAATCTGCCTCTCAATAACATAAAAAATAACTTTGGAAGCTCTCACCAATTCTACTTTCTCATCTAAGAGAAAGTGTTTTCTAAGTATTTGTTCTTTTGAGAGCCTACAGATGGCAATGCCTTAAAAATCTTTTTAATACTAGTAACACACCGCATGATCTTCACCAAATTCCAAATGCAGTCAATTGACTAGACTTGGAAGCTTGGATGCTCAACAAAGTACATGCCAAGTGCTTATCAATTACATTCTGAAATAGGAGGCAAAGATGTGAATGGAAAAGGCTCTCCAAATAAAGTGATCACATGGAGGAAAATACAGTGACAGGAAGGAACAAGGTTTGCTTGGGTGGTATGAAATAAACACAACAGTTTTATCTGTGTTTATCTATAAACACAACAGTTCTTAAACAAGAGATAAAATGGGACGTGTGGCTTGGGCTCATGAATTCCTATCAAAGACCTTAAATGGCACATAGTTTAGCTACCTATTGTGTAACAAATCACCATAAAACTCAATGACTTAAAACAATAAGCACTTACTTTTGCCCATGATAATAATTGTGCCATGAAGTGCTTTTTTTCTTGGCTAAGCTCACTCATAGTGGATTCGGTAAGCAGCTCTGCTAATCTTGGCTGGTTTCTCACATCTGTTTGGTAATTGGCTGGCTATTGGCTTGTACAAGAAAGAGTTAATGTTGTAGGCTTGATATTTCTGTTTAAAAGGACCTACACACAGAGCTGCCCCTTGGCTGGGAACTTGGTTTTTGGAGTTCCCCTTGCGTTATTAACTGTATTAATTTTCTATTGCAGATGCAGTGTTAGTGTTAGCTCAGTTGTGTCTGACTCTTGCGACCCCATGGATTATAGTCCACCAGGCTCCTCTGTCCGTGGAACTCTGGTATGGGTTGCCATTCCCTTCTCTAGAGGATCTTTCCAACCCAGAGATTAAACCTGGGTCTCCTGAATTGCAGGCAGATTCTTTACCATATGAGTCATCAGGGAATCCCCAGATGTAACAAATTGCGAAAATATAGAGGCTCAACACAACACGTTTTTCTTATCTTACAGTTCCAGGTCAGCAGGACTGTATTCTTTCAGAGGCTCTAGACAGTAATCCATGTCCTTGCCTTTTCAAACTTCAGAAGCCATCTGCATTCCTTGGCTCATGACTGCTTCTCCTCCATCTTCAAAGCAACTTCAAATCTCTTTCTTTCTCTCTAGTTTTGCTTCTGTCATCACATTTCTTTTGACTCTGACCCTAGATAATCTGGGAAAATCTTCCCATCTCAAGGTTCTTAGTCACATACACAATATCCCTTTTGCCATATGTGGCACCAGAATAACAGGTTCTGGTCATTAAGGCATAAACATATTCAGGTGCTTCAGGTTCATTTACTGATGATGGAGAATATGGTAAATGAATGAGCAGGAAATTCTAGAGGTACAGTTAGAAAGCTATGGGCAATTGTTTAGGGATACGATAATCAGTGACTGGTTTATCAGACAGAAAAACAAGTTATCTATTAGTAACTGATGAAACTCTGAGTTCAGCAAGACCAGTTTGGTAGAGCCTGTGGTATTTATACTTAGTCACTCAAATATTTATTGAATGTGTGCTATGTGGTAGGAGTACAACAGTGAAGAAATAGACATGTCTCAACACCATGGAGATTAGCTTCTGGTTGGGTATTTCTAAGAAGGGAACATTTAAGCTGAGCCCTAAAAAATTAGGAAGAGGCAGTCTTTCACAAGCGAGGGGGGGTTCCATGGAGAGAAAATGGCATGCACAAACCCCTGGGGTTGGGATGAATGTGGTCCTCTGTAAGTACAGTCAAAGTCCAGTGTGACTGAGATTCCCCTGGTGGTCCAGTGGCTAAGACTCCACACTCCCAATTCCGGGGGTCTGGGTTCAATCCCGTCAGGGAACTAGATCCCACATTCAGCAACTAAGAGCTCGCATGCTTCAACTAAAGATCCTGCATAACACAACTGAGGCCCAGCTCAGCCAAATAAACAAATAAAAATAAGTGTATATATATATATATATATATATATATATATACTTTTTAAAATCCATTGTGACTGCAGTGTAGAGACTGAGGGGAAGGATGCTTCTAATGCGGCAAGGAAGGTAGACATGCTAGTCCACACAAAAAGACTTTTCTGGTCATAATAACAAGTCTAGATTTCATCCCAAGTATAACAAGAAGTCACTCGAAGGTTTTATGTTTTCAAAATGATAGCTCTAGTGTTGAGAGGCAAGAGTGGAAGTGAGAAAATTAGAGACTTGTTACTCATGTGGTCCACAGATCAGCAGCACAAATTGACTTGGGAGTCGGTTGGGAACGCAGAATACTGGTTCCTCTCCAAGCCTGGAATCAATCTGCATTCTAACAAGATTCCCAAGTGATTCATTTGCACATTAAAGCTTCAGAAGCTCTAAGTTGGAAGACCATGGTAGCTTGGCTTAACATAGTGGCTAAGATGGAAAAGTGGAGGAGATATCTTACACATAGTCACAGGCATGCAGAATTTGCACTAGAATTAAAAGTTGGTATCAGGAGGACAGGGCTTCCCAGGTGGTGCTAGTGGTAAGGAGCCTACCTGCCAACGCAGGAGACATAAGAGACATGGGTTTGATCCCTGGGTTGGAAGATACCCTGGAGGAGGGCATGGCAAGCCACTACAGTATTCTTGCCTGGAGAATCCCATGGACAGAGGAGCCTGGCGGGCTGTAGGACCCACGTGCACGTAGGCACACATAAGGAGGACAACGTTCAAAACAAAGAGAAATATTAGTTAGATGCAGGCATAGAACATTAAGTCTTCTGTGTCAGAGATGTTTTCAGGCAGAAGCCCAGTACCCTGGAGAGCTCCTGTAAACCCATAGTTTTCTAAAGATGAAAGTCTTAGGGTCTATACAGAGAGCCTTTTAAGCTCAAAACCTTGAAGTCATCCTTGACTGTATTTTCTTGATGAAGTTCTGATGATAACTGGATTAAGTTCTCTGATTTCTGGAACTCAACTTCAATACCCAAAGAACTCTCTGTTCCACATGATAGAACATGTGTCTGCTCTGTCTTGTGTATTCCAGTGAGGCTGTAATCCTGAAGGAGGCCAAAAGTCTGAAATGAGGTGGAGGTGAGAGGGAGGCACCTTTTTGAATGCCATTTTCCCTCAAGGACCCCACTCTCTCGGACAGGAGCTGGCGTTTGGCCTGGGTTCAGGGATTAACTCCAAAGTAGAAACCATTAGAGCACTAACTGTAGTGATAATTCTGAAAATGGAAAAAGGCCAGATTTGGGGGAGACCATGAAGGAAAAATGAGTAGAACTTGGGGAAGGGCAGGGATAAAGTGAGTGTGAAGTACCAGGACCCTTGGTTACTGCCAGGGCCCTCCTACGGCTCTCATCTGTCCTGCCTAGAACTGTGTGTAGCAGTGCACAAAACTCCA
This sequence comes from Antilocapra americana, assembly GCA_007570785.1. Taxonomy (NCBI): domain Eukaryota; kingdom Metazoa; phylum Chordata; class Mammalia; order Artiodactyla; family Antilocapridae; genus Antilocapra; species Antilocapra americana. Next base: position 39,708,224 of record ML661885.1, read on the forward strand.
CTAAAACCCCACTGACCCAAAGAGATAGCAATAATGTTACTTCCACTAAAATGACTAAAGTGAAAAACAAGTATAAGCGAGGATGTGGAACAACTGTAACTTCATATAGTGCTGGTAGGAATGTAAAAGGGCTTCCCAGGTGGCACTAATGGTAAAGAACCCATCTGCCAGTGCAGGAGACACAAGAGATGTAGGTTTGACCCCTGGGTCAGGAAGATTCCCTGGAGGAGGGCATGGCAACCCACTCCAGTATCCTTGCCTGAAAAATCCCATGGACAGAGGAGCCTAGAGGGCTACAGTCCATGGAGTCATAAGAGTCGGACACGACTGAAGTGACTTAGCACAGCACAGGACGCAGGAATGTAAAATGGTGCAACCATGCTTTAAAGAGGTCTGACAGTTTCTTCTGAAGTTAAACAGACACTGTGTGATCCAGCAATTCTACTCTAAGGTAAAAGATACTTCCTCAAAAAGACTTTTACAGGAATCTTTAAAGCAGCTTTATTCATAATAGCCCCAAACTAGAAACCACTCAAGATGTCCCTCAACAAGGGAAGAGACACACAAATTACAGTACATTTGCACAATGGAATATTACTCAGCAGTAAAAAATAGCAGAAGGTTGATACACACAAAAACAAGAATAAATCTAAAAAACAATATGGATAAACAAATTGTGGTACATTTATATAATGAAATATTAGTCAGCAATTAAAATAAGCTATGGATACATGCAACAACAAGGATAAATCTCCAAACAAAAATCCAGACACACAAAAAAGTAGATCAAAAAAGGGCACACTGCATGATTCCATTTACATGAAGTTCCAGAAAACAAAAAAAAAAACCTAATCGATGGTTTCCGAAGATAAGAAAATTGCTAAAAAAAAAGAAAGAAAATTGCTGCCTAGTGGGTGGGATAGGAATTGAAGGGGACAGAAGACAACTTTTGGGGTGACAAAAATGTTCTATATGTTATTTGGGGGGTTGGTTAGGTATATGTATATGGGTATTAGTCACTCAGTCATGTCTGACTCTTTGCAGCACCATGGACTGTATGTAGCCCGCCAGGCTCCTCTGTCTGTGGGACTCTCCAGGCCAGAATACTGGAGTGGGTTGCCATTTCCTTCTCCAGGGGATCTTTCCAACCCAGGGATTGAACCCAGGTCTCCTGCATTGCAGGCAATTGCTTTACCATCTGAGATACTTCACTGTCTGGTTAGGTATACACATTTGAAAGAGCTCATCCAGTTGTACACTGAAGATCTCTGACTATTATTGTATATAAATTTTACCTGAATGAAACTAAAATTTTAATTAGCAACAAAAATTCCATTATCCTTAGTTCAAGGGCATATATACCCCTATCTGGATTGTTTCACTAGAGAAAAATCTGTGAGGGATACTCAACAATCTTTGTGGTCTGGAAAGAATGTGGCAGAGGGGCCGGCAGTTTGCCCAAATGGCTGATGCAAAGCTCAAGACAACTGGCCTTAACGAAATCTTTCATGCAGGCTTAGAACGATGCTCATAACGTGTGACCGTGAAATCGTAACATCCCCACTGGAGCCTGTGTGTCATTAGAAATCCCATGCAGAGTGGACCAACAGCTCCCTCTAAGCCGCAAGAGCCCGAGGAATTGCTCAGCTGTTCTTTCAGGCAGTTCTGATTTCAATGGCAACTGGGTGAGGGGAAAAAAACCTCAGGTTTTCAGTATGGCAAAAACTCAGTCCAGTATAAAGGGCCCTGAAAGAGGAGCCCACAGACGAGACGACAGAATAATAGAGCCCATGCTCCCAGACCTGCTCTTCAGTATCCATCACCAGTTTAGTCCCAATTCTAGTTGAACTTCGGAACAGCTCTCACACAAAGTGATTAATTCAACCAACATGTGGTAAGTGTTTGCTGTGAACTACGTGTTGCGTCACATCCTTAGAATGCAGGTAAAAGACACATCTGATCCTTTAAAACTCAGAATGGGTACTTGTATGGCTATAACTGGGCTTCCCAGGTGGCACTAGTGGTAAAGACCCAGCCTGCCAATGCAGAAGATATAAGAGACATGGGTTCAATCCCTGGAGAAGAGCATGACAACCCACTCCAGTATTCATGCTATGGGCATAACTGAATCACTTTGCTGTACATCTGTAACTAACATATATCATTGTTAATCAACTATACTCCAATACAAAGTGAAAAATTTTTTTTAAAAATAAAGAAACTCAGTCTGATGCAATTAGCTGCTGTCACATCCCTCATCTAATTTGATCCTTACAATCTCTCTGAAAGGTAAGTAAAACAGGAAAACATTCCACTCTTATTTCACAAATGAGAAAGTTGAGGTTCAAGAGAAATTCCAACAATTTGCCCAAAGCCACATAGCAGTTAGTAAAGCTGAGATTTGAATTCAGGTGTTCTTGTGCTGTGGAGAAGGGAATGGCAACACACTCCAGTATTCTTGCCTGGAGAATCCAATGGACAGAGGAGCCCAGTGGGCTACAGTCCATGGGGTCAAAAAGAGTTGGACATGACAGGGTATCAGGGTTTTGGGGCTAGGTCCGGTGTTCTTTCCAATGCATGATGAAGATGTATATAAAACAGGTATGCATCTTTTCTCTACTATGAGGGTATTGACATCTTGGGTCTGAAGAATGTTGGAACTCATAAGAACAGAACTGGTAGGGAAGGAAAGGAATTGGGACCAGACTGTCCTTAGTTCTCAAGGAGCCATTCAGGGTGTTACCTTACACTGTCTGGCTGGACACAGGGAGCAGGCTTGGCCGAGAAAGGTCATCTGTGTGCACAGTGATGTGATCTGATGGATGGATGCTGGATATTTAACCAGGTAGGTAGTTGGAAGTTAATTAACTTCCATCCACTGTCCATCGACAGTGTCATTCATAAGTCCCTGATCTACAGGTGAGAGTCACAGGAGTCCCAACAAGACAGGGAGATCATCAGCGTCCCCACCAATTAGGAGCATGTTCAGAACAGCTCTCCACATCTCTGTCCAAGTTCTTGGTCGAAAGCAACAGATTCCGATTCTAGCTCCTTTAAGCAAAAAGTAATTTATTAAAAACACAGGTGGTTCACAAGTCTATGGAAAACGTGAGAACATTCAGCCCTCAGAAGGGAGAGGAATTTGGGCAATTCTGAGAATTCAGGTGGCAAGAACAAAGGGAAAAATCTCTTCCTAGAGTCAACTTCAGTTTTCTCTCCTTCTCTCTTCTCAACCAAGATTCAGCTTCCAAGGAGACAGACTAATGATGTAGCTTGGGCCGAGACAGACTAATGATGTAGCTTGGGCCGCTCACCTTCACTTTCGCAGGTGATAGACAGAGTGCCTTGAATAATGATCCCCAGAAAAATGCATGCACTGAAATGAAGAGTTGGTTTCTCAAAGGAAAATCAGAATGCTGCTAATCTGTTTCTAGAAGCAGTGATATGGATGCATGGTAGGCAAAAAAGCTTGGGTGACCACTACTGGATTCATAAGAAACTGATGAGTTAGGCAAGAAACCAACAAGGTTGGTCGCAGAGAACAGAACAGCAAGTAGAGCTCTTTAAAGCCCAGAACTCACCACAATGCACCAACTCCATGTAAACAGCAGCAAATATCTTTCTATTATAGACACCACTGAATTCTAAGCTAAGTTCATGAGCTATTTATTGCCTTACTCCAAAAGAGGCTCAGGAATTGGAAGAATTTGAGAGATGCAGATAGAATGATAATAACAATAGCCATAACATCTTGAAGAAGCTGAGAAAAACAGGAGCTGACCAGAAGGAAGTAAATGTAGTCTTCAGCTCACCCTATTTTGTAGAAGGTAGATAATAAGAATTAAATTACTTGGGGTTAAATAATCAGGCTGCTTATGTTACAGAAATACATGATGAAATACCTTTGAAGAGCACAGGAAGCAAAAAGAGCTGAAAATATTTAGTATCAGATACAATGTCATCAGAGAAAAATTATCTATTGATTTAAAATATGTACCATGATGTATCATTGAGAATGCTTTAGATTGTAAGCAATAGGAAACCTTCACTTACTCTGGAAACAAGAAAAAAGTTAATATGATTCTAAACAAGGTAAACAGAACTAGGGCAAGCTCCAGGAACAGTAAAATTACTGATTCAATGATACCATTATGGCTTAGACTAGCAGTTCCTAAAACTTTTGGTCTTAGGATCCCTTTGCACTGGTTATATGGCTTATATTTATTTGTTGTAGTAGAAACTAAAATTGAGGAATATTCAAGGTTGTTTTGGAAGAAGTACATGGGAGACATTTGGTCTTAAACAGATACTTTGTTACAAAAGGGAAAAGTATTTTAATAGCTTTTTCACAAATCGCTGATGTTCTTTGATAGTATACTCAAATTCAAGACCAATTTCCTGAAGATTAGTGATAATGTGGGTCTGAAACAATATCAAAAGCTTTTTATAGTCTATCATATAATATTAATATCCATCAGTGTATATCTTGCATCTTGAATGGACCTTTGCATCCTAAGTCGCTGGAGCTATGTCCGACTCTTCACAACCCCATGGACTGTAGCCCACCAGGCTCCTCTGTCCGTGGGATTCTCCAGGCAAGAATACTGGAGTGGGTTGCCACGCCTTCCTCTAGGGAATCTTCCTGACCCAGGGATTGAACCCACATCTCTTATGTCTCCTGCATTGGCAGGAGGGTTCTTTACCACTAGCACCACCTGGGAATCCCAAATGGACCTTTATCCCATGTATAATTTTGTAAAGTCACTGGTCATTTCAAAAATATTAGTTCACTGAGTTATGCACGTTTTTGAAATATTGACACATTTCATTATACCATGTCAAAATCATCAGATTAGTTAATATCACCACTGGTCTGAGAAAAGTCTTTAAATATTGGGAAACTATCAGTAAATATTGGGAAGCTGTCAAGTACATAAGCAAAATTTCCCAAAGTTCTAATTTTGTTCAAAAGCTTGACCTTATCGCTGATAACAGATACTATCCTTTGCTTTCCCTGAAGTGGTTCAGTTTGCTCAAGTTCACATAACACCTACCAAATACTTCAGGATAAGTAACCATAGTTTATTAATCATTTTTTCAAGTAAAAAAGAGCTGAAATAACTCACAATAACCCAACAATCACACAAGTGCTTTCCCTCAAGGTGATCGTCTTATGCAGAAAAGGGATTTATGAACACTTGTCAGTTTTTTCATACAGATATCAAAAGATGTGTATTCAAGGATCAAATGTTTTTAACTTTTTATTTTATATTGGAGTATAGCCAATTAACAGTCTTGTGATCGTTTCAGGTGAACAGCAAAGAGATTCAGCCATACATATACATGTATCCATTCTCCCCCAAACTCCCCTCCTCTGTGGGCTGCCATATAACATTGAGCAGAGTTCCAAGTGCTATATAGTAGGTTCAAGGATCAAATTTTAATAGGATTAAAATTATTTTGCTTCATTAAGGACATTAAGGGAATTCCCTGGCGGTCCAAGTGACTAGAACTTGGCGCTTTGCTGATGGCCCAGGGTTCAATCCCTGGTAGATGAACTCAGATCCCATAAGCTGTGCCTCATGGCCAAAAAGAAAGACATTTATGCAACTAGTTGGGTTTTTTGGTTGCTTTTTCTGCCCCCTGCAAGTAAGTGCCACTGACTTGATTGGCACTAAAGCACCAGCAGTTTTATCCATCAGCGTTTATGCACCATCCCTGCAAATGTCAGCTACAATTAAAAGAGCAGATAATGCCTTGTATAATTATGAAAATGGTTTGATCTCGTGAAACGACTTAAAGGCTCCTGGGGATAATACTAGGAGCACATCAGGATCTGGAGCACAGGGTGGGGTCACTTTACCCTGAATCACATGGGAGAGAAATAGATACCTAACCAAAACTAGGATTCCATGAGAAGGAAAGAAGGAATAATACTAATAGGAAACCAATAGTGTTCACTACACATGGACACATATATGTAAATCATAACACAGTTAATATGGTCAGCTGCTGTGGAATTAAACCAATAATGTAAATACCTTCCATGTGTTGCCAAGGCAACTACATATACACATGGAAAATATGAAGTTGGACCACTACCTCAGACCATATACAAAAGATAACTCAAAATAGATCAAAGACCTAAATATAAAAACTTAAAGTATAAAACTCTTAGGAGAAAACAAAGAAGTAAATTTTCATGGCTTTGGATTTGGTGATGATTTCTTCGATATGACACCAAAAACACAAGCAACAAAGGAAAATAGATAATGTTCTTCAAAATCAAAAACTTTTGTGCATCAAAGGACACCATTAGGAAAATGAAAAGACTATCAGCAGAACTGGAGAAATATATGAAAATCATTTATCAAATAAGGGTTAATGTTCAGGATATATAAAGAGCTCCTACAACTCAACAACAGAAAGACAAACAAGTCAATGAAAAAAATGGGCAAGAGATCTCAATAGACAGAGATACAAATGACTGAAAAGCACATGAAAAGATAATCAGTATCATTAGTCACTGGGAAAGTGCAAATCCAAACCAAAATGAGATACTACTTCATGCCCTGAAGGATGGCTATAATCAAAAAATTGGAAAATAATAAGTATTAGTGAGAATACAGAGACACTAGAACTCTCCCATATTGCTGGTGGAAAGGTAGATTAAGTGACTGGTTTCTAGGTAAAGCGGGGTGGGGCCAGTCATCCCAGACAAGCCAGCAATCTAACTTTGCTATGACACAAACCATTTAGAGCACAAACAGAAAAATGGTGGATGTGTAAAATGGTTCGGCTGCTGTGGGAAACAGTTTGGCAGTTCTTCCAAAAGTTAAACACAGAATTACCATGTGACCCAGAAATTCCATTCCCAATTATATACCCCAAAGAACTGAAGAAAACAGGTGTTCAAACAAAAACTTGTGCACAGATGTTCATAACTGCACTACTCACAGTTGCCAAAAGGTGGCACCACTCAAATGTCCACCAACCAATGCACGGATAAATGACGAATGGCAAGTCCATGCAATGGAATATTATTCAGCCATAAAAAGGAATGAAGTTCTGATACATATTACAACATGAGTGAACCCTGAAAACATGAAAGAAGCCAGACACAAAAGGACACATGTTGCATGAATTCCATTCATATAAAATGTCCAGAACAGACAGAAAGAGAAGGCAGATGAGTGATGCTCAGGGCTGGGGGAGGGGGCAATGGAGGCTGACTGCTTAACAAGGTTGTGATTTCAACCTTCTGAAACTAGATGATGATGATGACCGCACAACACTGTGAATGTACCAAAAGCCACTGAACCGTATACTTTAAAATGGTTCAATGGTGAATTTCATGTTATATGATGTAACCACAATTCAAAGAAAAAAAAATCCTCTGAAAAAAAAAAATCTCCCCTAAGGTTGTATAATAACAAATGAGTCCCAGGGACAGTTGAGCGAGTGAACGAGCATGGCGCTGTAAGTCTGTAGTCCTGTCACTAGTTTAGAAACTAACATGCCAACTACGAATTGGCACTTACCAAGAGCATTGCCAATGCCTGAACCACAAAGGTGGTTGCTACCTGTCTCTATGGAGATCGAACCCCGTGCTGCTATAGCTGTTGACCTTCAACAACCCCGGAAGGAGTTTAGGGTGAAGTGAGGCACTCTGCTCCAGGGAATCTGGTGGGACAGGTCTTCAGAGAGTTGGATGTTTTTAGGAACAGATTTTATGATCTCAATCCTTGCATCACCGCATATCTAGAGAATGACTAAATCCCTTCATGGTGATATCAGATCCTCATGACTAACAAAAAGCCTTTCGTAAAATGAGTGCTTCATGGCACTACTGAACTCCCCCTTTACCAAAACCTTATATATTGTCTTTCGCCCACCGCCGCCTTGGAGCAGCCTCTCAGAGCTAACTGAGATGCTGCCTCCCGGGCTGCAGTCCTCATTTTGCCCCAAATAAAACTTAACTCACAACTCTCAAGTTGTACATCTTTTTTCAGTCAACAAACAAAATCCTAAAGACACTACGAAAAGTCTACCAGAGCCCATCAAGGAATTCGGAAGAGTTGCAAGATACAAAATTAATATACAGAAATCTGTGGCATTTCTCTACACTATCAATGAAGTATCAGAAAGAGAAATTACGAAAATAGAAAGAAACACAATGCATTAGGTTTGACCCCTACAAGGAAAGCAGTATACTGACAATCACAGGGCTTCTAATAAACTTGACTGCAAAAGCCTTGAGACAGATTGACACAGCTGTCTTTGTATGCACAAACATATTGACTGGAAAAAATCAGAAAGCACACCCTGCGGGAAAAGGAGATGGAGCAAATCAAAGCACATCAAAGCACACAGATATCACAGTTAAAACGCACTTTGAAAATATTCTCATTTTAGACACTTTTTTTAAAAATGGAAGTTCCAGAAAAGTTATGACCTGCTTAAGGGAACATGGCTGGTTAGTGGGAGAACGTGGCCCAAGAGAACAAATGTCCTGTGTCTTTCTACCTCCTGATCTTCACAGTCAGGGCAATTCCTTAAATATCTTTTAGAACTGCTGCGATCTGAAAGCTTGTTAAGCCAGGGATGACGTATTTTCCCTGCATGTCCCCTCAAACTCACATACAAAGAGAAGCCTGCTATCTACATTTTTATAGGAGCTCTTATCTTTGTGCTTTAAATGCTGGTTTGTGTCATAGCCAAGTTAGATTGCTAGCTTATCTGGGACAACTCGCCCCACCCCACTTTACCCAGAAACCAGTCACCAAACCTACCAGTCCTCACTTTGGAATGTCTGGTGAACCAGAGCACACCTCTCTTCCCATCATGATTCCCTAACCTTCCACTTGGACGACTTCAGATAAGTACCCAGAGTTACCTATGGCTGCATCCGACACTGACTCCAGAGGCTCGTGAGACTTAGATGGGAACAGAGATTGTTCCCTTGCAAAGGTCGGAGAATCTGGGTCTGGCTCCAGCTTTACAGTGGCCATGAAAGTAAGCTGTAAATTAGCTTAAAAGACTCTGACCCCAACAATGGCAACTGTGACAAAGTCTTGACACTTTATTCCTTCAGATGCGCAGAGAACAATTTCGACTTCGTGTTACAAACAACACTGAATTCTCTGGTTTCCTTGGCAACCTGCAGTTCTGCCCTCAGTAATAGTCAAAGACTAGAGGCTCCCATTTGCTTCTAGCTCTAAAAATTCTCATTCTATGAATATCTGGGGGTTTAAGAGAGCCTACTAAAGGGAGACTGATGCAAAAGTCTTAAACTTAACTCTTAAGCTATTGAGCTTAAACTCCTTAACTTAAATGACTAAAATAGATGCAGGAACAAAGATGGCTTGCTGCTTTGACTGGTGGAGGTAATCTCATGGAATTCAGGGAAAAGATAGACTGTGTTTCTCCACAGGCAGAACAGGATATCAACAGTAATCCTAAATTAACTGAACTTCAAATTATGCTTCACTCATTCTGTTAACAGGGCAGAGTAATGAGTACATAGTGTTAAAAAGTTTTCTTTCTAGAATGGCTGCAAACTATGAATTTTCAGGAATTTGTCATGTTTCAGGGAAAACCTCCCTTTCTAGCACCTTTCTCCACTAATGCTTGATGAGCTGTTACTGTTTGCACTGTTAAGGGCATCAACTTGAAGCACAGACATTCAGACCACAGAGCAGAGGTTCACACTGGATCTGATCTGGAGGGACAAGAGGAAACGTAGGAGAAATGTCAAAGAGCAGCTTGAAGCTCCTAGCATCTACTGTCACAGACCATTGTTCTTATAGAGCACAGTAGACTGTGACCAACAGTCTTGAGCAAGAAAAACTGAGTGTGCTGTTCTCTCATCTCCTAGATATGTGTGGTTTGCACTGAGGGAATACAGATGAAATCCACGAATCCCTTGCTTAGGGCCCCTTTGGTTTTCTGTTCCTGTCATTTTCTCTTTTGATCCCAACGTCTCCCCACAGAGCTCAGGAGAAAGGTGTGTGTGTATATCACAAATAAGCCAAGCAGACAATGTCAGGGGATCTCACCACCATCCCTGAGAGCATAACAAAGTCACTAAGGGAGACAAGACACCTTCTGCCAGAGGCTAAGTCTCGCCTACACGTAGCCTTCTCCAGGTCCCCCCAGGCCCAAGAAGAGCAAGTACCCAAGTTCTGGACTGAAGAAGGGCAGAGAGCAAACCAAATCCGCCTTTGCCGCTGCTACAAGCTAGGTGAGGGAGCACAGCTCCAGGCCTGCGAACCCCAGTCCAAGGTCCACCCCCCTTGCAGGGGAACATGGCATCTGCAAATATAGTTCTGGGTGGCAGCTTCCCGCCGATCTGGAAAGAAAATGAAAACCATGAATAAATCCTACCCATGCACACTCGTGAGCTGTGGGAGATTGTTCCTACCAGTCAATGAACACAGACCAACCACTGCCACCCACTCTCCAAGGACTCGCTCACCTCAGACCGCAGAGGAAGGGCTGGGCTAAGAGGCCGGCTGTATTGAGGGAAATTCTCCTCAGCGCTGTCTGGCGCAAACATGGGATCTGGCTCCCATGTTTGTCAACCCTTCAAACAAATGAAGTGATGGACACGTGTTTGAGCAAGCTCTGGGCGTTGGTGGTGGACAGGGAAGCCTGGCATGCTGCACTCCATGGGATCGGCAAAGAGTCGGACGTGACTGAGCAACTGAACTGAAGACAAATTAACACTCACGAAGGTTAGGAAACCTTACTAAATCTTGCCAGTTTAGGAAACAGTAATACCTCAGACTTCCCCGGTGGTCCACTGGGTTAAGACTCTGCACTCCCAATGGAGGGGGCACAGGTTCGAACCCTGGTCGGAGAACTAGATCCCGCTTGCCACACAGCATGGCAAAAAGAAAAAAGAAAGAAAGGAAAGAAAAGGAAAGAAAATAGGCATATCTCAAAGACTGGGTCCCCTGCCTGCCAAGCTTTGGGTTTTAAAGGCGGTTCACCTCAAGATTTGCGTCCCCCACACCCTGAGCCCGAAGGTCTGGGTGGACTCCTGCACAGGCGTGCGTCCTGGGGCCGGGTGGCTGCCCCCTCCCACGCTGCCGCCAGTGTTTGCGGGATCCTTGAGCTGCTGACTATTAAGCCTCACCCGGATGTGCCCGGGCTTCCCTGGTGGCTCAGACGATAAAGCGACTGCCTGCAATGTGGGAGACCAGGGTTCAATCCCTGGGTCGGGAAGATCCCCTGGAGAAGGAAATGGCAGCCCACTCCAGTATTCTTGCCTGAAAAATTCCAAGGACTGAGGAACCTCTGCACAGCCCTTCTGTCCATCCTCCGCCCCCTCCCCGCTCCTCCCTCCTTGGATTAATTACTGAAGCTAGACCTCTCGCCTTGAGTGATGCTGGCACTTCACCCACAGCGGCAAAGAGAGCTGGCAGGAAATGTGTCCCCGCCGCTGGCACTGGCCTGGCCTGGCCCAGCAAGGATCCCCATCAGAACCCCTTGCCCCCGCCACCCTCTGGGCCCTTTGCCTCAGCTCTTCTCAGCATCCTCCCCTCTTGTACTTTGCCTTCATCTTTCCCTGACTGGCTTCTTTGTTCTGTCTCAGGTCTTACTTTCCTTCCTCTTCCTCTCTCTCTGTCGAGGTGTTTGGGTTTTTGGTTGTTTTTTTTTTTTTTTCCTGCCTTGTTTTTCCCTCTCTTCTTCCAGCTTCTTTCCCTCTCTCTACACATAACTGTAATCTGGTTGGTGGGTTTTGTACAACAGCTTCCTAAAAACCCCTCATGTGGCAACGTCCAGCCCCGATTCTCCCTCCACTCTCAGCAAAGTGACCGCTGTATGTCACTCCCCGATTCGAGACCTTGTATGCCTTCCCAGTGCCTGCAGAACGGAATCCAAACTCATCACCTGCTGGTTGGTTCAATTATAGATTGGTTCAGCCAATGAATCAATCTAGTTACTGAGCACCTACCCTGAGCAGATACTGTACCAGGAGCTGGAGAAGAAGTAATACAGAAAAAAAAAAAAAGAATATTTACAAATGAAACAATGTCTGAGATTTGCTTCAAAATAATCCCAGAGATGGAGGAGGCGGAAGCTGGTAGAGCAGAAGATGTGTTGAGAACATGACTGACCATGAGCTGTAATTACTGAAGCTGCATGCTGAGTCTAGGGTTTATTATGTTATTCTCTCTACTTCAGCATATGTTGGACATTTTTTCTGTTAAAAATTCTTTAGTGGCTCAGTGGTTAAGGTTCTGCCTTAAAACGCAAGCGACACAGGTTCAATCCCTGGTCGGGGAACGAAGATCCCACATGTTGAGGAGTAACTAAGTCTAGTGGAGGTAAGGAGAGAATCCAGAGCACCCCCAACGAAAACCCAGTGCAGCAAAAGATCTGTGTGTGTGTGTGTGTGTGTGTGTGTGTGTAAGGAGTGAAGTGAACTGAGAAGTCCCTGGCTTCCCTTGTCTCTCCACTCTCCATGGCTCCACGCTCCAGCCATAGGAACATTCAGCCCCTCAGAGCCCCGTACTGAATACCCAGGCAGTCACATGCTCCAACTTCCACTCAGAATCCCATTTTCTCCATCTTCCCTTCCTTATCTTAGCTGACTCCACTCAACCTTTGAGCCCAGCCCGGCTTAAACAAACAGCATTTGCTCTGGGAGGTCCTCCCTGACACCTCTGGACCAAGCGGGGCCTGCTTGGGCCCCCACCCCCACCCCATCCCAGGGCGCCTTATCATAACACCATTACAACCTGTTGTAAGTGCTGTCCCCTTGAACTGTCTGCCTTTCCCAGCTAAGCTACAAGCTCTGTGCACAGGCATGTTTCTGTCTTTCTCTGTTTTATCCCCAGAGCCCAGCACACATTAGACAATCAGTAAACATTCACAGAATGAGTCAATAAAAAAAATTGTGCAGTCTCTAACAGAGCTGCTGGCCCAAACCTGGCCTTGTGTAGGGTCTAACAGGGCTTCCCTGGTGGCTCAGGTGGTAAAGAGTCTGCCTGAAATGCAGGAGACCTGGGTTTGATCCCTGGGTCAGGAAGATACGCTGGAGGAGGGCATGGCAAGGCACTCTAGAATTCTGGCGGGCTACCGTCCATGGGGATGCAGAGTCGGACACGACTGAGCGACTAAGCACAGCACAGGGTCTGATGAGGTGAGGGGGAGAGAGAGCGGGAGGTATTAAAATATTTTAATACTGTTAAATGAAATGAGGGAAAGAAAGACCCTTCTTATCCCATGAGCTTACTCTGCAAGCAAAAGAAGTTCTGAGTAATATCGGTAGCTTCAGATATAAAATGTTGGCAGCATAATCTCCTTTGATTTGTTCAGAGGAGTACTAACCTATCTAACCAAGGAGTAGTTATTGTATATATAAAAATAGAAACATCTTTATGTACATGCCTTTGCGAAGTCTTCCTTCAGCTTCATCTTCTTCGGCGTTACTGGTTGGGGCATAGGCTTGGATTACCGTGATATTGAATGGTTTGCCTTGAAAACGAACAGAGATCATCTTGTCATTTTTGAGATTGCATCCAAGCACTGCATTTCGGACTCTTTTGTTGACCATGATGGCTACTCCACTTCTTCTACTGGATTCCTGCCCACAGGAGTAGATATAATGGTCATCTGAGTTAAATTCACCCATTTCTCCATTGCTGCCCTGCAAATAAATTCTTCAGTACCATTTTTCTAGACTCTATATTTATGCATTAGTATACGATATTTATCTTTCTCTTTCTGAATTACTTCACCCTGTATAACAGGCTCTAGGTTCATCTACCTCATTAGAACTGACTCAAATGCATTCCTTTTATGGCTGAGCAATATCCCATTGTGTATATATGTACCACAACTTCTTTATCCATTCATCTGTTGATGGACATCTAGGTTGCTTTCATGTTACAAAGTCCCTAGCTATTGTAAATAGTGCTGCAATGAAGAATGGGGTGCATATGCCTTTCTCAATTTTGTTAACCTGCTTTTTTTAAACAGCTGTTTATGTTTTAACGTTTTGGTTTTTTGGCCCCGAGGCATGTGGAATCGTAGCTCCCCAACCAGGGATCAAACCCACACCCCCTGCATTAGAAAGTGAAGTCTTAACCCCTGGACCACAGGGACATCCTTAAAAAAGTTATATGTGGTAAAATAGATATAACACGAGGTTCGCTCACTTAATCACTTTTAAATGTTTAATTCAGTGGCATTAAGTATATTCACAATGTTGTGTAACCATGACCACTATCTGTTTCCAAAACTCATCACTCCAAACAGAAACCCTATAAATATTGCACAATAACTACCCGTTTCCCTCTCCCAGCCCTGATAACTTCTACTTTCTGTTTCTATGAACTTGTCTATTTGAGATACTTCGTATAAGTGGAATCATGCAATACTTGCTTTTTTGTGTCTGACTTCTTCCACTCAGTATATTTTCAAGGTACATCCATGTTGTGTCATGTATTAAAATTTCATTTTTATGGCTGAACAATATTCCACCGTATGTATATACCACAGTTGATCCATTCATCTGTTCATGAGCACGTCGGCTGTTTTCACATTTTAGCTATTGTGAATAATGCTGCTGCTATTAAAATGCCTAGCAACTCTGTGCTGTGTGTGCTTAGTCACTCATTCATGTCTGACTCTTTTCTACCCCATGGACTGTAGCCTGCCAGACTCCTCTGTCCATGGGGATTCTCCAGGCAAGAATACTGAAATGGGTTGCCATGCCCTCCTCCAGGGGGTCTTCCCAACCCAGGGATCAAACCCAGGTCTCCTGCATTACAGGTGGATTCTTTACTGTGTGAGCCACCAGGGAAGTCCCTAGCAACTCTAATTGTCTTAACTACAAAAGAATGGTATTTAATCTGTTCTTATAATTCACTTTTGTTATAAACATTCTAATTTCTTATAAATATATACATGGAAATTACTACATTCTTTTTGAATAATCAGCTTTAAACAGAATATCAAGCTATCTTAATTTATTTTAACCTTAGTCCAGGATTTATCTGAGGAAGTCTATAAAATACAGAAGGATCAAAATAGGTTTATTTAAAAAAGAGGAGATTTAGAGAATAAGCAAGGATGGTATTGTGAAACAAAGCCAGGGATAACACACAAAAATATAATATGCCAGAGATTATTGCAAAGTTGATAGGTCAGAATTCCTAAGCTTCCCAGTGACCAAAGAATCAGTCATAAGAGTCATAGGGTGTGTAAGATAAGCAAGCATTCATTAATGAGGTGCATTTCAGGGCAAGTATACCGATGTCCACAGCTTAACTTAAAATTCATTAAAAAAAAAAAAAATAAGGATGGCCTAAGACTTCCCTGGTGGTCCAGTGGCTAAGACTCCACTCTCTCGATGCAGAGGCTCTGGTTCAGTCCTGGTCAGGGAATTAGAGCCCACGTGTGGCAACTAAGGGTTCACATGCAGCAACTAAGACTCTGAATGCCAAAACGAAGATCAAAGGTCCCGTGTACCGCAACTGAGACCCAGTTCAGGCGAAATAAACAAACAAATAAGTATTTAAAACGTAAGGATGGACAGAGGGTTAGGGGTATGTATGATATGTGACAAAGCAAGTAAAGTAACAAGTGAATGGTGAAATCTCCATGCGGATAGACAGTGATAATACTGTAAACACCCTTCAGCTTTCCTGGTTGATTGAAAGTTTTTGCCCTGAAAAAACCCCAAAGAAGTCAGAGACTTTAACCAAGACTCTTATCCAAAGTTACGACCACCCTATTTCTGCTTAGAAACAGGCCAAAGTAAAAAAAAAAAAAATCTAACGATAATAATTCTTTTAAAAAGAGTCTTAAAAGAATCCTAGGTATCCTTGGGATGGATTTTTATTACCAACCCAGGATGGGCTCTAAAAGTGTTTCTTAGCAGTGTTTGTCAGTCATTTGTAAATATTCAAATGAGATAGATCATAAAATATAAACATCAGGGGCCATGTTCATACGCGACACGACCACTGCAGTGTTAGGGAAAATCCACCAGGGGGCAGAGAAACGGAATCATGAAAAATGTGCACGTTTCTAATTTAAGTGAATAAGGGAAAATATCTTCTTACTTCTGCTAACAGAAAAGCTTTGCAGGCTTTTAACATGAAATTCATTATACAAGACACAGAACTAAATGTGCAGTCTAAATCTGAACTCCAACCTATGCCTGAGGATGTTTGCTTTATTAAGAAAATGGTGCTTATTCTAATTTGCTATGCTCATTGGCACAATTTCTCTCTCTTTCAGAGGTTATCTTTTATTTATGTGTGAGAGAATGACTATGCAGTTATCCTTTCTCACTGCTCACATGAGGAGCCAAAGCGCATCCATCAACCTCATTGGTCTCACAGAGCTTCCAGCCTCCCCTCTATCGCATCCATCACCCTCTTTGTTCTCACAGCACTTTCTGCCTCCCCTCTATCGCCAGAACTTTGGAACCACAGAGTTTCTAAATTATTTACCACTGTTAACAGATCTTTAAATACTCCGCCTCCCAAATGCTTAACTTGCTGTGATGATGATTTCAAAGTGCCTATATAAAAAGAAAAAGAAAAAATATTCCCCCTGGGGGAAGGGATAGCTAGGGAGTTTGGGATGACATGTGCATTTAAAACAGGTAACAAACAAGGACCTACCCTATAGACCTTTACTCAGTGTTATGTGGCAACCTGGATGGGAGGGGAGCTGGGAAGAGAATGGATACCTGTGTGTATAGCTGTAGATATAGATATTTATGGCTGAGTTGCTCTTCTGTGCACCTGAAACCATCACAACATTTTTAATCAGCTATACTCCAATATAAAATAAAAAGTTTTTTTAAAAATACTCTCCACATGTACTTGCAAAGAGGCTAATATGTAGACTAGACAATCTGAATTATTCATAGAAATCAACATGAATTTTATATATAAGATCAAGCTCCTGATTCCATTTGAGCAGACTTTGATTTGTTTTCTGTAATTTTCCAGAGGGATTTTTTAATTGGTCTGCACATTGAATTAACACAATCCTTCTCCATTTCCCTCCTCTGATATATGCTTTAAGATGGCAATGAAGCAATGACGAGTTAAGAAAATATCAACAGTTGCCTAACTTATTTTTTGTCTGGAAGGAAGAAGAGGATGAATAAGAAAACAGAAATAAGACTGGGGAGCCAAGAATTCTCTTTAGCAAATACACTGATCCTCTTTTTGGAGGATGGAAAATCACTCTTAGTAACTCTGCTGATGCATCACACTACCAGGATGCTCAAGAGATTTTTGACATAAAGGAGTCAGTGACATGGCCTGTGGAGTATTCAGCTGTGTGTGCATGCTCAGCCACTCAGTCATGTCCAACTCTTTGTGACCCCATGGACTGTCGCCTGCCAGGCTCCTCTGCCTGTGGAATTTTCCAGGCAAGAATGCTGGAGTGGGTTGCCATTTTCTCCTCCAGAGATTGAACCCAATCCAGGGATTGAACCCACATCTCCTGCATTGCAGACAGATTCTTTACCGCGAGCCACTGGGAAAGTCCCTGGAGTACTCAGTTTTAAGATGCAAAATATCAACCAACTGCTCTCTAAAACTAACTGCATTGATACTACCAAAACCCTGATTTAATATTAAAATCCTATAGCCTGTCTAATGTTTTGTTGAAAGTACATCAGGCCTTTTTTTTTTAACCTGACAAATGCCATCCTCTGGGAACAGAAGGTGAGAACATTCTCACCATCTCAGGGCTTTTGAATCTCCGTTTGACTTGTCTAGCAAGTCGACTCATCCCTTTCCTAACTAGGCGGGGACCAGGCATATTGGTGTTGTTTAGAATCACACCCTGCTTCAGATGCTTATGCAGCTGCATTTCCAATATTTTGGACCTGCTGCTGTCAGTCACATTTCAATACGTGTTTATGATCTGCAGTTTTAACTCTGCCACTTCTTGGTCACAGTTCAGGCTGGAAATGCTGTGCCAGCTGAAAAATACACTGCAATTACAATAATAATATAATAGCAAAAGATAGCTTGTCTGACAATTAAAAAACTTAGGATCATCATGTTACAGCAAATTTTATTGAACAGCAAGAAAAATCAGGGATTAGAATATGTAGATTTCCTCAAAAACTTTTGATCTCAAAATATGAAAAGTTATCTTCCTATTTCTTTCAATTTCTTTCTTTCTTTCTTTCCCCATATCATTTTCCCCCAAACTTAAAACATTTCTTTCTTTTTTTTTTAAAAAGCCAATTTTCAACTTTTTTATAATTAGGTTTTAGTCTATACAACTGTTTTTTAACATTGTACACTGTCTTTCCCTCCAGTTAATTGGGTTATTTTGTAAGCCAGTCAACTACTTGCAGTGAATATATACCATCAGACAAAATATTGGCTTCTGCTAAGTATCACGGAGATGTTGTTATTCATACAAAAAAATGTAATAAGGGGGACTTCCCTGGTGGTCCAATGGCTAAGACTCTGAGCTCCAAAGCTGGGGGCCTACGTTTGATCCTTCTTCAGGGTACTAGATCCCACATGCCACAACTAACAGTTCACATGCTTCAACTAAAGATCCTGCATGACTCAACGAAGACCCAGTACAGTCAAATAAATTAAAAAAAAATAATAAATCTAATGACAAAGCATAATGAGGTAGCACACCTTGCCCAGCTGATGAAAAAAAAAAATTACATCTCCTAAACAGAGTGATAAGTAAGGATAATTGGCTAGATTCTAAGGCTAAGGGGACAAGGCCTTGTATCTAGTTCCCTGGAGGGCCAGATAATCATGCACTATTATGATCACAGTTTCTAGTGAGCCAAACATCTGACACAAGTAAGTCATAAATCAAAAGATGGATGAGGGAAGAGAAGGATCTGTGTATACCCATCCATACCCACTGACAGTAAGACAGCTGAAAGCACAACTCCTACTAAGGCCAATCGGCGGTGAAAGGACACACTAAGGAAGGTTGATACGAACACACATGTACCTTGGAAATTTCAACTAGGCCAAGTATGATGGAGTGTCCTGATGACTACACTGGGTGAACCCACACATTGAATTGCATCTGTCCCAAATGACACATCATTTGTTTATTAAAGACATCCTTCTCTTATTTGTACTTGAAATTCCGAGCCACTAAAGATAGCTCTCTTTAAGGTTAACCAATTCATGTTCCTTGTTGCCTTTCTGAAATTATAAGAAGAAAAAAAAAAATTAAATGTCAGCTAAATAAAACTAACAGTTAAGTATTTGGGTACTCCAAATCTACTTTGGGAAAAAAGAAGTGCATAAAATATAAATTTTCTCATATATCATACTTAAAGTTATAATCATATTTTAAAAATCCAACTGTTACTCCAAGTCCCTCATTTTTTTCAGATTAAAAAACAAGAGCCAGAGATGATAAGCGATTTCCCTGTGCAACCCAGATAAGGGCTGTAAGTAGTAGTAAGCAGTAACAGGGTATGGTCATGACAACAGAAAGAACAGTGGTGCCCACATTAGCCACTGCAAGTTTGAGGCCTGGTATCAGCGGTTCTCAGCCAAAGGGCAGAGGGATTCTCCACCCTGGAATCCATTCCTGAGTCAGTATGGTGTGGGGAGGCAAGGCCAAGTTTGGAATCAGGTAGATATGGATTCTCAGTCCTAGCTCTTTTACTTACTAGTTCTCCTTCTGTGTGATGATAAGAAAATTAATTTCTTGGAGTCTCAGGTTCTTCATCAATAAACTGGGACAATCAATGACTTCCCTGGTGGTCCAGTGGTTGAGAATCTGCCTTCCAATGTAGGGGACACGAGTTCAGTCCTTGGACAGGAAAGTGAGATCCCACATGTTGCAAAGCAACTAAGCCTGCAGGATGCGAACTACAGAGTCCACGAGCTCTGGTCCCATGTGCCACATGCACCGCAACAAAGAGCCCACCTGCCACAGTGAAGCCCTAAGGCAGCCAACAATAAAATTTAAAAAAAAATCAGACAATCAGACATACTGTGAAGGTCTGATGTGAGGGTTAGAGCCACCCAGTATGAGCCCAAATCATAGCTGTCATTATTTATTATCACTAAGAGGCTTTGAGCAATAACGAATTTTATGTGAGAAGATAATCCTGGGGACCCAGCTTCAGCAGGGCTTGTTCTATGGCTATTTGTTCCAGGAGAAACATGTCAGAGCTGCAGTGATTACCTGTCCTCCTCCCTACCTCCACATGCCTTTGTAACCCTGTACTATGAGTCATTTGCTTTGAGCACTTGGTCTAGTCTAGAAGTCTGGTGTGTGATCACGAAGCAAAGCTACATGGCCCACATGGGGACTGAGATAGAAGTCTGGGTGATCCTTTGTAAGATGTCCTAAGCTAGTGAACCAACAAACCAACCAGTACTCTATGGAGCATGTGTAATAAGGAAGAACATTTTGTATTCGATTGCAAACATTTTGTATTCTATTACAAGTTAATCACTAAAGGGATGTTGCCTGTAAGCGTAAATCATACATAATGGCCCATCTCTGGGAACTCTGATTCAGAAATAATAAGCATTAAGCTAAAACACTTTCCTTTAGCTCAATGAAACATTCTGACCAGGCCCACCTGTAGATGACGGAGGCTGATGGGAGCCAGGAAGTGTTTAATTTTATCCCCTTCCTTTTTAGTATAAAAGAAGCCTGATTTCTAATTCAGGTAAGATGGTTCTTTGAGGGTCAGGAGCCCATCATCTTCTCAGTTTTCCTGCTTTCTTCATAAAGTCCTCATTCCTTGCACCAACAACTGAACTTTCCATTATTCCCTGATGGCACAGTGGAAAAGAATATGCCTGCTAATGCAGAGGACACAGGTTCGATCCCTTGTCAGGGAAGATTCCACATGCCACCGCGGAGCAACTAAGCCCAGGAGCCACCACTATAAAACCCACCCTCTAGGGCCCATGAGCCACACCTACTGAAGCCCACACGTCTAGAGCCTGTGCTTCACGACGAGAGAAGCCACTGCAAAGAGAAGCTCATGCGCTGCAGCAAAGAATAGTCCTCCCCGCTGGGTGCAACAGGAGAAAGCCGGTGCAAAGCAGTGACGATCCACCACAGCCAAAAATTAAAAAGTAAATAATTAACGCAGGACAAGCTTAGACTTGGTAACACATGGAGGACATGCACCACCTCCCTCTTCCCAGTTCACACAGACAACAAAACTGAACGTACGCCGCTATCTCATTTGTACCAGTGGGTTTTTTTTTTTAAATAAGAATTTATATGTGAGGTTTCTTTAAATCACATAACATTAAGTTCCTTTGGATTTTTTTTAATGTTTTTTGATGTTTTTTTCATTTCCACCTCTGACCTAAGCGAATTCTATGCTTATAAATCTATTGACCAACTTAGAACAACTGGAGTTTAATTTTTTTGAGCAAAAATACAGGAAAATCTCAGCCATTATGAAACTACAGGGAATGTCACACTGGATACATGTTTTCATTAGCAATCAACAGTTAGTACTTCCAAACACTAGAGTTTTTCCCATGGGATTATAATTTTTAGAGGTGACAGAATGAAGATACAGAAAGGTCAATGCCATTGAAAGAATTGATGACTCACGTCTCCAGAGAGAACAGGGCATGCCATAGCACTTGGGGCTACTTGGGGATCACTTGATTTTGGTCAGGAGGCAGAGCAGGAGCAAGGGGTTGTGGGGTAGGGGAAAGTCTAGACCAGAGCCCTCACTGGTGTTTGCGTGGGAATGGCAAGGTAGGGCAGAGGGGACATTTTAGAATTAGCCGATACGAATGATTCTAGCACTTTGGGTGAAAGGAGTGGTCTCTAGTTGCCAGGTTCCTGGCCCTGGGATGACTTAGGTTGGGGAAATATTGATTTGGGGTGTAATTTAGGTGAGAGAGTGGTTGAGGGTGTTGCATCCAACAGGCGTATTCCTAGGCAAGTTGTTACTACCTTTGGGAATTAGTTAGATCTGGGATGTGCAGTCTCTAGCTGGGGCTAGAAGGCCCCCCACATATTAAAGCTTCATAATAGACATAAAATAAAACATGATTAATACAGCCATGGAAGTTTCAAGCTAGTATTTTCCCTTTCATGCTACTTTTTACTCATCACTTAGTGCTCTTCTATGGAATTTAGAAATTACATTTTCATTTTTTGTGCCAATAGCAAGCAGCCTTGATTTCAGATTTTCATCTGGATGAAGTTTGCAGTGATTTTTATGTTGCCTTTCATAAAGAGTTCTTTTAAAAGACTCTTAAATTCATGTTGAGTCCTTAAGTTCAAAAGCTAGGAGTCTTGGACGTCACTCAGACCAGCTCTTTCATTTTATATCTGGGGAATCAGTCATTAAAAATTCTTCTGAGTCTTAATGGCTTTACTACTATAAAATCAAATTTAGACTATAATTAAGCATATAATTAAAAGCATCAGTAACCATTCTCAGCCAAAAAGTGGTTAAGTTTCAGAGCGTAAGTAAACTTTTTTTTTCTTTCTCTTTTCTTTTCTTCTCCAAAGTGATAGTTCAAAGTGGAGACATTACAAAAAAGTATCTGCAGATCATTAGAAGTTAGGAAAAAACTACAAAAGTTATTCTTAGGACAGATTTCTCTCTATGGGATCATCCCCACATCACTAGGGCACTCAGCGGACTTCAGACAACATCAAGACCACTGACCATACAGGAGAGCTTTACAGCTGAAACCAAAGCAAAGGCCCTCAGTCAATAGGTAATGAATCTGTGTCTGGAGAAGGACTCACTCCTCTCTTGACTCTGTTTTATTTTGGTTTTCCCCCTGCATAAGAGTAATAATGGAAAGACAGCAGGCCAGGCACATTAAATTTGGATACTCTCTTCTCCTCTGCTCATTCAGCTGTTCTGCCTCATTCAGAGTCTCATGATAAGGATGGCATGCAGAGAACTAGAAAAATGAAGTGGGGCAACCTGGGGCATGTCCTCACGGGGCGAGAAAAGCGGAGACTAACTGCAGGGGATGCCAAGGGTGCTTCACGTTCATTTCTTTTTCTGAAGCACTGTGATGACAAACATATTGCCTGAAAACAAACATGGATAGAAAAATATTTGAAATATAAATCATTTCATTAATAGAGTTTTTGTTTTATCGCAGTAATATATGCACACAGTTTAAAGATCCCACTAGTCCTACAAGACTGGTTATGAAAAATAGCACTTTCCGACCTGCCAAATTGTCTTTTCAGCCACAGCTACTCGTAATTCTTTCAGTTGATTCTTTTGGTATTTATCTCTATATCTTTGAATAGCATTTTTATACTACTATTTCTTGAAAGTTTTTTTCCCCAGTGTTGGGCATTATCTAGGGACTTGAGAATTTCATTCTCTTTCAGCCCACCCCCCTACATGGCCTCACTACACAGAGCTCTCTCATTCCCTCATCTTCCCAGGAAAGTTACATATGCATCAGTAGTCGTAACTGTGATTGGACCCATATTTACATTATTATTATTATATAAATACTATTCATAGTACTCTCTCTGATACTTAGGAGGGCTCCTAACAGAGTTTGGAGGGATCACCCAGGCATAGATTCATTCAACAGGTATTTATTGGATGCCTACAGCATTCCAGACACCATGCGCAATGCTGACTACACACGACGTGAGGGCGGTTGAGGGGATGGGAGTGAAAACAACTCATGGAAAACCTACCCTAAACGTGCAGGTCAGTGGCCCACTCTGTGAGGAATGACAGGAGTCACAATCAAGCTTTTCTACTTCCTAGCTGTGCAATCTTGGGTCATTTACTTACCTATTTTGAACCTTAATTACCTAAGAGTTGTTGGCAGGATTAAATGAACCAAAATATGTAAAGCCTGTGTAAAAGTGCCTGGTAGATAGTAGGAACTATTGAATATGTAAGTATGAAAGGTTTTTATTATTTTAGGAGTCACATGGAAAGGAGATTTTTAAGTATATTTTATTTATATATATAATATACCCACACATGTGCCTGTATAGATGTATATACACATATGTATTCTCACTATATCGCACAGTGTAAGTCCTAAGGATGAAATGTACAGGGTGTTATGAGAGCATTTCTAAACAAGAGGAATCCTCGTTTAGATGGGGGCCCAAGAAAGGAAGGCTTCTCTGAGAACATGACATTTCTGCTGGGATTTTTCTACTAGAAAGTAGACAGAGCACAGATCTCAAGTCCCCAAGATTGCAAAGAACTTGATCGGGTTGAGGAACTGAAAGACCACTGAGGCAGGAGCACAGCAAGAAAGAAAAGTAGCAAGAGCCCAGACATGGTTTTGTGAGCCACGAGAGTTTGATTTCATCCTGTGTGCCATGGACAGCTAGTGAAGAGCTTTAAGCACAGAAGTATCCTGAGCACTTCATGGCAAATAGATGGGGAAGCAATGGAAACAATGACAGACTTTATTTTCTTGGGTTCCAAAATCACTGCAGATGGTGACTGCAGCCAAGAAATTAAAAGACGCTTCCTCCTTGGAAGAAAAGCTATGATAAACCTAGACAGCGCATTAAAAAGCAGAGATTACTTTGCCGACAAAGGTCTGTCTAGTCAAATCTATGGTTTTTCCAGTAGTCATGTATGGATATAAGAGCTGGACTCATAACGAAGAATTAATGCTTTTGAACTGTGATGTTGGAGAAGACTCTTGAGAGTCTCTTGGACTGGAAGGAGATCAAACCAGTTAATCCTGAAGAAATCAACCCTGAATATTCGTTGGGAGGACTGATGCTTGAAGCTGAAATTCCAATACTCGGGCCACCTGATGGAGAGTCGACTCATTGGAAAAGACTTTGATGCTAGGAAAGATTGAGGGCAAAGCAAAGGGGTGACAGAGGATGAGATGGTTGGATGGCATCACCGACTCAATGGACACGAGTTTGAGCAAGCTCCAGGAGAAGGTGAAGGACAGAAAAGCCTGCTGTGCTGCAGTCCGTGGGGTTGCAAAGAACTGGACACGACTGAACAACAAATCCTGAGCAGATCTTTATTTTTCAAAAAAATTCTGATTCCATAGAAGTGATTGTATTAAAGGGGAGCTGGAGGAGATTTCTTAGCAGTCCAGTGGTTAGGACTCAGCGCTTTCACCACTGTGGGCCTGGGTTAAATCCCTGGTCAGAGAAGCAAGATCCCAGAAGCCACCTAGCGTGGCCTTTAAACAAAAATGGGGGGATTGTAGCTGGAGAAGTTCTCACTTTCCTGGTAGGTTCATGCCCCAGACAAACCAGATGAAGGATGGTAATTTGAATTAGAATAGTGGCAGTGGAGGCAGTGAACAGTGAACAGAGTCAGTGTATATTCTGCAGTAAGAGCAACATGACTTGGTGACAGATTGAAAGTGAGGGCTTAGGGACTGAGAAGTCAACACTAAAAATGAGGCTTTCAAAATGATTATCCCAGTGGATGGCAGTGCCTTTAATTGAGGTAGGTTAGATAGATGAGAAGGAGATTTAGGCATGGCAATGGAAAGAATATTGGACTTTATGTTCTTTATTATTCTAAAGCAAGTGGATTTTCAATATGTAACAGCTTTACTGAGATATAATTCACATACAAATCACTCAAAGTGTACAATCCAACGGTTTTCAGTATATTCAGAGGTGTGCAGTCATCAGCATCTGATGGGCCAAGGATTCAGTGCTATTACTGCCATGGTCTGACTTCAGTCTGTGACTGGGGAACTGAGATCCTGCTTCAAACCACTGCAGATTGAGGCCACCCAAGACCACTAACCACTGGACTGCCAGGGAATTTCCAGTCATAGCCATTTTAGTAGGTGTGAAGTACTATCTCAGTGTTTTGATTTCCACTTCCCTGATGGCTAATGATGAAGAGCATCTTTTCTTATACATATTGGCCATTTGTTTATCTTCTTTAAGGAAATACTTAACCTGTTCTGTTGCTCATTTTTTAACTGGGTTATGTCTTTTGTCATCAGTGCTTTAAGTGTCATATCTAAGAAAGTTCTGCTTTACCCAAGATCATGCAGACTTACTCCAATATATTTCACTAAGGATTTTAGAATTTTAGCATACACGGTTGGGTTTGTGATCCATTTTTGATTAACTATTGTATATGGTACAAAGTAGTGAAACCACGCACCTATGACTGGGATTTGAACTCATGGTGTCTTAACTAAGATCACACACCTGGTTTCAGGACTTAATGAAGCTCAGGTTCTTGAGGTCTCATTGCATAAAGATTTCAGTGAGAGACACATAATAGGTAAGAAGGGGGTTTATTTAGAGAGAAATGCACTCCACAGAGTGTGGACCATCTCAGAAGACAGTGGCCTCAAAATATGGTGTGGTTAGTTTTTATGGGCTGGGTTATTTCAAAGGTTAATGAGTGGGAGGATTATCCCAATTATTTCAAGGAAGGGGTGTGGATTTCCAGGAACTGAGTCACTACTCAGTTTTGGCTTTTGATGGTTGGCCTCAGAACAGCTGAAGTGACTTAGACGCATGCACCCACACACCAGATATGTAGGTTTCACAAACATGAAGAAATTTTGCTACACCTATGTGCTAGATATCCTATGTGATATCTATGTGATATGTGATAGATATCCTATGTGTTAAGTATCTTCAGTCATGTCCGACTCTTTGCGACTCTATGGACTATAACCCACCAGGCTACTCTGTCCATGGGATTCTCCAGGTAAGAATACTGGAGTGTGTTGCCATGCTCTACTCCAGAGACCTTCCTGACCCAGGGATCAAGCCCACATCTCTTATGTCTCCTGCATTAGCAGGTGGGTTCTTTACCACTAGCACCACCTGGGAAGCCTACAGTTACCTACAGTGTAACTCAACTCTGACACCACGTACCTGTTTGTTCAGTCACTCAGTTATGTCTGACTCTTTGTGACCACATGGACTACAGCACGCCAGGCTTCCTTGTCCTTTACTGTCACCCAGAGTGTGCTCAGATTCATGTCCGTTAAGCTGATGATGCCATCCAACCATCTCACCCTCAGCCTATTAAAAAGCAGAGATGTCACTTTGCCAACAAAGGTCCATATAGTCAAAGCTACAGTTTTTCCAATAGTCACGTACAGATGTGAGAGTTGGACCATAAAGAAGGTTGAGCCCCAAAGGATTGATGCTTCTGAATTTTGGTGCTGGAAAAGGCTCTTTAGAGTCCCTTGGATTGTAAGGAGATCAAACTAGCCAATCCTAAGGAAATCAACCCTGAATATTCATTGGAAGGACTGATGCTGAAGCTGAAACTCCCAATACTTTGGCCACCTGATTCAAAGAGCCAACTCACTGGAAAAGACCCTGATGCTGAGAAAGATTGAGGGCAGGAGAAGGGGACAACAGTGGATGAGATGGTTGGATGACATTACCGACTCAATGGCATGAATTTGAGCAAACTTCAGGAGTTAATGAAGAACATGGAAGCCTGGCACACTGCAGTCCATGGGGTTGCGGAGAGTCGGACAGGATTCAGAGAAAGAACAACAAAATTAGCTGGGTTAAGTTATTATGGTTATGGTGACTATTAATAAGGTACATCTTCATGTGTCAATAAAAGTCCTTTCAATTCCTACCATTTTATATGCTGCTAAGCATTGGGTATATAGTGGCACAAATGAGCTTACAATTGAATACTGGAGAAACATTGATTTGAACATATAACTTAAAACTGCAACATGGGAAGACGTGAAAAGGCAAGAGGAACTGAAATGAGAATGAAAAGGAAGGGCTGAACAACAAGATCCTTGTCTTATGCCACCCAAATGCAATTAGCAGTTAACTCCTTCCTAGCTGAACAATTTTGTGATTATACATATTCCAATCTAGGTAACTTGAGTTGTATTTATGTTCAACTAACATTTTTCTGGGCACATACAAATTTGGGAGAGCGGAGGCTGTGGGCAAGGTGGGAACGTCAAATCCAAGTCTTCTTTGTTGTTCTATCTGCAGTTCTAACTAGAAACCAACGTGTGTTGGGGGGTACGGGAGGGCGAGGGGGAAAAAAAGCCAACGTCTAACATGCCTTTTCCAGATAAACTTAAATAATCGTTAAAGTCGCCATCGCTCTTGATTCAGGTATTAGAAATTACCTGTTGTCGCCTGTAAATCAGGACTCCCCGCCCCCCAACCCCCCCAAATCAGCTCAACCATTCCCTTAAGGGTTAACAACTCAGTATATTGTTAAGTAGTCAGCCTGAAACATTCAGGGAGGTCTAGCCGGCAGTTCTCATTGAGACAGTCAGGCGTGATCGTGAACTCACTAAAACCCTCAGATTGGTCAAACAACCCGGGTTTCCGTGGGAACGAGGTGAAGGCAGCTGGTGAGAGAACAAAGGCTGCGCGTCCCAGGCAAGGGCCTCCCGGCCCGCTGGCCTCGCTGGGGGCGGGGGCGGCGGTGCGCCCGGGGGGCAGGCTCCCGGGTCGGTGACCCACGCCGCCGCGGCGCTGGCGCGCCTCTCCGGGACCCCCCACCACCACCACCACCACCACGCCTCCACAGGCCCGAGGCACAGGAGGACGCCGCCGAGAGTGGAGGCTCGCGAGAAGGGGCGAGGGGGCTGAGGCCGCGCCGCCGCCTGAGTGCGCGAGCAAGCGACCTGTGACTCACACGGCGGGCCGTCACCCGACGGGACCGAGGTCACGCGGCTCCCGGGGCCGGCAGCAGCCGCCTAGAGAGAGGCACGCCGGCGGGGAGGGGCGCCGGGGACAGAGCGCGACGTCCCCCGCCGTTCCCGTCTCTGAGAGGCCGCCGTCCCGGCCAGGCCCCGCCCCTCGCGCTTATGTAATAGGGGCGCGCTGCCATTGGCCCGCGAGACCGGAAGAGGCGCAGGCGCGCGTGCGGGTGGGGCGGTGGGGAGGCGGGGCAGGAAGGCGAGTGGGCGGGGGTTGCGCGGAACAGGCGGCGCTGGGGCGACTGGGAGAAGTGCGCGGCGTGCGCGAGCACGAGGCGTAGTGGCCTCCCTCGGGCAGAGGCGGCGGGCGCGCGCGGCGGCGGCGGGTGCGCGGCGCGGGCTGTTGTGCTGCCGGCTTTCGCCTTTACCCTCCTTGGCGGGTGGCGGAGGCCGAAGCGGTGCTGGGCGCGCTCCCCTTCCTCTCCCTCCGGCCAGCTCCCCCCGCGAGCCCTCTCGCGCTGCGCGGCCTCTCCGACGCAAGACTGTCCCGGCCCGGGTGAGCGGCTGTGGGGGCGGCGCTGGCGCCGCAGGGCGCCCGGGAGCCTGGGTGGGGGCCTGCCGGCTGGGTCGGCGGGACCGTGAGGGGGCGAGCGGGCCGGCGCGGGTCGCGAGGGGCCGCGGGCCGGCCCGCCTCTTGGGGGCCGCCCAGCCGGCCCCGTCCCGGCGCGGGCCGCGGGCGAGGAGGGCAGCCCGGGCGCCCGCCAGGCCCTGCAGGTGGCCGGCTCGCAGGCCGGCCGCGGCTGCGGCGGAGCGGTAACCTTACCCGCTGGCGGCCGCAGCGCGTCGGTTTCCTCGGCTGGAGCTCCCGGTTTCGGGCAGCGGAGGCCCCCGGGAGGCGCGTCTCGGGCCGGGGCCCGTGCGGAGGGGCCGGTAGGTAGGGGTTTCGGTGGCCGAAACAGGAGGCATTCTCTCCCAGGCGGGAGAGGCCGGTCTGGGAAGGAAGGTGTGCCGGGCTTAACAGCCGGGCTCAGCGAAGTGCTGGTGGAGAGAGAGCCCTAACTGCCGGCGCTTTCATCCTCCCTTCTCTCCGAAAGGGACTTAGTTCATTAAAAAAGCCAGAGTCAAGTTGTGAAGCTCGGGCCTCTTCGTTTTCAGATACTTTTAATGGAAAATGATCCTACTTCCTGTATCCAAATTTTTTTTCTCTTACTCGTTTGTTTTGGTTTTAGGAGGATCTTTGGTACCTCCTGTAGGAGCCCCTCGTTTTGGAAGAACTCGCTGTTCGCTCTACTCACTTCCCTCTCTACAGCCCCCTCGGAAGACCATACAAAATAGAGTTATAAGCCAGCTTTTAGGTATTCGTAAATGACTTCTTGCCCCTCAGTTCGCTGCATTTAATCAAGGAGAAGTTATGCTTAGTTACGCTTAAGATTTTGTAGAGAACTCAGTTGGCTTGAGAGCAAGCTCTAAGTTGAGCTGTCCAAAAGCAGGTGGTTGGTTCGTTTGCATTTCTGCTTTCAGAAAGGAAATCAATGCAAGCGTGTCGCTAGAACCTAGGGGCCTGTCTTACGCATTTAGACTGATTTCAATTTCCTTTACCTCGTGTTTTCTGTTTTAAAAATAAGAACAGCAACCACAATCTTTTCTTTATTAAAGCTGTTATGGTTTTTTTGTTACTTTTGTTAGATGACTGTGAGAATGGAAAAATGTATTGTTCATGTTGTATTTTATCAGCAATGGTAACTGCAAAAGTTGCTTTTTTCAGATCACTGAATCAAAATTTTAGCAGAATAGCTAATAACTTTTAGATATCAAAGAAACTTCTAGAATTAGTGGCTTACCATTTTATAAGGTTTTTTTCCCCCAGTGTAAAACAGTTAAGAGGTTGCCTACATAATCAGTGTATTAAGATACATAGCATACATCATGTGGATTTGTTCAGGTCCATGTGAGGCCTGAAGTAGTCTGACTGAAGGTGCTGATACTAAGGCATTGAGACACTAAGAATGTTATAAACATTGAGATGTCGTAAAGATTGAATACCTATCATTCACATAATGCAGAAGTGTCCGAATCTGTTTCCATGGGAATAGGTTAGTAAACTTGCCATAAATATACTTTTTAAAAAAGCATTTCATTTGACTTGGAATTAATAATAATTTGTTTTTTTAAAAAATAATAAAAATAGAAGTTTAGCCTTCATTGGCTAACACATCTGATTGTATATACCATTCTTTGATGGGAGTGGGGTTCTTATATTAGGCTAGCCATACTGAAAAATTTTGTAATTTGTTGAAATGCTCAGCTGGCTTCCTAGCAAAGGATTGACCTTCCTTTGTATTTTGACTTTTAGGTTCGATGTTTAATGCTAGTGGGAACTTGTCCTATGGACCGGCTCTATTTTTTTTGTTCTCCCTTTTCTTTTTGGGAGAAACTGGGGTGTTTCAGTGACTGTTTTGACCTCTTATCTAGTTTAAGATTCCAGTCAGAACAAGCTAGCACTCTTTCCTGCTGAAGTTAATAGATGTATTGTGTGTTCGTGTCCTGAAATGACTTAAAAGTTTAAAATTTAATTGCAGTGCTAGTCAAAACTATCCATAGGGATTCTACTTAAATCCTATTTTAAAGATCCTATTTTAAAGTATTTAAAAACCAGCTTCAACTCATTATAGACCTTTAATGAACAGGTTTAACTCGTTGTCTTAAAGAAGTCTTTAATTTTATTGAAAAAAATAAAAATTTTTCCCCTAATTTTTAACCCATATTAATTTCAGATTGCCAGTAGTAAAAAGGGGTATCTTTCATTTTTGTAAAGGTACCCTTAATCTTAGTGGATATGAATTTGAGCAAGCTATGGGAGAGGGTGAAGGACAGGGAAGCCTGGCATGCTGTGGTCCATGGGGTTGCAGAGTTGGACATGACTGAGCAACTGAACGACAGCAACCCTTAATCTTAATAATTTGTCCAGCAGTCATATGAAGACCAGTTTTTTTTTTTTTTAAAGAAAGATTAGCACAGTAGTTTTATGAAACCTAAGGATTAAAGAGGATGATACCCACTGCTCCTGTGAACTTCTTTAGGGGCACTGGATGACAGCTTTTATTTCTCTTAAAGTTTGTAAGAATCTCAGGTCAAAGGGGAAAGTACTTTTGCAAAATGATCAAGTGATTGAGGAAGGGGCTAAACTGTCTTAGGTGAACTTTTGAAGATTACATACAGCAAAGTGTACAGTTCTTAAGTGTATAGTTCAGTGGATTTTTACAAGTGAACACACTTGTACAACCATTACCTGGATCAAGACACAGAACATTATCGGCACCCCAAAAATCTCCCCCATGTTTTTTTTTCCCCACTGTTACTTCCTGGATTAGTTTTGACTGTTTTAAACTTTATACAACCCAGGTTCTTTGTATCTGGCTTATTTTCCTTTAACAGGGAGGTATAACCGTGTTGTTGCTTATAATGATAGCTCCTTCCCTCTGAATGCTGCGTAGTAGTCCATTGTAGAAGTCGGCCACACATTATGTATCTACTATTAATAAGCATTTGGATTCTTTCCAGTTTTAGAAACAGGTGCACTGAGCATTCTTGAACTGTACCTTTTGCTGTACAAAAACGTATTTGTACTTCTATTGAACATATACTAAGAGTGGAATTGTGAGATTATAACGTAGGTGACTAGTTTTCTACAGTGGTTATATCAGTTTATCCTCCAGTAGCATATGTGAGAATTTGAAAACCCATACATTTTGATTGGCAAGTATTTCTATGAAACAGCTGTCCGGTTCTTGGGGTGTTATCATACTAAGATTTCACTCTAATGTCTCAACTTCTGTTTTCAGATATGGCTCGTGGACAGCAGAAGATTCAGTCTCAGCAGAAAAATGCCAAAAAGCAAGCTGGACAAAAGAAGAAACAAGGACATGATCAGAAGGCTGCTGCCAAAGCTGCCTTAATATATACCTGCACTGTCTGTAGGGTAAGGGGAATTGAAAGACATAGCTTCCTACAGCCATAGCACCCTGAACATGCCCAGTCTTACCTTAAAGACATAGCTCTCTCATGGACAGTTCTTTCATTAAAGATTGGTTGGTATAGGTT
Source organism: Antilocapra americana (assembly GCA_007570785.1). Lineage (NCBI taxonomy): Eukaryota > Metazoa > Chordata > Mammalia > Artiodactyla > Antilocapridae > Antilocapra > Antilocapra americana. Next base: position 39,740,911 of record ML661885.1, read on the forward strand.
CAAATTTTGCAAACATAGCAAAATAAATGCTTTACTTGAAATAGATTTGAGAGGTGGTTGTGTTAGGAACCCATCTTCATTCTTTTATTTAGTGATTATATATGTGTGTGTGTGTGTGTGTGTGTCTGTTTTGTCTGTGCCTTGAGGCACATAAGAATCTTAGTCCCCTGACTAGGTTTTGAATCTGTGTCCCCTGTAGTAGACGCACAGAGTCCTCTTAACTGCTGAACAGCCTTAGAACTCCCAACAGTTGTATTTTTGGAATACCTCCTCTGGCCAGACTCCGTTCTCTTGGTGTTACTGAGAAGGAATGAACAAAGCAAAAGCCCTTTCCTCATGGAGAAAAAAGATGTCTTCTTAAGGGCAAATAATACACTTTGAACTTCATAAGCAAAGTCAGATTTCTATTCTTAATTTAGAGCTATGTAAGACACCTCTGGTTATATACTTGGCTTTTTTTGTTTTTTTTCCTTTGCTAAATTTGTAGTTATGTCTACAAAACTAGAGTATGTTCACATTGAGGGCTTTTACTAGCATTAATGTGTTTTGTTAGATTGAAGAATAATCATGACAGCTGCTGTTGAGTGCTTACAAGGTGCCAGATACTGAGCCACATGTTTTACATGTTTGCGTCCATTAATCACACAACTCCTCTGTGGCATAAAGTTTTATTCTTATTTTACAGAAGAGTAAATTGAGTCATGGGGAGTTAAATAACTTGTGCTGGGTCACCCAGCTAGTATGTTGGAGAGCTGGAATCTGAACCCTGGAGGTCCACCTCTGGAGCCCACCTTCTGAACCACTATACCACACTGCCACAAAGAAGTTTTTTTTTAAATTCCAAGCCACGGTCTTTTTTTTTTTTTTGCCTGTTTAAGCTCACCACTCTTTTTTTTTCCTCTTAATATTTTTATTTTTGGCTGCAACGGGTTTTTGTTGCTGCTAGTGGACTTTCTCTAGTTGTGGCAACCGGGGGCTTCTCTGCAGGCTTCTCATTGTGGTGGCTTTTCTTGTTGGGGAGCGGTTCTAGGACACGGGCTTCAGTAGTTGCAGCGATCAGGCATAGCAGTTGTTGATTGCAGGCCCTCGTGTGTGCGTGTTCAGTACTTGAGATTCATGGGCTCTAGAGCTTGGACTTAGTTGCTCCACAGCGTGTGGAATCTTCCCAGACCAGGGATTGAACCTGTGTCCCCTGTATTGGCAGGTAGATTCTTATCCACTGTGCCACCAGAGAAGTCCCCTAAGGTCAGCACCCTTGAAGTTAGTGAATAAAAGTGCCAAAGGAAAAGTGCATGGTGAGGTTGTTCATGTATGTTTCCCTGTATGTCTGGGTAGAATTGGTAGTATGGATGGGAAGTGGCTCAGATGCTTAGTTGTATCTGACTCTTTGTGACCCAATGGACTTTAACCTGCTCGGCCTCTGTGTCCATGGGATTCTGCAGGCAAGAATACTGGAGAGGGGGCGTCATTTCCTCCATCAAGGGATTTTCCCAACCCAGGGATCAGACCCATGTCTCTTACATCTCCTGCTTGGCAGGCAGATTCTTTACCACTGTGCCACCTGGGAAGCCTGTGGTTGGGAAGGGATATGGATAAGACTTTATGGATTTCTGGACTAAAGTTAATCATTTATTGAAGTCATTGCCAGTGAAAGAATTCCCAACTCGTTAAAAGTTCTCATTAAGAGAAGAAATCTGTTACATTAAATAACTTGTTTTTATTGAGATTTGATGTACACAAAATAATGAGATTGAGCAGGCTTCAGATTCTGTTTGGAAAGAGACAAGCTAAAAGTAAATTTCACTAAATTACTAACGAAAAAATACTTTGACCTAAAAATACTAGAGTATCTCATATAGAACTCAAAACAACAAAAAATGTTTGTTTAATGTTTTATCTAATGTGCTCAAAGAATAAATAATTGAATGTCCTTGTCCAGGTAAGTCAGTATAGTGTAGTATTTGAAGTCTGAAGTACCTAGCACTAAGTTAAACAAATTAAAGGTAATGGACAAATTAAACTGTAGGTTTTAGTTTGCTTAGTACATAAAATGAGGGTAGTAGGAACTGACTTAAGATTACTAGAAGATTCTGTGAGAAGTTTGGTAACAATGCTTAACATAATATGTCCAGTAAATGTTATCTGTTTTTTGCTGTTAATCGGGTAATATTCTGTGTGACCCATCCCTTTTTTTATATGTGACATGTGGGATATGCTACCAATTTCTTTGCTACAAAGTCCTTTTTCATCTATCAGCCAGTAAGTTAAAGGAATTTAAAAGTGTTTTGCAGTAGTTGTTAATCATGAGCAGGCTTAGGATTTTAAAAACAGACTTATTTCATGAATCAGGTCTAACTCTTCTTTTTTGCACAATTTTTAAAATTAGACACAAATGCCAGACCCTAAGACCTTCAAGCAGCACTTTGAGAGCAAGCATCCTAAGACTCCACTTCCTCCAGAATTAGCTGATGTTCAGGCCTAAAGTTGTTTACAGGTAATTGACATTTTCTTTTGTTAATGTCAGGTTGTATATAAGAGGAGAATTATCTTCTGTGATTGTAAAATTGATTTCTGTCTTCTAGCTGAGACTTCATTATTGCCCTGTTTTAAACTGAACTTTGCAGTTGTTAGAAGTCCATCTCCCCAGACCATATGCTTTTAATGCCTTTGAAACATTCAAGTTTTTACCACTGTAGCCAAAAATGGGATGAGGTGATGCTGGCCAACTCTAGTCCAAGAATGGAAGAGTTTTCATCTTAAAGAAAATAACTATTATAAAGGTATTTGAGGATCTTGCTCCCAGAAATGATGCAGACCATAGTCTGTGAGTGCTTTTTTTGTTGGTATTTGACATAGAGTGCTTAGCGCAGAGTACATTAAAATATAAGGTAGGATGTAGGCATTCAGTATGAACTGGACAGTCACTTGAAAATAATCAGTTTGTACTTTCTGTGTGGTTGGATTTTTTTTCCTAAATGGTGGTGATGGTATATGTATGAGAATTATTTCTTTTTATATTCATCAAAGATCTGTTTATAAAACTTAGTTGACAGATCTATCAGGCTAGCTTCATAGCTTAGGCATGTTGTGCTTTTTTTTAAAGACACTTGAAATACATATAAATCATATTTATGTAATGCTTACATTCACTGAACATCTTCTGTTTTGTAGGTGAATACGTGACACCTTTGACTCTTCTACTGTCTCAGACCTTAGGTAACAAACCTGCAGCTGCTTTTCTAACAAACTGTTGATCAGCAAAAATAAAGGGGCTACAGAAACACTCGTTTTTATGCTGTTCCCTTTTGGGCTTCATGCAAAGACAATTCTGTGTAAATGTACAGTTGACTCTGATTTGGAAATCTGGAAATCAGTCCATCCTTGTTATAAAAAATTTTTTTACAATTGTAATTATATTGATGTTCATATTGTGTAAAATAACTCATTTAATAAAGTAGTACTTTGATTTTACAACATCACAGGATAAATGGTTTTAGAAATTCTGTTCTTTCTACATTATTTGCCTTATAAAAATCTAATGAATTCATCAGCTGAAATTGCAAGCGCAGTTCTTAGGTCCTTTTCTCAGTTCAGGGGCAGGTTCATAGTTATACCAGAGCAGACTCATTCATTAATTTGTGCACAGGATTTTATTGGCAGTTGCTGACCTAGGTGAAGAATGACTTACCTGCTGCCTTAGTATATTGCAACCGTGTCATTTTTCCCTCTTCCTGTGATTGAAGTTAGACTATTTCAGCTTGCTCTGTGACCTGGCTATACCTGCCAGCCAGGGATAGCCTGTAGAGAACTGATATATTCTTCAGATTGGTTGGATTGTCAGTGAGCCCTTCTGAAAAATTATATTCTAAAGTATATGCCAGAGTGAAATAAGCTACCTGTTGTGTAATATAAAATGTGATGGAACATATGTGAACTGGTAAAGCGCTATCTTTTATAAATTATACTTGATTCTTTGAAAATTCTTTTTAAGTTCTTTGATTTGAAATTGAAGTTCGTAATTTTTGAAGGGATTTTTGGAATTTAATAACAATTTGGCCAATTTATGAATGGATTTTGCAGTAATGGAAGGATTGGAATGACTTGTGGCTGGGTTCATTCCCAGAACCGTCTCCTTTCTTTCCTTTTTAAGTGAATAGTTGATTTTAGGAGTTTACTTTGTGCTGGTTCCTAAAATCAAAGACTGTATAGTATGACTTCCATGTGAACTAGAAAAGTATTAAAATAGGCCAATATCCACATTTTTTTTTTTTTTGACTCTTAAGGATGGGGAAGCGGGTTGGTTCCGATGAATGCGATAAATCCTACCCAATTAAAAAAGACTAATTTTAGATTTCTTCTAATTTGCTTTGCCAACTGTTAATACTAAGTAAAACCGCTGTAACTCAGTTTAAATTTTAAAGTTGATTTAATAGGAAGAACATGCAAATATTTACTGGTATTGCCTAGAGCCGCAAATCTAATCCTGTGGATTGATTACAAAATGCATTCCCTCTTTCTGCTGTAACTCATCACTGCATTTGTTTTATAGCTGTGCATTTTCTGCCCACCTTGTTTGTCTTCAGTGTAAGATTAAGATAAGATATTTCCAAGGAAAAGCTTCAGTGGTGATAGTTTCTTAGCAACTCCTATTCTTATACATACTCTTATTTAAAGTAGTCATTTTTTCCATGTACTTAATTTCCTCAGTTTCAGATTTATTATCTGTTAGTTCCAAGTATGTTGGTTACCAGAACATTAGAATTTGCCCACTTGCTTACAGTGGGTATTACAGAAGTTATGGTTAAATAACAATTTAAAAGTTTTTAAAAGTACTTTGAGCATATGTATGTTTATGTTAGTAACAGATCATTTACAAACCTTTTACAAGTTTTTTTTTTTAATTTGCTTTATTGACTGTAATTCAGAATAAAAGCTTTATGTTCTTGTGTTTAACCCTTTTTTATAAGCAGCTGAAGACACCATATTTAACTAGATCTCAGTGACAGGGAAATAGCTCTATTGATGGTGAATAAGACATTCTTATACTTCAATGTGAGGATTATTAGTGCAGTCCCCCTTTTTTTGTGTTTGGCTTAAATCTACTAGAAGGGGGAGATTTTAAACATCTTCATTATTTAATTTGAAGATTCTTTAACAGAGTACAGTTCGTTATAAAACTATTACGGTGTCTTCGAAGACTTAATAAAATACACAGAATTGCTCCTATTGTATTCTGTATTACCATTAGTTGCCAAAAGGAATGGGGTTAAGATTAAACTTGTTTCCATTCTCTTATGGATCTACATCCCCATGTTTAACTGACACATTGGGGGCTCAGTTGTGTGCTGTAAAGTCTTATTAAAGAAGATATTAAAGAAAACTAAACTAGTCTAATTTCTTCTACATTTTAGGAGGTTTTTATATTGCCTCTTAGTTTAAAAAAATTTTTTTTCAACTCAGAATTGTCTCTTTGAGTGTAGAATAGGTAGTTCTAAGGGTGACAGGAGATTTCTTTCATTTCTCAGTGTTTTCCCTTTATCTATTTGGGATCTATAGGATACTTAAGAAAAGGAAAAAAACCTTGCTTAGAACCTTACTGCATTGAATTAGTGGAGGAAATAATCGACTATTAATATGAAAATAATACTAAAACAGAAAATGCTTAGATTAGTTAATTAAATTGGATAAGTCCTTAAAGACTCAGATTTGAGATAATACTTTTTGTTTTGTTAAGCTACTGTATAGCTGATTAATCACATCATAATTAAAACCTGAGATGTATGTAGTATAAATAAGGTAGACTTTACCAGCATTACTATTTTACCCCTCCAAAACCTTTTTTTTCATTTTATAAGTATGTGGATTGTACTGCACCTGTTTTAAAATGTGGTCAATATAGAGGCCTTTTTCTATAATACAGTGACCCACCACAGTCTAAACTATAACTGAAATATCATCTTTAAACCTCTGTTTCTACATTAACTCATTTGTGCTAGAATTTTCATTTTGGGGGCAGTTTTTGGTATGGTTTAGTTTTGGTCAGAGAATATACTTTTTAGAGTGTATCACAATGAGGATCAACACTAGGGGGTTGTATTTACTGTGACTTTACATTCTGAGATCTTTCAAGCTAGCTTAATTTTATCTGTTAAAGTTTCAGAAAGCTCTTTACTCCCAGTGTAAAGATTTAATAAAACATTGATCTATTTGGCTGAGAAAATAGATGTTTTATTAATGAAAATACAACTTGTCTTTATTAATTAATATGGATTACATATTGAACTGAAAATTAAATGTCTTCTATTTTGAATGTTCTTTGGCTACACTGTTTACTAAATTACCATCTTTTGGGAGTTTTTTAACTTATTGTTTAGTTCCAATTTTTTGTATATAATACAGCTCCAAATTTAAAATCTACTCATAGACTGACTTCTATTTATATCCATAAGGGTATAGCTATATTGTGAAGTAATTTTGTTAAAATCATATTCCTTTCTAGTCATCTTTTAATTTATACAGTATCATTGTTTCTTACATGATATTAATAATAGCTTAGGGTCTGGTAGACAGAAGTATTTCACTTTATCACCTCTTGGGTTGTAAGATTCAGAATGGGACCTGCATTTTGAATTCTAATTTATTAAAATTTTAATTAAGAAATAGGCCATCATCATATTTCCTCTAACAATGTTAAGTGTTTCTCACAATGAGATCTATAGCTAAGGTGACCATCTCTGGTTTGCCAAAGACACCACTTTGGCTTAAATTTTGGTTTAATTTTAATTGATATTCAATATCAAAGTAATATTATATGTAATCTACTTCTACTTCTAATATTGCCCCCTTCACTCATATCAGTTTATAAGGTCACTGTGTAAGACAACTGAAGTACTTTTTTTGGCCACGTCCCCACAGCTTGTGGCATCTTGGTTACCTGACCAGGCGTTGAACCTAGGCCTACAGTGGTGAAAGCACTGAGTCCTAACAACTGGGACCACCGGGGAATGCCTTGAAGTGCTTTTTGTAAATATTAAGTTTATTTTATTTTTTTAAATGGCTATGGTACCCAGAAATTCTTACTTGTTAAATGGGAATGTGGGGTACTGGCAAGGTCTGTCTTTCAAAGGCCTTGAATCTATTTTATTTAATTATTTAAATATATCCTACTGAGACTTAAATATCTGATAAAATTAACTAGCTTTTAAAGCTCAGAAATGCCTTTATTCACAAACGTTCATATAAACTTTATATTGTTTGTACCATATTATTAACACTTGACTCCTGCTCATCCTTTGATTCAAAGGACTTAGGAGAAATGGCCAGATGGGTTAAGAGGTACTGCCTGTTATACAGAACACTTGTACTGAGGAAGGAAGGGAAGTCTGTAGCATTGGCTGCAAGTCAGACATCCTCTGGGCTAACATTGAAAACTTCTGATTTTGATATAGGATGCTTCCACATGTTATTTGATCTGGATCTGTGAATTTTTTTTTTTTTCTTCTTCGTAGTAAAGGTTTATTCAGGGAAGAAACATTCCATACATAGAATGTGGGCCATATCGGAAGGCAGGAGAGGCAAAAGCAGCCTCTGAAATTTTTTATAAACTCTTAATTTGGGGATACTTTAGAAGTTACAAAGGTAGTACTGGAAAGTTCTTCTATCCCTTCACCCAATTTCACTTTACCCTAATATAATCTTACATTATTTTCTCTGTCAAAACTAAGAAACCATCGCTGGTATGTTATCAGCTGCAGTTTATCTGTAATATCCTTCTGTGTTCCAAGACCCAGTCCAGAATACCACATTGTATTTGGTTATTTCGTCTTGGTCTCTTGTGGCCTGTGATTGTTTCTCAATCTTTGCCTTATTCTTTATGACCTTCACAGTTTGAGGTGCATGCAGGTATATTGTGGAATGTCCCTCAGGTTGAATTGGTCTTTTTTCTTGTGGTTACATTGGGCTAACAGGTGTTTGGGAAGAAAACCACAAAGGTGAAGTGCCCTTCGCCTGTCATCTTGGAGATGAATGATCCCCACATGACATCACTGGTGATGTTAACCTCTGTCCCTTGGTTAAGGTGCTGTGGGTCAGGTTTCTCTACTGGAAAAGCACCATTTTTTTCTTTGCATATGCTGTCTTTTTAAGTACTGGGATGTCCAGCCCTTACTCAAGGGGAGTGGGGATTTAGCTCCACCTGCTGGAGGGGAAAATATGTACATTTGAAATTCTTCTGTAAGGAGGATTTGTTCTCCATATTTGTTTATTCAGTCATTTATTTATATTCCATATGGACTCAGTACTCTTATTTTGTTATTTATATTATTCTGGTTTTGGCCATCGGGAGTTCTTTCACATTGTCTCACATGTCCCTTTGATATGCCCCATTCCTTTTTGAGAACTTCCTTATTACTGTGGGAAGCTCCGGGCTAATCCTGTGTGTTCCCTGCACCAGTCCTGGAAAGGAACTATTTCTCCAAAGAGACCTGATTTCTTTTATCGGAGAATGGTATTTAGAAACCAGTATCTAAGCACTGGGTATGAGGGATTTTGTTTTTATTTATGAAATGTTGGACTGTTTTCTACCATTAATATTATCTGAGTTGTGGGGAAGAAAAGTACTGTTCTCCCAGATCCTTAGACAGTGAACTGTGAGTGAGTAGTTTTCAAAACTGCACATTATGAAGTGTGCTCTTTAAAAAGTTTTTGTCGTTTTATTTTTTGTTGTCTGTTTCTTAAAGCATTCTGTTACTGGCATTTGTTGAGAGTAATATATGTGAAGATGTTTTATAAACTGTAAAGTGTTAGTCACTGAGTCATGGCCAACTCCCTGTGACCCCAGGGACTGTAGCCCTCCAGGCTCCTCTGTCCATGGGATTCTCCAGGCAGGAATACTGTAGTGGGTTGCTATTCCCTTCTCTGTATAAATTGTAAAGCATTATATAAAAGCGATGAATCATTATGAAAATGTAACAAAGTTCCCTAATCTTTAGAAATTAAAATTAGTTTTAAGGGATATCATATTTATATAATTTTAGGCTATATTAAGTGCTTTGCCTGTCTTAGAGACAGTAATGTCTACGGGAATATATAGGAAGGAGATGGTGTGTGGGTTGGAGAGGTTGATCTGTGCTGGGGGGGAGGAGTGAATGGGGGAAGCAAAGTGAAGGTGGCTGAGTGAGCTCAGGGAAGTACATAAAGTTTCTTTTGACAGAAAGTGAGTAGGCAACCAGAGCACAAGACTTGTGAATGAGAGCCTTTGAGTCCACAGCCCAGAGTGGGGAACAGGCATTCGAAGGGGAGCGGATTGTGCGATGCACATACCCTGCAGTGAATAGTTCATTTTACTCCCAACACCATGGGGGCCCTTTCAGGGTTTGAGGACAGGGAAGTGACATGTTCCTAGGATTAATATTCAACAGTGAGATATGGTGTTGGTACTGTTTTGATAGAGATCTTTTTACAACCTCTTGCACTTTCCCTGTCCATAACTGAACTTGGGATTATTCGGTGTCATAAGAATGCAGAATTACAGGTAGGATTTTGCTCTGCTATAGTGCAGTGGTACTGTGAAGATCCAGAAACCTGTGTTTAGGGAAGTTTGCCTCTGCTCTAAATGGTCTCAGACTACAGCAAGTCTGTGTTATTTGTTGTCTTCTTCACTATAAAAGTAATACATTTTCATTATCTGTTGAATTCCAGGGAATATAGTAAAGTTGAATATTAAAACATCGTTACAGAAACTTTTTGGTGAATATTCTGTCTCACATATACACATATGTATCTGTGCATACATGGCAAATATATTTTTTTAAGTTAATACACTTTCATGTCATTCTTTGCATACTATGTTTTTTGTACTATGCCATTTCACTAACATTATAACAAGTGGAATTTTCTTCATATAAAGTTTGTAAGTGAATTTTTGTGGAGTCAGTCCCTAGGTTCGAAAGATCCCTTGGAGGAGGGCATGACAACCCACTCCAGTATTCTTGCCTGGATAATTCCATGGGCAGAGGAGCCCAGCGGGCTACAGTTCATGGGGTCACAAAGAGTCGGACATGACTGAGTGACTGAGCATGCAGCATAATGATCCATAGGGTGGATTTGCTATAGGTTTTTTTTGTCATATAATAATTCCCCTGTTGTTGGTCATTTAGATCTTCTCAAATTTATGCAGAAGGCTTTGTTTCCACATTTAGAATTCATCATAAACTTTAAAGCTCATGCAAGGAGATAGGTCATGAGATTCTGAAGAATGTGTTGTATTTTATTAAAATAGAAGATGAGAACCTGAGCAGAAGACTGGTAGCATAGGGGAACGGGAGCATGTTATACTTGACCTTGAATATTATTGCATCACCTTTTTGAATACTAGCACTCTTCCTTGAATTTGGTGGCTTAAGTATAGTGTATTTCCTTAATTCGTAGTGGAACTTGAGCATCTTAATTATATAAAGTACAAAAGTTATAGGATCTGTCTACACTACTTGCTGGACATCTTAACAGATTAAGTGTAAAACCACAGTTTGCATATGAGGCATATTTTTTCTTCAAGGGTGATGAAATTTGCTTGATTTATTGATACCTGCCTGTTACAAAGAAAAGGACAGTAACTTTTATTATGTGAATTCAATTTACAGTAACAAAATAGACTTTTGTGTTTCTAGATCTTTTTAGATTTCTCATAAAAATAGAGAAATAGATTTCTCAACCAAATAGACTGTATTTAAGCCTGGCTTTGAGTAGCCAGAAGTATTTATGATAGGAACAGAGTTCCTTAAATAGAACAAGAGGTTGTTTAAAGCTGTACTTGAATGACCCAGTGAGAAAAAGGACAACATCCAGGTTCAAATTTGGCTCTGCTTTTCCCTAGCTGAGTGAACTTGAACAGGTCACTTCACCTTTCTGAGCTACGGAATCTTCGGTCTCCTTACAAAATGTCGAGACCTAATAACCGACCTCAGAGAATTGTTCTGACTTAAGGAGTGAGTGATATCCCCTTCCAGTCCCTGGTGCTGAGCACTGGTGCTCAGTAATTTAGCTTTCCTCTCCTCCTCTCCCTTTCCCCTGCCCTTCTACTGAAATACAGTAGATGTGTCTCACACATACCCTTCTTGTTTTTTTCCTGTTTCTCCTTGTGCTTTTGCTGACTAAAATGCTTTCTCTTTCTCTTCATCTAAGCCCAGGCTTGTGTGGATGTAATATCCATTCTTCAGGACTCAACTCAGGTGCTGTTTTGTTCTTTTATTGAAGATCAGCATTTTTTAAAAATGTGCTAAATGTGGGAGAGAGGAATACACAGTAAATATGAAACATGCCTACAAACTATTAAAAATAATATTAAGGAAACTAAATTTTAGAAGGGCAGAGTTCCTAAAAAGCAGTAAATAAAAATAATTTACTTGTTTTAGTTAAGTCACAGTAATAAGGAACGGGTATTGGGTAGTGTTGCCTTAGCAAGTCTTATTGATACGCCATGTATTTTGTGAAAGTCTCACTAGAAATGAATCTATGATAATGAAAGACCAAAGGGACACATGATCTCATTGAGTGTTCATTTGGCCTTGATTATAATCACAACTCAGCTGGAGGAATTTATAAAATTTGATACTCTTAAATCTGAACTACTGTCATTCTAGGATGAGACACTACTCAGAGGAGAAGCTGCCCAGAGGCTAGAGATAGATAATTTGTGTCTTGATTTTCAGAAAACGCAAGAGAGAATGTTAAAGAAAGTGCAGGATGGGAAATGTGCTCTTAGTCTCTAGGTAAGTGTGTACATTATCTTTTTACTGTGAATGTCCTTTTCCTCGCTTGGACTAATGTCCTGTTTTGTTGCAGTCACATCCCCTTCTCCTGAAGCTGTTAGTTCAGGTGTCCATTGCCCAACAGGTGCACACACACCTGGTCTGTGACTGAGTCCTGCGTCTGAGGCCCTGGTGCGTGCTCAGAGCCTGCTCCTTCCACTGCTGTATTTGATGCCGTGCTCCTGCTATGTGAGTTACTCGCTGTTCCTAAGTAACTCACACTACCCCTTTCTTGCCTCCACATGGTTTTCTCTGCCTTGTAATTAGGGTGTCAGCTTTCTTCTCATCTGTTTTTTGAGGCCTATCTCTTAACATCCTGATGCGCTCCAATTCTCTCCTAGCCACCCAGAGAAACATTACTGTTTCAGCATTATGTAGACTATTTTTTTAGGATTCTTAAGAAATTGGCTTATTTTTGTGTCTACTTGAATGTTAATGACAAAGCATGCAGCTGTTTTCCAATGGAGCATTCCCTAAATTTCCAGAAGCCATTCTCATTGCTTTTGTAGATTATTTTTTTTAAAACGTCTTTGGATTTACCAATTTTTGGTGACTTAGCCCATAAAGAGTACTTGTTACAGGCAATGCTGTACATGTAGAATACTTTATAGTTACAAAGTATTTGTCCTTTTATGAGATGCATGTAAAAATATACTTGAGATCAAGGGGCAGCTTGAGAATATGTCTTAATTTCAACAAGGCAGAGTAATTTATTGTAAACAGTATAGCAAGATTTCATACAGGTAGTAGTATGTTTGAATGGACTTTAATTGTGAACTTTTGTATCGATGGGATTAATAGATATGTGTCAACATATCAAATTCCATAAAGCCCTGTGCCGTCCATGTAAACTGTGTGTGTGCGTGCACATGTGTCTCATTCTAGGATGCCACACGGGGTGTCATTCATAACTATGTGTGTGTTACATGCACATATATATGCGTGTGCTCAGTTTACAGAGGACGCACAGTCTGGAGGGAAACTAAAAGAGAGCGCTTAGGCTGAAATACAGTTCAAACCAAGAAGAGGCAATTTAAGTGGGAGTTGTGTACATCTAGTTAGGATTTATAGAAATTGCATTGGCAAGTCTAAATGTGACTTGCTGGCTCTAGGCACGCGGGCTTCAGTAGTTGTGACTTGCTGGCTCTAGACATGTGGGCTTCAGTAGTCGTGACTTGCTGGCTCTAGGCATATGGGCTTCAGTAGTCGTGACTTGCTGGCTCTCAGGCACGTGGGCTTCAGTAGTTGTGACTTGCTGGCTGTCAGGCACGTGGGCTTCAGTAGTTGTGACTTGCTGGCTGTCAGGCATGTGGACTTCAGTAGTTGTGACTTGCTGGCTCTAGGTACAGAGGCTTCAGTAGTTGTGACTTGCTGGCTCTCAGGCACGTGGCTTCAGTAGTTGTGACTTGCTGGCTGTCAGGCATGTGGACTTCAGTAGTTGTGACTTGCTGGCTCTAGGTACAGAGGCTTCAGTAGTTGTGATTTGCTGACTTTCGGGCACATGGGCTTCAGTAGTTGTGACTTGCTGGCTCTAGACATGTGGGCTTCAGTAGTTGTGATTTGCTGACTGTCGGGCACATGGGCTTCAGCAGTTGTGACTTGCTGGCTCTGAGCATGCAGGCCTCAGCGGTTGCAGCCCAGGGGCCTGCTGTGGCTCAAGGGCTCTAGAGCACAGGTTCAGTAGCTGTGGTGCCCGGGCTTAGCTGCTCCATAGCACGTGGAATCTGCCCAGACCAGGGATCGAACCTGTGTCTCCTGCATTGGCTGGTGAATTCTTACCCGCTGCTCCACCAGGGATGTTCCTGTCTTACTCTTGTAAGTTAAAACATGTAGCAGTGGTTATTTTCTTGAAAAATTCCTGGAAGTAGAGTTTTCAAAGTACATACACTAGCTCTCCATCAACAACAGATACAAGGTCGTGTGTCCACAATGTTTGCCTGGGGAAGTGTGGAGGGGCCGTGTGGAAGCCCTTTGCAGCACTGGGAAGGGTTTTTAAGTAGACTGAAGTGTCTTTGTTCAGGTGTAGAGCCCTTTGAAGGGCGAGTGGTGTACTAGCGTGTGGTTTCCAGCTGTGAGAAGCCAGCTAACCAGTGATCCTGTTACATACCAAAATTTGTAGACTGGTAATTTTTAGTATGGGTTCAATCAGGACCATCCCTCACAAGAACCCCACTTAGTTGTATTTCAGTGTGCTTTCTCCGGAGGGAAAGAAAGCCACCAAGTCAAGAGTCGTATGTGTCAGACGTGAATGTCAAATGGCATGTGTCTTGTAGCAGGAAGGAAATACTTTGGAGTCACTGATCTCAACCTAGAGGTAAACCTGGGTTAAAATCCGTCACTGTCATTTAGAATCTAAGTGTCTCTAGTAAACTCAAGTCATATCTCTGAATCTCACAGTCCGCCTCTCTAAAATGAGGATGAGTTGGGTAGTGAGCACTGAACATGGTAGGAATTAAAACAGAAGTGTTTCTTGTTACCTACCGGCAGCTAGCACTCCCTGGAAAGGCAGCATGCGGATGCACTGCTGAACGAGGCCGTCCAGGCTGGATGGCTGTGGGTGTTGCAGATATTTGAAGACTGTAATATTTTGAATGAATAGCAGTGGGAAAATTCCTTAGCACTTAAATGCTTTGGAATTTTTCTTCAAAGTCATCAAATTTTTTATTAGTCTTGTTGGGGATAATTTTTAGTTCTTCATGATAAACAGGTCAACCAATACATACAGATATAAAAATAAGTACAATTCCTTATTTTTTAATTTATACTGTACAAATGGTTTGCCTTTTGTTCTGGTTTTGTTGACTGGTGGGTTGATTAGTGTGTTTTGATTTTCAGATTCAAAATGGTACTATTGTTTTTAATGATTGTTTGCGTTGTGTATAGCTAGAAATGACCAGTGGTCAACTTACTGACAAAGATGACAAAGCCTGCTCCTAAACTAATCTGGGTCACTGTGACGTAAAACACCTTGTAAGCTCTAACTACGAAGCCCACCAACTCTATATAAAACCAGATTTGGCTTGTTCAGTTCAGTTGCTCAGTCATGTCCGACTCTTTGCAACCCTATGAATCACACCACACCAGGCCTCCCTGTCCATCACCAACTCCCGGAGTCCACCCAAACCCATGTCCATCAAGCCGGTGATGCCATTCAGCCATCTCATCCTCTGTCGTCCCCTTCTCCTCCTGCCCCCAATCCTTCCCAGCATCAGGGTCTTTTCCAATGAGTCAGCTCTTCGAATGAGGCGGCCAAAGTATAGGAGTTTCAGCTTCAACATTAGTCCTTCCAATGAATATTCAGGACTGATCTCCTATAGGATGGACTGGTTGGATCTCCTTGCAGTCCAAGGGACTCTCAAGAGTCTTCTCCAACACCATAGTTCAAAAGCATCAATTCTTTGGCACTCAGCCTTTTTCACTGTCCAACTCTCACATCCATACATGACTACTGGAAAAGCCATAGCCTTGACTAGACGGACCTTTGTTGGCAAAGTAATGTCTCTGCTTTTCAATATGTCATCCAGGTTGGCCATAACTTTCCTTCCAAGGAGTAGGCGTCTTTTGATTTCATGACTGCAATCACCATATGCAGTGATTTTGGAGCCCCCAAAAATAAAGTCTGACACTTTTTCCACTGTTTCCCCATCTATTTCCTGTGAAATGATGGGACCAGATGCCATGATCTTAGTTTTCTGAATGTTGAGCCTTAAGCCAACTCTTCCACTCTCCACTTTCACTTTCAGCAAGAGGCTTTTTAGTTCCTCTTCACTTTCTACCATAAGGGTAGTGTTATCTGCATATCTGAGGTTATTGATATTTCTCCCGGCAATCTTGATTCCGGCTTGTGCTTCTTCCAGCCCAGCGTTTCTCATGATGTACTCTGCATATAAGTTAAATAAGCAGGGTGACAATATACAGCCTTAACGTACTCCTTTTCCTATTTGGAACCAGTCTGTTGTTCCATGTCCAGTTCTAACTGTTGCTTCCTGACCTGCATACAGGTTTCTCAAGAGACAGGTCAGGTGGTCTGGTATTCCCTCTCTTTCAGAATTTTCCACAGTTTGTTGTGATCCACACAGTCAAAGGTTTTGGCATAGTCAATAAAGCAGAAATAGATATTTTTCTGGACCTCTCTTGCTTTTTTGATAATCCAGCGAATGTTGGCAATTTGATTTCTGGTTCCTCTGCCTTTTCTAAAACCAACTTGAACATCTGGAAGTTCACGGTTCACGTATTGCTGAAGCCTGTCTTGGAGAATTTTAAGCATTACTTGCCTAGCATGTGAGATGAGTGCAATCATGCGGTAGTTTGAGCATTCTTTGGCATTGCCTTTCATTGGCTTGTTCTAAAAGGTTCTAATAAGAGAGACTTCCACTTTAACAAAATGCCACCACCTGCTTATATGAGCAAAAGTTCCAGTATGAGAGACCTGCAGCATGATGTCGCAGCTCAGCTTTCGATGCCATTTCTGTAAGAATGTCAGCATGACCATAGAAAGTGAAATTCACTCGTATTGTTCACTTGGTTCTTGCAAGTCTTTTAAGTATAGGCCCAAGAGAATAAATCTTGTGGGCTGTTGTGACTACCATCAGATTCCCAGGAGAAGACAAATTAAAAGGAAAAATGTATTTCAGACACTTTTATGCATCAAGACGATGAAGTGACCTTTAAGCCCAAATACAGAGGGTTTGCGCCCTCATATTCTAAGCTAGTTCTTTGTTAAAATAATTTAAACCAAAAGAAAAAGTCCAATATCAGACATTGCCACTTAAAAGGTTGAAACTAGTTGGTGCCCAATTAACCTGTGTTAATAACTGATTTTTAGCTGTACCAACCAGTATGGCCCTGCCAGTTAACCAGTTAGGAATAACCATTGGCCTGTGATGCCCATTGCTTCAGCCATCCTGTCCCGCAGCCCCCACCAGCCTCCTCACGATGCAGCAGTTGGAGGGCTGGCACATGACACAGACAGGGCTTGTTGGACCGTATACCAGCACCAGCCCAGGATCTGGTCTGATTAGCCCATCCCCTACTAGTCGTTACATACCCTACTTGGAGTGTTCATCCCTTTCTGTATCAAGGATACCTAAATGGCAAAGCAGTAGATAATCCAAAACCCTCTGTTGGGCAAATTTTTTATTAGTACTGAATTCAGAAATGTGATGTATGATTGAAGTGGTCAAGTGCAAAACTGCTGGGCACACCAAACCTCAGGCAAAACATCACATGCTTGCTTAACTCTTCTGTCCTGCCTTTTCTCCCCTAAACACACATTTTTCCCCCCACTGCATTCTGAGAGGACACCGCTTGTTTTGTTTGTCTTTTTATCATTAGACCTCAGGTCACGTAGTGTCAGTATCAACAGAATACTGTCAAGGAAAGGATCGCTGTCAGTTTTGATCTTCCCAAGCTGCTGTTTTAACACTGAAATCCATTTACTTTTAAGGAAAGGTAAAATGTAACTGTTCTGTGGTTTATTGCTTCTATCACATCTTTTTCATTGGTCTACCAAAGATGCAGCCATCTATTTTTTAAAATTTTGATCATTTGGGCGGGGAGCGGGGCAGAGATTGTTGTCATTTGGAATGAAGCAGTATGGTGTGAGAGTTTAGAACGTGGGCTCTGAACTCCCTGTGTTTGAGTTTCAGCCTGCCCCTTTCCTGTGTGACCTTAGGTAAGTCTCTCAACCTAGCCATAAAATAAGGATGGTAATACTGTACTGAGTTAATTACCTCTTAAAGTGAGGTGGAAACATGGAGTGCCTAGAGCAGTGTGTGTGCCCTCAGTCATGTCCAACTCTGCGACCCCACAGACTGTAACCCTCCAGGCTCCTCTGTTCATGGGCTTCTTCAGGCAAGAATACTGGAGTGGGTTGCCATTTCCTGCTCCAGGGGATCTTCCTGACCCACAGACTGAATCTGTGAATCCTGCATTTGCAGGCAGATTTTTTTTTTTTTTTTACCACAGACTCACCTGGGAAGCCCGTAGAGCGGAGTATTTGATAAATGTGAGGCCAAGCACAATAAGCAACCTAGTTATCTGACCCCATGTAAACTGTTTGAATCTTTGATATCTGAATTGTTGGAGAGTATCAGGTGACTTGGGGACCTCTTGATCCTTCTGAGATTCAGTAAAATGCAGATAATACCTACCTGCCAGTGTTGTTTTGAGGCTTAAATGGGATATCCCACATAAATGGGATAACGTGAAAGAACCTGTAGGACAGTTTACTCAACAAATAATTACTGGGTGCCTTTATGGGGTACAACATTGAAGCAAATGGTTTCGGTATCCATGGAGTTTGCACAGAGTAAGGCTAAATCTTAATTTTTCAGTCAGTGAAAGCAGAGAAATGCCACTTAGACACTTGTATATACTTGAAAGTGAAAGTGTTAGTCGCTTAGTCACATCCGACTGTTTGTGACCCAATGGACAGAGACTCCTCTGTCCCTGGGATTCTTCAGGCATGAATACTGGAGTGGGTTGCCATACAGGTTATAAAATCACATGCTTCTCCTTCCTGAGGAGAGCAGGTTCCATTCTCACAAAATTACTGAAGCTTTCTCGTCACCAGCTGCTACAAAGATTATGTTAACAGAACCAAAATGGGGGGCAAGAGTGGTGACTGAGGGACTCACAGATGCCTGAGCAAGGGCCTGAGTTGTGCCAGTCGATCATGTCTGCAACTCCTGTGGAGACAAATGTCAAATGAAATCCAGACTGTACGGCTGGTAATCCAGAGCCCTGGGCGGGGGGGAGGGTAAACCAAGGCTCCAGAGCACAGCTGGTATTTTTTAATCTCCTAGTTGAAGGTCATGCCTGGAAGGGGTACGGGAAGTGAACAGATGGTTTTATACATATTGTCAAATAAGAGTGTTTTTTATTCTGGGGCTTGGTTTACAGTATCAATAGTTCAGGGTTCTGAAGGGGCCCCTGGGAGACCGTTGCCAAAACAGGGTTGGAACTTTTGTAACAGGTTAGGATGAGAGCCTGTAAAGAATAAAAGGAGGGCAGGAACAGGTTATGAAAGCCTTCAGACCATGGTGCGGTTCTCACACCCATGAGGGGAGGAAGGGAAAGAATTGGGTAGAAGACTCCTCAGATTGCAGTGCAGTTCGGAGAAAGCCTCTCCCAGACTGATGGGGTGCCCCCAGAAATTGCCCAGGAGAGGAATTGTGTGCAGGGCAGGGGTGATCCAGCATTGTACTCCTGCTGAGCTATCAGTGGGGGGTGGAAGGGGACAGCCTCGGTGTGAAGACAGTAGTGTGAGTCCGAACGGTCTGTAACTGGGACTGTCACTCAGCTAGACTCCCCCATAGCTGGTTGGTTGTCTTGAAGGAGACTTTAGCAGCACACTTGCAGGGATGCTACAGACCCTAAACTGCATGCACACCTTTTTGGGGGGAACTGTGGCAGATGAAGTTTGGTCCTTAAGAATCCTATAGGTGAAAGGACCCACATCTAGATCATTGTTAAATTTTGATCACCTACATATCAGGCACTGGGGGTGCCACCCTGAGCGTGAGAGCGGGGCCTCTACCTTCATGCCATTTGTAGTCTGCTGGGCAGACAGGTCAGTGGGTGCTGGGAGGGTATCACAGGCGTGTGCTCCTCTCCATAGGGTCGTCACCAGGTTCCTCTCTGGAGGCAAGCAGAGGGGCCCTGAGGCAGGGAAAAACATGTTCTAGAAGTGGGAAGAGGTATATAGGCTGGAGTGAAGAGAATGCTCCAGGGATGGAATGGGATGGCATGGGCTGGGGCGAATAAGCAGTCAGCAGGCAAGGCTTTTTGTGGGCTCTGGTGAGGCTTTGGGACTTTAATTTAAATGGAAGTGGAAGAACTGAAGATGTTCAAAGAGGGAGAAGTGACATGTTACAAGTTAACATCTTCTCAAGAGCATTCTTCCTGCTGTGTGGACAATCATTTGGAAGGTGGCTGGTGTGATCGTGGAGACAGAGTCTGTGATTGTAAACCAGACGAGTTGTTAGAGACTTGGACCTGAGTGCGGGCCCTAGAGGAGGGGACCGATATAGAAAGGTATCCCTGAGGTAGGACCGTCTGGGCCTGCTGATGGCTTCTCTGTGGATGGAAGAAAAGGAGGACTCCAAGACGACTCTCAGATTCCCGGCTTAATCAGCTGGGTAGATGGTGATGCCATGTACTGAGATGGTAGAGAATATGAAAGAAGGAACAGATTTGGGAGGAGTTTCCCAGAAAATTAACAACTCAGCTTGGGACACGTTTGGCTGATGCACATAAGCCAAGTGGGAACGTCGCGTATATTATACTTGAAGCTTATATGTTCAGGTGGCCGTATGATTCTGGGGGAGAAGTTGGGCTGGAGACATAAATTCCAGAGTTGTCAACATGTGGAAGGTGTTTAAAGCTATAGGGTTGGATGAAGTCAACCCTATAGGTCAGGGAGAAAGGTCATAGGCCCAAGCCCTGGGGAACCCCAACACAAGAGGTTAGGTAAAAGAGTTAAAACCAGGAAGGGAGAGAAGAACCAGGGGGAGGGGGTCCAGCAGCTCAGAGAGGAGGGTCCTTCAAGGAGGAGACACTGGCTGTCTTGTGTCTCAGAGGCCAGGGCCTGCAAAATGAATGGTGAAACCTCCTGGCAACGCCAGTGCATGCCGGCAGTCTTAACACATTCTTCACACACTTATTTTCAAGTGAGTGGTGAGGACAGAAGCAGCTGAGAGTCTTCACCCCACTTTGCCGGGATTAGATTCTCAAACAAAAAGAACCAAAGCCGCCCCCAGCCATGGGGTGGCGGGGCGGGTCAGCAGGGGCTCCGCTGGCTCTGGGAGGTCAGGGCTGGCTGGGCTCTGAGGGACTGGGCAGCAGGTTTCCTGTCCGCAGGGAGCCAGTGTCCAGGGATCCTAGGACGGTGGTCTGAGCGGTGCCCTCAGCTGTCCCTGACCAGCTCCAAGGTGGTGAATCTGAGGCCCTAAGAATGTTGACTAATAGTCTGGCTTCTGAGGACTGGAATAAAGGAGGAGCAAGAGGCCTCCTCCCATTTAGCAAATGTGAGCAGCAGCTGCAGGAAGGACACAGCCAGCCAGCACTGGGGCCTTGGGAACCTTACGACTGGCGCCGAAACCAGCAGCAAGGTCTGGCCCTGAGATCCAGCTACACCGAGGGCCTCCTGGCGGTGAGGCGGGAGCCCAGACCGTCTCCTGTCATCTCTTTTGTAAGCGTTTCCCAAATTCTTGATGGCCTTTGGCAGGGAGATAACCTGAGAAACAAGTGTCACGCCAGAATGACGGACTCCTGGCAGGGACCAGGATTCTCCCTGTGAAGGTCAGGGAAGATGAGCTTGTCAGAGGTGCAGTAACTTCACCAAGAAGACTTAAGCTGAAATTTGAGAAGGTGGAAAAACCACTGGGTGAAGCTATAGCCTTGGCTGTTTATTCATCAGAAATGAGGCGTGACACAGATAGCAACCCCTTAATTTGCATGGAAAAAGTGACAAAAGAACGATTTCAAGTTAGGAGATTGTATATTAAGTAAAGGGAACTTGGGATGCTAACACCTGGAAGAAATCAGTATTTCCCAAATAACTGAAACCGAGGGCTCAGACTGGAATGTGGAAGCCCTGAGATAAAGGGAGGCAGAGGGGCGGGGAGTGTCCAGGAATGCTGAAAGTACCGAGAAAGCCAGAACCTTGCAGGAAGTGCGGTGGGGAGTATTTGGGTGGACGTGAAAGGAGAGAGGATCCGGAGTGACCTCACCGTGGGGGCTCTGTAAAACCCACACCACAGGCCAGTTCCAGCATCTCTGGACCCTGACCTCCTCCTCCTGAAGAAGGGGGCCCAAGATGTGGTAAAAATAAAATTGTATTTCAGCTCTTGAAACCCTTACTAGAATGTTCAAAAGAGTGCGTTTGCTAGAGTTTTGAAATGTTGTTGGTTTCATCTTTGAAGAAGATGAGTGAAAGCTGAGGGTCAACTGTCTAGATAGGCTTCTCATCAAGAAGAAAAAAATGCATCATTGCCTAATTCACAGTGACATGTACTGGGACCAACAGTGTGGAAACTTCTGTTTTTTGAAAACTAAAAAAAAAGAGCAAAAACTGCCCAGCTTCTTCGGGAGAGAGCCTGGATACACAGAGACCAAGCTCCAGCGCAAGATGGCATCCAGCTCTGCGGTCTGGAAGCTTGCCTTTCACAGGGTGTCCTTCACAAAGCGTTTGGGAAACTAGAGGTAGGACTTCGTAGCCCAGAATGCAAAGGGTGCCAGAGAGATGGAGCCCTCAAGAAGGCAGTTCCGTCACACAAGCACAAGCCTGAGGAGAGGAGGAAGTGACTTAGGTGCCTCGAAGGCCCTGGGGCAGTGATGGAGCTTCCAGCAGACAGGAACCAGCTGGAAGGCCTCAGCCAGTGAGGCCGCGACTTCCCTGGCCGTTCTGTGACTAAGACTCTGCACTCCCGGTGTGGGCTGGGGGTGGGAGAGGCCGAGGTTGACTCTGGTCGGGGAGCTAAATCCCGCATAACTCAGCTAAAAGACACCCCCATCCACCCACCCACCCCCACCCCGGGCATGGCACAGCGGGCATCCAAGAAGAGCTTGTGTGCTGCGGCTAAGACCCAGTGCAGCTAAGACCCGGTGCAGCTAAAGAAAGAAAGAAAATATAGCAGTCCAGCTGTCCAGAAGGTTAACTCATGGGCGACACAAGCCAGTGAGTTTGAATCTGTTTCCAGGAGAAACTGCAGAATGCTTAACTGAAGAGGCAGTTGATGAAACTTTTAAAAAGAAATCACTAAGGAATGGTAGACCATTCCTATTTGGGTCCGTTGAGGGGTGCTGGTGTTGGAGGTTATCCCTGTATCTGACAAGGTTATTCAGAATATCCTCACTATGGGATGAAGAAATGTAGATTGAGTTAATATGCACTTCGTGTGAATTCACAGCTGTTTGAACAACCGTATCCAAAGGGGTCAGGCATCCTAAGATTCTTTGAAAGCTTTATATAGTTGTTAAACTCTTTATTATGTAAATAAATTTCAATGTGAAGAATATTATCCAGTGTGATATACCTTAAACTGAAATGCATATATATATATATATATCTATATCTATATCTATGCATGATTGCTAAGTTGTTTTAGTTGTATGCAACTCTTTGTAACTCCATGGACTGTAGCCAGCCAGGCTCCTCTGTCCATGGGATTCTCCAGGCAAAGATGCTGGAGTGGGTGGCCATTCCCTTCAGGGGATCTTTCCTACCCAGGGATCCAACCCGAGTCTCCTGCATTGCGGGCAGATTCCTTACTGTCTAAGGCACCAGGGAAGCCCATATATGTGTATATATATGTCTATATGTATATAGACATGCACACACATACATACATTCATACACATATATTAATATGTTAACATGTATACACATATATACGTATTATATATATAATATGTATACATATATATAATGTACATATATACACACACACATATATACATTCTTTACTAAGATTCTTTACTTGTCTAAGCCACCAGGGAAGCCCCATATATATCTGTATGTATATAGACATGCACATATTTATACATTCATACACATATACATATGTAACATATATACACATATTAATGTATATATACACATACACATATATATACATACACACATATATACATATTATATATATACACACACTCACATACATGGTGGGGGCTTAGCCCAACACCTGTTCTACTTTCCTCCTTTTCAAAACCTCTCCCTCTCTCTATAACACTGGAAAATAATGTGTAACAGACTTGGCTTATTAGTCCAACCTCAGCTGTTGTTTTTCAGCTATAACTTCTGGTGTCTCACTTGCGCTCAGTTCTACCCAGATACTGTGGAGAGCCATTTCAGCTCTGCCGAGTGAACCCTCTTCCCCTCCAGGTGTTCAGGGCCCGGCCCGCGATCATGCATGTGCTTGCACATTCTCCATCTCTGCGCAGGCTCACCATCTCATCACTGAGCGGACAGGCTCTAAGGGCATTCTGCAGATGTGTGTAGATGAGATGTTTTAGAGATGTTTGCTTTCCAGTCTCCAGTGAAAAACACCATTTTTATCCCCTCTTAAGTAGCCCAATTTTCCAATCACGTGAATTTGCTGGAATATTTTTGGAGGAAACCAGATTTATTGATGAGCTGCTGGATTCTTGAAAAATGTCTTTACCCCAGATGTAGACAAAGTTAAGTGAATTCTCTGAATATAAATCATCAGAGTAAGAAGATGAAGCTGAAGAAGGTGCGTTTGTTAGACTGTTGGTTCGGCTGCCTCGAACAGTAGACCTACTGTTTCAGTGGCTTAAACAGTATGGAGGTTTATTGCTGACTTACTAATGGTCTGAAGATTGGCCACCTAGGACTCATGTGGTGGTCCCAGGTGTCAGAGACCCAGGCTCCCCTTGTCCTACTGCTTCATCATTCTAGGGGATGGCCCTCACCTGCTTGGTCCAGTTGGCCACACTCTCGGCCCAGGCAGGAGAGAGAGGCAGGGCGTGCTGCTCCCCAGAAGATGTGCCCGGCACTTCCACACCAGCCACAAGGAAAGCTGAGAGATGTTGTCTTTCTTTGGGGCAACCAGTAAAAACAGATCCTATTAAGAGGGGAAAGAGAACAGACATTGGGGAACAACAAGTAGTCTCTCCAGCATATTCCTGGAAAATAGAGCATTTCAGAAGAGGGAGTGGGCAGGCCAGGGAGGGAGGAATCATTACCTCATCCAAGGAATGACATCTGGCTTCCAATATCTAAGCCACCACCAGAAAGGCTGTGCTCCCTTGCTTTTCCTTTTGAGGGGGAACTCTTCCCTATCACAGGAGCTCTTCCTCCTGGGGACTCTGGCCCAGTTACTGACCCACCTCCGATCAGCCAGCCCAAGGAGCCCCTTAGGACATGACAAGGACGACAAATAAGGCTCTGCTCGGAGAATGATCAGGAGCTTGAAAGAGGAGATTCTCCCAGCAGCAAAGCTAATTAAAAGGAGAAGCCTGTTTTTCACGAGCGTGTCTTCAGTATGTGTGCAAACTGCCCTCCTGTTACCTGCCTCACGTGTCACCAAGGCGTTCGCAATCCATTCCTGGGGGTTTTGCTTCCACCTTTAGATGCTGCATGTCCTTTCCTTGGTGCTCCTCCCTTTATTCCTCCAGCTGCTTAAACCATCTTCTCTAGCATTTGAACAAACCTACACTGCCCTTCCTTCACTATTCTTTTTTATACAAAGAGAATTCTGCTTTCTGTTACAGAACAAAAACCCCAAAGCCAGACAGTTCTGTCCTTTAGGTCCACATGGCGCATGTTTTTCTACCTGTGTGGACCTTTAATTAGTTCGGGTAGGAGGTCTATGCCAAGAAGCAGCACCGTATCGCTGTTGCGATGGGCAGAGCAGATCTTTTTTTCCTCTTAATACTGCTATTTCAAACTGAATCCTGATTTAAGTTTTGATACTGACAACGTGTGATACTAGACAATAGCTCCTAGTCCTTTCTAGGCTGGTAGCAAGACAGTGAGCTGACGGATTCCACCCACACCGGGACAACCCTGTATGTGAAGTCCTGTACGGTTTACAGAGCATTTCATATGCATGATCTCATGCCAGCCTCATGCTCACCCTGGCAGTAAATAAGTAACATCACCCTCATTTTGGTGATGGAAAAAAACCGAGGCTGGGAACAGTTAAGTGACCGAGAATGAACTAAAACTGGGTCCAATCTCTCTGTGTTGCTAACGTAAGATACTGCAGAGCTGCCTATGGTTAAAAGAGAAGGAATATCTATTTTTAACAATGTTCTTTTCTTCTTGCCTCAGTTCAAGATTGTCCCAAACTTTGATTTGATAGAAGCATTTTCTACAATCCTCTAAGTCAAGCTTTGAAATTCTTTTCTGCCTCTGGGTCTTGTTTTGCTTTGAGGTGAGAATGGCAAGCACGGATCTTTCTTATATAATCTCTCAGCCTTATATTGTAGTTTTCTACCTGGAAATTTGTATTGCCACTTTGATTCTACCACAAAAAGGAAAGCAACCTCTTATTTCAGCTGTTTAAAAATTAGATATCTAAGATTAAAGGAACTATATATAAATATGGCTTATCTAGAAGCTTTTTGAATATATCCTGTCTAATGGAAATGCTGGATGTTTTTAAGCAACATTATCTCTTATGAAACAATTTGAAAAGGAAAAAAAGCCACACAAGGATAACAAAGACTATTTTTTATTAAAAGCCAGTTTTCACAAAACGTATTGCTGTCAGTTTTTAAGGCTGCTAGAAAATGGATTTTGTATTAAAAATAGCTAAGAGCATAGTCACTGTTTTGAAGACATGTTAGGATGGGAGTAAATGTTCAGTATTGTTTTTTTAACATGTATTGACATGTATCTTGATGAGTTTTTAAAAGAAAAATCACGTTTTATAAAATCTAAGAAATTTTAAAACTGTGTCATTTATAATGTAAAATTAATGTGGTTGAAATTCACTGGTTGACTCATAGCTCCCACATTCATCTTCAGGTCTCTTTAGCTCATATGGTTTTCTTTAGAAATTAGTGGTATCAGCTAAATGAGACTATTTTCCACTCCTACCCACAGAGAAAAGTGCTTTTGTGAACATGTCAGCTCTTTCCCATCATTACATGCCATCGTGGAGTGCAAAGAAGCAGGCTGGCTGTTCTCATCACCAATACTAGTACAGGTTCAGGAGCAAAATCCAAATAAGATAAGCTTAAAATTTCCATTTGTTTATTTTATGCATGTACGCCACATTTTTAGTACCAAGAAATTTATATCCAAACTGTATCTTTCAAGTCTTCCTATCTAGCTTCTTCATTTTGGATCTGAGGAAACTAAGGCACAGAGAGGCTCAGCAACTTGCCCAAGCTCACACAGCTCGCAGCTGAGCCTAGAACCCAGGTCTGTGAGACTGCGGAGCCTTTGCTCCTGCTACAGTGCTTTACAGAGAGGATTTGCCCCAATCATTTGGCCCATGCCCTTCCCACAGTCCACACCCTTGCCACTCAACTGCGGCCCCCTACTGGTATCATGCTAATTAAGAGGCAATTTCACAAGTGTTCTGTAAAAGCCCTCAAGATCTGTGAAGATGTGAAGATGGCCACCCATCTCCCCAGAAATCTTCTCAACTCTGCTCCTTGAAATCAGTTCAGGTTTCTCCAGACTAAGCAGTTCTGTTGGGCTTCCCTGATAGCTCAGTTGGGAAAGAATCTGCCTGCAATGCAGGAGACCTGGGTTTGATTCCTGGGTCAGGAAGATCCCCTGGAGAAGGAAATGGCACCCCATTCTGGTATTCTTGCCTGGAGAATCTCATGGACAAAGGAACCTGGCGGGCTACAGTCCAAGGGGTTGCAAGAGTCGGACACAACTTAGCGACTAAACCACCACCACCACCACCACCAAGCAGTTCTATCATACCTTCCTGAGATTCTCTTCCTAGTTACTATCTTCTGGACACATTCCAGTTTTATTAAGATGAAAGTGTTAGTCCCTCACTCACGTCTGACTCTTTGCAACCCCACGGACTATAGTCCACCAGACTCTGTTGTCCATGGAATTCTCCAGGCAAGAATACCGAAGTGGGTAGCCACTCCCTTCTCCAGGGGATCTTCCTGACCCAGGGATCAAACCTGGGTATCCTGCATTGCAGGCAGATTATTTGCTGTCTGAACCACCAGGGAAGCCCTTTATTTAGGTGGGATTCACCCAAAATGGGACTACTACAACTGGTTCCTCCCTGTGAATCCCACTGCCGTCATCCCTGTGTCCCCATCCTTAAAATGCAGTAGCTTTGCCTCTCCTTCCCTCCCAACCCCCAACATCCAAGCAATTTCTCCCCGTCCTGGATTCTCGCTCTGCGGTCCCTGTGTGGCTCTGGGTTCATGACTTACACCTTTGGCCTCCATTTCTCCACTATAAAATGAAGATGTTGAACAAGACAGGCTTTAAAGAGATGCCTCCCTTTCTTATCTGCTGTGTGTCTCCCCACTCCAATCTGCTTAACAGACTGCTCTAAAGAAATCTTCCTAAAATACTAATCTTTTCTTTTTTTCCTGCAAAATCCTTCAGTTGCCCCCTCCTTTCACATAAATCCCAATCTCCTTAGCCTGGCACAGAGGGAACATTGCAGATTGGTACCCAGCTCCTCCCTTAGCACTCTGTGCTCTTCATGAGCCCACACTCAAGCTATACTCAGCTACTCCCCTTTCGTCAAACTTGTACCAGCTCCCACTTCTTTGCTCCCGCAGCAGCAAATGCTTTCTACCTAGTGCTGTGGGTGGGCACGTGCCACGTCTTTGTAAGCTCCTCTCAAGCAGGGGCCACCCCTTAGCTATTCTCATCTCCCACACAACACCTTGTGCTTAGTAGGCAGTCAGTAAGCACCTACTAAGTTGTTGAGTAAATTTTTTCAGCCCAGAATTGCACTAAAAATTTTTGGCCATCTCATTGTAGTCTTGACTCATACTGGGCTTCCAGTCAAATAAAATCCTAAAGCTTTTAAAAAATATAATCTTTAACTAAGCTAGTTTTCTCCCATTCTTCCCTTTTACCCATTTTTAAACTGATAATTCAGAACTTCATGTATTAAAGTTTAATTTTCATCCATTGTTCTTGTCTGCACAAATCTTTTGATTCTTGATTCCTTTATCTCTAGTTCATTGGCCTCCCATTGTGTTACACACAGGTATGATGAGTATGCTGACTTTCATTGCAGTTGTTGATACAAATGTTGGATGGAATGAAGACTAGTAGGTTGCCAGCTTGGCACCTCATTCTCTAGCTTGACAGTGACATCTTATCTCACTGTCTTTGGATATGGTTATTTAATCACTATATATATATATATATATATATATATATATATATATATATATATATGACTATATTTGGTTGTAATACATCATGCACATAGATACTGAAGAACAATCTATATATTCATCTGATTTGTTTTTTGACAACCAGTCAGGTGAAGGCAGTGTGCTAGGCTTTGTGTAATATAAGGTGATGATTAGGATTTGGCCCTTTGTCCTCTTTGAGGTTCATAAAGGAAGAAGCTCTCCCTCATGGAGAGACCAATGCAGTACAAGATAGAGTATAAGGTCCAACACAAGAAATAAATCAAAATGTTTTGGAGTCAGAGGATGCACAGACACATTCCTGGCTGAGAAATGAGTAGGCTTGTCTTAAATGGAGATGAGGAGATTAAGGCATGGCTTGTTGTTCAGTTGCTCAGTCATATCCAATTCTGCAACCCAGGAACTGCAGCACACCAGGCTTCCCTGTCCTTCACCATCCCCTGGAGTTTGCTCAGATCCATGTCCATTGAGTCAATGATGCTATCTAACCATCCCATCCTCTGCTGCCACCTTCTCCTTTTGCCTTCAGTCTTTCCCAGCTTCAGGGTCTTTTCTAGTGAGTCTGCTCTTTGAATCAGGTGGCCAAAGTATTGGAGCTTCAGCATCAGTTCTTCCAATGAATATTTAGGGTTGATTTCCTTTAGGATTGACTGGTTTGATCTCCTTGCTGTCCAAGGGATCCTCAAGAGTCTTCTTGAGCACCACATCCGAAAGCATCAATTCTTCAGCACTCAGCCTTCTTTATGGTCCAACTCTCACATCCATACATGACTACTGGAAAAACCAAAGCTTTGAAAATATGGACTCTTAACAGCAAAGGGATACCTTTTAATATGCTGTCTAGGTTTGTCATAACTTTCCTTACAAGGAGCAGGCGTCTTTTAATTTCATGGCTGCGGTCACCATCCAGTGATTTTGGAGCCCAAGAAAATAAAATCTGCCAATGCTTCAACTTTTTTCTGACCCATTTGCCATGAAGTGATGGGACCAGATGCCATGATCTTAGTTTTTTGAATGTTGAGTCCAGGCTAAGCTGCTGTTACTAAGTCCAGAAAACAGAGGCTTTACCACAGTGATAGTTCCTTTCTCTCTCTGTACTTGAGGTGGCAAGCGGTTCAACCCACGTCACACTGTCCTCAGTAGGAGGCTTCGACTCGTGGGTCCATGGTGACTGCCCCAGACTCACCATTCCCAGCCAGAAGGGAGGAAGACAGAGACCAAGACGTACCAGTCAGTCACTTTAAGGACATAACAGGAAGTTGCTTATATGGCCTCTGTTCATATCACTCCAGTCTGCACTCAGTCACATGACCACACCCAGCTTAAAGGGAGTCTGAGAAATGCAGTCTTTCACTGGCTGCTTCATGCCCAGCTAAGACCATTACTTTTGAAGGAGAAAATAGATATTGGGAAGACAATTAACAATCAGCTACAAGAGAAAAAGAATTCCATATGAGAAGAACAACTCTAAAAGAGGAGGTCGATTGATTAACTTTATCTCAGCTGTTTGGAAGTTATCAGAAACATCGATTTGGATTTAGAAGAAAAAAACTAGAACTCTTAAAGAAGGAATGGGCCATCTTGAGAGAGTTCTCCACCTCTGAAAATGGTCAAGAAAAACGGTCAGAAGAATTTACACTTAGAGGAGAATGGATGAAAGGTCAGCCTTTAAGTCTCAGTAGCTGTGTCATTATAGCCGGGATGGAAAGGAAAGTTTCCTATAAACTGTCAGAAAACTGCAACACTAGCCCCAGCGTGGGAAAAGAAGTGTGGGAGCAGTGAGAATGCACTGGAAGGAACAGATGTTAAAAGAGAATAAACAGAGCTTGGCTGTCCACGTGTGCGCCTCTCACAAGGTGGCCGGGGGCAAGGATGGACAGATGTGGGGGGCACACTAGCTTGGCCGCCTTAGGGATGCAGAAAGGTGGGCTCCGGAAAGCCCTCGCTTTGCCTGCCAGGCATGGGTAGTGCTGTCTCTTCCCAAGCCCAGGATACAGAGCCCAGTTCTTCCTGCGTGAAACAATGATCCCAAGAAGGCATTTTTTTCATGAACATGTTTTTCTTTTCTTCCTCATTCTGTCCTAATTGTCATTTCTGTTTAAATTCAGTAAAAGCACTACCAAATTCTAAAATAATGTGCTTCGTTTTCCCCAGTCGCCCACCCCCACTCCACTCATTTCATCAAAGTTATCTAATCTGTTTAGTTTGAAAATGCAACTATTCTCTGGATTTATATGTGCCCCGATAGGAAATGACTTGTGTAACAATAAAAAGCATTCCCTTCGGTGGACACCTGTTGTTGCTTTGTGTTCTGTCCGAGAAAGACCTCTCACATCTGCTAAGTTACCTGCATTTCCCCCAACTCAGCACAGTCCACTGGTGGCACGTCAGTATTGCAAACCAAGTGAGTCCATACCTTTGTTCTCTGTGTCTCTGTTTCTCCTCTGCAAATAAGTTCATCTGTATGGGTTTTCTTTCTTTTTTTAAACAATTTTTGTTGATTGATTGATTGGCTGCGCTGGGTCTTTGTTGCTGCGTAGAGACTTTCGCGAGTTGTGGTGAGCTGGGGCTGGCCTCTAGCTGCAGAGCTCGGTTCTCACTGCAGTGGCTGCTCTCGCTGCGGAGCCCGGGCTCTAGGGCACCCAGGCGTCAGTGGTTGTGGCATGTGGGCCCAGTTGTTCTGCAGCATGTGGAATCTGCCCAGACCAGGGATCGCCCCATGGTCCCTGCACTGGCAGGCAGATTCTAAACCACTGGACCATGAGGGACAGCCTACATCATATTTCTAGATTCTGCATAGAAGCAATATGACACAATATATGTTTTTCTCTTTCTGACTTACTTAACTCTGTATGACAGACTCTGGGTCTATCCACATCGCTGCAAATGGCTCAATTTTGTTCCTTTTTATGACAGTAATATTCCACATCTTTCTTTATCCATTCCTCTGTTGATGGGCATTTAGGTTGCTTCCATGTCCTAAACCTAATCTTAACCTATACAACATGAAAAACAAAGGGATGTCTGGTGCGTAATAAGTGTTGTGTTATATTATTGTTATTATTTTGTGTTAAATAATGGATGAGGTGAGGCCACATTATAGCAGGGCTTAAAAAATCAAGGAAAGAAATTTGACCTTAATGTGAAGAGAAGTTTATATTTGTTACTTCTAAGAAATGACTTGAGAAGAATTAAACTAAAATGATCCATGATCCCTGGGACCATCCCATAAAGATAAAAGATAAGAGCTATGGAAAGCAGGGGAGAGAAATGTCCCAAAGCTCTAGGCTAAACCAGGTTATTAAGACGCCACCAAGTTGAGCTCTGAGTTGCCCGACTGCCTCAGCTCTGAAAAAAATCAAGCCTCTGCAGGAAGCCAAGGATTAAGTGATGAAGGATAGTGGAGTGAGAATCTGGAAACAAATCTCAAAGATGACTCAAAGAAGCCTACAAGGGCTTGGCAAGGAATAGCTGTGAGAATAAAGGAAATACAAATGTGGGAGATGACTAAAGTCACACATCTGAGCCATTAGAGTAGTCAGGTGTCTGATGCTAAAATGCTGTGTAACAAATGGCCCCGTAATCTCAGTGCAATTCGACAAAAAGCATTTATCTATTGCTTACGGATGTGTAGACTGGCTGCTACTGTCTGGAATGGCTGGAACTGAATAAACTCGGCTCCAAACTGCCAGTTGGGTACAGGTCTGTTCCAAGTATCTCCTCATTCTGGGATCAGAGGCTAAGTAGGCAAATTTGTCTTGCGGCAGATGGCAGAAGTGCTGGAGACCAAGCCAAGCCATAAAAGCATGTTTAAAGTCCCTGCTCGCATTACCCCCACTAATGTCTCTGTTAACCCAGGCATGTCCTGTGGCCAAGTCCAAAAACAATGGGGCATGGAAGTAGGCCAGCTCTCCCAGGAGGCCCTGCCACATCACACAGCAGGGCCTTAGGTTGTGCCTTAGTATGGAAGGCTGGATTCTTGTTCCAGCTCCACAGCAACTGAAATACAAGTGATGCCCCAGACACGGAGATTGGGAGTGGGACGTTGGGTCTCTTAAAGCAAGACACACGTGGGGCACGAGAGCCACGTGTCTGGTGCAGAGGGGTTCTGACAACTGCCGTCAGGAGATCTGGCTTCCAGATCCATCTCTGGCGCATCCTCAGCCTTTCTCTCTTGCAGTGCTCTGCCATAGATGTTAACACTAGACCATTTTCCCCCTTGCATCTGTCATCCTTTTTCCTTCCCAGGTGGCACGACTGGTGAAGAACCCACCTGCCAACTCAGGAGACCTAAGAGACAGGAAGATCCCCTGGAGGAGGGCTTGGCAACCCATTCTAGTATTCTTGCCTGGAGAATTTCATAGATGGAGAGCCTGGTGGGCTTCAGTCCATAGGGTCACAAAGAGTCGGACACGACTGAAGCGACTGAGCACACACACCTTGTGGGTAAGCTCCTGTTGTACAGTTACTCCAGAAGCAGCCTAGCCACTGACATTAGTGGACTGTCCATAAATACAGCTCTCAAAAACTGGCCCTGCTCCTAGATACAGAGACTAGAAAGAAGTATTCCAAGATGGTCCTCCTGGGGATGAGGCTTCAGGCTATTTTAGGTCTTTCTATATTTTCCAAAGGTTCTCCAATGAGCATATATATATTTTACAAGGTCAAGGATTTTTAAAATGATTTTAAAAAATCTCTTGTCATTGGCTCAACTCTATTTCATTCATCCTTTACCCATGAAAGTCTACCTGAAGCATTAGCACAGGGGACCTGCCAAGCTGTGCTTCTTTGAAGGAACACACTCCTCAGCTAACACAGGGCAGTGACTATCACTCTAATATGAATTAATTTCCCAGGCATGGTTTGGGTTGTGTTTCTTTCCCCTGAATTTGATGGTAGGGGGGTGAGGGATGGGGGGTGGGGGAGTGAGTTCAGATAGGATTTTAAATTTGAATATACAAGAGCAAATTGAGTTTTCCCTCCTTTTCTTCACTTAGTTGTTGTTTTGGTTTGGGGCCTACCTAGAACCAAGTCAGTCAGGAAGCAGGCACAAGAAATCCGCCAGCTTTTGTCCCTTTGTCAGCTTTCCAAAGGTCCTCAGCCCCTCCCGCTCAAAGGGGCTTCTGACTGCAGGCAGAAGCACCGACCTGAAAAGAATATTTTTTGTGCCTGGTCTCTCCTCACCAGGCAGACCCCCATTCTTTCTGGGCACAGGAAAGCAGATTTTGGTTTGATTGCTTTTAAATATTTATTTATTTGGCTGCACCGGGTCTTAGATGGGCATGTGGGATCTAGTTCCCAGACCAGGGGTGGAACCCAGGCTCCCTGCTTTGGGAGCACAGTGTCTTAGCCACTGGACCACCAGGGAGGTCCCAGAAAGACAGATTTTGAAGGGAGCATGGTCTCTGGGTTGGCTAACCCTGATTGAAGCTACTAAAATTACCCTTCCCTTGACCCTGCCCCTTCACATCACTATCTAGTTTCCAGATCTAGTCTCTCATTTAAAACCTCCCAGAGGACTGCCTCCTCTCCCTCAGTCCCAGGTGCTCTGCACCCTCACACGTCTGACTAATGTCTTACCCTCCCTCCAAGGATACTGCCCCATAGATCATCAACAGTCTACTGGTCAAGTCAAAGTTCAGCCCCTTGTTTTCTTTGGCCCCTTGCTTATATGTGAAATCTTCAAGTATTCATTCTTTAAACTTATATTCCTTTGGTCTCTATGAAATCATACTCTCCTGGGCTCTCTCTGACCAGTTAAATTCTTGTTTCTTCCTCTCTCAGCGTTTACTTCTTGTTCTCCTGGATGTCGCCCTCTGCCCACCCATATTCTTGCCCCCACACTCTCTCAGTGGTCTGACTCATTCCTAGTCTCAATCACGATTCATACTCTGATAACCCCAGCCCAGAACTTTCCCCTCTGATTCATATTTCCTGGAGGTGCTGGTCTTCATGTGGCGGTCACATGGGCCTAAAACCCATGGTGTCTAGAACTGAATTGATCTCTCCTTAGTGCTCTGTGGTTATAAGCAACAGGGAGTGATCATGACTAGCCTATGCATAGAAAAGACTCATTGGAAGCATTGCAAGATAACTTCTAGAGTCAGAGGAGTTACTGAACAACCCAATGTCTGGAGGCAAGAACCAGGTCACTGTATAGATTCAAGTTTCCAGGGATGAACTTGACACAGCCAGCCTAGATCATGGCTCTCTACTTCTTGGACCTGTTGTTGCAATAACTTGGGGCAAGAAATACAAAGGGGTCAGACAAGACAATAGCGATCATGTCTCTGCCTCCCACTCCCAAATCTGCTTTCTTTTTCTGCATTCTCCATGTCAACTGGTAGTCCAGCCATCCATCCACCAACCAACTAGACTGGGAAGAAGGCCCCCTCTCCCTCCTTTGTATCACAAAGCCAATCATTCATTGCATTCTGACACTTTACCTTTTAAAGTAGTTCTCCAAACCATTGCCTCCTCTCCATCGCTTGGACCTTTGACCTCCTTTGGGTCTTACTATGTCTTGCCTTGATGACAATTAAGCGTCTTGAAAAGTCTCTCTCTCTACTCCCATTCCTGTCCATCTCAAATTTGTCCCCTGCTTAATAGCCAGAGTGATCTATCTAACACCCAGATCTGACCATGTTACTCCTCTGTCTGAACTCTTTACCTGGAAAGTAAGGTATAAGACTTGCAGTCCATGTTTTTTGATGCAAAATAAAATTCCACCAGAGCCATGGCCCTGCCTACAACTCTCCATCCACAGTCATTGCTCTGTAGTCTGTTTTTCTTTTTCTTTTAATGGCACCCCTTCTGCCCAAGCGCCCCTGTTCTCTCTTACCTCCAGCTTGACTATTAGCAGCTCTAGAACTCAGCTGAGGCCTTCCCTTCCCAAAGTCTTTCCCGACGTCTCTTGTGAGGTTGAAGTTCCCCCATCCCATTCTCCCTTCTGTCCTGAATACATCACTGTCACTATACATGACCCAGTGTTTGATAAATATCTATCTGCATACCTCTCCCACTATCTGTAAATTCTTTAAAAGTAGGGACAGGGGCGGGCAGGTGCTTTTTTGGAATGGTTGTTGATGTTGGTAAATCAAATAAACTCTTTGGGTTTCAGCTTCTTCATTGCAGAAAAAGGATAACTCTACCCTTTGTTGTGTAATTAAATGAGATGATGCGAATGAAATGCCTCACCCAGTCCCTGGCACAGTATTCAACTGACAGTCACTTCCCTCATCACCATTCCTCCTCCTGCCACAAAAGTTTTTTGTTCTGGTTTTTTGGGGAGCCATGCTACGTGGCAAACAGGATCTTAATACCCCAGCCAGCTCTCTTACAATGGAGGCATAGCACCCTAACCACTGGGCAACCAGGGAAGTCCCCACAATTTTAACTGAAAGGGAAAAATGTTTCAGTATCCTTTGTTAGGTGTATCTCTCCCCTATTGGAGCACAAGCTCTGTGAGAAAATGGGGCCAGGTCTGTATTATTTATTGCTACATCTTTTGCATATGGCAGGTGCTTAATAAATATTTTTAGGATAAATGAATAACTGCTCTAAATGCTTATTTGACTTTTCATTTTCACCTTCAGTGAGCATAATGTTCTTGTTTCCTTTTTCCCATCATATAAATCATCGAGTTCTGCTTATTTAGTGTCCACTGCTTCCCACTACAAACCAGCCACCACTTAAGGGAAAACAGAGGCTGAGCTCCTGGACAAGCCAGATGGCAGGCCAGTTGGGGCAGTTGCTGGCCACTCTGCCCCCTGGAGAGGATGCCCAGGGAAGGAGTTCACCCCTTTTTTCAGCTGCTGACCCCTTTTGGAGCACACAGCTCACTCGTTTACACACACTGGCTCATTTCATTCCCATCACAGTCCCAGGAGAGAGGAACTGTTTCCCTACTGTGTCGGGCAGGGGCCCAGAAGGGGAGAGATTAGCTCACTCAAGCTGAGGAATGGAGGCATGTCTAATAAAGGGATTTTATAAAAGTGCAAGCAGAGTTGAAGGAACCCTCCAAGGAATCGTGCAGTCCCTGGGGCTGGTGACAGCTGGGAGTCCTTATACCTCCTGAAGGGAAGAAAGGAGCAGCCACCTGCAGTCACCCAGGAGTGGGGGAGCTGGCAGAACAAATACCTGTCCTCACTCTTCTCCTGCAGGGGCTTCCCAGTGTGCAGACGCAACCACGTGGTCCAGAGGGGTGAGGCTTCAGGCCATATATGAGCAGGGTAAGAAAAGTCAAGAATGACTCTGGAAAACCAAACATGGCCAGGCCAGATGGTTACCAAGTACCAGGTGAGGGATCCCAGGAGGTCCAGCTTTTAGCTACTGGAGTTTTCCATGAGGAGCCAAGAGATGATCATGTCAGCATGCTACAAATGAGTACCCCCCTAATGAGAAAGGAAGGCAGACCCCCTGTTTATAAACACCCACCCCCCAACCATGCTGCTCTGTGAACTAATGGGAAAGCACCTCCTAACTTAATTCCAACAGTGTGGAGAATATTTCAGTGAATTTACCCCAGCACAAGGCCCAGCAGTGGGTGAGACCCTAGACTCAGACATCAGACTGGCCAGGATGTGAATCCCAGCTCTGTCACGGACTATGTGAATTTGGGCCTCATCTGTAAAATGGAAACTGTCATACCCGGGGAGGTGGGGTAGTTCATTAGGATGACATGCAGTGTGCAATTTGCTTTGCAGTCATGAAACATTAGTGAAAACCCTATCTTGGTAACATCGATAGCTTTGTACAACTGTAA
The DNA here is from genome assembly GCA_007570785.1 of Antilocapra americana. Taxonomy (NCBI): domain Eukaryota; kingdom Metazoa; phylum Chordata; class Mammalia; order Artiodactyla; family Antilocapridae; genus Antilocapra; species Antilocapra americana. The sequence continues at coordinate 39,778,336 of ML661885.1, forward strand.
TTTTTTGACCTGATGACTTACTCATTCCAACTTTCAGAATCCTTTAATGGACATTTCCACCACTGAGAAGGAGGATAATGATGCTAGATAGAGATTTATAGTTTTTTTTAACCGCTTTCCCTTAGATTAGCCAGGGAGATTATTATTAAAAACAAACAAAAAAAAAAAAAACCAGTGAGAAAGGCTACAGAAATACTACTCTGCCTCTTTTAAAGATGGAGAAACTGCTACCCGGAGAGGCGAGGTGACTTATTCAAGGTCACTGAAAAGGCAGCGCCCGCTAGCCGGCCTCCTAAAGGCAGACGGAAGCTGCAGCTCAGACAGAGAGGGTACCAAGTGAGCTCCCATCACCGGGCAGCCCTCCTGTGGCTGCTGGATGCTGCGTCATTGTCATTGAACAATGCGTGTTCCCCAAATGATGATTATGTCCTTCGTTTGCAACAAAGAAGATCAGAGCCACTTCCTCCCGTAAGCCTGCGAGTGGGGGGCGTGGCGAGTGTCCGCGGTGGGGTCGGCTCACCTCGCCCACTGCCGCTTAGGCTTTCACAGCACCCACCACCCCTCTGGCCTCTCCTGGCTGAGAGCGGTGGGTTCGCTCTCCCGGCCTTTTCAAGTGCTCTTTCTGTGGCCAGGGGAGCGAGCGGAACTGCCTCCAGGCTTCGCGTACTGGAGGTGCACGCTTTATAGAGAGAAGCCCATCTCTGAAAGCACAGCATGCATTAGCATCCTCTCCTTCAGAGAGAGCTATTTTTGTCTTTCGTCTTCCGAGACTGTTCCGAAGTAGGGGATGCAAGTATCAGGAGGAGAAGCAAAACGAGCTAGTGTCTCACGCTCAGAAGAGAGCGAATCACTGTCGTTTCAACAACATAACAACAACTGCGGCAGCAGTAATGGAGAACAAACTGAGTTGGAGTCGAGCTGCCCTTGGGCACAGGACAACCAGCCTGCCCAGATCTCTTTCTGTGGGATTTCTCTCCGTACACTTCACTGGAACGAGGTTCGTTGCCATGGTTACTAGCCAATCACATGATATAGCCTCACTCCCTAGAAGTGCAGAACAGCCGGCTCAGACTATGATGGGGAGAGAAGATGCCTTCCTCCCCAGCATGGTTGCTTTTCCTGAGGAAACCTGCGCAGCAGTTTCCCCGTTCTGACCTGCCCACTTAGGGGTCAGGGCCAGCTGTTCTTTGGGGCGCCAATTCACTGCTTTCCTAATGAGATCAGCAGCGCAAGTTTCCTCACACACTTTTCCTTCTGGTTTCAGGAACCCCTCTTCCCCTCTCCAGTCCCTCCCTTCTCTGGACACACACACACACACACACACACACACACACACACACACACAGAGGCTGTACTGAATTGCTGAGTTGATTGCGGGGTGGAGCGTGCAGCCTACACCACTTGAATAAGCTCTTTTAAAATCCGAGGATGGCATGAGTCAGGGAATTTTGAAGCTGTGATACAATCAGGACACTAATGCCTCAAGGGGGTGGAGGGAGGGAGTGTGGACTCACCCTGATCCTAAAGGGGCCCGGCAGGGTCGGCTTTCCCAGGCCCAGTCTTGATCGGGGTTTGTGACCCTCAAGCCTCAGAGTTTTGGAACTGGGTTCGTTTTGGCCATGTCCAGTGGGGTGGAGTGGGCGAGGCCCCACAACTGTGCCTTCCAGGGAAGAGAAAGTCATGCCCTCAGAGAAAGCTCTAGAACAACAAAGCTCTTTACCTCTGTGCTTCCCTCCTCCTTCCCCACAGAACCAGGCCAGTTAGCTCAAGTTCTGTGCTGCAGCAGCAGGCTAGAAGGGCACGTCTTTTTTCCTGACAATTATAGATTGCCTGCTTCTTTGTATTCAGATCGTATCTCATGTTGTCAATTCCATCAGATTTTCTGGTCTGCTTTCGCCATGGCAAAAGCAAACTCTGGATGATAGAAGCACACACAGAAGAGTCAGCAGGTAGCAAAAGCAAGGCCAGGAAGGGACTCTGCCAGAGTTGGGCAAGGTGGTGCAGAGGGCTCGCTCAGGGCCCCTGCCTCAAAGAGCTAAGTGTATTCAGGGAGAGGAGGCAAATAGCCTTTCAAAGGTACCTAACCCCCCGGGCACCATGAGACCAGGGCCAGGGCCAAGGGGACCAGAGGGTTCTAAAATGAAGGGGGGCAGGGATGTACCCTAGAGGGATGTGAAACTCTATCCCATGGGGTACAAGAAATATTAGAACTTCCATTTTTTATCTCTTTTTTGCTATATGTATTTTGGTATGTGCATTATAACATATAAAATGTTATCATGTAGGATCAGATTTGACTGAGATTAAGAAAGAAGAAAATACCCAAAACACCATGGCTTAAACAAGACAGAAGTTTGTTTCTCTCTCATACACTAGGAGTCTGGCGGTGAGCCAACTAGAACTGGTAAGGTATCTTTTCTGATTGCTCCACCTCCTCAACGTGTGGCTTCCACTCCATTGTCCAAGCCCGTTGCTTATGGTCAAGCCATCCTGTTCGCATTCTAGGCAGCAGGAAGGAGAAAAAAGGGAAGAAGAACTGCATGTTTCTCTCATGGAGGACACTTTCTGTAAATTGCACCTGACACCTCTGGCAATTCATTGGCTAGAATTTAGTCATGTGATCACATATAATTGCAAAGGATCCTGGGACATGTAGTCTATTTTAGGATGCCATGTGCCCATTAGGAAATGCTACACTAAGGAAGTTGGGAAGGATGGACATCTGGTGCCACTATCAGTGTTTACCATAGTAATACGTTAATAGTCAAACAGCACATATGTATACTTACAAAGAAATACATGTACCTGTTGGGTGCATAATCAGGATTGGGGCTTTTGGCGTAAAGTTAAAGGATCACTGATGTGGATTATAGCACTCTAGAAGTGCATGCAATTAACTGAAAGAAGGAATAGAGGTTTTTTCTTCTTTCAACCAACTAAATTTGAAGATCAGTTGTCTTCATGTTGCTGGCGAAAATCTTGGCCCTCTCTGCCCAATGAAGCTAATGAAAAAATACGGAGACAGAGTTTGGAGGAAGTAGAAAGGGGGCTTTAATTCTCAGCCAGTGGAGAGGGGAACACAGTAGGGCTCATGCCTCCAGAACTGTGGCCCCTCCACCCACCATGAGGAGTCTAGGGGCTTACAGGATGATGACAAACAAAGGTATTAGGATTGTGATTTCTTCCTCTTGCATTGTTTCAAAGACAATCATAGACTGGCATCAGTAACCCAGTGAACCCAGTGATTGAGTCTGGCAGTTCGTGGCTCTGTGACCTTCTTTCTGATATGTAACTACAAGGAGAAAGGTGTTGTAAGGGTAAACACCAGGTAGGGGATGTATTTAGCATAGAGTCAAAGGAAAAGAGGTGCAAAGTGTAGCTCCTGCAGAGTTAGGGGGAAGAAAAGTAAACTTAGTTACAGACATTCAGAGTTAGGAGCAGTTAAAGTAAAAAAAAAAAAAAAAACTAGGAACGTTCAGGCCGCCTCACTGTTCTCTTTATCTTCTTTGTTCTCAGGAAAGGGAAAGAGAAAAACTCATTCCTCTTTTTTCCTTTCCACTGCAACATTCAGTTAATAATCCATGAGTCAAACAGCATCCCATTTAGAAACTAGAAGGCTTTCCTGAGGGATTTTTTTTTTCAATTGCCTGGCATCCATTCATCCTTTTCCTGGTAAAATGGGGAATTTTATGTAGGGACTCGTCACTCCCCCGCTTTAAGTGATGTCATTTTGATGAAGCCCTAATCAACTCCCTTCATCCACTTGGCCCCTGGGATTAGTGCAGGTTACTGATTTGACTCTTGAAAGGAAGACACTGGGCAGAAAGCTAAGAAAGAGCACATGGAGTCAGGAGCTGCCCAAATCCTCCTGCGACCATGATGGGAGAGCTTATGTGAGACTGAAACCAACATCCAGAAGAGATGGAAGCCATGCTGAGAGAGGGTCGGGTCCTGGTGACAGCACTTAAGCCCCTGTATCAAGCTGTCCCTGAACACAGCGTGCATTGTGATGAGGAGCCATTTTGGACCAGAAAGCTGAGGTCAGCCCCTAGACCTGGCAGAGCATCTAGGTGGAAAGAGCCAGAGATGGGATGACTTCCTGGAGTAGAGCCTGGCTCAATGTGTACGTGAAAGAGAAATCCATTTCCATCTTGGATCAGTGACTGCCTATTTAAGTCTTTGCTTTAGCCGCCAGGCTATAACCTAATTAGTACATATGTTATGATTTCATTTCATTTCATTTTTTTTCCTTGTTCTTTATTTATTTATTTTCTTTCCAGTTGTGCTGGGTCTTCATTGTTGCGCTCGAGCTTTCTCTACTTGTGGCAAGCCAAAGCTACTCTCTAGCTGTGGTACTCGGACTTCTCATCGTGGTGGTTTCTCTTGTTGCCGAGCACAGGCTCTAGGTGCCCAGGCTTCCGTAGTTGTGGCCCACGGGCTTCATTGCTCCACAACAGGTGGAATCTTCCTGGACCAGGGATTGAACCCATGTTCCCTGCATTGGCATCAGATTCTTATACACTGTACCACCAGGGAAACTCTTATTTCATTTATTTTTAAAGATCTGTGTGTGTGTGTGTGTGTGTGTGTGTGTGTGTGTGTGTGTGTGTTGTGTGTGACTTGGCAAATGCAGCTGCCTGACTGTTTTCTAAGGAACAAATCCACTGCTCACTCGAAGCTGCAGGAAGTCATTGACCTCCATTCCTCTGCTCTTAGAAGATTGTAGGAGGAGTCATAAAAAGGCAAAATGTGCACATTTAAGGATCTCATTTAATTACCCAAGGTGGATGCAGCAAGTGGGTGCAGAGCAAAGATTTGAACCCAAGCCTTCCTAACCCAGGAGTCCATAGTGTTGCCACCGCCTCAGCACTCCGCTCCTGCTTAGGGTTGAGTGGACTCATGGCACTTTACAACGTGCCCTAGTTGCATCTTTGCACTTAAATGCTTTGGGGCCGGAGGCTGTGTTCTTTCCCCTTGCATCACCCAGATCTGTCTGGGGCTTGGCCCTCCATAAATGTAGACGAAATAAATGAATACTAAATGGCCTTGCTGAGCCTCAGAATATCTAGCAGGCTACTAGAGGATCAAATGAGATAATGTTTGAGAAGCTGTTTTGAAAACCACAAGCCAGTATATACACTTGGGTTAGTCTGCTCTCTTGTTAGGAAATTCTGTGTGTTTAGGGCAGGAATAACGCTGTTTCCACGCTCTGTTCTGGTTCTGTCTTTTGGTGCTTTCCTCTGAGAAGCAATCCTCCCAGTCATGTCTCTCTTAATGATGGAGGACACCTAGACACTACTCGGACCCACCTCCTGGCGCCTTCTCACCTTGACCCCCAGCAGGGTCCACTCTGACATTTCCACTGAAAGGTCAGTAGGTCAGTCGCCCTTCTAACAGTTGAGCACTAGGATCAAAATGTGACTCAGCAGTGCAGCACAGGAGACAGGCGCTATGCTGTCCCTAGATGTACTATGAGCCCTCCTCCACAATTCAGAGTCCTCTTTCAAGGTCAGGTTCAAAGTCATTTGCTCTGCAGAAGTCTTCCGAGTCCAGCAGAAACACTAAGGTCCCTTTCTTTCCTGTTGTGTCATTTTACACTTTATTCTAAGCCATATCACATTATAATTTTATTTGTGCTTTTTTATAAACCTCACTTAATCACTTCTCCAAACTATCACCTCCACCCCTCGTAAGTGAGCTTTTTCAAGGACAGAGACTATCTTACTCTTTTGATGCTTCATCACCTACCTCAGTGCCTGACATTTACTGATAAATGTAATCATGCTTGTTGAAAGGATAAGTGAGTAAATGCGTGAGCAGAGGGGCTAAAACTTCATTTCTGTCATTAGACAAACTCATGTCTAAATCCCACTGATTGACTACACTCATTGATCTATGCATGCACTCATTCATTCAGTCACATTTGTGTTGAGTACTCATTATATTTCAGATATCCTGCCAGACACTAGCACTGGACAATCAGGAGGACAGGGTCCAGGCCCTCCCAAGCTTATATCTGAACAGTAGAGACTAAATAAAGAGGCACATCAGTAAGTAAACAAGCTACCTATAGATTCTAACACATCCTGTGAATGAAATAAACAGGGGGAGTGTGCCAGAGGAGGTGAGGTTGACAGTGGAGCACTTTAGCTGATAGAGATGAGGCAGGGAGAGACTTACGGGGAGCCTCGGCACTGAGTCCTGAAGAATGAGGTTTAAAGGACAGGAGGGACTTTCCTGGCAGTCTAATGGTTAAGACTCTGAGCTTCCACTGCAAGGGTCACAGGTTCAGTTCCCTGGGGAAATAAGATCCCACACGCTGCAGTCCAGTCCAGTCGCTCAGTCGTGTCCGACTCTTTGCGACCCCATGGACTGCAGCATGCCAGGCCTCCCTGTCCACCACCAACTCCCGGAGCTCGCTCAGACTCATGTCCATTGAGTCGGTGATGCCATCCAGCCATCTCGTCCTCTGTCGTCCCCTGCTCCTCCCTGCTTCAATCTTTCCCAGCATCCGGGTCTTTTCAAATGAGTCAGTTCTTCCCATCAGGTGGCCAAGGTTTTGGAGTGTCAGCTTCACACTGCAGTGGGGCAGGAGGGGTTGAGGGGGAAACAGGAGGAAAAATGGGATAGCCACAACCAGAAAAAATTTGCTTCTTTCTCTAAGACTTAGTTTCCTTATCTGTAAATTAAAGTAATCATAGCACCCACTTCATGACATTTTTTTTTGTGAAGCTTAAGTGCATTAAAAAACTTAGCATAGGGCAGGGCACCTAGAAGGCACTCAGTACATCTTGGCTCTTATCAGTTACTGGGTAATGCTATCAAAAGGAAATGAGGGTGCAGTCCTGTGGTTCTGTATACTTGCCACTTTCTTTCCAAGTTCTCCCAAGCCATCTGTTAAATAACACATTTAAGAATGTGCCTGGGAGGGACTTCCTTGGCGGTTGGGTGGTAGGACTCCTTGCTTGCACTGCAGAGGACACAGGTTCCATCCCTGGGTGGGGAACCAAGATCCCGCAAGCCACAGTCAAAATAGTAATAATAATAATTAACTAAAAAAAAAAAAAAAGAATGTGCCTGGACACCAACCTTAATCTCTGCCGTCTGTGGTCTCTAGAATCTCATTTAAAATGAGTGTAAATACCTTATAAGGTTGATAAAGGGAGTAAATCAAATGAGATCACATATGTGAAAGCCCTATGTGATGGTAATTATTTCTATGGTCATATCTTCAGCGTTTCTCTGTAGTTTCTGGACATCTCATGTTCTGGCTGCAAGCACACCACTGAGTTTGCCAGCCAAGGACTTTCCTGAAACTGAGTGTGGAACTTCTAGTGAGCTCTGGCCGAGCTCACCCACAGCCCCAATGCAACCAGACAGCCAGGTAACAGGACTTCTCTGGTGATTCAGGTTAAGAATCCACCTGACAATGCAGGGGACACAGGTTTGATCCCTGGTCCAGGAAAATTCCACAGGCCATGGAGCAGCTAAGTCCGTACACCTAGAGTCTGTGCTCGGCAACAAGAGAAGCCACTGCAATGAGAAGCCCACGTGTGGCAACTAGAGATTAGCTCCTGCTCACTGAAACTAGAGAAAGACTCTGTGCAGCAATGAAGATCCAGCACAGCCATAAATAAATAAATACTCCCCTGAAAAAAACAAAAAGCAACTAGATGACCAGTTAGTAGCAGAGCCAAGAGTAGAACCCATGTCTGCTGCCCCCAGGCCAACCAGATGCACTCACAGCATATGTGGCTCAGCAGATGAGAAAAGATTGGCTAAACTCCTCCAGAACACAAGGCCTCCATTATTTCTTGTCTTTTTATTTTTTTAAATTGATGTATAGTTGATTTACAATATTGTGTCAGTTTCAAGTGTACTTTTTAAGGAGTTGTGAGGCAGCTCACAAGGCTAGTCTTAGCTAGTCTAACTGGACAGGTGGGAGAATCTTGCAGTGATAATAGGAACAAAGAGAAAGATTCTAACCATCTCAGAGACAAAAGCCTTCTGCAGTTCAAAGTCCTCTGAACCTGTGGTTTGGGATGTGTGTGTGTGTGTGTGTGTGTGTGTGTGTGTGTGTGTGTGTGTACACATACGTATGCATGCAAGAGAGGAGAAAAAGCTGGCTCCATACTCTAAGACACTGACTCTTACAGATAGAATTATTTTATGCATTCAGATTTTCAAGTCTGGCCTTAAATGGAAATATAAGCAGAAAGATGCCAAGGAGAGTGGTGGAACAAGGGCTTAATTACAGGGACCTTTGTACAACTCACACGCCAATAATTTGCCTAGCCGAGTGATTCAGCAGTAATCCTGCCAGGTTCCCAAAGAAAGCCCATATCTGGGATGATGTAATGTCTCTCCACCCCATACAGCCGTCTCTCTACACCCACCGTCACACGCTTACCGTCTCCTCCAGAGAGCCACAATTCCATCTGTGGGATCTTCAGTTGCCATCTGCATGGTGACAAATACATGTTTTATTATTTAAATGGTATTACAAAGTACTGTGCTGCTAGGCTAGCCCTTTGTGTTTAAAAATTCAATAGAAAAATTAAGACAGAGAAAAACCCTAGCCTCTGGTGAGTTATATATTGGCAAATCATGTCTACAGAATGCCTCTGGTATCTCAAATTGGATATTTGATCTATGTAGCCCATGAATATTTATACCTTGAGGCAAAGTGATTGATTTAATTTATCACTGGAAATTGAGGTGACTGTCTAGACTTACTGCGTGGCAAGCCTTGCAGAGAATATGAAGAGAAAGGGACACTGGTCTGATCCTGAAGTACCTTGTGTGGGACTGGTAGATACTTTGCTTGCCTACCTCAGATTCATTAGTCTTCCCCATATTTCTGATCAGACAAGTGCTCAGGGAAGGTGCTCTGATCCTCTTTGAAACTAATTTTGATTTTCCTTGCCACACTTGGCTAGGCATATCATTCATTTTATTTCAAAGAGAAACAGAAGGATATCTCCTAAGAGTTAGGGGAAGTTCTAGGAAAAAAAATTTTTTTCTGATAAAAAGATATCCAAAGAATAAGCTCCTTTTTTTCTGCCTTTGGATGTTGTTGTGATGCAAGGAACCCCTGCAGCCATCTTGCAAACATGAGGGTAGATAGCTGGAAGGATTAGTGAGATGGCAAAAATCTGGGTCCTTGATGTTGATAAGTTACTGACAAACTAACCTAGAGCTGCCCCTAACTCCAGATCTCTCATTATATAAGTTGATAAATCATTTGCTATTTAAACTGGTTGGATGGATGCTTTCTATACATAGAAGCTGAAAACATTACTAAGTGAGGCAGTGACTTCCAAGTTTTTTTAACAAAAAACCAAAGTGAGAAATATTTTTTACAAGTAATGCACTCTAAAATCTTGTTTTATTCTGTTTCATTTTCTAAAATTCAGGGCATGACTCACTAAAGTGATTTCAAAACTCACTGGTAGGTCCTGACCCACATTTTGAAGAACATTAAAGTCATAGGGGACATAAACTACTGTGATATAAAGGAAAGCATGATGTGGTAAGTGTCATAAAAGACATACTGACAAAGTGCTATCATAGGAGAGAATGATAACTTTGAGTTTGGGGAAACAGGGATGCTTTCATGGAAGGGCTGGACCTTGATAAAATAGCTACATTTTTAGCAAGAGAAGGGGAAGGAATGACGGGAGGAAAGGCAAGATGGTGGGAAGTGAGGTAAATGCAGAAGCCAGCGGGTAACCTTAGGCTCACTCAGTCACGTCCAACTCTTTGCAACCCCATGGACTGTAGCCTGCCAAACTCCTCCACCCATGGGATTTTCCAGGCAGGAATACTGGAGTGGGTTGCCATTTCCTTCTCCAGAGGCTCTTCCCAACCCAGGGATCAAACCCTGGTCTCCTGCACAGCAGGCAGACTCTTTACCATCTGAGTCACCTGGGAAGCCCAGCCTTGGGCAGAGGTTGATGTTTGTGGTTTGGAGAGTAGTGAGAGGGAGGTGTGACTCGGGTTAGGTCGTGTGCAGCCTTGACTGGCAGGCAGTTGGGAGGCCTCATGAAGGCTTTTGGGAAGGGCTGGGCCTAAGGCAGTCTACATGGTGACGGTTACAGGTTAGGTTGAGTCTGACTCATATCAGAAGCTCAAACTGGTAGAGTTTAGACTGAAGCAGATGAGACGGGGCTCTGCTCTGGGAGCTCAGCTTCGGCTCTGTCATGTCATCCTGCCTGCAGTCACTTCAAGCCCATTTTACACAGAGGGTCCTCTATCTGTGAGCTGCTTTTTAGTGGTGAACAAAGAGTGAACTGGTCTTTCTAAACGAAGACTTTCTGCTTGACAGCCCCCAGTTTAAACCAACATTGCTGATGTGGTTGTTGTTCAGTCACTCCATCATTTTTGACTCTTTGTAACCCTATGGACTGCAACAGGCCAGACTTCCCTGTCCTTCACAATCTCCCAGACCTTGCTCAGATTCATATCCATTCAGCTGGTGATGCCATCCAACCATCTCATCCTCTGTTGTCCCCTTCTTCTCCTGCCTTCTATCTTTCCCAGCATCAGGGTCTTTTCCAATGAATAGGCTCTACGCATCAGGTAGCCAAAGTACTGGAGCTTCAGCTTCAGTATCAGTCCTTCCAATGAATATTCAGGGTTGATTTCCTTTAGGATGGACTGGTTGGATCTCCTTGCAGTTCACTGTGGTGCTGCTTATAAATGAAACCAACAGAGTGAGGAAGAGTGGGCAACTTGCAATTTCATAAAGGCCAGCAATCCCCCATTCTCACTGTTCCTCTTGTGCCCACTTGACTGCCTTCTGATGAGTTCACATATTGTTAGATCCAGCCCTGAAAGGTGGGCTGAGCCTTGCTACCACTAATGAAAAAAGAAGAAAAAATTTAGTGGAGGAGGATTTGAAATTGCTGGTTAAATTGGGTGTTTGTGCTGTCTGTGGATTTTCATCACCTATGTCATTCCTCCCCTACGCTCACCCCGAAAGCCAAGACTTGACACTCATGATAAAAATTAATCAGAACCTATATGCAACTTCTCTTTTATTATAGATCTGAGAGATGGGCAAATTAAAGGGGACTTTTACAGAGAACCTAAATACTGGAGAATAGAACCAGATTTTGATAAATCTTAAGTGGCCTCAAGTTTATTCTTACTGTCTCTCCTCAAATTAGTGATAGTTTCTTAATGTTTGAGATGGAATGATAAGATTCATGGAATGCTGTTTCGGTCCTGACAGTTGATACTATTTGTGGCCTGGACAGAGGCCTCTACATTTCTGCCCCCACTGGCTCCATATGGGAAATCAGAATGACTAGTCTACCCTTTGGGAACACAAAGAAAGCTAATTACTTGGTTTAAGATAGGGGACTTTGTCATGATGCAAAGGCACCAGCTAGCTACATGTGGCCCTAAAGCACATGAAATCAAGCACTAAGTTTGCACGATAACATCAATTCTGCCTTGACATCTTCTTCAAGTGGTTTATTTAGGCTTTTCTTTGTAGAATCTTTCCAACCCTCATGTGTTAGGACCCAAGAATGGAGTCAGTCATGTGAACAAAAATAGGTGTGAGGCAAAGAGTAGACAAGTGGGTACCCTTCCTCTAAGGTAAAGTGGTGTCAGATGGACACAGGGCCTGCCTTCCTCTGGAGTACCCACTGCCCCCTTTCACAAATTCTCCTGTGGCCCCTTTAACATCTGTAACTGTTCACATGTCTGCTCCTCAATAGGAATGCGGGATCCTTAAGGGCAGGATAGTGATTTACTCATCTCTGCATTCCCAAAATCTAGTATAAAAAAGCACTTTTTGAATGAATAGTTTAAGTGAATGAATGAAATATCGCTAGCATAACTAACAGCAAAGTTTCTTCTCTTAGGATTTCTTTGACAGTAACAGCTCAGAATCAACTCCTCCAGAACCATCTGGTGTTGACTTTCTGACCACACCTTCTAAGGCCTCCTCAGGGTCCAAAGTCTACTGTTCATGCAGATGTTTCGTTGCCTGGTATTTCCTTTTTACATTTTTATTTTCTTCATGGACATTTATTTGAAAACTGTTTCTACTAACTTACTTTGATAACCTTTTCCTCTACATTGTCATATCGCAGAAACCAACACAACATGTTAAAGCAATTATCCTTCAATTAAAAAATTAAATAAAAAATAAAAGTAACACAAAACCCATTCATATATAGAAAAGGAAGATCATAAAGGAAAAAAAAAAATCATACCCCTAAGAGGAGCTTGCTGAGGTCCATCCCGTCCAATTCAATGACAGTGACACCTGTCTCAGGGGCTGGAAACAGTGGCTCTCATCCTACCAAAGCCAACACCCTCTTTTCGTAACAAGTATTTTTATAATGTCCCCTTTACTACCCTGAAATGAATTTTATAGATAATATATTATGTACATATCTTTTCAAAATATTCAGTAACCATATTACAAAGTGTTATTGACTGAAGGTTTGTATCCCTCCAAAATTCATATGTTGAAATTCCACCCCCCAAAGTGATGGTTTTAGGAAGTGGAAGTCTTTGGGAGGTGCTTATATCCTAAGGGTGGAGCCCTCTTGGATTGGATTAGTGCCCTTATAACAGAGACCCCAGGGAGCTCTCTATCCCTCTCTACCAGGATTTCCAGCCTCTAGAGTTGTGAGAAATAAATTTCTCATGTTGATAAATCAACTGCCTGAACTGACTGAAGCATAAAGAATTAAAAAGAAAATAATTTACAATAAAAGAGCAAGTCTTTCAACTGTGCAAATGCTCAGCGGGACTACAATAGAAGAAATGAATAACAACGCCGTAGGTGCCTGATACCCGGAATCACTGTAACTGTAGCAGCTAGCACTGCAGGCCCATACAGGTCTGCTGCAGTGGAGATGAAAATTCCTTAAGCGGTACTGGCATTGCTAATGTGATTTTCCAGAATGTAGAACAAACTCTCAGGAAAGTTCTAAACAAATCAAAGCTCAATGTTCCCTTGATGTATCCAGTAATTGCTTTCCTAGAAAAGACACTGTATTTAAAAAAAAAATGCTTTGGGTTTATAAATAAAAAAGAGTTAGGCTTTAGCTCTGTTATTCTGAACAGTTTCTTCACCTGTATGAATGTTCAAAACTCACCAAGGTCACAACAATAGGTGTCTCATGCATTGTAGGTCATTAACCACCTCCTGTCTTTACATTTCTAGCCACTCCTGGTCATGGCCCTCCTTGAATCATCGAAACAATAGGCCACACCCCTTCCCATATTGCTCCAGTGTCCCAGTTGATAAGCACAGATCCAAGTGAACCCTGATGCTCCCATCCCCCTGTCCTGTGATAAAACACCAGGGGAATGCCAACGAGTGGACTTTGGTACCAGGTGTTCCTATTACCTGATAATAAGAAACACAAGTGCATAAACAGTACCTTTCTCTGCCTGTGGCTGTTCTGTGATGACATGACGCCTGAGGATGGCTACCATCTTGTTGTCATCTAGAGAGTCAGCCAGAGGAAGAGGCCGATGCACTGAGCAGGCAGAACAGAAAGGTGGGAAGAAGCGGGGTACCCGGTGACTTAAAATAAGCCCCTGAATCAGCCAACCCCAGAACTGCCCCACTTCCTTTCCTCCTGACATGTTAAATAATTGTGCAAGTCGATGGAGCTGGGGTTTTCTGTTATAGCCAAAAGCATCGTCCTGATAAAAGCACTCATATTCTCACTGGAGACCCCCTTTCTGGGTTTCTTGCAGAGAACTGGCCTCCTTTCTTGATTCTGCTTTGAAGTGAGGTGGTTAAGAAAGTTTCTGGGTTCACAATACAGTCTGATTTTACAAGCTTTGTGTGTGTCTGTGTGTGTGTGTGTGTGTGTGTGTGTGTGTGCGCGCCAAGTTGCTTCAGTCCTGTCTGCCTCTTTGCAACCCTGTGGACCATAGCCCACCAGGCTCCTCTGTCCATGGGATTCTCTAGGCAAGAATACTGGAGTGGGTGCCATGTCCTCCTCCAGGGGATCTTTTCAACACAGGGATTGAACCTGTGTTCAATCTCCTGCATTGGCAGGCAGATTCTTTACCACTAGTGTCACCTGGGAAGCCCTTACAAGCTGTGTAAATATAGGCAGATCTCTTCATCTTTTGATGTCTCATTTCCTCATCTGTAAAATGGGAACAATAATAGTTTTCTAACTCCAGGAATGTTGTGACTATTAAGTTAAATGAGTTACTATAAGTCAAGCACTCAGAACAGTGCCTAGCCCATCACTCTTGCTGAATCAATGAGAATTTGGATGACAGAGTCTTTATAGCTTTTTGGTAAGATTCCTTGTAAGAAAAGCTATGACAAACCTAGACAACATAGTAAAAATCAGAGACATTACTTTGCCAACAAAGGACTGTATAGTCAAAGCTATGGTTTTTCCAGTAGTCATGTATGGATGTGAGAGCTGGACAATAAAGAAGGTTGAGCACTGAAGAATTAATGCTTTTGAAATGTGGTGCTGGAAAAGACTCTTGACAGTCCCTTGGATAGCAAGGAGATCAAACCAGTCAATTCTAAAGGAAATCAACCCTGAATGTTCATTGGAAGGACTGATGTTGAAGCTGAAGCCCCAGTACTTTGGCCACCTGGTGCAAAGAGCCAACTCACTGGAAAAGACCCTGATGCTGGGAAAGGTTGAAAGCAGGAGGAGAAGGGGACAACAGAGGATGAGATGGCTGGATGCTATCACCAACTCAGTGGGCATGCGTTTGAGCAAACTCTGGGAGATGCTGAAGGATAGGAAAGCCTGGCGTGCTGCAGTCCATGGGGTGGCAAAGAGTTGGACATGACTGAGTGACTGAACAACAACAAAATTTCTTTCGGCCACAAAATGACAGAAATGCCATTCAAACTAAATGAAGCAAGACAAGGAAAGTCATTGGCAGCTAGGGACCAGGAAGAGCTACCCAGATAGAGGCCTGAGGGATCAGATGTGGTCCTTTTAAACCAACAGTTGGTATCCTTGGCCATCCTGGTTGAGAACTCCTGCCTAGATCTCAATTCAGCAGCCTCTGGTCTTTGGTGCTCTCAAGTCATTCTATAGAAAGCTGTTCCTACCACAGCTTCTATATCTGTCCTCCCATACCAATTTCAACAGAAAAAAAAATTTTAAGTAAAAGTATTTTCTCCCAGCATCCGCATAGCAATGAATCTGTCCTGCTTGGGTCTCTTTATCCATTTATTCTGATCACTGTTACTAAAGGCTGGAGTACAAACCCATCCCTGTGGTCAGGGATCTTGATTGACAACTCATTAGAAACATGTGGCCCTGGGGACAGAGACAAGTCCCTCCAAGATCTAAAAGGACTGAGCAGGAAAAGTCTGTAAACATCATCTAATTAAATAAGACTATTTACATTTCAGTCCATCAGTTCAGTCGCTCAGTCATGTCCGACTCTTTGCCACCCCATGGACTTCAGCACACCAGTCTTCCCTGTCCATCACCAACTCCCGGAACTTGCTCAAACTCATGTCCATCGAATTAGTGATACCATTCAACCATCTTATCCTCTGTTGTCACCTTCTCCTGGGAGGAGCTGCACTTCATTTTGATGTAATTTATCATCAGTGTGATTTGTTTCAGCCATTTTTTGTAACCAATGAGATTTGAACTTGGGACTTCCCTGGTGATCTAGTGGTTAAAAATCTGCCTTTTGATGCATGGAAAGCAAGTTTGATCACTGAACAGGGAACTAAGATCCTGTCTGCCGGGGGAGGGGCAGCTGAGCCCAGGCTCCAGGACTAGAGAGAGCTGAGACAGTCCACAACTGTGAGCCCTTGTACTCTGGAGCCTGCAGGACACAGTGAAAGGCCCCGCATGACACAATGAAGATCCTGTGTGCTGCAACTAAGACCCAATGCAACCAAATAAAAAATAAATATTTTTTGAAACACTTATTAAAAAAGGATTTGGGCTTGCTTGGGTCTTGCCTTCAAGTCTTTTAACCACTGCAAGTGAGGAAGTGTGGCTTGGCTGGGACGATGTCTGGTCTGCCCCTTTGTTGCCTGGACAGATTTTCAGGTTCTTCATTCCCTGGAGCTTATTCACTGACTCTTTGTCACGCCCACAGATGACTTATCTGCTAGGTTGCCCTCTTGATTTCACTCCAGCATCATTTTCTAACAATACAGTCAGTCTTCAGTACTGACTACACAGTATTTGAATTCGTATTGAAATCCAAATTTCCACTTACTCGAACTTTTGACCTCTCATCTCCTTTACTTGCTTACCTTCAGGTTGGAGGAGCTCTTGTAGGAATGCATTTTTGTTTTTTTAAACCAAAAGATGATTGAAATTACATATGGAATCCTAGAGTATGCTCATCCACATGTCATGAATAGCTCTCACCAAATTCCCTTTTTCAACCCGGACACTCTTGAGAACAATAAAACACATTTCCAATCCTCCAGAAAGTAAGGAATTTTTAAAGCAGCTAGAGCAAACCGTATTTGAGAAGACAAATCACAGTAAATACCTGTGTGTAATTAACCAGAATGAGCAGCATAATCAAACAGCCACTCCCCTGCCTATCAGCATCCCCAAGGATGTCCTTCTCTGGGGCGTATTTCTGGGGCTCTGTTGTCGCATGTTTTCTGAATTCAGCTTACTTTAGGTTTCACGAGGTTCTGACACACTGAGCAGTTAATTTTGATCTCAGAGTTTCCTAACCTGCCACAGCCATTGCGGTAACATGACAGATGAGTGATGGGGAAGTGGGGAAGGGCTGCAAGGTGGGTGCTGAGGGAGGAAGGGGCAGAGGACCCTTGTCGTTATGTGTGCTGCCTCTGGGGGCTTTTATTACGGAGGAAATCTCGATCTCCTGGTGATGAAGTAGATACCTTACAGGCTCTTCCTGTTTTGCTCACACGTTGCATAGTTTCATTTGAGGTGAAAGGGGCCCCAGAGGGTCTTTGCTCCACCTCAAGATGAAGGAACACCTTCTCCTGGGGACAGCCCTGCATACCCAGGCCAGGAAAAGGATCGGCTGCTCTCTCACCCGTGTCCACAGTCCCCTCCCCCGGGCTGGGCAGGAAGCCACCTGCCGCAGCAAAGGTCACAGCTGAGGTCACCCTCATCTTGTGCTTTTACATTTTGAGATCTGATTCCTGCGTGAAGCCGCAGCCTGCTCTCTGGTGATCTTTGAAAGTTCTGTTTTCCCAGCTGTTCTACAAACCTCTGTTGGCCGGGGCGGCCTTGCACATAGCTTTCCAAAATTACCGCGGCCTCGGCATTCTTTCCACCCACAGGATCTGCTGCTGACCCTCCACCTTCTCGAATGCAAATCCTCCCCCTACCTTTGTACTGAGTTTGTCTCACTTCCTTCTCCCCCCACAAAAAAGCTGCCTGTGTCACTCTGGCCTGTGCGCAGCGCTGGAAACAGGTCACCGGGCACAGCCAGGATTAATTTCCTCCACTCTTGAATTTCATATAAGTAGAATCACACGGTGTGTCCTTTTTGTGTGTGACTACTTTTGGTCAGTGTTTCGTCTGTGAGATTCATCATGGCCAGCCCTTCTTATTCCCTTGTTAGACCACAATTTGTCAGTTCCATTATTGATAGACATTGAGGTTACTTCCGGTTCAGACTCCTGTAAATCAGGCTGCTGTGCACATCCTTGCACACGGTGTTTTCTGGACATATGTACCCATTTCTCTGACGTCTGTTCCTTGAGGTCAAATCACCGGCCCTTGTAAATGTATCCTGAGAAAAAGCCAGCTTTCCCAAGCAGTTGTTTTAGCATATGTTTAATCCTCACTACAGGCTTCCAAGGTGGTGCCAGTGGTAAAGAACCCACCTGCCAATGCAGGAGACATAAGAGATATGGGTTCGATCCCTGGATCGGGAAGATCTCCTGGAGGAGGGCATGGCCACCCACTCCAGTATTCTTGCCTGGAGAACCCCATGGACAGAGGAGCCTGGCAGGCTACGGTCCATGGGATCACAAAGAGTCTGACACGACTGAGCGACTTAGTATGCGCACATGCAGTTCTCACAACAGCCTTATGTGTTCCTCAGTCAGTTCACAACTGAGCACCTACTATGTGCCCCATGGTGATGTCTGGTGCTGGGATGGAGCAGTGAAAAGACAGACGAGGTCCCTGTTGCTGAGACACATACTCGTGGGGGAGACAGGCAAGAAAAACTAGGTAAACAGAGAAAACATTTCAGCTGCTGACATGAGCTGGGAAGAACAGAGCGTGTCATAGGATGGGGTGCTATGGAGGAGGATGCTGCCTCACCCTGAGCTCCAGGGAAGTGTCTTTGAGAAGCTGAAACCAAGTCACTGCCTGAAAGCTGGGAAGAGTGTGGCCACGCAGGGTGTGGGGAAGAGTGTGAGAAGCAGAGGGACAGAGAGTGCGGGAAAAACGTGGTGGATTTGGGGAGAGAGGAGGTCTGTGAGGCTGGCACATGCTCATTCATTCACTCAGCAGGGAAATACAGACTGAGCTTCCGCTACATGTCAGGCACCGTTCTAGGTTCTTGGGTCCAGCTGGGGACAAAACAGATGAGCAGCCTGCTGTCATGGAACAAGAAGGAAAGAGCAGGAGGGTTTGGAGGAGAGAGAAGAGGCAGGTTAAGAAGGATCATGTAGACCACGGAGAGGAGCTTGGGTTTTATCCCGGAGTGGTAGAAAGTCACAGAAGGATTTGAAGCAGAGATGTGCAAATTTGAAGCAGGTCTGATTTATGGAGGTGGAGAGAGATGCAGTAAAGAAGACTCATTAGAAAAGCCAGGTAGTGATCCAGGCTGGAGACTCTGGACTGGGACTATGGCTATCGCCATGGAATCAGTGAATATGACCAACATTCAGGAGGTATTCTGAAGGTGGAGCCAAGAGGACTTAATGGAAGACTGGTTATGGGGTAAGCAGAAAGAGGAATACAATTCGGACTCCAGGGCCTTGGCCTCAGCTCCGGGGCGGGTGGGGTACCATGCACTGAGCTAAGGAGGATCGGGGCCAGGGAGGAATTTGTGAGGGAAAGCAGGTTCCAGTCTGCTAAATTTGAGATGCAAACGAAATTTCAAATGTAGATGTTCAAGAAGCAGGAGTTCTAGGAAGAGGGGCACTCAAAGATTTGACCGTGAACATGACCAGTAGGCAGACGACTTTGAAGCTGCCTGACTGATGGGAATGACTTAGGAGGAGAGTGTAGGCCAACAAGGCAGCTGAGGAAGAGTCTTGGAACATACTGAGAATTTGATGTCCCGTTGTACAGATGAGGAGACTGAGGCTCAGAGAAGCTGAGCGGAGCAAACTGCCCAAGGTCACAGAGTAGGACAGTCAGTCTTACTTCAGGGTCTGCCTACTTCATGCTTCATATTAACACCTAAGGTGTCTCAGCTCTGCCACTTAGACGTGATGTGACCTCAAGTAAGTTACTTAACTTCTTGGTGCCTCAGTTTCTTCCACTATAAAGTAAGGGTAACAATAATTATACATGCTGCATAGGGCAGTGTTTGTATAAAATAGGTTAATATAATTAAAGTGCTTGGAACAACGCTTGGCACACAGTGGTATTAGCTGTGGGTCCACCCAGCTCTGAGGATGGTGGGTCTGTCTCAGGGAGAGCTCTTTTACACGTATTCCAACAACCCATCCCAGGGTGTGGATGAACCTTGGACGACCCCCTCGGGCAGGTGGGCTTGGCACTTTGGGATCAGGTCAGTAACTGGGTGAGAGCAGGGAGGCAGGCAGAGAGTATCACAGCCCAGGCTAGAGGCAAACCGAAGCCTAGGATGGCTTTAGTCCCGAATGTGTACACAGGAGCCTAATGCCTTCTATTCTGCTCTGATTGGCATTTACTTATTTTTTATGATACCATGCATAGTATCCTAAGAAATATATTGATATTATATATCAATATATATAGTATAGGACTTCCTGGTGGCCCAGTGGTTAAGGATCTGCCTGTCAATTCAGTGGACAAGGGCTTGATCCCTGGTTCAGGAAGATTCTATGGAAGTTGCCAATGAGCAGCTAAGCCCATGCACTGCATCTGCGGAAGGCCATGCTTCACTCCCCAATGAGAGAAGATCCACCACAATGAGCAGCCTGCCCACCGCAAGAGTAGCCCACCCCACAGCTAGAGAAAGCCCCCACCCAGCAACGAAGACCCAGAGCAGGCAAAAATAAATAAATAAAATTATTAACAATAACTATGTATATATATGTATAGTCTTTTTCCCCAGTTACTGGCACAGAGCTATTAAAACTCATGGAATTTCCTGAGTGACACGAGTGTCTTTTATTACCACAAGGAGCCCCTTTGGAGTACAGCAGAGTTTATGAAAATATGATGACTTAGCGTGGGGGGTCTGGCCTCAGGATGAGGTGGTCAGCAAGAGGCTGGAAGGTTGGGACTTTCAGCCCCACCCACTGACCTCTAGAAAGGAGAAATAAGAACCAAGGCTGCAGACTAGGCTGTATTAAAACTCTTGAACAATATTTTTGACGAGCTTCTGGGTTGGTGAATACATCCAAGTGGTGGGAGGGTGGCGCACCCCAGTTCTCTGGAGTCAGAAGCCCTTGTGCTCTAGACTCTACAGGTCCTCACTCTGTGTGCCTCTTCATCTGGCTGTTTATCTGTATCCTTTATAATAAATTGGTGAAAGTGTTAGTCGCTCAGTCATGTCTGACTCTTTGCGACCCCATGGACTATACCCACCAAGCTCCTCTGCCCATGGGATTCTCCAGGAAAGAATACTGAAGTGAGTAGCCATTTCCTTCTCCAGGGGAATCTTCTCGACCTAGGAATTGAACCTGGGTCTCCTCTATTGTAGGCAGATTCTTAATCATCTGAGCCACCAAGGAAGCCCATAATAAACTGGTAAGCATTAGTAAATGTTTCTCTGAGTTGTGTGAGTTGCTCTACCAAATTACTCAAATCTAAGGATGGGATGGGGACCTCTGATTTATGGCCATTTGGTCGAAAGCACAGGTGACAACCTAGATTTATAATTGGCTTCTGAAGTGTGCGGCAGTCTGGTGGGACTGAGCCCCTAAACTGTGGGGTCTGCTGCGATCTCAAGGCAGACAGTATCAGAGTCGAGTGGAATTGCAGGACGCCAGTCAGTGTCCGCTGAGAACTAGAGACTGATAGGGCTGGAAAACACACATCAGCTCATGACTCAGAATCCCTTCAGTCAGCACCATGCTGTAAAAACTGAGTCTAAAGAAATAGAAGAGAAAGGTCTAGTAAGCACTGAAGATATTTCACGCACACTGGGCAAATACCGGTCTGTGTGTCTGTGTATGTGTGTGAACACAGTGTCCCTAGTCCCCTGTCTTTGTAATGGCATGCCCTCCCTTCCTTGGGGTCACTGTCCCATCCCCAGCCCATGTCATTCACAGATCCCACATCCATGTGCTCAGCGCTTGCCCAAAGAGTGGATGCATGACCAATCAGAAATTTCCCTTTGACTTTATAGATATTGGGAGAACATCCTTTCTTGCTTCAGGGGTTGCTCAGCTGTGTTGCCATAAAGAAAGGAACTGTCTGCATCCATACCTCCCTTTGTCCATCAGCTATGGGGAGAGAAAAGTCAACAGAGTGAGAGGTAAATAAGGTAAATCAGATAGCTCTGGGGGCTTTGTTCTGCCTGAGCCCCCCCCCCCACCCCGCCATGCTTAATGATAGGTATCAATACAGCCCCTCAGTGTGCTCAAGCTAGTTGGACTTGGGGTCCCTCACAACCTTACAGGACTAACTGATTCATGGTAAGTTTGACTAGTGCTGATTTCCACAGCCTAAGCTGAGATTGTCCCGAAAGTAATTCAGAGTTGTCATTCAGTTTCATGAATGATGGACCCAGCAGGTTAAGAACTCCAGCCCACGAGCTCATGGCATTTTAATAAACTGACCTCCAGAGCTTATGTGGTCTCCTTTTACTTCCTCTCTCTCCCCATAAACTAACCAACCTGCCCATGTGGGCTCTGAAATTCTTGGGTGCCCCTCAAAAAGGAGGCCTCAGCTCATGTGGTCAGAGTGTTTGGAGACAAGCAGACACTAAATTAGTCAGTGCTTTGCTTGGGGACCTAGACATCTCTAGACCAGGAGACTGGGGTAAAGGAGTCCAGTGACTCTGGAATGAAATTATACTGGGCTTCATCAAACTGTTAGGTAGTTAGAATAGGAAAAAGGAGTCCAAAATGGCGGTGGCCAAAAGATAAGGAAGGGAAAAGCCTGCAAAAATAGAACAAAGGATGGTCGGAGGACCGGAGTGCACTCCTGGCTAGTCTAATTTACATCTCTCTTCTCTTCTCGCCTTTTGGGTAGGCATGCTTTCATGCCTCGAGGATGTATTTTCCTTTACTTTCTAAATAAAACTGAGCTGTAACTTGGAGCTGTAACACTGGTCCATCTGAAGGCTGTAACACTGGTCCATCGCTTCAAATTTTTGTTGTGACAAGACAGAACCAAGGAAATTACAAACTCCCCCGACAAAAGTGACCCTTTGGACTTGAGTTTCTCTAAGTCTGGCCCCCAGTAAAAGGGTTTGGTTGAATCAGAAGTTCCTGAAAGATTTAGTGGATTTCTGGAATCTCATGGATTCTTCATAGAGAGTAAATCACTAGGTGGTATTTGCTCCATTCATGTGTGTGTGTGTGCGTGTGTGTGCAAGTGTATATGCGTATGGATTTGTGTGTGTGTGTGTCTGTGGATAGTATCACAATGGACATGATGTTTGAGGAAACTCCGGGAGACAGTGAAGGACAGGGAAGCCTCGTGTACTACAATCCATGGGGTTGCAAAGAATCAGACATGACTGAGCAACTGAACAACAACACACCCAGGTTCCAGCCTTACACACTGCTTCAGAGAAAGAATTAGAAAGATCGTGGGGAAGAAAGCCCAGCATTCCTTAAAACTTCCTTAGGAACCATCTCCTGGACTTGGCCTCCTTTCCTCCCATGACACTTTTCATCTCAAAGCTCTGAATTCTTTTCACAGCCGCTAAGTAGGTGAAAGCCCTTTGAGAACAGTCTCCTATTGTCTGACTTTCCTTTGGGAAGTAAGATGGGAAGGTGATTTGAGGAGCTGGGGAGGGGAGGACATTCTCCTTGCACCTCCAGTCTGGCAGACCCGGATTGAAAAAGCTCCAGAAAATGCAGCACTTGAAAATGTAGCCAGGAGACTGGAGACCCAGGAGGCCCAGAGCGAGAAGCAAATGTGGGTTTGCAGTGTTATTCTTGTCTTCGCTAGGCCAATCACTCCTCCTCACTGTGCTTGCTCCCGGAGCAGAATTTTTTAAAGGGTAACTCTCTCCTTGCTGAACCGGAGCTTGTGCAGGCCTGTGGAATTCCTGTGTACAAGGGAGGGGATTGGGAGGGAGGACCAAGTCCCCCTCTGGCCACCTCACAGCCAGAGCAGGCTTGGGCTGTGTGAGAGTGTGTGCTGCGTGGGTGTGAGTGTCCCTTTCCCATCACTGTTGTGCTGGTGGCACAACCAGCCTCTTAGAAGATGCTAATGAGATTCTTGTAGAGCTACAGAATCCGCTGTGGCAGATGGTAGAAGGTTAGGCTTTCATTTCTCTGGTTTCGCTGTTGTTTTTCTCTAAAAATGTGCTAACCAGCGTGCTGCTTTCTTGTGCTTTATTTTCGACAAAGCCACAGATTAATTTTTAAAATCCTTTTCATCCGACCTTCCTCTCTAATCATAAACTCAGTGGGCAATATCTTTTTAGAAACAAAAGCAAATTGTTACCCAGCACCTTCATTTCTTTGCAAAGAAGAAATCTTTTACATTTTTTCTGAACCTCCAGAGATAGTATACACCAGTGCTATGAGTGCCCCTGGTAATGTATAATTTCATTTTCTTATTGGCTGGGGCAGGGTTATCATGATTTGGTTAATGTGCAGTCCCTCTACAGATAGATGTAAGAGTAAAAACATTGTTGTTGTTCAGCCGCTTAGTCATATCTGACTCTGCAACCACATGGACTGTGGCATGCCAGGCTTCCCTGTCTTTGAATATCTTCTACAGTTTGCTCAAACTCCTGTCCATTGAATCAATAATGTCATTCAACCATCTTATCCTCTGTCACCATTATTAGAGCCGATAAAGAAAATAGCTACCATTTATTGAATACCTTCAATATCCAGATACCATGCTAAACAATGGATGGATGTTATTTCATTAACCTTCACATTAATCCTATAAGTAGGTAATATTAATATCATTATCCCCACTTTATAAATGTGGAGACTGAGACTTGGAGAAAGAAGTATATCCAAGATCAGATGGCCAGGAAGTGTCAGAACTGGAATTCAAAGCCAGGGATTCCTACTCCAAAATCAGTGCTTTGAGGTGATATATTCTTTTGTTTTCTTTGATGAATTTCAGCTGCATTCGTGCTGTAGTAACTAGGTTTCAGGGGCATTTTTCTTGGCTTCAAGCACTTGAATGAGGCCCAGATATCAGACGGCTTATTTATGGTGAGAGGTTCTGACCCCAGCTACAGCAGTATCAGCTTGGCTTCAAAGATGCAAGGTTTTTTAAATGAAAATATCTGGACCATGATTTAGACCCATCATTTTTTAAATGAGAAAATTTGGACCCAGAGAGTATGGTACTTCAGTTAGTTATTGCTGTGTAACAAATGCGCCTAAAACTTAGTGGCTTAACCCACAAAAGCATTTTCTTGCTCCCAATTCTGTGGGCCAGGACTCTGTGCAGAGCTCAGCAGTGTTGTCTGGGGACTGTTCCATGTGGTATTGGCCAGATTTCTGGGACAAGGGCCTCTCTCACACACTTGGGGGCTTGAGGTCAGTTGCTGGCTTTCTGCTCACCAGGACAGCCTTGACTTTACATTGTGGCTCAGGATGGCAAGAGAGCAAAGGATCTCAGCCCAGAACTGGAACAATGCACCCTCTCTGTCTCCTTCTGTTGGTCCAAGCCAGTCTTAAGGCCCCCGATTCAAGGGGAGGGAAACATTAGTATTGTATTAATTTCCAAGTGTCGATAATGAGTTGTATAACATGTTAAACTCTGAAGAAACTGGATACAGGATCCTTGTAATGTTTTTCCCTCTCTTGTACATCTGAATTTATTTCAAAATTAAAACTTAAACAAATTTTTAAAAAGGGATGCAGGGGAACAGACCCCCACCTTCTTTAAAATATATACATATATATATTTATTTATTTGGGGCTGTGCCGGGTCTTAGTTGCAACACGTGGGATCTTTGTTGAGATGCATGAGCTTCCTTCTAGCTGAGGCGCTCAGACTCAATAGTTGCAGTGCGAGGGCTTAGTTGTCCTGAGGCATATGGAATCTTAGTTCCCCGACCTGGGATCAAACCCGTATATCCTGCATTGGAAGGTGGATTATTTACGACTGGACCATGAGGGAAGTCCCCAGACCCCACCTTTTGATAAGGGGAGCAGCCAGTGCATGGCCATGTTTGTGGACAGCACCATACCTGGTGACTTGTTAGTGGCAGGTATCAAAGCATTAGACCAATGTTACAGAAAATCCGACTGTGGCAGCTTTCCTGGAAGATAAAAGAGACCCTACCCCCACCCCACCAAATAGAAACTACATTCTATTTGAACTCTTTCAGCTCTAACAGATAAACGTGAGAAATAGTTTAGAGGAGATGGGGACTGTCACACATCTCTTCCACTGGATAATGACATTTTGGGGGACTGTGTGACCAGCTGGGTTCCGTGCCTGCATCACACACCAGGAGGATGGAGTGGCACCTCCCTTGGTCTGGGCAGTCTGCACATTCTCTCGGCCAAAGGGAACCCCAGGCAAATGAAAGGAATCAGGGGCTGTTGGCTCCATCAAGGCCAGAGGGGATATGCTCAAGGATGTTGCAGAAGGTGAACACTGAAGAGACAACTAGCTCCATTAGGCTAAAATGATCAGCTAAATATGCTTCTAACAAAACCCAGACAGATGGTCTAGGCAAGAAGTTGGTGAGAAAAGAACGGAATTTCAGGCCTTAACTAGCAAAGCCCATCTTTGATCCCTGAGGAAGGATTAAATACAAAACCAAGGTCAAATGTAGGAATGTGTACCTGGGAAGCAAAAATAAAAGTGGATGACAACCAGATGAAGAGCAATGCTAACTTGCCCACTGTTAAGAGCTGGGGGAAGCCTAAGAGATCAAATTTAGTTGGAACCCCACTTTACACGTAAAAGAGAGGAGGCCCAAGAAACAGAGAAGTGAGTACTTGCCCCAGGTCCTACAGCTCAGTTATTCTTGCACTGCTAGTGAGCATTTAGTCAGCACTCATTAGGTGTCCAGCATTTTGATGGGTGATGGAAACTCAAGATAGACTAAGACACAGCCTTTACCTTAACAAAGCTGACTGTCAGGGAAGGAGAAGGACATGAAACAATGAATATACAACAGTGTGGGAACACAAGGCCAGCCGTGTTCAGAGCGGGCTGCAGGAGTCCAGAGCAGGCAGCCAGACGACCAGAGCGCCAACGCTCAGCTGCAGGTCTCCTGCTATCAGAGTCCATGGGCTCTGCGTAGAAGAAAGCTTTTCTTAAAAAAAAAAAAATCCTGTTCACTGAGCTGCCCATCAGAGCAACACTGGAGGAAAGAAGGCAGTCTTACAATCGCATGTACTAGGAAGAGAAAATCCTAAATGTGCATTTGGACAGGGCCTACTGGAATCTCCACATACCTCCCTACACACACAATCTGCAGAGCCTCTGACTTCTAACCCCTTCACCAAACCATCAAATGAGACATTTTCTGGCCAAAAGTCTCAGGGGAACCAGGCCAAGGGTGGAGTCCACCACCAACATGAATGGTGCCACTGCCTTCCTCAGGGCTCTCATGTGGACCCTCCTTGCCACCTCCCATCCTCCCGCTCCCCTGAGCTAAGTCGCCCTAATACAGCTAATCTGTTGAGCACTCCCTGAGTGCCAGGTGCCTTCATACATCCTCTCAGGTCATCTGCACCAGAAATTTGCAAGGTAAGTATCAAGCCCCCACTTTACGTACAAAGAACCAGTCCAATTTCACCAAGCTGGGAAGTGACACGGAGAAGGCACTGGCCACCCACTCCAGTCCTCTCGCCTGGAAAATCCCATAGAGGGAGGAGCCTGGTGGGCTGCAGTCCATGGGGTCGCTAAGAGTCGGACACGACTGAACAACTTCACCTTCCCTTTTCCCTTTCATGCACTGCAGAAGGAAACAGCAACCCACTCCGGTGTTCTTGCCTGGAGAATCCTAGGGATGGGCGAGCCTGGTGGGCTGCCGTCTATGGGGTCGCACAGAGTCGGACACGACTGAAATGACTTAGCAGCAGCAGGAAGTGACAGAGGTGGGATTCAAACCCCTGTCCATCTGCTCCAAAGCCCATGTTTTCTCTATCACTACACGAGAGAAAAGGTAAAGGGATAAGGCGCCGTTAATGTCACGAAACTCCAGATGTAGCCTCCCACCCCCGACCAGCAGCTTCAGCACGCCTGGGAGCCTGATAGAACTGCAGTCTCTCGGGCTCCTCCTCAGACCTACAATGTGGGAATCTGCACTTGAACAAGATTCCAGGTGATTTCGATGCCTATGAAAGTCGGGGGAGCCCGCGTCTTGTCCGCGGTTAGAAACCCAGGCTGAACACTGGATCACCTGGGGAGCTAGGCAAAACGCTGATGCCCGAGAGTCCCACATCCGGGGCTCTGATTCTAGTTGGTCAGTTATTAAAAAGCTCCCCGGGTGATTCCAACGGGCAGCAATCGTCGAGAACCACTGGCAGAAGAAGGGGGAAAGCTGCAGGCTCTGGAGAGTGGGTGCCCCTAGGGACTCGCCCTGTCTTCCCAGGCAGAGGCACGCGGCGGGGACGGGCCAGCGTTAGGGAGGCTCAGTGACAGGGCAGTGACAGTCTGGGTTTCCTGCCCGCCTCGTGGCTCAGCTGCTAAAGAATCTGCCTGCAATGCGGGAGACCTGGGTTCGACCCCTGGGTCGGGAAGATCCCCTGGAGAAGGGAAAGGCCACCCACTGCAGTATTCTAGCCTGGAGAATTCCATGGACTATTAACAGTCCGTGAGGTCGCCAAAAGTCGGACACGACTGAGCGACTTTCACTTCACTAGTGCGCGCGACTGGACAGAGAGCGGCTGCAGAAGGACGTAAGGTAGCGGGTTCCTCCTGAAGAAGGAACCGCAACGGTCAGGGTGCCAGGAACGCAGGGCAGGTGGGTTTTCCCGGTCCAGCCCGCGCGGGAAGCCCAGCCGAGCTAAGGAGCGCAGCGCGCAGGCGCAGAGGCGGGGCGGGGCGGGGCGACTCGAGGGGCGGGGCGGGGCGGGGCGCGGCGACTCCGGGGCGGGGCGGCCCGAGAGCCACCGCCCTCGCCCCCGGGCCCCGCCGGCCGGGCCGCGGCCGCCCCTAGGGCCGCTCCGGGAGGGGCGGGGCCGCGCGGCGCGGCAGGTGCGGGCGGCCCCGGGAGGGCGGGTTGGAACGCTTCCTTTGTGGCTCGTCCGGCCCCGCCCCAGGCCTGGGCGCGAGCTGAGTCACGGCCGACGGCTGGGTGCGCGGCCGCTTGGCCCCGCACGGAGGAGCGTCCCTTTCCTGAGGCTGGCTTGTCTAACGAGGCCGCTAAAGGGACAAGAGCCAGGGCACAGTGGCTGCTATCCTACAGAGCCCTTTACAGGGTCACCCCGGCGCTCACTCAGCCCTGGGCCGGAGCCACTATCCGCATCCTCCCCTAGGATGCCCCTTCAAGGGGATCCTGATTTTGAGGTTTGAGGCAGAGCCTGCAGTGATAGGGTCCAGGAAGGTCCCTCTAGAGCTTGCCTGAAATATGCTTGCGAGAGGGCGGGCCTAGGGTTACCTGGAGGATTTGTGAAAATGCAGGTTCCCTGTTCGTCCCTTGTTCACGGAGCATGGGATCCAACCGAACCGGGTAAAACCGTGGAGTCTGCATTTTAACAAGGGCGCTGATGTTTTCTCAGCCTCCCTTTGAGTGTCTCTGCTTTTAAGGACGTGCCCTTGAGCATAGATGCCGCGAAATGATCTTGAGCTCTCCTAGGTGACACAACTAGATGCTGGTAGAAAAGGGAGCCAGGTGATGGTTCCCAGGTCCCCAGGCCTGTGTTTAATTTATGAGCACAGGCCAGACTTGCGTTGCAGCCTTCTTTAGGGAGCTTCTAAATCCTTCCTTTCTACTTTGGTGGTATTGAGTATGTCCGGAAATAAGCAGCATCAGCTGGCACTGTCAGACGCCTTGATTTTCTTAGGATGACACTCCAGCATGGCATGTGGGTTTGGGTATATGGACTGTAGCTTAAGCCTATCTGCCACTAAATAGCCCGAGCCCCCAGAAGAATCTGTTATGACTAATGTCAACTCGCATGGATTTTTATATAATCTCTACTTTAAAGGCTGCAAGTCTGTCAAAAGAAGATAGAGAAAAAATTCACTGGAAATTAGGTTTAAGAACAAATTTATCTCTTTGCTTGGCAAATGTCATCCTGTTAACTGCTCCTAATGAAAAAAATGAGTGGATATTATATTTTCAACAATTGGTTTGAAGTGAGTACACAAGACTCTGAATTCAGATGGCCTTGGCTTAAATCTCAGCTTTCCCACTTACTGGCTGGTGACCATAGGGAAGTTCTTACCTCTTTCTGCCTCAGTTTATCTGAAAAATGTAGGTGTAAATATTTATTTTACATTGACTATAACCAGCTATTTTAAAGAGATTTTCATGTGTTATTCATGTAATTTCCACTTTACCAGTGAGGAAACTGAGACTCAGGGCGACTGTGTACCAATATGGCCCTATCTCCATCTAGGCCTATTCCCGCCAGCCCCCACTCTTGACCATGCCTCCTCCTGCCTCCTCGCTCCTGGTTGGCTGTCAGATGTTAGCCAGGTGCATTCTCATGGGTGCATCATAATAACTATCAGTGTTGAGCAGTTCCTATGTACCGCAGACTAATGTAAACATGTTACTAGAGTTAATTCTTACCATCCTCCCAAGAGAAGGGAATTAGTATTATTATCTCCAGTTCTCAGGGGGAGAAACTGAAACAGAGATACTGAAAGACTTAACCCAGGATCACAGTGCTAGGAAGGGGCAAAACCAGAACGTAAAACATGGTACTCTGGCTCCCAGGCCTGGGTACCAACCCGCTGCGCTGTGCTTCCCGTGTATGGACTACCTAAAAAGAAAGGGAGAGGCTCCCCAGTCTCCTGACCCATCAAAGCAGTGATGCTGGCATTTTTTTCCGTCCCATCAGCACCCTACCTCTGGGAGCAGAGGCTCCCTTCTATCGGAGATCTTGTGACTCTTCTGGGCCTTGGAAAATCGGTGTGTATGCGGGACATTTAGAGGGGCTTTGCAAAAGACCTGAATACAAGCAAGCATCTGATTGATCCACTGGTGATATGCAGGCAGCTTTCAGCAGAGGCATGGACGCTGATGTGGCTCCCTGCCCAAGTGCTGTCAGGGCTGCCTGCAAGGAAATGGTTTGCAAGTTCACCCTCACCTGTTGGCTGGTCTTCCACGTGACAGCTGGGCACTGACCGCTACATAAGTGGCCTCTTGTCACACTGAGCTGGAAACATGGATGTTAAAGGCATGAAGTCTGACTCGTAAACAAGGAGCATTGTATTGGAAACTGGAGGAGAGGTGGTCCTTCTTATAAAGTGGCAGAGAGCTCAGCTGGACTGTGTTCTCATATTTTGTGAAGGTAGAATGTGTGAGCCATGTAATTGTGTGTTTAGCTGTGGAGATTTCTAAGCAAAGTGTTGAAGGAGCAGCTTGTCTTTTCCTGAATACTGAGAGTAAAATGCAAAAGGAGAGAGATGAACTGAAGAAAGAGTTGTTAAGCAGAAAGGAATCAGAACTTGGAGATTTGGATAATTCTGTCTGCTATATTGCAAAAAATTGAGAAAGCTTGCTCTGAATAGAACACTAAGAGTGTGGCTGAGCAGCCTTTTTTTTTTTTTTTTGAGCAGCCGCTTCTTAAAGAGATCCTAGGTGTGACCACAGAGCTAATCAGTCCTCAAGGGAAGCCAGGAGATGGGATTGCACCAGCGGAGATGCTAAGGTTTGAACTAAAGCGAACAAAGAAAGCAAGACTTGTTTCAGTTTTTCTATTTCATATTCAGTGCTCCGATCTTATTTAGTTTGTTTTCCAACTTCTCCATCTCTTCTTTTTTTTTTTTTTTTTTCTTTTCTTTTTTAAGCCTTTGTCAAGCATAGCAGAAAAACTTTTGTGTGTATATATATATATATATATATATATATAGTATAAGGCTTCCGTGGTGGCTCAAACTGTAAAGAATCCACCTGCAATGCAGGAGACCTAGGTTTGATCCCTGGGTTGGGAAAATCCCCTGGAGAAGGACATGGCAACCTACTCCATTATTCTTGCCTGGAAAGTTCCATGGACAGAGGAACCTGGCGGGCTACATACAGTCCATGGGGTCGCAAAGAGTCAGACACAACTGAGCAACTAAGCACAACTAAGCACACATATATAGAATGTATAATATATATATATTTTAGAAAGCTATGGACTTTTGGCTAACTAAAATTTTTCTGACAGTTAGATTTCACTTGTTTGACCTAGTATGAGTAGAATGCTAGATTTCTAATTTAAAAAAAATAGATATGCAACAAGCAACAAAGGTTTACTATATAACACAGGAAACTATAGTCAATATCTTGTAGTAACCTATAATGGAAAGTAGTTTTAAAATGACATATGGGCATATGTATAATTGAATCACCTTGCTGTGCACCTGAAACATTGTAAGTCAGCTATGCTTTTATATATATATATGCTGCTAAGTCGCTTCAGTTATGTCCGACCCTGTGCAACCCCACTGACGGCAGCCCACCAGGCTCCCCCATCCCTGGGATTCTTCAGGCAAGAACACTGGAGTGGGTTGCCATTTCCTTCTCCAATGCGTGAAAGGGAAAAGGGAAAGTGAAGTTGCTCAGTCGTGTCCGACTCTTAGCGACTCCATGGACTGCAGCCTACCAGGCTCTTCTGTCCATGGGATTTTCCAGGCAAGAGTACTGGAGTGGGGTGCCAGTGCAACCCACTTGGAGAGAAAGCAAGACAGAAGGAAAGAAGATGGTCAGACTTCCCTATAAACCCTGACGATAGAGCTCTTTGGTTACACATTTCCACGGCTCTTCAAGGAAAGGGAAGAAATACCCTGATGGCAATTTGGAGATTATCAGACCACCACCTAGGGTTTAACAGGACAGAAAGCCTGAGAGAGACCCCACCTCCACTTGGCAGAGCTGCAGAGTCAGGACCACTGTCCCAGGGAGTCTGGGAAGGCAGAGCATTGAGCCAAAGAGGACTACTCTTGAGCCTTAAGATCTGATGGTATTTGCCTTGCTTGGTTTGGGGCTTGCTTGGGACCTATCACCCCTTCCTTCTTTTCTGTTCTCCCTTTTGGAACAGGAATGCCTATCCTGTGCCTGCCTCATTATTGTATTCTGGAAACATGGAACTTTTCTGGTTTTCCAGGTTCACAGCTAGAGAGGAATTTGCCCCAGGATTAATTATATCTCAAGGCTCATTAACATCTGATTTAGATGATATTTAGGTGAGACTAGACCTTAGAGTTGATGCTGGATGACGTTAAGACTGTTGTGATTTAGGATTGAATGAATATATTTTGCATGTGAGGAAGTGAATTTGGAGGGATAAGGATGAAATGCTATGGAGTGAATTGTATCCCCCTAACATGGTGGTATGGACATGGGGCCTTTGAGAGGTAGTTAGATTTAGATGAGGTCATGAGTTCCCACCATCCTGAATTAATGTCCTTAATGGAAGAGACCAGAGACCTCACTTTCTCTCTCTCTCTGCCATGTGAGGGCACAGTGAGAAGGTGCCATCTGCAAGCCAGGAAGGTCTGTCACCAGACACCAACCCTGCTGGCACCTTGATTTTGACCTTCAAGCCTCTAAAAGTGCAAGGAAATAAACTTCTGTTGTCTAAGCCACCTGGTGGTCTATGGTATTTTTTCGTGGTGGCCCAAGCTCACCAAGACACTTCTCAAATAAAAACCTGAACTCCCTGAGGCAGCAAGGATGCTTCCAACAGCCTTGCAGAGAATTCTTGCACAAAGAACTAGGGCAGGGGGTGTGTGTATTTGGTGGGGGCGGGCTATGAAAGGAGATGAAATGCACAAAGGATCCCAGTTCCAGGCACAGATTGACTGAACTCTGACCACACACCCCGGGCTTCCCTGGTAGCTCAGCTGGTAAAGAATCTACCTACAATGCAGGAGACTCCAGTTCGATTTCTGGGTCAGGAAGATCCCCTGGAAAAGGGATAGGCTTCCCCCTCTAGTATTCTTGGGCTTACCTGGTGTCTCAGATGGTAAAACATCCGCCTACAATGAGGGAGACCAGGGTTCAATCCCTGGAGGCAGGCATGACAACCCACTCCAGTATTCTTGCCTGGAGAATCCCCATGGACAGAGGAGCCTGGCAGGCTGCAGGTCACGGGGTCGAAAGGAGTCCTACATGACCGAGTGACTAAGCACACTACCACACCTCAAACACCACTGAGCAGAACTCCATCCTGGAGTCACACTGTCCCCGGCCCACAGATAACCAAGGAAACTGTTGTTCTGGCTGCCTGTTGACAGCCTTGCTTCTCAAACCTACCTGCAAGGACCGAGGATGACCACTGCCCCCACCCTATTAAGGAGGCAGCTGCACCTGTGAGCTGGGAGGCTGTGTGCCCAGAGCAGACTCTTTCCTTCACTTAAGTCTCTAGGCTTGGACTTGGGCCAAGCATAGAGGTGTATCTGCCAGTCCCAGACTCCAGTCGCCTCTCCAAGCCTCTCCCTGCCCCTTTCCAAGGTCCATCCAGCCTCCAGGCAGCACTGCCTCGAAGAGGGAGAACTGATCTGGGTTTCACTTCCACTGGAAGAGATGTGAATAAACAGAAACTAATCAGCTCCGAGGCCATCGGTATCCACTGCGGATGCCCAAACACCCAGACTACCTCTCTCTTGCCTGCTGCCCTTGGAGTGGACCCAACATCGCTGGAAAAAACACTGATATCCTGGCTCAGCCCTGAGTTCATTTCATTGCCTGGGATTCCATCTGGGCTTTGGTTTAGTAGATTACCAGCTAATCCCAACATTTAGCCAGGCCTGAGTTCCACCATCCTTGGGATCCGCATTGCCTTCATCTGTGAAATGGAGACCATGGTACCTTTGAAAGAGGGTGTTGTGAGGCTAAGTGTGAGAGGTCCTGGGCGGGGAGGCCTGGAGAGGGAAGAGAATCGCTTGTCAAGGCTAAGGGCACCCACGGCCTGTGCCAGGCGCCATGCTAGATGTGGGCTCCTCTGCAAGACCACTCGGCCGGCTCCCCAAGGGGGCAGTTACCCACCCCAGCTCACATCTGCTCAACTCCTTACTGCTTAGGGAGCCCTTCACTCCATGAGACCAAGGCTGGCACACGGTGGCCCCCAGCAAATGTCTATTAGATAAACTCATGGACGATACCCTTTGACTTTTGTATCAACTTTGAAAGGTAAGCCAGAAAGAGATTCTTATCTTCCCTGATCCCATAGAAAAAATGGAGAGTTCAGAGTCAAGGTTCTGTCACTAATTGTGTGTCCCAGAGACACCATTAACAGAACTTCTCAAAGCCTTTGTTTCTTCATTTGTAAAGTAGGACTTTCTAACAATTCCTTTGCTGTGAGGCAGTTCTGAAGAGTTACTGAGACAATATGTGAGGGAAACATAGAAATGATTATTCAGTGAGGGAACTGGGGTTCAGAGGGGTTAAGTGACTTGCCCACAGTCACACAGCTAGTAAACGGTAAAGCCAGGACCAAAGAGTTTCTGGGCTTTTCCCGCTCCCCACGTAGAAACACAGGCCCATGTATACTTCAAAAACACCAGAATAAGTACCTGGTTACAGAGAGAAAGATTCAGATATTTAGAGAACAAACCCTGGGCTTTGGTTGGCCCCCAAGACTCACCCAAGGGGGAGAGTGTTGCAGTGAATTTTGCAGAAAAGAAAAATAAGGCTTTGGGTAATTTTTTTTTTCTTTTCTTTAAGCAGGACTTTGATGGTGGTGGTTTAGTAGCTAAGTCGTATCCGGTTCTTGAGACCCCCTGGACTGTAGTCTGCCAGGTTCCTTTGCCCATGGTATTCTCCAGGCAAGAATACTGGAGCGGATTACCATTTCCTTCTCCTGGGGATCTTCCCGACCCAGGGATCGAACCTGGGTCTCCTGCATTGCAGGGGAATTCTTTACCTGCTAAGACCCATCTTGGAGAAAATTTAGATAAATGAATAAGCAAAGGGTTTTGTTTGTCCCAGATGGAGAGATTAAGAGGAAACCAAGGTGAAGAAGAGGCAGCTATGTGGGAAAAGCCTTTGCCATCTCTGGAGGGCCCGACAGCCTGAGGGTGGGGCCCTGTGCGGCTAAAGAGCTCAGCTCCCACCCAGGACCATCTGAGGGGGGTGCCCTAGAAGATCTTCACAACCAGGCCCCGTCCCCTGGGGGCTTCTCACCCAGCCCTGGCTCCTCTGGTGAAGCTCTGTCCTGAAGTCCCACTGGAGAAAGGAGGAAGGTCTTAGGAGTTATTGACCACCTCTCCTGGCACCTGTGTTCATGATGGGCTTAGGTTAGGGGCCCCTCCCCACCCCTTCACACAGGTGGGGCTCAGAGCTGCTAGGTCACTGGCCACTTCCCAGGGTCCCACCATCCTGCCAACGTCCCTGCGATTCCTCTAATGCACGGCTGTGTGCCTCCGGCCCTGGAGCCCACGTGTCCACTCTCGCTGGCCTCCCGTTGTACTCTGGGGACAGACTCCATGTGGGGCTGCCTGGCAGGCAGGCTAGCATTACCTAATTGCCAGCCGGCTTCTTTTGTCACCTCATTTCTCCAAGCCGCCTGTCTCCAAAAGCCTCCGTCTCAGACAGACAAATGAGACTCCCGCCTTGTTCTGCCGAAGCTCCAGCAAAAGGAGGAGATCAGAGGCTGTGGTCTTGACAGAGCCGAAGCCAGGATCTGAGGCACAAAGCACTGGGGGACAGCGCGCATAAAGCCCCGGCCAGTGCCCTACTTTTGGCTGTTAACTTCCCTTGTTGGGCTCTGCCTTCTGCTGTGAGGTGCCTGGGGTCAGCGTCTGAGCACTGAGACTTTTCCTTCATCAACCGGTCGCCCTAGGGAGATGAGCCCTTGTTAGAGCCAGCGCCTGGCATCCTAAAAGCCTCTCCACCAGGTAGCTGAGTCTGTGCTCAGGGAAGAAGAAAGTGAGCAGCAGAATGCCCGCTGGGGCACAGCCTCAAACAGGCACACACACCTGGGGGCTTGGAGCCAATTCCCAGCGGCAGGGCCTGTGTGGGCCCAGCTCAAAAAGCAGCCTTCTTCCCCTCTGGGCCCCAGCCCGAGTCTGCAGCACTTGCCTCTGAGGGAAAGGCCCTTGGAGAGGCTGAGGAGCGACCCATGGCATCTGGCCTCACCCCTCCCCTTCCTGGCGGATAGGTGGGGTGGACAGAGCTGCACTGATGCCCTCCCTGGGCTGTAAGCATCTCCAGGGCAGGAACTGTGTCCTGCTGGACTTTGTATCTCCTGGTTAACCTCCAGGTTAGCCAGGCCAGGGCTGAGCACTGTTCTGAGTTGACTCACTAACCCTCACCTCCACCCGAGGGGCTGTGCCCATTTTTCAGGTAGAAAAACTGACACACAGATGAGGTTTATAAAGCTCAGGAATGAGGAGTGAGGACTGGAACCAGGCAGTCTGAAACCCCGATGCTGGGAAAGATTGAGGGCAGGAGGAGAAGGGGGTGAAAGAGGATGAGATGGTTGGATGGCATCATCGACTCAATGGATGTGAGTTTGCACAAACTCCGGGAGATGGTGAAGGACAGGGAAGCCTGGCATGCTGCAGTCCATGGGGTTGCAAAGAGTCAGATATGACTGAGTGACTGAACAGTAACAGCAAGTCTGACTCCAGAGTCCAAGTTCTTGACCATTATACCATAGTGACTCAATGAATAAATGGTGGATGGATGCATGGAGCAATCAGTAAATGGGTTATACAGAGAAAGACACAAAAATTCTCTGTTCAAAATTATTTCCTCTATGAACAGTTTCAGGGACTTCCCTAGAGGGCCACTGCAGAGAGCACAGGTTCAATCCCTGATCAGGGAACTAAGATCCTGTATGCCAAAAAAATAAAAGTTTCAGGGCCTAGGGATCTGCTGCAGGAATGGGCCCCTTTGAGTTCTAGTCTGTGATGGCCTCAGGAAGCGGGGTGGTGGCAGTGACTGACGGAGTGCTGTGGCCGCTAGGATGACTGGATGAGAGGCCTGTGGCCTGGGAAGAAGTCACGCCAGTGTGGGAGGAGGGAGGAACAGGGGGTTGGGAGTTGTGTGGGTGGCTCGGGGGCTGGAACTCGGGCTCCGCGCTCAGGCTGTTCCTCGTACTGCTGTGCCACCCGGGGCGTCGTGTGGTCACTGAGAGTCCCAGTGGGGACTCGGTCAGTGGGGCTACTAAAAGCTATCGGTTAAATAAGCTGCTCCCGCTAGTGTGTCTGGCACAGAGGAGGTGCCCCGCAAATGAGCCATTATTGTTGTTATCACATACACTACCACCAAAAACTAAGGCAGTGGCGATGACGACCCCTCTGTTCCTTCTGACACGGGTTCCCGCTCTGGCGACCCTATTCCCGCTGTCCCAGGCACCCCTGTCTCCCCAGCTCTGCCGTCCTTGCCCCGCCTGGGGTCTCTCCGGTTGTCTCCAGCCCTCACTCCTGCCACCTCTGTCCCAGCCTGGCCCCTGCTTCCTGTCACTCAGCCTCGTCCAGTCGGAGAGAGCAGATGGCGAAACCGGGTGGGCGGAGCCCCTGGAACACCCACCCGCCCCCGTTTCCCACGTTTGTCTGGTGCCAGCTCTTCGCCATCTTGGACCCCCAGCTGCTTCTCACTCCTCACCACCCGCCTCCTTTCCTCACTCTTCTCCCTCTCCCCACCCCGCGGCCCCCTTCGGCTCTCCTTAAGCTCTAATTCAATGACGCAGCCCGTGGCAGTGACAGCGCCCTCTCCCTCCCAGTGTGTTAGCATTAGTCGCTCAGTCATGTCGACTCTTTGCACCCCCATGACCTGTGGCCCTCCAGGCTTCTCAGTCTGTGGGATTCTCCAGGCAAGAATCCTGGAGTGGGTTGCCATGCCCTTCTCCAGAGGATCTTCCCGAGCTGGGGATCGAACCTGGGTCTCCTGCATTGCAGGCAGATTCTTTACCATTTGGGCTACCAAGTGGTCATCACAGGGTTGTGCACCGCACCCCAGAGGCACAGCGTGAGGAGAGGCCTGGGCCCTGGGGGCGGGGACACACTCGGAGGATCCCTACATGACCACAGCCTGATACCAGAAACAGAGGGGAGGTCTAGGGGATGGCTGTGTGTCCTGAGATAAATCGGCTTGTCTGTCTGTCATACTGGGGCAGAAATCCTCAGCTGTGTCTATCCGCAAAGTGTAGGGAGGGTACGAGATGAAAGTCCTAGTCACCATCCACTCCACCGAGGACCGGGGATAAATCCGAGTGTTCAGGGAAGGAGTCCTAGTGGACAAAGCCTCCCATAAACTCTGTCACTCTAACCTCACACCCACCCTGTGAGAGGACAGAGAAAACCCCCTCTGTACAGATGAGGAAACTGAGGTCTTGAGAGTTTCAGTGACTTGCCCAGGGCCTAGGCCACAGAGCTGATCCCCAAACCATTCTCCCATCACTTCTCTGAGTTCCTTTTCATTTTGCACACTCAGCCTCTCACCCACCCATGAGTCACCCAGGGCATCTCTACGGGTCTGCCCTGGGTGCTGGCATCTTGGAGTCACACAATGAGGACTGTGGCCACCACAGAGCTAGGCCTCGGGCGGCTCTCACCTGCTCTACAAGCCTCTCTCCACACGAGGTGCCCTCCCTTTGTTCCCCTTAACAACCTTCCAGAGTAGCCCTTCCTCTCTCATCGCCCCTCCCACAGCCCATGGACACCCTGGCCTCCTGGCCTCCAGCTCTGGGGCCCCACGCCTGCCTGCACCCCCTCTTCATTTTCTCCTCTTCAGTTTTAAGGCTGCAGGAGGTGTCCCCTCTGCTCACATTTCACCTGTCTCCCTCCTGGCTCTCTAGGCTCTCCTTCTCCCTCAACCATCAAAATTCTCAAAATTTCTAGCCCTTTCCTCTGCCCTGACTCCCCCAGCCCAGTAGCGTGTTGTTGTCTCTCCCTCATTCTTTGCCACCACGATTTTCCGTCCGACCTGACTTCTTAAAACAATAGTCCACACTAGGGTTTGTCAACCTCAGCTCTATTGCCGCTGGAGGCCAGATATTTCTTTGTTGTGGAGGCAGTCCTGTGTGTTTGCCTCTGTTTCCTTGGGCTGCCATCACAAAACACTATGGACTAGGTTACTTAAAAACAGACATTTATTTCTCATAGTTCTGGAGGCTGCAAGACCAAGGTCAAAGTCCGGCAATTGAGTTTCTAGTGAGGGCACTCCTGCTGGAGTGCAGACAGCCATCTCCTCATTGAGCCCTCATGGCCTTTCCTCTGAGTGTGAGGAGAGAGACAGCAAGCTCTCTGATGTCTCTTCTATTAAGGGCACTAACTTGTCAGACCAGGACCCCACCCTCATGACCTCATCTAAGGCTAACCCCAAAAGCTCTCACCCAAGTACTGGGACACTGGAGGTTAGGGCTTCAACATAGGAATTTCAGAGGGGCCCACATTCAGTCCTTTGCAGACAGAGCTGTGGGGTGGTTTAGCAGCATCCCTGGTATCTACACATTAGCGATGCATTCCTTCAGTTTGAAAAGATGGCAAAGGACGTTAGAAGGCTGTAGGGACAGTTATGACATCCCCCTCTGCATGAATCATGATAGTTGTTGACCATCCCCAGTTGTTGCCCCATGTTCCCTGGAGGACAAAATTCCCCATGTTGAGGACCACTCCGTGTAGGTGGCAGCATGTATGCATGCTCAGTTGTGTCTGACTGTTTGTGACCCGTGGACTGTAGTCCACCAGGCTCCTCTGTCCAAGGGATTTCCCAAGCAAGAATTCTGGAATGGGTTGCCATTTCCTTCTGCAGGAGATCTTTCTGACCCAGGGATGGAACCCGTGTCTCCTGCATCTTCCTACACTGGCAGGAGGATTTTTACCGCTGATCCACGGGGAAAGACTATTTACATTCTTCTCCCAAATCACTCCTCAGTTCACTTGTTTTTCAGTTTCTGCTCCTCCCTCCCCACTCTACTGCTTTCGTTAACCTTCCCTCTATCCTGTATTGTAAAATCATTGGTGTTCTTGGCATTGAGTCATACTGCTCTAGTGGAATATTTACCACTCCCTACTTTGGAACCTCTCTGGCTCCAGAGGCAGGCCCTGTTAATCCCTCTCCTAATGCCTTTCTCCCACCTTCTTCCTGCAGTGAGAGCTGTTTCTATTGTGACTGAAACACTAGTTATTCATCTGAACAGCTTCCTTGCAGCTAGGACTGGGTAGTAGGATTTGAGGGAGAGTCTGCCGGGAGAGCTTCAGAAAGAGCTTTCTGAGGAAGGGGAAGGAGGGGCACGAGAAGAAAGCCACATTACTGGTTAAACACAAAATAAAGAAATAAAAAAGGAAACAGAAAACTGATGTTAGAGAAGCTGCAGCCTTCTTGCAAACATGAGGAAAAGCCCAAGAGGAGTCTGACTTAGGAGCCACTGAACCAATCCAGGAATTGCCTACTCCTGGACCTCTTGTGAGATAATTAATATTCCTATTATTTCATCAATTTTAGCCAGCTAGTCAAGGAAATCAACCCTGAATATTCACTGGAAGGACTGATGCTGAAGCTGAAGCGCCAGTACTTTGGCCGCCTGCTGCCTTGGTTTTGATCGCCATCCACACCGCAGTCACCCCCATCGTCTGCACCTCCACACTTACTTCCCTCCAATTCCATCCTCCACCTTCAAGCAGAGTGAAATTTCTAAAGTGCAAATCTTACCATGTCACTTTTCTGCTCAAAATTTCTCATTAACTCACCATTCCCCTGTAGTAGTGATTTTACAAAGTGTTTTTTAACATAAGGCACCCAATAGATAACAGATTAATGACTGAATAATTTGGGAGGGACATCGAGAGCCTAACGCTCCCTTCCCCCAATCCAAAACACACAGATGCACGCACACACAAGTGCCCACCAGCACGCACACACCAGTTCTTACGTTCATTTTGTTTAGACTATAGTCTGCTCTACCTGGATGTCCAGCATGTTCAGGAAGCACCTCTGCCATACCTCTGGCAACATTCAGCAGTGACTGGATACTCTCAAATAACAGGCAGCTCACATCTTTACAGGATCCATTTCAGAATCCTATTTTGAAAGTCAAAAATCACTTAAGTTATTTTGTGACTGCATGCAATTTAGGGCCCAAATCACCTGTGACTTAGTGACTTAGCCCTAGCAAGGCTTGTCTTACCGTCTCGTTAGGACTTGGGGGTTTCTCGCACTTGCGTGTTGACTAAAAAGAGAATTCTTCTGAGCACCCATTACCTCAGCCCCCAGTGCTGGCTCAGCAATCACTGCTGGCTGAACTGGCTAAAGCCAGTCGGGGCTGAGCTGCTGGACTGTAGCTTCAGGCTGGTATGAATAAAATAAACAATGCCTCTTTTCAGGGTCCTGCTCACCAGAGAAGCTCAGGGCACTCTGCACCTATGGAGGGGATGTATTGTCACTGAGCCATGTGGGTCCAGGTTCAAACCCCAGGTCAGCCACTTAAGAGGCATACGACCAAGGCTAGATAATGGTTCTGAGCCTCAGTTTCCTCATCTGTGAAATAGCTTGTCGATAGGACAAGGGCCGTGACTATCAAGAGCCAGGTGCTTTCTGGTTTCTCAATCAATGGTGGTGACAAGGGGACACCATTCACCAGCCATTTCCTCATTCTTATCTGGGCTCAGAAATAAGTGCTTCTGGATTTTAGGACTAATGAATGGGATGACTTGATTAATTAACATCTCTGCACATCTCTGGGGCAGCCCCTATAGGTTTCCTGTGTCAGACACCCTCACCCTTGAAGTCAGCTATCCAGTCAGCCACAGCCCCCACAAGGGTAGGGAAGTTTGCTATCTGGAGGGTAGCTTGCTTAAATGGGACATCAGAGGAAGTGAACCTGACACACTCCCTCTAACATCTAAAAACTGCCCCTCACTCCACAATAAGGACCTACTGTAGAGCACAGCGATCTATATTCAATATCCTGTAATGACCTATAATGGAAAAGAATCTTAAAAAGAATATGTGAAAGTGAAAGTCATTCAGTCGTATCCAACTCTTTGTGACCCCATGAATTATACAGTCCATGGATTCTCCAGACAAGAATACTGGAGTGGGTAACCTTTCCCTTCTCCAGGGCATCTTCTCAACCCCGATCTCTAACCCAGGTCTCCTGCATTGCAGGCAGATTCTTTACCAGCTGAGCCACAAGGGAAGCCCAGAAAAGAATATATACGTATAACTGAATCACTGTGCTGTTTACTTGAAACATTGTAAATCAGTTATACTTCAATGGCAACAATGAAGAAACTATAATTAAAATCCCAAACAGGGATTTCTCTGGCGGCCCAGTGGCTAAGACTCTGCAATCCCAATACAGGGGACCTGGGTTAGATCCCTGGTAGGGGGGACGAGACCCTGCCTGCCCCAGCAAAGAGTTTGCATGCCCCAACGAAGATGGAGGATCCCGTGTGCTGTTAACTAAGACCTGGTGCAGCCAAATAAACAAATAAGAATTTAAAGTAAACAAAAAACAGCCCCTCACTCATTGCGGGAAGAGACCTGGAATGGGCTAGGGACAAAACAGGGCCCCAGCATCCTCCCGGACACGCTGTCCTCCTGGACACGCCCCGTGGAGGAGGGAGCTGATTCAGGTAGAGAACACAGCACTCCAGCACACTGCCCGACTCAGGGGGAGCAGCGTTGGCCTGTGATGCCTGCTGTGTTTGGTGGAGCTTCTCCTGGAAAGAGTAAAGGGGTCACAAGGAGAACTAAAGCCCGCCCACAGTGTAACACTCGTCATGGCACCCCAGGGCCAGCGCCTGCGGGGGCTCCTATCCTCTGAGGGTAGAGACAGACCTCAAGCCCAGCCTGAAAGCCCCCACAGGCAACCCACTCTGCTCCCTGGTCCCCACAGCTCACTCAACGCCAGTCACACGGCCTCATTTCAGTTTTTCAAGGGCCCCTTCCTTCTGCTGGAAATGACCTCTGACCTTCCTTGGTTTCCTGGAGCAGTCCCAGCAGGGAACCGTCCAGTCTGCTCCCGGGGTAGAGACATCATGGGACATGGCCCAGGGGAAGAGGAGAAGCTGTAAGAAGGGCTGAGGTCTGGGTTTTTCCACCTGCCCAGTGGCTCCTGGGAGCCTACACCTGATCCTCCTTACAGCCCTGTCCTGGTTATCACCTGCCTGGGAAGAGGTGTGGGCAGGTAGCAGCCAGGGCACAGCACAGTTCCTCAAAGATGAAACGAAGGCTGTGTTTTTAAAGCCCAAATGCCGCACTGCTAGGGGTCAGCAAGAGCAGTCAGGCAGTGTGTGCACCTGTGTTTGAGATTTAGCCTCTCAAGGCCAGAGCTGGCACCCGAGCTGCCTGCCTTTGTGGCTTGTCCATGGCGGGGTGCTGGAGAAGGAAATGGCAACCCATTCCATTATTCCTGCCTGGGAAACCCCCTGGACAGAGGAGCCTGGCGGCCTACAGTCTGTGGGGTCCCAGAAGAGTCGGACGAGACCGAGCGACTAAGCAACAACAACTCCCCTGGTACACCCAGAGCCCTGGCTCAGTCCGTCTCTCTGGTTGAGAAGAAGCTGTGCAGTTGTCACAAGGGCAGGGGCTAGTGTTAATGAGATGATGCCTGAGAAATGCTTTGGAAACACTTTTGTATTATGCAAGTATGCTTCTGTTGCCATTGGAAACAGACAGTCTGGGAGGATTTCCCCGAGACCTATGAGTAGGGAGAAAAGAAATGGCCTAGGATGTCACTGTCAGATGAGGGCTTGATTAGTCCAAAGGCTGTCTGCACTCACACAATTAGGTGAAAAAAAATAAGAGCATTTTTTCCAAGTGATGATGATAATTAGTATTTATAGTAATTAACAGTAATGACTTGTCAGTGCCTGTGTTAACCACTTGGCATGCCGGATCACATAAATGCTCACTACACACTGCGAAGGAGGACTGTTGTTACCTTCTCCATCGTAGAGAGGAAGAAACCAGGTTCTTCCAAGGCTGCTGGAGGACCTGCCCAAGGTCACCCCTGGCCCGAAGTGGCAAAGCCAGGATGCAAAGCTTTCTCCTGAATATGAGCGCCTGCATGACTTCTCCAAGGAGGACATGACACGAAAGGGTTAACTCACAAGCCCCTGGGGTCACTGTTAGGCAGAGTCTCTCAACCCTCTCAGCACTTTGTTATCCTGGAGGGGAGCTTTTTTAATGGTACTGATGACAGGATGAGGCCCCAGCCTAGACCTTTGGGAAGAGGGGTAGGGTAGTGGGTGGGGGCTGGGCATGATTATTTTCCAGAAGCATCTCAGGTGGTTCCTCGGCCAGCCTTGGTCAGGAAGGGCCCCGGAGGTCTCACGGGGGCAGGACCTTGTCTTCTCCCTCCCCATCCTATACCAGCCCCCAGCCCCACAGGGTGGCCGAGTAGAGGCCAGGGAGTCTTTCTCGCCCTGACCTTGGCTTAGAAGTGCCTCCAGGGACAGCCCAGAGGGTCCCTCCCACATGCTCTCTGACTGACACAATCTACCCTTAGCCGGGCTAACTAGCACAACCCCTGGGCCCA
Source organism: Antilocapra americana (assembly GCA_007570785.1). NCBI lineage: Eukaryota > Metazoa > Chordata > Mammalia > Artiodactyla > Antilocapridae > Antilocapra > Antilocapra americana. The sequence continues at coordinate 39,823,142 of ML661885.1, forward strand.
AGAGGAAACAGAGCAAAAAGCCTCCTTTTTTATTTTTTAATTGGGTCAAGAGAAAAACTGCAAGTCATGGTTAGCACTGCCGTCATTTTCAGGACGCTGCTGTGCTCTGCGTCTCCCACGTGTGAGAGCGGGTTCCGTGGTGTGAGGGGGTGGGGAACAGCACCGCCAGACGGGCCCCTGGAAGGGTGAGGGTGGTGAGGGTGCCCGGCCCCGTGGGGGCGAGGCCCCTGCTTGCTGTCAGCCTGGCCTGTGAACACCATGAGGGAGGTGGGGTCAGGGCCACCTCGTCAGACGCACAGGCTGAGGTGACATGACCGTGACAGAGGAAGCACAGGCATGTGAGGCGAGACTGGCCCCTGCTTTGCCAACTCTGTGGGGAGTCGGAGTGGCTCCGCTTGGCGGCTCTCCAGGGCAGTCAGGAGCCACCAGGCCCCACCTGCCCCACTCATTGTTAGCTCTTATCGCTCTCTGCCCTCCCTGGGCTCACGACACAGGCTCGGGGGGCCCCAGCCCCAGAGATCTGGGGAGTTCTGGGGAGGTCAGTGGGCCCTGGCCACCCACAGAGCCACTTCCCTCAAGGGAATTGCTGGTCTGCTCTGTGTTTTCAAGAAAACAAGAAAGGATCGTTCAGGACTTCCCCAGTGGTCCAGGGGTTAAGACTTTGCCTTCCAGTGCGAGGGGTACAGGTTTGATCCCTGGTTGGGAAGCTAAGATCCCACATGCCTCGTGGCCAAAAAACCAAAACATAAAACAGAAGCAATATTGTAACAAATTCAATATAAAGTCTTTAGAAATGGTTCACATTTAAAAAAAAAAAATCTTTCGAAAAGAGGACAGTTCCATCTCCTGGGGGTTACACATCTAAGGGGTTACACAGGGTGGAAAGGAGGAAGGCCCAGGGCCTGGGTGGAAATCTGTGTGGATCGCCTAGGTACCAGACACGGCCAGAGCTCAGCCTTTCCCCTCAGACAACCTTTAGGGAGAACTCCCGGGCCCTGCCTGCCTTTCTGACCAGCTCTCCCTCCAGCCTTCCACAGGCAGATGCAAACCTGTCAAGGTGAGAGGTGGGGCCAGGGGCTTCCCTGGTGCCTCAGATGGTAAGGAATCTGCCTGCAATGCAGGAGACCAGGGTTCGATCCCTGGGTGGGGAAGATCCCCTGGAGAAGGGAATGGCAACCCACTCCAGTATTCTTGCCTGGAGAATTCCATGAAGAGAGGAACACGGCAGGCTACAGCCCATGGGGTTGCAAAGAGTCAGACATGGCTGAGCGACTAACACACACACACAGTGGGAGCCGGGGAGACCCACTGCCAGTTGTCACTTTCCTCCTCGCCTGAAGCAGTGCTCACTCATTCAGCGCACGTTCTTGAGCCCTCAGGCTGCGTTGGGTGCTGGAATTGCCAAAATACACAGCCCAGGAGCTGGTGGACTCACGGTTTAGTGGGGTAAACACATACAGTCACCAACTGTCACCCCCGTAAGATGGATGCAGCAGGAGAAGAAAATACAAAATGTGGCATAGGCCCAGAGGAAAGTGAGAATAACTTTGCGGGGGAGGAGTGCCAAGTCTAGGAGATCCACGAGGATAGTTTTAAAGCAGGACGTTGATACTCTGAGCACACAGGCCGAATTCCACCTCCTCCCTGGACCCTCATCTGTCCATTCCCCGCTTCCCTGGTCTCCCTGACTCAGGATGCAAACCTCACATCTCCTTGCACCTCACCACTGCTCTCTTAATTCTGCTTCATTCATGATAGTTTTTTGTCCATGGCCTTCTCAACTAGATTTTGTGCTCAGTTGTGTCCGACTCTTTGCAACACCATTGGATTGTAGCCTACCAGGCTCCTCTGTCCATGGGATTCTCCAGGTAAGAATACTCCTCCCGGGGATCTTGCCAACCCAGGGATTGAACCTACGTCTCATGTCTCCTGCAGTGGCAGGCGGGCTCTTTACCACTAGTGCCTCCTGGGAAGCCCAAACTAGACTTCATGTTTCTCCAAGTCAGGGACTGGTTCTGGCATTTTCTTTCCCACCATAGGAGCAAGACAGTGTTGAGCTTCCTGGAATGCTTCATGAGTTAGTGACCAAAAATCCATTGGAGGGTTAGGATCTCTGAATTCAACAGCCAGTTCCAGGCAAAGCGTGGGAACATGAGTGAGGGCAAAGTGAGCAGAGAAACAGTCAAGCAGACCTTTACCCAGAGGGGAGGCAGGCGAAAAGGTGGCCAGCTTTTTAATGTTTCATGAGCTGGCTTTTTGCAGTGTTCTTTATGACCTAAGTGTAATCAAATAAAATGGTAAAATTAATTTCAAAGTCAAATATTGAGTTGAGGATTATGTGCTGTTTGGAGTGATTAAAACTGCTGCTCTGTTCTGTTCTCACAGAAAAGGAAGGAGCAAGACAGTGTATTCTGTTCAAAGAGCAAAAATGCCCACAGAGGTGACATTTTCCCACTCTAACTTCTAGTTTTATGATGGAAAAAGAAAGGCAAATAAATAGCTGATAATGAAATTACCTTTTACTACTAATTTTGATCAAATATACTTTGTTTAACATCAAAGGGTACTACTACCATGCTTATAATAAAGAGCGTAGATTCTCTACAAATTCCTGCTTTTCAGAGGAAAGCACTTAAGACTCTTTTTCTTCCTTTTTTTTTTTTTTTAAATTAAAAGGGGGTGTGAGGGAGCTCTGAGTGAGGAAGGGTGAGAGGGAGCTCTGGCTGAGGGGACTTTCAACTCTTTTAGACATTTTTCTGGTATTTTCCTCCACAGTTTCAAGTAACATATTGCTCAATTTTTCCTCCATTATGGACATGTATTAACTTCTCATTGCAGCAGAGGAAAATTTATACTTTTTTTTTTTTGCATTTTATTCACACGTACACATTCATAGTCATTTTTCAATCTGATATTTTACCTCTTTTGGATTAATGAGTACTCAGAATTTATGTCAATATGCCCCAGTAAACACTGTTAAATATTGTTGATGGTTAAGCCTCAGAGTTTTCTATAATTGCATTTCCCCTCAGGTACATTTCTTTTTCCTGGAGTTAATCACCATGTAACATTTGCTCAGATTTTTAAATGCCTCTCACTAATTTCTCCAACTTCTTGCTAAACTTTTCTCAGTGTGGGCATACAGATTAAGTAAGCTCAGATTGTTCGTCCTTGTTCCGGCATGAATGCAGATATTCAGTGTCCTCCAGCCTGCAGCTCCAGTCTGAATGGAGAGCTCTCTAGACTTGCTGTACCATGTTGCCCTGGGACTTCCCTTCACCGCTGCCAGCGTTGGATTAGATATTTCTTGGGCCACTGTTTGTTGGTTTACTCTCTTGTTTTGTTGAAGCTCATCCTTTAGTAGTTTCCTGACAAAGGGTCTGTGGAAAGTTATTTTGTTGAGATTTTGCCTGACTGAAAAATGTATTCAGTTTATCTTCACATTCAATTAGCAGTTTGGAAATTGTTTTCCTTCTGAATTTTGAAAGCCCTGCTCCACTGTCTTCCAGTTTCCAATGGTGATAGTGAGAAATCTGAGTAATATTCTGATTTCTGATATTTTAATATTTTCCTCTAGAAGTTTTTATGATCATCTCTCTATCGTTGGTGTTCTCAAATTTTACAATAACTCATCTATTTTTTATTTAATGCTCCCTGGTGCTTGTTCCAAATTCTCTTCTATTATTTATTTAATAATTTCCTCCTCTCCACATTTTTGCTCTCCTTTCTTTCTGGAACTCTTATAAGCTTGTTGTTGCACTTCTTGGATTGATTTTCTGCTTTTATCTTTTCTCTCCTGTTCTTCATCTTTTTTCCTTATTCTATTTCCTGGAAGACTTCTTCAACCTTCCAATTCAGTTCTTTTATTGAAATCATTGAAAGATTCATTTCTCTTATGAGCTTCTTATTTGCTGCAAGTGTTTTCTTATTCTCTGAATGTTTCTCTTTTATCTTGTTCTTATTTCATGGAAGCAATGTTTTCTAAGTCTTTAAGGATATAATCTTCAAATTTGACTGATATTTTCTTCTGCTTCCTGCATTATTTCAGCTTTAGGTCTTGGGCAAGTAACCTACCCTCTGTGAACCTCATTTCCATAGATGTTAAAATGAAGATGGAGATTATGGTAATGACCAGGGCTGGGAACACTGAGGGATTCTCAGGTGTTGATGCTGCACTTGTGAGACTCTGAGAGTGAGCACCCCCTGTATCTCATGCCCTGGATGTCCTGCTTGCCACATCCTAGTCCCAGCTCTCCTAAAGACCTCACATGGCAACTCTGAAGATTCAGTGAGATGATGCATTGCAGGAACTTAGCTTAGAGCTGGCATATGGTAAATGCTCAGTAAATATGAGCTGTTACTGCAGATCAAGTGCTATAACACTTATTAATAGGAAACTTGTATTTAATATCCACCATGCACTTGGTGCTATGACTATGAAATCAGAGGATTAGAAAAGAGAGGGGGGAAACAGAGGGGATAATAATAATAAAAAGAAAAGACTATGATAATAAAAGTAGAAAATAAGGAAGGAAAAATATATAGCCATGGGAGATAAAAAAACTGTACAAAGTAAATTTGTATTGACACTGAAGCTGCAGCTGGAAAGATTTTTCTGGGGAATGAGATAATAAAAAAAAATCAAAAAAAAAAAATCAAGAATACCTTTCGCTTCAGAAAAGCAGAATTGATTGATTCTCTGAGGCCTGCCCGAAAGAAGAGAAGCAGAGAGAAAACGATCTTTGACAATTGGAGTCCCTTGGTTTTCATATATTCCAGTCGGCACAGCTTCTTCACATTTTAATTGATCATTCATCTTCTGGGAGTGGGCCTCAGGGTGATCAGAGTTAGGAGCAAGGGATGTTTGTTGGTCTCAGAAGCACATAAACAGACACTGGAGATGCTGTACACCATGAAGAGTATGAGAAATAAAATCTTTACAAAATAAAATCATCTCTCCCTAATTCTCTCCATCCAAATACCAGAATGAAATGGAAAAGTAAGAGAAATTTAAAAAGAGTCCAAGGACATTGTTTTCTTTTCCAAACTTAACTTTGAGTCCAATTCTCCAGGCCAGAATACTGGAGTGGGTAGCCTATCCCTTCCCCCGTGGATCTTCCCAACCCAGGAATCAAACCAGGGTCTCCTGCATAGCAGGCAGTTTCTTTACCAACTGATCTATGAGGGAAACTGTGGCTAAGACTTCACTCTCCCAATACAGGGGGCCTGGGTTAGATGCCTGACTGGGGAACTAGACCCCACATGCCACTACTAAGAGCTCACACACCACAGCAAAAATCAAAGCTCCTAAGATGTACCGCAACTAAGACTTGGTACAGCCAAATAAATAGAATTTTTTAAAAAAAGATTCTTAAAAAACAAAATAAAGGTGGATTATAAAAGCTAAGAAAAGAAGAAAGAGAAGAGCAAGGGGCTCCAAGGGTGGGCACACACAGAGTAAAGGCCATGTGAGAATGCAGGGGGAAGGTGGCCATCTGTGAGACAAGAAGAGAGGCCTCAAGAGAAACCACACTGCTGACACCTCCATCTTGGACTTCCGGCCTGAAGAACTGGGAGAAATACTTTATTATGGAAGCTCTAGCAAATTAATAAAGATGGGATTATAGGAGTCTCTTAAATTTCTCTTCCAATTTCACTATTTCCTAAGTGAAATGAGAAGCAATGTCACCTCCTAGAAGTGAGGATGGAGATGTCGGAGCTTGAAGGACAGAAGCAAAAAGCCATCCTCCAGGACTGTGGGAGAGTGGAGGGACCAGGGAACATAGCTGGGTTCAGGAAGCACTGAGGGCTCACTTGGATTAAAATAACACAGGTCAGACTTCTTATCATCTGTCTCCTCACCGACGGCCAGCTGTAAAGATGTGTAGCTGAGGTGGGAGGTGGGACAGGTATGGAGTTGAGGAAAGGTTGATTCCACCACGGCTGCAGTCTTGTGAGGACCATGAGGCGAGAGAAGGGTGAGGACGTCAGTGTGTGTGAGGGAATCCAGATGCTATTATGTGTACTTGGGAGTTATTATCGTGAGTGGGTGTGGAATTTCAATTGGATAAAGAGGAAGTAGAGCAGATGAGGGCAGTGAGGGACCCTTCAAATGTAGGATCAGTGATTTGAGGTCCTGATCCAGTGGAGGAGTGGTGGGAAATGGGGTTCTGGAAGAAATAAGCAGGGCTGAGAAGTTAGGAGGTGGTTGAAGAAGAGGTGATAGAGGCTTTGCAGGTCTTAATAGTGGGAAGGTCCAGCATCCGCGAGGGAGAGGAGAGCAAGGAATGAAAGGATAGGATGTTGAAAAAACCAACTCCGGAGACTTCACTGGTGGTCCAGTGGTCAAGAGTCAGCCTGCCAATGCAGGGGACATGGGTTCAGTCCCTGGTCCGGGAAGATTCCATGTGCCAAGGGGACAACAAAGCCCATGCACCACAGCTACTGAGCCCATACACCCTTGAGCCCACATTCTACAACTAGAGAAGACCCCATAAGGAGAAGCCAGAGCACTGTAGCTAGATAGGAGCCCCCGTTCACCACAACTAGAGAAAGTCTGTGCAACCAAAAATAAGTAAATAAATAAATTTAATTTTTTTTAAAAGAACCAACTCTGTGGATACTGAAATCACCAAGAACTATAGTCGAGGAAGTTGAGAGGATGGCAGAGAGGCAGGTGCTTGGTCTCAAAGAAGCAAGGGGAGTGACCCTGGCTGTGCCATGTGTGGTCTGAGGTCATGAGTTTCAACCCTGGGGGTCTAAGGTCAACAAATCTTGTAGGTGACCCTGATGGATACAGCCCAGGGGTCAGAAAGCTCAGCAGTGACAGGACAGAGTCACACAGCTGCCCCCAAAGCTTGCTGTGGCCCCAGACAGGGACACATCCACCACTCATCCAGCTTTGTGCTGAGTTCCTCCTTCCCCAGCACCCCTTGAGGGCCCAGGATGTGCCCTTCCCAGCGCTGGACACTCTGGGCCTCAGAGATGAAGATGGAGGCTGGGCCCCAGAGGAGCATGGGAGATCCTGGGACCACACTGCCTGGCTCCTCCTTGCCCAAGGGGCACGGTCTTCCAGAGTTGAGCCCACCCCAGCCCAGAGTGCAAAGCAGAAGCAGTTCCCTGGCCAACCCCCCACCTCACACACACATAGCGTTCGTTCGAGCAGTCTAAAAAGAGAAGTCTCTGTAGATGTTGTGCTTGAAATTATCCCCTCTGATTTGGGGGAAGATACAATTGCTCATACAATAAAGAGTGATTTTCTCCCCACGCTACAGTTTTGATTATGTGAGTGTATCTTGCACTTTAGTCAAACACCCAACAAAAACTTCATTTGACTGAAAAACAAGAAAGGCTGTCAGCATGGGGACAAATTACGACCATGAATCAGGCCGATGAGAAGCAAACCTACTCCCTTCCCCTCAGCTTCCGGACCACCTTGTGGGATTCTAGGAAGCTCTCAGAAATAGTTCAGGCCTCCCATCAGGCTTCTAGATGTGACGAGTTCAGAGGAGAAGCAGTACCTCTGAGCCAGAAAAGCCCAAGGCCACCGCCCAGTCCCCAGGCCACTGGCCGTCCCCTTTTCTGGATCTTTTCTGCCATCCAGAGACCCCGGCAGGAGCCTTTCTGCCATCCTGCCCCAATCCACTCCCACATACACACGCACACACATAGCCCACCTACTCAACACAATTTACTTCATAACTACCATCAGGGAGGTAAGTGGACCCAGAGGGTGAGCTGAGAGGGCGAAGATTTCCCCCTCAACCCCCAAGTCACCTAAAGGCAACCTCCAACCCAGAGAGTGGAAATATTTGGCTTAACAGGGCCAAAGATACTCGAAAAATGTTTAGCGACAATACATAGTGGTCTGAGGATATAGCCTTGGGTCCCTGAGACTTGAGAAGTTAGGTTCTTTTTCTCCTTCTCCTTCTTCTTTTTTTGTTTTTCCCTACAAAGCATCTGAAGCAACTGTTCAGACTCTTCATTTGACAGCCATGAAGATGGCCCTCAGAGAAATGAAAGGACCGTGCTCCTTGGGCAGGGAGGAGCCAGGGAAGGGCCCCAGGATCTCCCATGCTCCTCTGGGGCCCAGCCTCCATCTTTATCTCTGAGCCCCAGAATGTCCAGCGCTGGGAAGGGCACATCCTGGGCCCTCTTGGCCAGTCCTGGTCTTGAGCCAGGCCCAGCTGTCTTCCAAACTCCCAAACCAGTGCTCTTGCCTGTCCTGAGCAGTGACCACATATTACGTGGGTGCATGTCTGCATACATGTGTGTGCGTTCTTCACTTCTCCTAGCTGGACTCCGCGCCAGCTTGGTGCAGACCCCCACAGTCCCTAACTGCAGAATGAGGAGCTGAGGCCCGGCTGGGCTCTGTGACACACAGGGTACGGGGGGCTCTCCAGAGCCCAGGCCTCATGGCGTCAGGCATTGATGAGCTATAGTCAGGCTCTTGCTGGGGTGGCAGCTGCGTGAACAGTGGTCAGCCATTGGTCAAAGGACTCCCCCAGTTCCAAAGCTTCAGAAGAACTTCCACTGAATTCTGTCCTTAGATTCAGCCAGCATTACCTATGAGAGGAACCAGAGGGCTCATCATCAAGCTCTTCATAACGGCTGTAGATTTGACAGCGGTTTGGTAGAGGTCATCTTGGGCATGGCAGCCTCTGCACCAGTAAGATGCCTCCTGCAAGCCAGTGATAGGCCCTCCGAGGGCCCTGGCCATCTCCTGCTGTCTTGGGCCCCAGGACGAATAGAAAGGAGAGGACAGAAGCAAGATAGTTTGAAGGCAGGATTTTGAGGCATCTGTGATGGAGTTGATGTGGGAGCCAAGAAGAGATAGTATCCAAGTTGGTGGTGATAGAATCGGAACCCCTGAAGTTCTTAGCTCAGGGCTGCTGTGCAATGTGGTGAGAGACAGACTGTGAGGAAGCTTTCTTACCACACAGGGCCAGGAACTGAGTCTAGCTGAAATTAAGGATTTGCCTCCCTCTTTGCTTTCAGGGAATGCCCTCCCCAAACCATGCATTCACTCAATCCAGAAGGTAGGGAGTTATTCTCGGTTCATCCACCGCTCCTCCATCCACATCCCAGCAGGACCCTCTTCTCCATCTCTGTTGGTCCAAAGTCCAGGACCCTCTTCTCCATCTCCACTCAGCTCCTTCATTCTAGCAACGACTTCCTAGCTGGTTCCCCATGATCTGTCTGTCATGTCACCACCGGAGATCACGTCTATGAGACAAACCATGTCATGACATTCTTAGGCTTAAACCCTTTGTGGCATCTTAATCTAATACCATCTTCCATGCCTTGGCACTTGCTTCTCCCCTCCTGGGAATGCTCTTACCTCTTCTTTTCACCTGAAAATGGCCAGTTGTCCTTTTCAGACGCTGGTGGTATCTCACAGGGAAAGGCTGGAGCAGGAAGTCTAAACTCCAGACTCACAGCTGTGGCTCTGGTGCCACATCCCCACTCAGATAACTCTTGGGCACTTCAGCTTTGATGTTGCCAAAGCCAGATCTTACACCCGACCCAAGCCTGCCCCTCCTCCAGGTAAATAGCACTACCATCCAGGAAGTCGGATAAGAAACCTCATTCCTCATTTCTTCCTTCAAAGCTCTGTGTCCAGTCCAGCTTTCCCATTTCACATTTGCCCATTTCTCACCTCCGATGCCCCCAGAATCCAAGGCAGCATCTCTAGCCCAGCACCAAGGTGGCTTCTGACCCACTTCCTGCTTCCACTCACCTCCACTCTCACCTGTCATCCACACACCAACCAAAAACCCTTTTCTTTCTTTACAGTTTTAATTTTATGTCTCTTTTGAAAAGGTCCATATTTATATGGATCGAAATTCAAATGGCGATAAGGATCTGGCATCTGGTTTACATAATGGCCTCTATCAACAAAAAGACCTAATTTTAAAATGGGCAAAGAACTTGAATTGTCTCCAAAGAAGATGCTTGAATGATAAATTAGTACATGAAAACATGATCATTGTCCTTAAATTAAGTGACATTAGGGAAATGCAAATCAATGCAAATCAAAAGGACAATGAGATACCACCTCCCATCAGTAGGAGTGTACTACCAAAAAAAAAGAAAAAAATGAGTGTTGGCAAGGATGTGGGAAAATTGGAACCCATGTGCACTGCTGTTGGGAATGTAAAATGATGCACCTGCTATGGAAAATGATTTAACATGTCCTCAAAAAGTTAAACATAAAATTATTGTGTGTGTGTGCTCAGTTGCTCAGCCGTGTCTGACTTTTTGCAACCCCATGGATTGTAGCCCACCAGGCTCCTCTGTCCATGGAATTTTTCAGGCAAGAACACTGGAGCAGGTTGCCATTGCCTTCTCCAGGGGATCTTCCCAACCCAGGGATTGAAACTGTATCTCCCTTTTCCTAATTTATTTGTTTTTAACTGAAGGATACTTGCTTTGCAATAGTGTGTTGGTTCCTTCCATAAATCAACATGAATCAGCCATAGGTATGCATATGTCTCCTTCTTCTTGAACCTCCCTCACACCTACCACCCCAACCCAGCCCTCGAGGTTGTCACAGTGCACCTGTTCGAGCTCCCTGAGTCATGCAGCAAATTCTCACCAACTATCTATTTTACATATGGTAGTGTATATGTGTCCATGCTCCTCTCTCCACTTATCCTTCCCTCTCCGTGTCCACAAGTCTGTTCTCTATGTCTGTCTCCATCACTGCTCTGCAAATAGGTTCATCAGTACCATCTTTCTTGTTTATATTTATTTTTCTCTTTCTGACTTACTTCACTCTGTTTAATAGGCTCTAGAATCCACATCTCTTGCGTCTCCTGCATTGACAGGTGGATTCTTTACCACTAGGCCACCTGGGAAGCCCCTATACTGTATGACAATGATGAAAATGTTAGTCTCTCAGTGGTGTCTGACTCTTTGTGATCCCATGGACTATAGCCCGCCAGGCTCCTCTGTCCATGGGATTCTCCAGGCAAGAATACAAGAATGGGTTGCCATTCCCTTCTCCAAGGGATCTTCTTGACCCAGGATGGAACCCAGGTCTCCCGCATTGCATGCAGATACTTTACTACATAGGACCCACAATTCTACTCTTAGGTTTTGTACCCCAAAGAACTGAAAATTCAATTCAAGCAAATACATGTTCATGCATGTTTATAGCAGCACTAACGACAACAGCCGAAAGGTGGGAAGAATCCAAATGTCCATCAACAGGTGAATGGATAAACAAATTGTGGCATGTCCATATGATGGAATATTATCCAGCCATTGAAAGGAGAGAAGTACTGACACATGCTACAACTTGGATGAACCTCGGAAACATTACAGTGAGTTAAAGAAGCCAGGCATCAAGGGTCACGTACTGTATGATTCCATTTATGTGAAATATCCAAAATAGGTAAATCTATAGAGATGGGAAGCAGATTGGTGGTTGTCAGGGGCTGGGGGGAGTGGTGAGGATAGAGGGAGAGGAGGAAGGGGGAGCAACTGCTTAACAAGTGTAGGGTTTCCCTTCGGCCTTATGACACATTTTGCAACTAGATAGAGGTGGTGGTTGTACACCATTGTCAATACACTATATGCAACTGAATTAAACATTAAAAAGAAAAAAAGATTCAAATGATGCAAAAGACTACGTGGTGAAGAGTCTGCACAGTCCCACCCCTGTGCTCTGGCCATCAGGTCCTTCTCCCCAAGGATAACCAGTATTGCCCAGTTTTTTACCTCCTTCTTGAATATTCCACACATGTAAATCCATGGCAGCCATGAAGCCATGCACAGCACAGACCCATCACCCCTACCGTGAAGGGGGTCAGCTGCCCACAGCCTCGAGATGCTGAGCTTGAGAGTGCACCCTCCCCATTACTCCCCGTCAGTGATGCAGCCAGCGGGGCTCCGGCCTGACACACACTCCAGCTCCAGTAACGTGGCCTTTGTTCCGCAGCTGGGACTTTCTCAGAACTGCACCTCCTTCCTTCCCCTTCTTCCTTCCCAGGTGTCAGATCCCTGCCCTGGGATCTGAAAGCTCTTTCCACCTCACTCCTGCTGTTTCTCCCCTTTATCCTCCAACATGGTTTTCCCCAACAAACCTCCTGCACTTGTAATTCCATTTTGGTTTCTTCTTCCTGGAGGACCCAAACTCACAGATACACATCCTTTTCTTGCACAAATAACATCCATGTACTCTGGGACTTCCCTAGCGGTCTGAAGGTTAAGACTCCATGGCAGGGGGAACAAAGATCCTTATCGTTCGTTGCCATTAAACACTGTTTCCTTCATACCATTTAACCACCACCAGTAATTACTCGTGTGTTTACTGTTCTTCTCCACTAGATTTTAAGTGTCACAGTGCCTGGCTCATGTTACTAGGAACTCATTGAATGAATGTTTGAATAAATAACTAAATACCCCTCCCTGGACTCCAGTGACCTGAGTTTCCTCATATTCTTTCATATGTGCTCGCAAAGCTGGAAGGCTCCTCACCTCCCAGGTGGCTGCGTTTCCCAGGTGTTGTCAGCCAGCTAATATCTTTCTTTGGGATCCTTCTGAAGGCAAAATATGACTCACACCTTGGTCACAGGCATGTCCACAGGAGATTAGAAGCCCCACTGAAGACTTTTGGCAGTTGCCAAAGCAGACCTTAGCCTGAAACTTGCTGTCTCAGAAAAAGAGAGTCATGTGGCCTCCTAAGATTTTTCAAATGAATTCACTGCATTGTCCAGTTTTAACCCAAGAGTCAAAGCAAGATGCAAACTTAGGAAATCTAAGGTGACACTTCACATGAGAAACAGAAAGCATGTGAATTCATGGAAAAACTTTTTTATAGGTTGGATTTTATTCTCCCTGCCTTTCCCACCAAACTCATGTGTTGACCCCCCTATACCTCATAATGTGACCAGATTTGAAAAGAGTCCTTGCAGAATTAAGTTAAAATGAAGTTATACTGACATAAGGTGGGCCCTAATCCAAGATGACTCCAGTCTTAATAAAAAGGGAAAATTTGGACACAGATGTACCCAGGGAGAATGCTTGTGAAGCTAAAGTCAGGGGAACCCAAAGGACAGCCAGAAAGCCAGTAGAAGCTGGAGGAGAACATGGCCCTCAGAAAGAACTGACCCTGCCGACACCTTAATTAATCATGAAACTCTAGCCTCCAGAAGAGTGAAACCGTCAATTTCTGTGAAGTCGCGTAGCATGCGGTCCTTAGTTACGGCAGCCCCTTCGTTAACCAGCAATCCTGTTAAGCTGGCTTGGACTGCTGAATTCTCATGCCAAATTAAATGTACCTCCTCTAACTTCTACCAAACTCCAATCACAACTTTTTCCTTGTTTGAGAAGTAGAAAGAACACAAGGCTTGGAACAGCAGGTTCTGGGTGCCCACCTGGCTCTAGTAGGCAGTCAGGTGAGAGAGTGGACCCGGGAGATCTCTCAATCCCTGCCCAGATCAACGTTATTTGGGTCTGTCATTCCCACACTGTTCCCCACTCTGGACATATTTACTGCCAGACAGTCTCTGCAGGGCTTAGGGAGGCCAAGGCCACAAAGGTCTAAACCAGCAACTCAGATGACAGAGCTAGGGCAGTGGAGACCTTGTATTTGGACCTGGTGATAATACAAGTCCTGTGTGTTTTCCCTTTCTATCCTTTTCTGCTAAGAGACCTGCCCCAGCTTCTCCATTTGCATGGGTGCAATTCAGCCTTAAACAATCTTAAGGTGGCTCTGTGTCCCTGTATTACAAGAAAGGGCTTCCCAGGTAGCGGTAGTGGCAAAGAACCTGCCTGCCAGTGCAGGAGACTCAAGAGACGTGGGTTCAATCCCTGGGTCAGGAAGATCCCCTGGAGAAGGAAATGGCAATCTGCCCCAGTATTCTTGCCTAGGAAATCCCATGGACAAAGGAGCCTGGCAGGCTACAGTACTTGAGGTTGCAGAATCAGACATGACTGAGCACACACACACACACTCTATAAGGAAGGACTGACTCCATGTTGGATATGTTTCTTTTACTTTAACCTTTGCTTTCCATTGCCTTTGTTCACTAAAGGGATACTGTCCATACATAATGGGCTGCCTCAGGGAACCTCACCTCTCTGCCTAAATGTTAAACCAAAGTGCCTTTGTTCAGGATTCTCTCTACCTCTGGATGGCTACAGTAAGGAAGAAATTAACCCTTTTCTTCCCTGAGGCTGGCCATTTCAGGAGATATTTGCAAGATTAGTGGCCTTTTTACTTTACCTCCTCACCTCACTCCCATCTGTTCTATAAAAGATCCTGGCATCCAGACTTTGAAAAGATGGTTATTTTGAGACATTAGTCTGCCATCTTCTTGGCTAGCCAGCTTATTCCTTGCCTCAACACCTTGTCTGTAGACTTATTGGCCCATTGTGTGGCAAGCACAGTGAACTTGGACTCATTAACATCTGGAGATCTCACTTGGGGATATTATTCTTAGGAGTCATTTGGAGAAATGTGAAGGCATTTTTAGTCATCACCAAGGTATGGGAGGAGGGTTATCAGATTCATGGGCAAGGACCAGTGGTGCTCAGGGTCCTACAGTGTACATGGAAGTTCTGAGAAATAACAGAAATTCTCCCACCCAAATTCCAGTAATGACCCTGCTGAGAAACACTTATAAGTGGTGTGGAGAAAAGAATATGAATCTTGGTATCAGATGATGTTCCCACTACCTATTACCAAGTAACAAATCACTCCCCAAATTTAATCATTTCAAATTATACTCATTATTCTCTCTCAGAGTTCTGTGGGTTGACATGACCTACCCAAGTGAGTAGGTCCATTTGGGATTTCTTATGTGCTTGTAGTTACATAGTTACTGGGGATGGAGTTAGCTGAAGGCTTACCTGGGCTGGATGTCCAAGATGGCAGCTCACTCACAAGGTCAGCAGTTGATGATGCTGGTTAATCAGAGATGTTGACAAGGCTGCCTGCATGACTTTTACACATGGTTTAGGCTTCACCCAGGATGGCAGCTACTTTTGCAGAGGGATGTTCCAGAAAGGACGTCTCATAAGACCAAAGGAAAGCTTCAAGTCTTAGAACCTTGGAAGCCACCCAGCATCACTCACATTCTTTTATGTTGATCACAGCTGTCACCAAACCTTCCCAGGTTCAACAAAATTGAGAAAGAGACTTCATCTTTTGATGGAGAGCTGGAAGAGGACCATGAGGGATTAGTCCATCACAGAAAATAAAATCTACCACAGAGGACTTGGCTCTACCACTCACTATATCAAAAGCTTCTATTAAATTCTTGACTGTCTCTGAGTTTGGGTATTTTCCTTGAAAGCAGGCACCATGTTACCTAAATTGCTAGGGTGCCTTGAAAACCTATGACAATCACTGCTAGTTGTTCAGGTCAGTTGCTCAGTTGTGTCCAACTCTTTGTGACCCCATGGACTGCAGCACGCCAGGCTTCCCTGTCCATTACCAACTCCTAGAGCTTGCTCAAACTCATGTCCATCAAGTCAGTGATGCCATCCAATCATCTCACTCTCTGTTAGTTGTTACTGTTGGTGTTTTCCTTAATAGTCTGGAATTGGCCACATCTATTAGCAGGAATGTGTTCCATCCCTCAGTAATGTCTGACTCTTTGTGACCTCATGGACTGTAGCCCATCAGGTTCCTCCCTCCATGGGATTTCCCATGCAAGAATATTGGAGTGGGTTGCTATTTCTTCCTCCAGGGGATCTTCCTGGCCCAGAGATCAAACCTGCATCTCTTGCATTGCAGGCAGATACTTTACTTCTGAGCCATCTGGGAAGCCCATTAGCAGGAAAGGCAGCCTCATTCCAGAAATTCTCCTAACGGTATGTATGTGTCTCCCACATTGACTCTGCTGGTAGAAGGATTTGAAAAAAGCATGCCCAGTGATGTTGGGGGAGGTAAGAGCGACAATTGACCAATGCAGATTCAGTCTTATTTCTTTTACTGGATTTTTAATTATTTTTTGTTTATATTTAATTGAAATATATTATCTCTGTGAATACCTTGACCTCCTTCCTGCCTTATCTTCCTTCTGTTCCCCAGAGGCAACCATTTGCAATATTCATTGTTTCTTCTTCTTCTTCCTTTCCTCCTCCCTCTCCTCCTCTTCCTTCTTTTTTTTGTATTTACATTCATATTTTTAGATAATAGGCATATATAGCTCTCTCTCGAGTCACTTACTTTAAATATTTTCCACTATAAGTAAGTGAATATTTCAGATCATCCCCTTCCTGTGCTTTGTATCCTTCCAATGTAATTGTCTACAGTTTTGAGTTAGATCCACACAGAGTGTTTTCCTCATTATGATTATGTACAATAGATATTGTTCATTATTGAGCCAAGCAGTGAATTGAGATAACATTTCTTTTTCTCAATATTTCCTTCTTCCTGGAGTTGATCATTCCTACCTATTTTGCATTTACTTTGTTTTCTATAAACACCTAAGTCTTTTCATATTTCCAACAACTCTGCAAGCCAAATTATTCAGTTTTGTTTTTTTTTAACATCTCAAACCTGTTGATAATCAGAACTTCCTGGAGAAATTCTTCCTGGAGTTCTCGAAGCTCTGCTCTACCCTGGACCAATTGATTCCTAGGCCTACCTTTTATCTGGCCTCCCGGGACTGCCTTTTACCAGTATCTTGGAAATTCCCTTTTCCTCTGTCCTTCATAGCATCACAATGCTTCCTTTTTCTTGTTTACTCCCTCATCATGGTGGAGCATCCTCCAGTGGTTTCCCAAGAAAGGATATAATTGATATAATTTTTTAGTTTCCCAAGAAAGGGTATAATTGATATAATTTTTTGGTTTCCCAAGAAAGGATATAATTGATATAATTTTTTCTTTTGTATTTTGGATGTTTGAAAATATCTTTATTTTACCCTCATACTTGATTGATAGTGTGGCTAGGAATAGAAACTTAGGCTGAAAATAAGTTTCTTTGGACTAGTGAAAGCATCTTTCCAATGTATTCTAACTTCCAATGTTGCTACTAAGAAGTCCAGTGCCATTCTGATTCTTGATCCTTTATATGTAAACTTTATAGTTTTCTCTTTGAAAACTCTAAAGGGCTCCTTTTTACTCTTAGAGTTCTATAATGTCTCAATAATGTATCTTGGTCTGGGTCCATTTTCAACTATTGTGCTGGATATTTTCATCAAGAATTTTGTCCTTTGGTTCAAGGGTATCTTCATATTATTTCTTTGATAATTTCCTTAGCATTATTTTCCTCTTTTTTCTCTAAAACTACTTATTGGATGGTGAATCTCCTGAATTACACCTCTACTTTTCTTATCTTTTATTCTCCTCTTGTCTTTCTCTCTCTTTGCTGTCAGGGAAATTTCCTTAACTATATCTTCCAACACTGCTACAGAATTTTTGAAATTTTTTGTTAGTTTTTTTACTTCCGAGAATTCTTTTTTGCTCTGCTTGTCTCTTTTTCTTCACATCCTACAGTTACGATGTCTTCTCTTATAGCTCTAAAGGTACCAAATAGAATTTATTTTCAGTGTCTGCTACTGAATCAACAAGTACAAGTGGATCATCTCAAAGAGCTCAGAACACTGTCGTGATAACAGCAACAACAATAACCATTGTTAGCACCTACTATGTGCCAAACACTTTGCATAAATTTATCCTCACCACAACCTACAATATAGGCACTGTTACCCCCATTTTACAGATGAGGAAACTGAGGTCCAACAAGTTTCAATAACTTGTGCCAGTTTGACACCTTGATAAGTGGCAGGGTCAGGATTTGAATGCAGATCTGTCTGGCTCCAGATAGCCTCTAATCACCAAAGCCTTATAAACTGACCTCAAGTCACACAGCAGGTGGATCTCAAATTTCAGGTAATCAGTCATGTCCAACACTCTATTATGCATCAGGGCTTAATAGGGAAGCTACCATGCCTTCATTCATGGTGCAAAGAAGCCGCCTTGGTATATATAGTCTCTTAAGTTATGTGTTTGTTCTCATCTTGTGTTAGTCTGAGGTGAGCCCTCCAGGTGAGCGGCTAGGACTTGAATGTGCAGTGTGCAGTCGCAAGACAGGTTTAGAAGAATTCAGTTCAATAGGAAGACTAATGAGCCCAGCTGCCCTCCCCCTGCCCTGACTCCTGCTGATTCTGGAGCTACGAGCTGGAGCAGGCGTAGGCATGGTGATGGTGGCAGTCTGCTGACAGCCAGCCCGGGGAGGAGGAGGGTGGGGGCGAGGGGAGAGGGAAACCAGGGAGAGGAGTCTTGCAGGGGATGGGACCAAAGGTTTCTCTGCAGAGGCTTCTGGGGGGGCGGGCCTGGGGAGGGGCTGCTGCCCCCCACCTCCAAGAAGCTGGGCCTCTGCCAAGCGCCCACCTGCTTTTCCAGCCTCCCCAGCACTCACGTTCTCACCTCTTCCCCTGACTCACCATGCAGGTGGGTGACTCACAGCACCTGCCGTGTAGCAGGGCAGAGGCGGCCACGGAAGCCTCCTCCTAGGATGTTCGGGGGTTGGGGAGAGGCGTGCAGAATCCAGAGAAGGCAGACCTGGGGGGACCTGAGCTTCATGTGGACAAGCTTGAGAAGGTGGTGCTGAGAGCGCTCTCTCTGACCATATGTCCCCGCCCTGCCCCCACTTCCATCATTTCCTGGTTCACTTTCCTGCTTGACATCTGTGCCTGGGGATGTCCCTACGCACAGGGAGGGTGGAGAGGCTCTGCGCCCATTTGGGTGCCCACAAATGCATCCAGTGTTCCCTGAATGTCACCCCCGGCCCCATCCCTTTGAAGACTTCCCTGGGCTCTGAGCATCAAGGCTCTGAAAGTGGCTGTGCTCTCCCCTGCCCTTCCCCTCCAGCCCTACCTCCTTCCAGGGTCCCCTCACTCAACCTTTCCGTGCTCTGCTGTTTTCCCATTGGGCCCTTGCATAAGCCCTGCTCTCCATCTGGGCTGCCCCCAACCCCCTCCTCACCTTTTACCCCTCCAAAATACCAGCTCAAGCATCACTTCCTCCAAAATGCTCATCTCAGCTTCCTGGATCAATCACTTCACCCTGACACCCCCATGAACCTTTTTTTTTGCAGCATTCCTCACAGCTGTTGTGTCTGGTTGTCATGTCACTCTCCCCACAACGAGACTCAGAAGCCTACAGGACCTCTGTTCCCACTGAATTCCCAAACACCTTGCCCAGTGTTTGGCAGATGGTCCCCAACTCAACAGGAAGGAAGGAAGAGAGGGAGGGAAGAAAGAAGGAAGGAAAAGCAGGAGGGAGAGAGGTACAGAGGGACCTATCCGTTTGTTCTGACTGACCAGGGAGCTGATGCAGCTCGCTGCCCTGTGCCTGCCCCAGCTGGGAGGCAAAAACCAACCTGACTTTGATGATGATGAAAACACCATGAGTATTATGGGCTTTGGGTTCTTTAACCAAAAGACCATTTGTCTTACTCTCAAAAATGTATTTCTTGAAGGTGGTAACAGCTAATACTTCTCACTTGAAAGGAAGTGTTCCTCCGGCAGGAGAGGGGGTTGGGGAGGACCTGCCATCCAGCTTACCTTTCAGAGCGGTTACTCTCTTTCCCACACCCACCAGTCCTGCTTCCCATGTGCCCCGAGCTGTAGGATTTCCTGGAGAGTGTGTGCCCCTAAAGGCCAGCATCAGGAAAGAGGTTTATGAGAAAGGCAGGAACCAGCTTCTAGAGTCAGCTTCCCTAAACATGGATGGCTGAGCTCCTGGCATTGGCTGGGGGGGGAGGGGTTGGGGTGGAGAGAAGGGGCAGAAGAGAGGGGGTCAGGGGGGAAATGGAGAAGAAGGAAAGTTTAAGATGTGCTTCTTTGAAGAGGGTGGAGAAGCTGGTTCCTGCTAAGCCTTGCCATTCTAGCCGGGTGCTTGCAAAGGGCTCTGGGGAGTGAGTCACCTCCAATAAACCCAGGCATGAAGGATTTTGATAAGATAGAAAGAAGGGTGTTTACACAGGGCCCTTCAATACCGGGCGGGTCCACTGGTGTAGAGGCCAAAGAACATCCTTTGGTAAAGTAGAGGAAGTCACTCAGGAACCAGAGGGAAGGCAGAGTAACCAACTGCCTCCAGCTTCCATTTTCCTGAGCTGATTTTCAAAGGGCTGTGAGTCAGCCCCACTAGAGAAAAATGTCTTGACGTATAATGCAAATCAAAGGCACTCTCTGGCTGGATGACTCTGAGTAAATCATTTTACTTCTCTACTTCAGAACCTGCCTTGAAGCCAGTTCAGATGATTGATCGAGGTCCTTTTCACTCTAATAAATATTTATGGAATTCATTAATGTCTCCTCTATCGTGAACTTGAGTTTGAATTTTTATTCTTGCATTGGCTGATTTTCCACCTCTATGAAACAAAGCTGGTGCATCAGGCTGGGTTGTTGTGTGCGTCTCCAGCCCAGTGCCCAGTTCCTGGAAGGCGGAAGCTGGCTAGATGTTCATCACTGCCCACCCTTTCTCTCACTGTTCCTCATGTTCCAAAGGTGGGTGTTGTGAGTATTTAGAGACTGATACACTGCCTTTCGATGCTGTTAAAGTGCTGCACTCATTATGACAGCAGACTTGGACAACTCAACAGTGGCCACAGGACTGAAAAAGGTCAGTTTTCATTCCACTCCCAAAGAAAAGCAATGCCAAAGAATGTGCAAATTACCATACAATTGCACTCATTTCATATGCCAGCTAGATTTTGCTCAAAATCTTTCAAACTAGGCTTCAGCAGTACATGAACCAAGAATTTCCAGATGTACAAGCTGGATTTAGAAAAGGCAGAGGAACCAGAGATCAAATTGCTAACATCTGTTGGATCACAGAAAAAGCAAGGGAATTTCCAAAAAACATCTACTTCTGCTTCATTGACCTTGCTAAAGCCTTTGACTATGTGGCTCACAACAAACTGGAATATTCTTAAAGGGACTTGACCATTTTACCTGCCTCCTGAGAAACCTGTATGCAGGACAAGAAGCAAAAGGTAGAACCGGACACAGAACAATGGACTGGTTCCAAATTGGGAAAGGAGTGCTTCAAGGCTGTATATTGTCACCCCCCTATTTAATTTATATGCAGAGTATACTATGCAAAATGCTGGCCTAGATGAATCACAAGCTGGAATCAAGACTGCCCGGAGAAATACCAACAATCTCAGATATGCAGATGATACCACTTTAATGGCAGAAAGTGAAGAGGAACTAAGAAGCTTCTTGAAGACAGTGAAACAGAAGAATGAAAAATCTGGCTTAAAACTCAACATTCAAAAAACTAAGATCGTGGCATCTGGTCCTATCACTTCATGGCAAACAGATGGAGAAAATGTGGAAACAGTGTCAGATTTCATTATCTTGGGGTCCAAAATCCACTGTAGATGGTGATCATAGCCACAAAATTAAAAAATGATTGCTCCTTGGAAGAACAGCTATGTCAAACCTAAACAGTGTTTTAAAAAGCAGAGACATCACTTTGCCAACAAAGGTCTGTATAGTCAAAGCTATGGTTTTTCAAGTAGTTATATATGGATGTGAGAGTTGGACCATAAAGAAGGTTGAACACTGAAGAATTGACAATTTTGAAATGTGGTGCTGGATAATATTCTTGAGAGTCCCTTGGACAGCAAGGAGATCAAACCAGTCAATCCTATAGGAAATCAACTCTGAATATTCATTGGGAGGACTGATGCTCAAGCTCAAGCTCAAGCTCCAATAATTTGGCTACCTGAGACAAAGAGCTGACTCACTGAAAAAAAAACCCTGATGCTGGGGAAAATTGGGGGCAAGAGGAGAAGGGGGCAGCAGAGGATACGGTGGTTGGATGATACCACTCACTCAATGCACATGAGCTTGAACAAACTCAGGCTCAGGAAGATAGCGATGGACAGAGGAGCCTGGCATGCTGCAGTTCATGAAGTTGCAGAGTCGGACACAGCTTAACTGAACAATAAGAACAATATTACCCTTCAGGCTTCCCAGGTGGCTCAGTGGTAACAAATCCACCCGTCAATGCAGGAGATGCGGGTTCAGTCGCTGGATCAGGAAGATCCCCTGGAGGAGGAAATAGAATCCCATGGACCGAGGAGCCTGGTGGGCTATAGTCCACGGGGTCGCAAAGAGTTGGTCATGGCTTAGCAACTGAGCACAGACATATACGCACATTGCCATTCTGAAAGGAAACTCTGGGCTTATTAGGACTGATCTAGAAGGCCAAAGATTTCATTCTCTTTCCCTGTAGTTGCTGGGCCCAGAGTGCTCAGCCTGTGAGCCACAGAGGGCTTCCAGGCGAAACCTTGTTTCAGACAAATCTTCAAGAAGAGGCAGAGGGACTAGGGAGCCGGTGAGAATAGAGGAAAGGGAAGCAGAGTGAGGGTGGGAGCGCCCTGCTCACAGGTCAGCCCTAGAGAGGATCACAAAGTCCAGAAAACCACAGTCAAGACTGAAAGGGCCTGGGAGTGACCTGGTCCTAAGAAGCATTCACAGCGGTGAGGTGACCCACCCAGGGTCATCCAGAGAGCAGCTGGAGCTCAGACAGGAGCCCAGTACTTCTGCCAGCCAGAAAGAGGTTGCCTTTATTCATCCACTGGAAATTCTTCCTGCATCTTAGGGCGCTGCTCATTCCCACCAAGAGTTAACAGGGAATTGAGGTCTAAAGTCCAGTTGGTTGGGGCTAACTTTCTGAGCAGTCATTTCCTGTGAGCTTATGAGCTTATACACACACACACACTACAGCAAAATGTAATATTTGGTCAACAGTGAAGAATGTCTTAGCAGTCATGAAAGGTCATTTCTAACTAATAAGGTTTGATTAGTTTATTTGGTTTTAATATTAGCCAAAGATAATAATTCATCCATCGACCTCTTGAGATCTAGCCAGTGTGTCAAAAGTCTCACTGAGCTGCCCGTAGACCCTGTGATGAGAGGGATTCCCTGGTGGCTCAGATGGTAAAGAGCCTGCCTGCAAAGCAGGAGGCCCGAGTTCGATCCCTGGGTCTGAAAGTTCCCCTGGAGAAGGAAATTGCAGCCCACTCCAGTATTCTTGCCTGGAAAATCCCGTGGATGGAAGAGTCTGGCAGGCTATAGTCCAAAGGGTCACAAAGAGTCAGACACAGTTGAGCGACCACTTTCATTTTCACTGGGATCACAAGGGACACCATGGTCACTCAGGCCCGAGCGTGTGGTAACCCAGACATCTGCACCCCTGCCTCCCTGCAAAGGCCCAGAGAGGGACTGTCTCTGGTGATGGACTAGCAGACACAGGCATAATTATCCCAGGAATGGCCTGCAACAAGCCCCTGCCCAGTTAAAACGGTGAAGGAAGCAGAGTCAGGCTGAGAGGAGTTATGTTTTCTCATCAGAGACTAGGGAAGAACTCAGATTTCTCCATCCCCTGGAGTGGGAGCAGAACCATCTGGTTCTCCCAGGCCCATGATATAAGTAAATGTAAAAACTGCATTTGTTGGGTCTTGATGAATAGGATGTGGTCTTCATGGAAACAACCTCTAGCCCAGGGCAAGAGAAAGGTTGCCATTATCCCCACCTAAGAGTAGCAACACTAACCTTGACTTCCAAGACCAGAGGTGGTGCCCAGGGAAAGAGGTGGCAAGGAAATGAAGATCCGGAGGCTGAGGTTCCTGGTGACCACTGCTAGCAGGAGGGATGAGCTGCAAGTAGGTGGCACAGTCCAGCAGAAGTAACTGAGTGTCGAGAGCGACATTCTGTTGGAAATGTATAAGTCTCCTTCCATGAAGACTGGGTAACCAATAGACCTCAGGGGAAATGGAGCGGGGCAGAGAGGCAGCAGGCAAGGGCCAAACTGTAACTTGACAGGGACTCCTCGCAGAATATACAGTGTCCAAGTTAAGAGCACAGCCCAGGAGTAAGGCAGCCTGGGTTTGAATCCCAGTTCCTCCACTTCCTCGATAGGTAACAGGCAGGTGTCCTGAACTTTAGTTTCCTCAGCTGAGAGAAGTTGGGGTAATAATGCCCACGCAGTATCGTTGACGTGACATCACGCACATGAGGCACTTTTAGTGTCTGGCACGTTAGACCAAGTGCTTGTGTTATTTACCTAGTGCTGTACAACAAATTACCTTTGGGCTTAGTGGCTTAAGACAACAGACATCATCTCCCAGCTTCTGCAGCTCAGGAACCTGGGCACAGCATAGCTGGATCCTTCTATCTCAAGGATGCTCGAGGAATGCCTTCAGGCAGTTGACCAGGATGTCCCTGAAAGCTGACTGGAGGTGGGAGGGGAAACGGGCAAGTCCACTGCATGGTTGCTGGCGCACCTCAGCCCCTCACTACGCCTCACGACTTTGGCCGCTGGCTTTCTTCAGGGCACACGATCCAAGAGAAAGTAAGAGCAAGAGAGAGGGCCCAAGGAGGAAGCCACAGTCCTGTTATGGCCTAATTTCAGAAAGGAAACCCAAGGTGGCTCAGCTGGTAAAGAATCCGCCTGCAATGTGGGAGACCTGGGTTCGATCCCAGGGTTGGAAAGATCCCCTGGAGAAGGGAAAGGCTACTCACTCCCGTATTCTGGCCTGGAGAATTCCATGGACTGTAGGGTACATGGGGTTGCAAAGAGTTGGACACCGACGGAGGGACTTTCATATTCTATGCATTAGAAGTGAGTCAGAAGATCCAGCCCACATTCCAGGAGAGAGCGTACACACGGTGTAACGATTAGGAGGTGGTAATCATTGGGGACCGTTTGAGAGAATGCCTACCACAGCGTTCATCAGTGTTACCCACTTTTATTGTTCTTCTTTGTGTATTTTATTCACCACATTATTCTCAATTAATGGCACTAAAGTTTCCCGTTCTGTCTTTTACTGCTCCTGTTCTTCCTGCCAGGAATGCCTGCTTCACAATACTTCTTTATTTATAAAATATTTGAATATTTTATTGAGTTATAGTTGATTAACAATATTATATTAGCTTCAGGTGTGCAGCATAGTGTTCCATATTCTTATAGATTATATTTAAAGTTAC
The DNA here is from genome assembly GCA_007570785.1 of Antilocapra americana. Taxonomy (NCBI): domain Eukaryota; kingdom Metazoa; phylum Chordata; class Mammalia; order Artiodactyla; family Antilocapridae; genus Antilocapra; species Antilocapra americana. The sequence continues at coordinate 39,848,110 of ML661885.1, forward strand.
TATAAATTACTGGTTGTACGCCCTGTGCTGTATAATATATCCTTGCAGCTTATTTATTTGATACATGGTAGTTTGTACCTATTTGGAGAAGGCAATGGCAGCCCACTCCAGTACTCTTGTCTGGAAAATCCCATGGATGGAGGAGCATGGGAGGCTGCAGTCCATGGGCTCGCTGAGCAACTTCACTTTCACTTTTCCCTTTCATGCATTGGAGAAGGAAATGGCAATGGAGTGGAGAGGAACCCACTCCAGTGTTCTTGCCTGGAAAATCCCAGGGACAGGGGAGCCTGGTGGGCTGCCGTCTCTGGGATTGCAGAGTTGGACACGACTGAGGTGACTTAGCAACAGCAGCAGCTTGTACCTATTAATCCCCTACTACTATATTGTCTTTCCCCCTTCCCTCTTCCCACTGGTAACCACTAGTTTGTTTTGTTTATCTGTGAGTCTGTTTCTATTTTGTTATATTCATTTGTTTGCTTCATTTTTAGATTCCACATATCAGTTCAGTGCAGATCAGTCGCTCAGTCGTGTCCAACTCTTTGCGACCCCATGAACCACAGCATGCCAGGCCTCCCTGTCCATCACCAACTCCCGGAGTCCACCCAAACCCATGTCCATCGAGTCAGTGATGCCATCCAGCCATCTCATCCTGTCTCCCCCTTCTCCTCCTGCCCCTAATCCTTCCCAGCATCAGGGTCTTTTCCAATGAGTCAACTCTTCGCATGAGGTGGCTAAAGTAAGTGATCTCATACAATATTTGTCTTTCTACATCTGACCTATTTCACTAAGCATAATACCCTCCCAGGTCCATCCATGTTGTTGAAAATGGAAGAATTTTATTCTCTTTTATGGCTAGGTAGAGTATTCCCATATATATATTTATATATATTGTTTTTCAGTTGCTAAGTCTTGTCTGACTCTCCGAGACCCCATGGACTGCAGCACACCAGGCCCCTCTGTCCTCCACTATCCCCCAGAGTTTGCACAAATTCATGTCCATTGAGTCAGTAGTGCTATCTAGCCATCTCATCTTCTGCTGCCACCCTCTCCTTTTGCCTTCAGTCTTTCCCAGCATCAGAGTCTTTTCCAATGAGTCAGTTCTTCGCATCAGATGGCCAAAGTATTGAAGCTTCAGCTTCAGCATCAGTCCTTCCAATGAATATTCAGGGTTGATTTCCTTTAGGATTGACTGGTTTGATCTCTTTGCTTTCCAAGGGACTCTCAAGAGTCTTCTCCAGCACCACAATTCGAAAGCACCAGTTCTTCAATGCTCAGCCTTCTTTATGGTTCATCTCTCACATCCGTACATGACTACTGGAAAAAGCATAACTTTGAATATACAGATCTTTGTTGACAAAGTAATGTCTCTGCTTTCTCATATGCCATCTAGGTTTGTCACAGCTTTCCTTTGAAGGAGCAAGCATCTTTTAATTTCTTACCTCCCATCACCGTCAGCAGTGATTTTGGAGCCCAAGAAAATAGTATCTGTCACTACTTCCACTTTTCCCCTTCTGTGTGCATGAAGTGATGGAATCAGATGCCACGATTTTACTTTTTTGAATATGTGTGTGTGTGTGTGTGTGTGTGTGTGTTAAATATATATATACGTGTATAAATATATATATATATATCTGTTGATGGACACTTCGGTTGCTTCCATATCTTGTCTATTATAAATAATGCTGCTATGAACATTGAATGTATCTTTTCAAATTAGTGTTTTTATTTTCTTTGAATATATACCCAAGAGTGAAATTGCTGGATCATATGGTAGTTCTATTATGAGTTTTTTGTGGAAACTCCATACTGTTTTTCATCGTGGCTGTACCAATTTACATTCCCCAGTGTAGGATTCCCTTTTCTCCACATCCTTGCTAACATTTGTTGTGGTCTTTTTGATGATAGACATTCTGACAGGAACGAGGTGATATCTTATTGTGGTTTTGATTTGCATTTCCCTGCTGATTAGCAATGTTGAGCATTTTTTATAGCTTATTGGCCATCTATGTCTTCTTTGAAAAAATGTCCACTCAGGTGTTCTGCTCACTTTTTAATTGAGTTGTATGAGCTGTTTATATATTTTGAATATTAACCCCTTATTGGTCATATCATTTGCAAATATTTTCTTCCATTCACTAGGTTGTCTTTTTTGTTTTGATGTTGATTTGCTTTACTGTATGAAAGCTTTTAAGTTGAATTAGATCTCATTCATTTATTTTTGCTTTTGTTCCCTTTACCTTAAGAGATAGAGCCACAAAAACATTGCTTACAATTTATGTTCTGCCTATGTGCTTCTAAATATATACACTGCCCAACCCTATTCATCTTTTAAGGCTAAACTCAAAAACCACATCCATGAAACCTTTGCAAATCACCCCCATATAGGGAGTAATCATTTCCTTCTCTGAAGTCAAAGGGAGATGTGAATAAGGGAAAGAATAGCTACTTTGTGCTCAAGAAGATAAACCAATGACTCTTAAATGAGCAGGAGCCAAGTAACTCAAAATACATTTCATGTATTTCTTTTCTCAAAAACAGACTAATGAGTTTTGGCTTCCTGGGTCAATGAGGGCATCAGCTCTATTACACTACTATAGAAACTGCTTTGATATTTCTGCTTGTCCTGGGGTGTCTGAGCACCTACCCATTTTCTGACTCTTAGGACCAGTTTTCTCTAATAAAGGTGATACTGGTCCTAAAATGAAGGCTTCTCTGAAGGGTAGGCTTGAACACACCTCTACAGCACAGAGTCTCATGTCCCACGTAGGGATAAATGGTTTGGGAGAGAAATCTAACTGTGGTAGCTATTCTGTGAATGCTCTTGTGGGCTTGAAAATTCTGTTTCCAGCAAGACTCTGTTAGGCCTAAACAGAGCCCTATTTCACACTATAATGGTCCATGTGTGCTAAGTCACTTCAGTCATGTCTGACTCTTTGCGATCCTATGCACTGTAGCCCACCAGACTCCTCTGTCCATGGAATTCTCCAGGCAAGAATTCTGGAGTGAGTTGCCATGCCCTCCTCCAGGGGATCTTCCCAACCCAGGGATCGAGTCCATGTCTCTTACATCTCCTGCAATGGCGGTCAGGTTCTTTACCACTAGTGCCACCTGGGAAACCCATAATGAGTCCAGGTATCCCAAAGGAAAGAACTGCCATGTAAACTGCCACAGGGTTTCCAAGGTGGCCGGGGATGGCTCAAGAAGAGAAAAAGTGAAGTGAGTGTGGCTGGTGTGGAGTCATGGAGCCAAATGGAGTCAATCCAGCCTCAGCTGAGTAGAAGGACATTTGGTCACGTCAGGAGAAGAGAAGGAACTTCATATCTGTCACCCTCCTGCAGTGTGTCAGAATGAACACCCAGTATCCACAGTCCTATTGGATCCTTAGGAAAGCCTGCTGAGGAAAGCAGTATTTCCCTCATTTTACAGATAAGAAAACTGAGGTCCAGTGAGGCAAACTGGCCTCCCCAGAGTCATCCCACCAGTAGAACACGGGGCTGCTTGACTCAACATCTGGGTTCCTTCCATGAGCCCCTCTTATAAATGACTGTAAAAACAAAGGGATAAGCAGAGTTCTAAGACAAGCTAACTAAAGCAATTCCAAAAATAGCTCTTCCAGACCAAGCAAGAAGTTTCATTTAGTTTTCCAGGTTCTCAAATTAAATTTCAGCAAGGCTTCCCTTATTGGACCTGAGTTGTAAGATTAGCACATTTTCTAGAGTGATAACATGAGAAAGAGGGTGGGACAGAATGTTTGGGACAATTAATAAGAATACCCCCCCCCACCATGCCTTACCCCCCATTACCACCTTACCTTTATCAGAAGATAAGTATCAAAAGTGATGACACACCAGAAAGCTTACAGGATGGGAAACCTAACTCAAAACATCAGTTTCGATTCTATGTGAACCATCGGCTCTCTCTCTTTAATCTTTCCATCTGGCTTTCTGGTCTTTCATGATTGGTTCTGCTTTCCTGTCCCAAAGGAAATAACTCCCCAAAGGAAGTAGAAGGCTCACATCAAGGGAAGATACAGGACTGGATGAAAGCTGCAGGGGAAGAAAATGAGCCCTAAACTGTTGCTGCCAATTCCTTTCCTCCCATGTCAACTTGAGGAAGTAGACTGGGTTAAACTGCTGTTGAACCTTGTTGGGGGTATGAGGTTATGGACATGGAGAGAAGAGAGAAGTTAGGTGGTTATGGAGAGAAGAGCTCCCTCAAGACAATATGGCAGCATAGTTCCCTTGATCTCAACAAATACTCTCGAAGCACAAACTCTCAGCCATGCACTGAGCAATTAGGTATGGTGAAACTCAGTGGCAACAGACACAGAACCAGCCCTCAAAAAATCTAGAATTCTATAAGGGAGATACAAAGTGCACACAGAGCTGATGAAGAAGACAGCATGTTACAACTGCCATTAGAAAAATCAAACGACTATTCCTTAAAAAAGAAGGGAATTCTGACACGTGCTATAATGTGAGTAAACTTTGAGGACATTAAGTGAAATAAACCAGTTACAAAAAGACAGATACTGTCTGATTCCACTTATGCAATGTACCTAGAGCAGTCAAATTCATCGAGGCAGAAAGTAGAAAGGCGGTTGCCAGTAGGCGAAGGGAAATAGGGAGCTGAAGCTGAATGGATATAGAGCTTCAGTTTTGCAAGATAAAAAAGCTCTGTAATATTCCATTGTGTATATGTACCACAGCTTGCAACCTAGATGCCCATCAACTGACAAATGGATAAGAAAGCTGTGGTACATATACACAATGGAATATTACTCAGCATTAAAAAAAAATTCATTCGAATCACTTCTACTCAGGTGGACGGAACTGGAGCCCATTATCCAGAGTGAAGTAAGCCAGAAGGAAAAACAACAATACAGTATACTAACGCATATATATGGAATTTAGAAAGACGGTAACGAGAACCCTGCACACGAGACAGCAAAAGGAATGCAGACGTATAGAACAGACTCGTGGACTCTGGATGAGGGCAAGGGTGGGATGATATGGGAGAATGGCATTGAAACATGTTAATTATCATATGTGTAATCAATCGCCAGCCCAGGATCGATGCTCGGGGCTGGTGCATCGAGATTTCCCGGGGGGAGGGAGGAGGGAGGGAGGAGGGAGGGGGGTTCTGGAGGGGGAGCATATGTACACCCATGGCGATATCATGTCATTGTATGGCAAAACCAATAAAAAAAAAAAAAAGCTCTGAAGGTTGGGTGCTCAACAAGATGAATATACTTAAAACTATTCAACCGTGGGGACTTCGCTGGTGGTCCGGTGGTTGGGAATCCACCTGCCAATGCAGGGGACACAGGTTCTAGCCCTGGTCTGGGGTGATCTCACATGCGGAGGGGCAACTAAGCCCACGGGCCACAACCACTGAGCCCCAGTGCCTACAGCCCATGCTCTACAATAAGAGAATTTACTGCAATGAGAAGCCAGCACACCATGGCCAGAAAAAGTCCAAGTGCAGCAAAGAAGACCCTGCATAGCCAATAATAAACAAGTAAATAAATAGATAAATAAACATTAGAAAAAGTGTTCAACTGTACACTTAAAATGTTTAAGATGACAACATTTGTTATGTGTGTTTTGCCATCATTTTTTAAAATTTAAATGAAAAAAAAATTACTATCAACTTGCAGAAGGTAAAGCAATGATATATCTAACTGGAATTGTCAAAGAAGGCTTCATGGAAGAGGGGTCATTCGAAATGAGCCTTTTAAAACAGACAGGCTAAAGATGGACAAAAAGGGCATTCCAGGTGAACAGAGCTGCAGGAGCAAAGGCATACTGAAAAAAAAAAAAAATCCAGACTTTTCTCTCTTCCATTGCACCAACCCTGAACAAACATTTTTCCAGCGATCAAACCGCTGGAGCCTGTGTTTGTAACCCTCTCCTGTGACATCTCTATGAGGCACGGCTCTCCTGCCTCCCTCCCTTCATCTCTTCCCATCCTGCCTCTTCCTGCCTCCTGTTCTCACGCTGTCTCTCCAGGGTCTTTTCAACCTTCTGAAATGAACTCCTTGACAAAGGCTTGCTTTCAGCCTGGAAGAGGCCCTCCTGCAGGTATCTTTAATAACAGCAAACACCCAGAGACTCTCACACCTTTATTAACAGACCTTGTTTTGTTGTTCTTTTTCCTCCTTGGATACCAGAAGCCTAAGAAGAAATTACCTCAAGGAAAAAAGAAAAGAAGTTACCTCATCACCCACACAGGCGGGTCTTGACTGTAAAAGCAGTCCCTCTGACAGACACTTCCAGTGCCCAGACCAGCACCCTGACGGGGGAGGCGAGGGGAGAAGCGTGGCGGATGGGTTCCAGGAAGAATTTTTTCATCTTCAGAAGGATTAGTAAAGTTGGAACTTATGCTTCTCCATGTTAATCATTGAGATTGAAGGGAAGAGTCCTGTTTCTGATGAGAATGCGTGCATGTGTGGGTGCTAAGTCGCTTCAGTCATGTCCGACTCTTTGCGACCCCATGGACTGTAGCCCACCAGGCTTCTCTGTCCATGGGGATTCTCCAGGCAAGATACTGGAGTGGGTTGCTGTGCCCTCCTCCAGGGGATCTTCCCGACCTAGGGACCGAACCTGTGGTTCTTATGACTCCTGCATTGGCAGATGTGTTCTTTACTACTGGCGCCACCTGGGAAGCCTCCTGATGAGAATGGTAACCAGGCAAAAGGAAGTCATTTCAGGCTCTGGGAAGAAAGCCTGTCTTGTCCCTGCCCATGTGGCGTCAGGTCCACTGATCTGGGTCTTTCCTGACCGAGCTTTCCTGAATGTCCCCAAAGTGCAGACTCACGTAGCAGGGATGTTCAAAACGTGTCTGTTACAGCAAATCCACTGACCTTCAGTGAAGCCCCTGCTGTTTCACGCTGCCCAATGTGACTTGGAGAGACTCCTGGATCTCCAGTTAGAAAACTGCCCAGTTTTCAGTTATCTGTCTTTTTGTCCCATCCTTCATTTTTCATTCTGACCTTTAGATTTGAGTGAGGACTCCTACGCGTTTTGGGTTGAATCATGCCATGTCCTGGATGTAGCAAGACACTGGCCCTGACCCTCTGCATAAAGTCTCTCTCTGCTCTGGGGAACTGACACTGTCCTCTTCACAATAGCTTCAGCTCAGTCTGACAGATTTCAAGTAATCAAATGCTGGAAGATAGGCAGAGCTCAGGGTGAAGTGGGGAGTGAGCCTAACAATTTCTTTGTTGGAATGATCCCTTGGGAGTCCATGGGAGTGGAAATCCAATTTAGGGACCACAGTCCTTCCTTAGTGTCTATTCAATTCTATTAGAAATTATCACAGCAAAATCATGGCATCTCAGCATTGAGAGGAGCTGGAGGTGTTATCTCAGCCAAGCTCAGCATCGCACAGGAATCCTCCAGAAGCATCCCAGCTGGCTACTGCCGCTCAAACAACCAGACATGTTCTCTGATGGAGTGAAATTAATTAGTGAAGTCTTCCGCAGACTAGGTGAAAACTAAAAGTCTGCTCATATTGTAGCTTATATGCACTGATACTAATGCCTGACATCAGTGCCCATAACATTTGTGTGGACTGACCAACTGACTGGCTGACGGAACGAATTATAAAATGGAGTAACTTGGCAAGGAGGCAGAAGGGGAAAGGAAGGAAAGTAATTGCAGCGATGAGAGGCAGTGGGAAGGGGTGGGGGAAACCTTTTCCTCTAAGGACTTTTTTCCAGGTTTCATGGAGGGGAGGGGAGGGAGAGGGTTTCCCAAGTAGCGCTAGAGGTAAAGAGTCTGCTTGCCAATGCAAGAGGTGTAAGAGATGAGGGTTTGATCCCTGGGTCGGGAAGATCCCTTGGAGGAGGGCATGGAAACCCACTCCAGTATCCTTGCCGGGAGAATCCCATGGACAGAGGAGCCTGGCAGTCTATAGTCCGTAGGGTCACACAGAGTTGGACATGACTGAAGAGAATTAGCACACACACGATGTAGGGAGGGTGGCCTGATTGTCTCAGCAGATGTTTTTCATTCCCTTACAACAGCTCTTCCACTGACCAGCAAAACCCCCAGTAATCTGATATATAATTAATTGCATCAGATTTTACAAAGAAATCCATTTGTGAATTGAATTCAATTACTTATAAGTAATAGAAAAGTGACTGAAGATAAATATTGCCTATTTTCTGACTTGCTTTCTTAAGACTTTCTCCCACTCTCCCTCTCTCTCTCTCTCTTTCTCTGTCTCTCTCTGTCTCTCTCTCTCTCTCTCTCACACACACACACACACACACACACACCCCTCAACGCTTACAAATCATTGCTCTTTGGCCTCCTCAGAGGGAGCTGGCTGGACAAGCCAGCTAACAGTTACCTTTGCTCTAGCTCAGGCACCCTTCTGCTTTAACTCTACCCCCCAAACAGCTGACCCCAGACCTATTAGGATGGCAAAGGGCCCCCCGCACCTCCCCACCCCCAATTCCCACACACCCATTCCAGCTCTGTGTGCAGGCATGGCTGCTTAGCTAGAACAGCCTCCTCCCTGGCCACAGACAGGCAGCAAACAGGCACTGCGGTGTGGGAGAGTTGGGGAGAATTCCCAGGGGTGCAGACTGCAAGTGCTCCCCAAAATCTCAAGGTGACAACAGCTCATGCAGCCTTTCAGGACTGCACAAGGCGGTCCTGGACACCACGGGCTCAAATGAGCCAGTGTTTTCCCTGCCCTTTCTCCTTCCCACCCCTTCACACGCCCTGGGAATGGTTCCCACCCACCGGGCACCACAGCAAGCTCTCTCCCCTGTGTGTGCCGAGGTGCCTGGTGTCTGCGTCTTCCCTACAAGACTTCACCCTCCAGCACAGTCCCTTCTGGAGGGCACTGGGATGCGGTGAGGACAGCAACAAAGGCTGCAGAGGCTGGTGCTGAAAATGTCCCTTGTGTTCTGGATCCTTCTCAGATGGGTATCCTCTCCCAATGGGGGCCCCACCCTCCCCCAGTATCTGAGACTGGGAAACCAGGGGGCACCAGTGCCAAGTGAGATCGATAGAAGGAAACCACATACTATTTTTCTGGCAGGAAGGACAGCCAATTTGAATAGCACCAGCCAGATCCTCCCAGTGTTCAGTAATTCAGCTACAAATAGGGCCTTGGCTTTTTGCTTCTCATTTTGCAGATAATTGTAGCTATAACTCATCAAACATCTACTAGCTGTCCTCTCATACTTAGACACAGAATTCTCAGTGTGGAAAGGACCCTAGACATGAATCAAGGTTTACGGAGCTTCTCTGCTGCATCTGACCCTTTGCCAGAAGATTTACATCATTCATCAAATGCAGGCTGTCGTTTCCAACCCTGTGAATCAGAATCGATCATTCCTCATCATCCTCCCTTGGCATTTTGTTGGCCCAAAGATTGCTGGGTGTTTCTCACGTGGCTCTGTTCTGCAGTGATTTGGTGTCCTGTTTGTCTCTCCACTCAGGCTGGGAACTCTCTGAGGGCAGGTCGTCATCTTCCCAGGTCCCTCTCAGCTCTGAGCATAGACTCAGATACACAGGGACTCAACAAAGATGTGTGCAGTGGAATTCCTGCCTTCTGCTTTCTGTTCTAAGAAACAGTGATTTATCCTCAGCAAAGGGAGTCTGGCCCTCCATGGGAATGGCTCCCACACGTGGGTGCATGCTAAGTTGCTACAGTTGTGTCTGATTCTGTGCAATCCTAAGAACTGTAGCCTGCCAGGCTCCTCTGTCCATGGAATTCTCCAGGCAAGAATACTGGAGTGGGTTGCCATGGCCTCCTCCAGGGGATCTTCCCTACCCAGGGATCAAAACTGCATCTCTTACATCTTCTGCATCGGCAGGCGGGTTCTTTACCACGAGTGTCACCTGGAAAGCCCTAGATGGGTTGTATTCAAAGATCTGGTGATACACAGAGACAAGAGTCAGGATGTGTTCCATGTGTCCTCCAAGGGCCAGTACCAACAGTGTGCAGGGATCTAAGCCCAAGTCTTATAGGATTGTCCCTGTCTGCTCGACCTGGCCTCAAGACAGGAAGCCACTTGCTTCCTTTGGCCTTAGGTCCTGGAGCTGCATCTCCACTCCAATATATCTTCCCATTAATTGTTATCACAGCAGCAGCCAAATCTCGCTGGTTCGGCTGGATAATTTCCACTTCAAGTATTCTGTCCTGTTGTTCCTACCCCTTCCTGTGTGCATGTCAGACTCTGCTATTTCCAGTTCAGGAAATAGAATTTGGAATTCCACCCTCCAAGAATTATTCTTTTGTTGTTTCAAAATCCCCTGTGATTGTTTGGGTTCCCCCTAAAGTGGAGACCTTGAGACAAGGATTCGAGCACAGATAAGTAGAGAGAAAATCTGATAGGGGATGGGAAGAAGGACAAGGAAGGGAAGGCAGGTAATGGAAGGTCTGTGTGGCAGACAGCTGCTAGTGCCAGTGATGGAGCTCAGTGCTGTTGGGAAAGCTCTGGGGCTCCCTGTAAAACACAGCCCTCAGGGGACTTCCCTGCTGGTCCAGTGGTTAAGACTCCGTGCCGCCAATGCAGGGGGCCCAGGTTCCATCCCTGGTCAGGGAACTAGATCCCACATGTCATATAAGACCTGGCACAAACAAATAAATTTTAAGTTGATTAATTTAAAATAAATGTAAATATTCAAGAAAAACACACATACACGGCCCTCAGAGAAGTGGTGGGGGGCCTAGGTATTCATCACCAATGCTCCTCAGTTATGGCTTGCAGAATGCTCCCCAGAGATACTCTCAGCTGCCTTCAGATAGTAGAGGGTGCTCCAGGGATGAGAAGTCCCTGGGAGCAAAATGTCAGCAACAGCCATGAGCAGCTGGAGAGATGTGTGGCTTAGTAAGAGCCAAGGACACAGTAGGGTACCGGCGGGGTGTTCTACATCTTCTCACTGTTGGAAGACACGCCTGTAATTCACATATAATTCACAATGCCCTTTAAGAACAGGATCCAGGATATCAATCAGTGGCCAAGGAAGCTGATGAAAACGATACTGAAAAAGATGATGGGGATACACTAATGCTCTTGCCTCACACCTCCCAGCTCTGCACTGTCTAGTCTTGTTTGTCCTGCATGGACAGGAGACAAAGTGCACAGGGCTGTTTCTAACAGGAGGGATGGGGGATCCAGACCAAAACCCATGGACCATGGTCTGTCTGGCGGAATTTCACTGGGACTTGGGAGAAAGGAGGCGGGTGAGAGGGCTGAGTTGGGAACTAACACTTACTGAATCCCTACTGCAGGGCAGCCCTGTCTGCTTATCATCTTATTTTAGACTCACAAGAAAATCTCGTGAGCAGCACAAGACCCCCGAGGTGGCCACTGGGGGTGATGTCTGCTCAATATGGCATCTTTTTCTGGGTAAGGCTAATTCAGACCTCAAGGTAGGGCAGGGGGTGCAGTGCTGGTCCTCCATCAACCTGGCCACAGACACTGCTCCAGGGATGGCCATGGGACCCAACATGTCACACGAGATGGCCGTGCCAGCAGTTCCCAAAGTGGAGCAGAAATAGAGCTCCTCGTCTTTGACTTATCCTTTGAGAATATGAATTTGAAATTGCTGGTGAGCCTGAGTCCATACCCTTAGGAGGGAACACACTGACAACAGAGGGAGACCAGAGAGCAAACCCCATAATGCTTCAGCCCCTTGATTGTGTACATGAACCAATACCTCCCCACTTTCTCTCTACTTGAGATGGTTTCCACCACTCACGACTGGAAAATGATGGCAGCTATTTACCCTGGTTCCCTGGCTAGGCGCACAAAGGCTCAGAAGGGTTAGATAACATGCCTGAGCCATACACCTCCCGCATGCTGAGCCCAGGAGGCCTCTCCAGGTCTGTCTGGCTCTGATGCCAATGTTCTATGTCTTCGGGTCAGTTTCAGCAATACTAAGCGGGGCTAGTGCCCATGGGGAGCTGGAGCTGGCCTCCACTCACAAGAACCCAGTGTTACTACTCCGGAATTTTGCAAGCCAGTTGCCATTAGGTAGTGAGCTTGAAATCAGCCACGCTGGCACTATTTACACCACAGAAATTGGCAAATGATACAAAACCAAGACGTCTGCCCATTAAGAGCTAGTGATTAAACATGAAACATACACATCTTGGAAGTTTGTTTTCCTCTCTGGGCCCAAAGGGGATGTTTTCAGTAGCACTCTTAGAATAAGGGTGCATCCAGTGCTCACTGGATGTCTGAACCCCCCGAGAGCTGACCCCCCAAAGTCACGGTACTTGGTTGGGTCCTCCTCACCCTCATCCAGGGCCTCTGGGGCTACGCTTCTCTGCCTAGAGTCCCTGTGAGCAAGAACCAAGTCCCTTCTGCCTTTGATCTCACACAGCTCAGCTCAGCTGAAGACTCACAGCCAGGGTGTATGCTCCCTGACTTGGCCATGAGGCAACTCCTAGCTGCACGTCTGTCTCATCCAGGAAAAGGAAGAAGAGTTTTAGGGAAGCTCAGGATTCATCACCCTGATTTACTCGTGGCGTTCCCCATAAAGAGAGGTGTTTCCGTGGGATGGGTGGTGAGCCAAGAGGTCGTGGCCACGAGCACCCCTCCTTGGGGCCCATCCTTGTTACCCTTGAGCCAAGGTGACTGAGGCCTTATTTCTGACACAAAATCTTCCTGTGTTGCATTTGATTGTGACCACTGAAGACAAATCAGTGACACCTTTTTAAGGTACAGAACTGACGTGTCAATATCCAAACACATACATCCTACCCCATGTGTGGGATTTTGTGTGGTTGAGTTTTGTTTGCTGGGACTTGGGAGAGACCTCCAGAAAAGCAAAGGTAGAGGACTTCAGTGGGCTCTAACCAGAGGCCAGGGCAAAAGCAAATCCAAAGGCACAAAGGGGTCTCCAGGCTCAGAGGAGCTTCGGGAGAGGGATTGATTCCTCCAGGGCAAGCAGTCCTTCCAGCAGGAACAGTTTCCAAAGCTAACAGTATTTCCCCAAATGCCTGCCTGACAGCATGACCTAAGTCCAGTTCAAAAATGCATCTGAAGAATTGAAGGCAACAACTTTAATAATTTTATTCAGAACTGGAAAAAAGTGACCTTGGGCTAAGACTCCTCCAGCCCAGAGGAACGATTTAAGTGCACGTGTTATTGCTGATATTTAATCTGCTATACCAGCACCCAAGAGAACAGAACAATGCCTCCTTTCAAACTTCCTCAGACTCCTCCCATCACAGAACCTTCCAGGATGGAGCAATTTGGACTTAAAAATGCTAGGTATTCTTGCTCATTATCTTCCAGTAGAATGCTACTTTTCAGAGCCTGAGTCCCATCTCCTGCTTTTTGCCCTGACAGCCGTGGATTGTGCAGCTCACATGGACAAACCAGGGTTGCATAAGTCCTTCTTGGTGTTAAAGTTGAAAATAAAAATGACTGGGCACCACTCTGCCTTTGACTCAGCTCAGAGAATAAGAGTCAGATGCTTTCTTTAATGTTCAAGTGCACTCAGGCTGCAAGCACCCTGCAGATATGTTTGAAAAACCCTTTTGAAAGGATCCAGGACTCCTCTGGTAGCCCAGTGGTTAAGGATCCACCTGCCAGTTCAGGGGACACAGGTTCAAACCGTGGCTGGAGAACTAAGACTCCACATGCTGCGGAGCAACTAACCCCATGTGCTGCAACTACTGAAGCTTGGGAGCCACGACAAGAGAAGCCACTGCAATGAGAACCCCAAACACAGCAACTAGAGAGTAGGCCCCGATCGTTACAGCTGGAGGAACCCTGTGTGCAGCAGCAAAGACGGAGCAAAGCCAAAAATAAACAAATAAATAAATTGTAAAATAAAATGAAATGACAAGAGAGCTAAACTTAAAAAAGGAAAAAGAAAGGATTACGTGCCCCGTGGTGCCCCTTGGGCACATCTGAGCCACTACTCTCCAGGTCTGGGAAGGCATCCTTGATATATGCTTTCCCCTTATCTGTACACACACCTGACATGCATGCCCGAACTGTCCTCAGGACATCTGCAAGGGTGATAAACCATCCACTCTCAGAGATGTGTTCAATATTTGTCACTTTTCTCAACCTACCTTTGGTTCTAAGCTTTCAGAAGGGCTATTCGGCTTCCTCACATAAGTGGATGGAAGTTTACACCTTCCAGGCCGATTTGTTGCTCTCTGCCAGATTTTCCATCACATTGCAAATTTTTGGATATTTGAATCAATTTTTTGATTATTTTTTTTAAAATGATGTTTCCATTTCTAGTCACTGACTTGAAAAAGTAACACTGCATTTTTACTGTAAAGTTTTACTTTATATACAATACATATATATTTTGTTATTAATGTATGCTTCTCCCTAATTTAAACCTTTAGTAACTTAAATCAACTTGCTTATTCATGTGTACAATGTGTTCAGGCTGTGTACCAGACAGGGAATTAAGGAAAATACAAACTGCATTATTGGGCTCAAGGAATACCCAATCATGTTCAACAAATACAAAATAGCCTGCAATACATTCCTGCGAAACCTGTATGCAGGTCAAGAAGCAACAATTAGAATCAGACATGGAACAATGACCTGGTTCAAAATTGGGAAAGAAGTACGTCAAGGCTGTATATTATCACCCTGCTTATTTAACTTATATGCAGAGTACATTATGAGAAATACCAGGCTGGATGAATCACAAGCTGGAATCAAGGTTGCTGGGAGAAATATCAATAACCTCAGATATGCAGATGATAATACTTTAATGGCAGAAAGCAAAAAGGAAGTAAAGAGCCTCTTGACAAAGGTGAAAGAAGAGAGTGAAAAAGCTGGCTTAAAACTCAACATTCAAAAAACTAAGATTATGACACCCAGTCCTATCACTTCATGGCAAACAGATGGGGAAAAAATAGAAACAGTGAAAATTTTATTTTCTTGCGCTCTAAAATCACTGTGGACAGTGACGGCAGCCTTGAAATAAAGGAACTTTCTTGCTCCTTGGAAGAAAAGCTATGACAAACCTAGACAGCATATTAAAAAGCAGAGGCATCACTTTGCTGACAAATGTTCATATAGTCAAAGCTATGGTTTTTACAGTAGTCATGTAACAGATGTGAGAGTTGGACTATAAAGAAGGCTGAGTACCTAAGAATTGGTGTTTTCAAATTGTGGTGCTGGAGAAGACTCTTGATAGTCCCTTAGACAGCAAGGAGATCAAACAGTCAATCTAAAAGGAAATCAACCCTAAATATTCATTAGAAGGACTGATGCTGAAGCTGAAGCTCCAGTACTTTGGCCATCTGATGCAAAGAGCCAACTCACTGGAGAAGACCCTGATGCTGAGGGCAGAAGGAGAGGATGAGATGGTTGGATGGCATCACCAATTCAATGTACATGAGTTGAGCAAATTCCAGGGGATAGTGAAAGACAGGGAAGCCTGGTGTGCTGCAGTCCATGGGGTCACAAAGAGTCAGACACGACTGAGGGACTTGACAACAGCAACAGTGCTAGATCAGTAGGGTACATGAGCCATCAGCTCAGGAGCCAGTTTATAGCCTTAAAATCTCCAGAAAAACAGGGTTCCCACCACAAGACTGGCCCAACATAGAGGATGGATGACAGCCAGATTCTTAACTATCAACTGTTTCATAAGAGAACTGGAATGACCTCTTGCAGGACAAGTTTAAAAACTTACATAAAGAACACTGTGGAAAACATGAACTGATCCTTTTACCAGCCCCTACTTGGAGAGGCTCTGTCCCGGGCATTTCTAGGATAAGATGGAGGAGAGAGACCCACTTGACTCATGAAAAAGAAGAGCCTTCACTCACCTTGGGTGCACCCGGGCCCAGAGCAATGGGCTTTGGCTCTCTCTCACCTAGTTCCAAGGGGCTCATTTCACAAAAACTTACAAAAGTCCTAAGACTGTATCAACCTCCCATTTTCATCTCAGTACTGCAGCAGTCCACATCTCCTGGGAGTTGACAGGCACATTATCAGGAAGAAAGGGAAGAGCAAACCTTGACCCCAATTCAACCTTGGAGATCATCCATCCAAGAGTTCTCAGCATCTTTTGACAAATGGTACCATCCAGAGCCCTGGAGATGTAATGATGGCTCCAGGCCAGCTTTCCTTGCCCTTTTAGCAGCAAACACTTTCACTCAGATCTTCCCCTATGAGCAGATTCTGTCAAACAACTGAATCCCAAATTACGTAAATCTAGCAAGTACAATATAAGAGGAGTGGGGGGAAGCAAAACATTTTACAGTAAGAGAGAGGACACATTATCATCATGATCAATATAGGATAAAATTTAGAGTATCTGATACTACAGGGGATGAGGGGAAATTATTTAAAATAATTTGAAATCCATACCCCTTCTTCTAAGTGAGGTTGTTATTGTTAAGTCACTAAGTCATTTTCAACTCTTTGCAATCACATAGACTCCATAGTTAGGGCTTCCCAGGTGGTGCTACTAGTAAAGAACCTGCCTGCCAGTGCAGGAGACTTCAGAGACATGGGTTCAATCCCTGGTTTGGGAAGATCTCCTGGAGAAGGGAAAGGCAACCCATTCCAGTATTCTTGCCTGGAGAATCCCATGGACAAAGGAACCTGGCAAGATACAGTTTATGGGATTGCAAAAAGTCAGACATGATTGAAGTGACTTAGCATGTATGCACACCGGACTCCACAGTGAGTTCCCAATTCCACTTAAAGTCAACCTCAATTCATTGACTTAGGTGTCAAGTCTTGACAATAGTCTCCATGAGGTTGTAGTATCTGTGTCTGTAAGATGAATGACTTTGACCAAATCACTTAACCTCTCTGGTATTGTTTCCTTCACCCTAAAGATGAAGCTGTGATTCCTAGGTTCTCTTCCAGCTCTCAAAATTTAAAATTCTATGACTATACTACACAGAAATAGCCTTACCCTTAAATAACTGTTCTTTATTTAGGGAATAACTTCTGTAGGTAGTAACCTTCAGCATCCCAAGAAATGCACAGAGCCACACGCAGTAGGCTAGGACAAAGTCCCTCTCCAGGGAACTTAAAAGGAGTCTTCCAGAACAGTCAGGGTGATCCACTCATACCAGCCTTATAGTCACGCTTGACCCAGAAAGAACCACGTCATCTGCGAGGATGAGGAGCTCTGAAAAAGTAGGGCAGTGATGGAAACTGTAGGATGTATAGACACAGCTGGATGGCATTTCAGGAAGCAAAGGGTCAAATGACAAGGTGACTGTCATGCTGTCAGCACATTATTCTTGCAATGCTTGTGTTTCTGGACACCAAGTGTTCAAACTGCCCCAAGGACTTGGAAGACAAGGTTGGGAGGAGAAGCAGAAAAGGGAGGGAAGGGTGAGGTGCATGCGTGTGGAGTGACAAGTTACCCTGACACTCACCTGAGCCCCTGAATGCGGCATTGTTTGTGCTCCTGGTAACTGGAGCTTCTCTGATGTGTCATGTAGAGTATAGGCTTCTCCACCCTTCCCGCTGGGCCTATAGGGCGTGTTGGATGTGTTGAAACAACTCTAGGCTCAAGAAGATGGCTCACTAGCGACTGAAGACAATGCCCAGACACTGCCCTGGGCCTCAGGCATCTCAGGAGTTCTGCTGTGTCAGGGACCCAGCACTATGGTCTTCTTGTCTTCAAAAAGGCTGTGGCAAGCTGGCTAGTGTGAAACGGAGGAGCTCTAGGTGGCATGGACCTTTTTTGCCTGTATCCCTGAAGGATGGAAACAGAAGATGCTCTGGGAGCTCTGGCTTCGCGACCTAACCCCTGTGGACATTTCCTAATCCAGAAAGCAAAGGAACTACGTTTGTTCAGCAGAAGTGGCCTCTGCTCATCTTGGGGGTAGAGATTGCCTGTTGCATCCATTAGAGCACAGTGACACCTCAGGGATCACGTGCATGCACACACACACAGACACAGGGTGGGCACCCCTTGTGTGCCCACCCCTCAGCCATCCTCTCTGTTGTGACCGAAGTGCCCCGGACTCCCAGAGAATTCGAGAACGTGCTCTGCTTTCTGCCAGGGTGACAGTGTCTTCAAGTGCTGAAGACAGGGTCCCGGTTTGACATGAAAGTTGCTGAATTTGCTTCTGGTACCGAAGCAGGGTGGAGGCTTCCACAGTGGCTCAGCAGTCAGGAGTCCACCTGCAATGCAGGAGCTGCAGTTGATACAGGCTCGATCCCTGGTCGGGAAGATCCTCTGGAAGAGGGCATGGAAACCCACTCCAATATTCTTGCCGGGAGAATCCCATGGACAGAGGAGCCTGGCGGGCTACAGTCCATAGGGTTGCAAAGAGACATGGCTGAGTGACTGAGCATGTGTGCACCGAAGCAGGAGACTTCAGCCTCCATTCCAGTGGCCAGAGCACAAACCCCACCCCTGGATCCAAATCCTTGTGGGGTCTCTGAGCACAGGTCTCCGATAACTCCACACTGAACAGAAATGAAGCCCGTGCCTGTCTTTGGGCTCTGGCCACTCCTGCAGGTAAAGGCAGGTTGGGTGAGGCCCCTTGGAGGAGGCTCCCTGAAGAACACCTGTTCTGGGAAATGGTAAGGATGACTCACCACGTGGCACTCTTCCGTTGGACTCAGCCCTGACTCTGTGCCTAGCCAGCTCAGAGCAGTCACAGAGGGTGGCTCTTGGGTGAGTAATAAAATGAGAGGCTGACCACTTACACTGCTGGGGGAACCCAAGATTTTCAGAAAAAAGCAGGCAGAACCAATTTCTACTCACTCTGTCTCCTTTTGGATTCTGTTTGCCTGTGGTGATGATGGCTAGTGCTGTGAGAAGTACTAATATGCTTTCACTGCTTGTAAAACTATTGCTGAAAGTTTCTGAGCCATGTTCAATGAGAGGAGTTAAACTAAGAAGGCCACACAGTTTGTTTTTCAACATAAATGATCAGATTATATAACCAACAATCGAAATCTGTACCATTCAATATGGCAGCCACTAGCCACACGTGACCCTTTAGGTAGGTAAGTAGGTATAGTTGCTCGGTCGTTTCCACCTCTTTGTGACCCATGGACTGTAGCCCTCCAGGCTCCTTTGACCATGGGATTCCCCAGGCAAGAATACTGGAATGGGTTACCGTTTCCTTTCCCAGGAGATCTTCCTGGCCCAGGGATTGAACCAGGGTCTCCTGCATTGCAGGCAGACTCTTTACTGACCCCGTTTCAATCAAATTCATTGAAATCTAAAATGCAGCTCCCCAGTCACACCAGCCACATTTCAAGTACTCACATGTGGCTAGTGGCTGCGGTAATGGACAGCAAGCTACAGAGCAGCTCCACCACCGCAGAAATTCTTATTGGATAAGACCTGATCTGAGCACACGGCAACTGTCAGAGACCCAGTTTATGGAGGGTTGGCTTTGTTTCAGGGGAATCAAGAGAAAAACCAGGTGGTCTCTGAACTCCAGGAGTTTGACAGGCACATACATGTGTAATCATAGCTATGTACCTTTTTCATCCGGGGAATAAAACAAGCCTCACACAAGTGAAGAGAACTCTTACAAAAGGTCAGCTTTAGGGCAGAAGAGCGGAGGAGGGAGTCAACTGGGTTAGCTTATAAATCTTTCATTCAACACCTGCTTGCAGATGTGTGGGTGGTAAGTTAGCTTAGACTTGAGTAACAGGTGTCATAGCTACAGAACGAGAAAACCAAGGAAAGAGAGCCCAGACCCAAAATTCTCCTAGGAGAACTCCTGACTGTGCCTTTTAAAGAGGGCAGCTTTCTGAACGAGCTGGAGGGGGAGAGGGCTGTTTCTCACGCCGTCCTATCCTAACCAAAGGGCGCTAAGTTTGCCATTCACCTCCTGGAATTCCTGAATACCGAACTTCCCTCCACGCTGCTGAGAAAGTGGTGAGCAACCAGCTGGCTTTTCCTCCAGCACAGCTGCTCCTTGTTTGAAGGATTTTCACTGAGTGATTTTAAATGTTTTTACAAGGTGTTCAAATTGGGCAACCGCATTTGATATGCAGAGTCTGGGAAAGCGATCACAAGGCACCAAGAGTAACTGGTTCCCACAGAACTTTTCAGCCTGAGGGAGGGGACATCTGAGGAAGAAAGACACCAGCTTAAAGGGCAGACCCTGGCTTTAGTCACTCGAAATACCACCTGAAAAGGATGACTTGAACAGGAAAGGAGCACACTGAAAAATGCAGGAAGCTGAATCAGAGCTCCCAGGAAGATGAGGAGGTATTTTTCAACCCTGAGGGAGTTGTATTGGATGATATGGTATAGCCGTCCTCCAAAGGCACTTTTGAATTTGTTTGGGGAGAATGTCTTTTCACACTTGAGGATCACTAGAGATGGTTTGTGAGTCACAAGTCCAGGTGCTAGGTTTCTCTGGGCAGCCACACTACAGAAGAACTATTGTGAAAGATTATGGAAATAGGAATTCTATTTTTTTTTTTTTTAAATATTATGCTTTGAGTTGGGTGGAGAGGAAATGGCAAGCCACTCCAGTATACTTGCCTGGAAAATCTCATGGACACAGGAGGCTGGTGGACTGCAGTCCATGGCGTCGCACATAGTCGGGCACGACTGAGCGACTAACACTTACTTACTAACTTTGAGTAGGGTACGTATTCTCTTGATTCAAAATTCAGCCAAAGTATAAAAGGCTCAGGGTGAAATGTCTCTCCCCGCCCCCTTCCCCTGCCTGCCTGATCCTCACACCTCTCCTACCTCCACCTGGGCAGCCATTTGGAATCCATCCCAAACTCCTTTATGTTTTGACAGGAAAATACAAATTATGTTTTCATTTCGCCCTCTCCTTCATCACCATGTCACACAAAATGTACCAACTATATACACTGGTGACCCCACTCCAGTACTCTTGCCTGGAAAATCCCATGGATGGAGGAGCCTGGTAGGCTGCAGTCCATGGGGTCGCTAAGAGTCAGGCATGACTGAGGGACTTCACTTTCACTTTTCACTTTCATGCATTAGAGAAGGAAATGGCAACCCACTCTAGTGTTCTTGCCTGGAGAATCCCAGGGACAGGGGAGCCTTGTGGGCTGCCGTCTCTGGGGTCTCACAGACTTGGACGTGACTGAAGCGACTTAGCAGCAGCAGCAGTAGCATATACACTGATCTCGCTTGCTTGTTTCAGTCATGTCCGATTCTATGAGACCCTGTGGACTATGGCCTGCCGGGCTCCTTTGTCCATGGGATTCTCCAGACGAGAATACTGGAGTGAGTTGCCACGCCCTCCTCCAGGGAATCTTCCCAACCCAGGGTTGAACCTGGGTCTCTTACATCTCCTGCATTGGCAGGCGTGTTCTTTACCACCAGCGCCACTTGGGAAAAGGGTGTACACGGGTGTATCTTTTGCTTAACCATTTAATAACTGTCTTGGATGTCTTGGAATTCTTCTCTGTTGGGGTAGAGAGCACAGGTCATTCTTTTTCACAGTTGCATGGTTCGATGGTTGCGGGAAGGGGGAACCCCTTCCAGGGCCCCAAGAGTGGGCTCTTATCAAACACTCAGAAATGAATTGTCCAAGGAGATATATGCGCTGAAAAAGCAAAAGACTCTATTGGCAAGGGGTGGCCAGGTGGGAAGCAGCAGGATAAGGAAAACTGCTCAGCCATGTGACTTGCAGTCTTGGGTTTTATGGTGATGGGGTTAGTTTCTGGGTTGTCTCTGGCCAATCATTCTGACTCAGGGTCCTTCCTAGTGGTGCTTGCATCGCTTAACCAAGATGGATTCCAGCGTGAGGGTTTCTGGGAAGTTGGCAGGATGTATGATCTCCTTCTTCCTCCTTTTGGCCACTCCAAGTTCTCCAGGTTAGTTTTTGGTGGCAGCACTGCATTCTTCATCAGGACCTCCTGCTGTGAGACAACTCAGATAAGTGGTTATTATCATGCCTGACCAAGGAGTACAATTTTGTCAATGGTTCCCTAACAAGACATCATCAATTTAATGGTATCCTATTGATGGACACTTAGCTGCTTCCTGTATTTGCTATTTCAACAACACTGTAGTTAGTTACCCTGAATATGCATTATTTCACATGTGTGTAGTATATTTCTATCGTAAAATCCCAGAATCAGAGGTCAAAGGGTATAAGCATTTATAACTTAGGCAGATATAGCCAAATTGCCCTCCATGGAGTTTTGCAAATTTACACTTATACCAGCAAGGATCCAGGGTGCCAACAGAATGAATTATCAAATTCTGGGATTTCTGCCAATACAATAGGTGAAAGTGGAATCTCAGTAAGAACTAATTTGCATTTCTCCTATTATGAGTGAGCTTAAACATCTCTTATGTGTTTAAGAGACATTTGTGTTTGCTTTTCTATGAACTGTCTGAGAGTATCTTTTGCTCATTCTTCTCTGGAATTATTGGTTATTTTTAAAAGTCAATTACTTATTAATTTTTCTCATCAACTGCATTATCAATTTCAAACTCTTCTCAAGGACACTAGCCCTTTGTCTATAATAGGAGGAACAAAGAGCATAAACACAGGGCCAATCAGTAACGCTCTTGCCCGAAGGTGTTTAGATGATTTCCCATAAAGTTCTCATCAAGGCAAGGCCTTCCCTCCCCACCCCTATATTCCGCCCGCTGTGCCTGGCCCAGTCTCCCCAGGTCCCAGCGGGTTTCTGACTGTCCCTCGCTCATTGATTTTCTTCCTTGAGGCCTTTGTACTAGCTGTTTCCTCTTCCTGGAATGACATTTTCCCTTTGTCCTCCTGGTAAATTCCTGCTCACCTCCTCAAGGCCTGTGGCACCGTCTCCCACAAAGAGTGAGTGGGGACAGGGGAGAGTGACAGTGTGAGGCCCTGAGGTTCTTCCTCCAACTCTAAGTGACTGAGGGGAGGCCCAGGCTGGGCAAACACCTGGAGCGCAATGTGAGTCAAGACATGGGGTCAGTGGGAGGCCCTGTGAGCAGCAGAGACTTATGAGGCCTGAGGACCGAGTCAGGAAGCGTCCGCAGGGCAGGGTTCATGGTGGGGGAGCCTGGTGGTCGTAAATCCTCATAAGGCATGAGGCCTGGGCCTATGAGTTCAGTGGGTTGTGCTTTCTGAAGAGACCGGAGGACAGAGAGCGGAAAACTGGGAAGGTCGGGGTGTGAACACCGGGGATTTAGGACAGAGCTACAGAATCTCTCAGGGGGTTGTAAGTAGAGCAATTTCAACAGGAAACTTAGGCACCCTGACCTAACCTGGAAGTCCCCATACTTCCAGAAACCCACAAGGAGAAAAGGAGTAAGTGATAGCTCAGCCTCTGGCAAGAAGAGTAACTAAAGGAAAATATTAAGAAAGACAGAAACTTCTGTGAGTGCGGACTTGGGGCAGCCAGAGATTGTGAGAGAGTTGGGAGGGCCTAGGAAGGGACTCAGGAAATACTTTAACCCTAAACCACACAATGCCAGGACCAGCCGCTGTCCGTCCCATCCACTGTGTGTCCAGAGGGTTTCTGGGAAGTTAGAAAAAACTAACCCTCTTCTTCTGAAAGAAGAGTTTCCTGGCTTCTAAATTGGCCTCCTGGCTATGCTGTGCTTCAGGGCAGACAAGCTGGGTAGGTACCACAGGAAAGGAAAGGAGTCAGATGAAAAAACCTGAGACTCAGCCTTTGCAGGCTTCCCTGGTGTCTCAGACGGTAAACAATCTGCCTGCAAGGCAGGAGACATGGTTTTGATCTCTGGGTTGGGAAGATCCCCTGGAGGAGGGCATGGCAACCTACTCCAGATATTCTTGTCTGGAGAATCCCCATGGACAGAGGAGCCTGGCGGGCTACAGTCCATGGGGTTGCAAAGAGTCAGATATGACTGAGCAACTAAGCACAGCACAGCATAGCCTTTACAAGAGAAATGCCCCTAGCTAATCTCCCGGATAGTGCCCTCAATCAGCCAGGAGAAGTCACAGCGAGAGCTCAGAGGCACCTTCTCATTGGAGGCTGCCCTAGAAGCAGCTGTTCAGTACAGCCCACTCTGAGGCTCCCCCATACACTTCCTTATGTCGTCACTCAACCTATTTGTTTGGGGGGCATCTACTTCATGTCAAGGGCTTCCCTGGTGGCTCAGTGATAAAGAATCTGCCTGCCAATGCAGGAGGTGCAGTAGGCTCAGGTTTGATCCCTGTGTTGAAGATCTTCCCTGGATCTTCTCCAGGGAAGGTCCCCTGGAGAAGGAAAAGGCAACCGTCTCTAGTATTCTTGCCGGGGTAACCCCATGGAGAGAAGAGCCTGGTGGGCTACAGTCCATAGGATTGCAAAAGACTCGGACACAACTGAGTGACTGAGCAAAAGGGAGTACTGCATATTGAGCACTGAGACACCAGGTAAAGGAAGAGACTTAAGGAGACAGAGAGATCAAGTCTTTCTTGCTCCAGATTATTCTGACCCAGCAGTCAAATTCCTGCACAATTTACCTCAGAAGGAATGCATTTGCAAATTCTAAGCCCAGAATAGAAGCCCTTCCTGATAGCATCCATGCTCACTCTTTTGTTACTGACTTTTGTATCAGCTCTTAGCTGAGGGTCAGCATTTCCTGCTACCATCTTCTGCACTGAACTCCTCCCCCGTCTAACTCCTTTAAGGATCTCAAATCTTCCAAGAAGCCTTATTCAATATTTATACGGTCTGGATGCAATGAGGCTGCTTTGGTCTGCAGAGAGTGAGAACTAGAAATCATCAGAGCCTAAACGCAGCAGCTTTCTCTTAGCTGCTGTTCCCAAGTGGCCCCTTCCCCAGGGGCCCCCAGGAGCCCTGCAGGTAAAAGCACATCTCTCTGTTCAGAGTCTTTGCTTCTACCTGGCACAAGTAGAGATCTGCCATTCCCTTTCAGGGCAGAGGAAAGTGTTCTGTCATATTCTTATTTAAAACCCAGAAATTCAGCTTTCATTTTGTTTTTCCTGCCTTCATTTTTGATTGTAACCAGTTAGCAGAAGCAAGAGGTCAATAAACCCTCAATGGGCAGCCCACCCCAAAAGGGCCAGCACAGGAAGGAAAGTGGAGACGGGTTGTTGTGGTACAATCGCTAAGTCAGGTCCAACTATTTGCTATCCATGGACTACAGCATGCCAGGCCTCCCTGTCCTTCACCAGCTGCCAGAGCTTGCTAAAACTCATGTCCATCAAGTCGGCGATGCCATCCAACCATCTCATCCTCTGGCTTCCCCTTCTCCTCCTGCCTTCAATCTTTCCCAGTATCAGGGTCTTTTTCAAAGAGTTGGCTCTTTGCATCAGCTGGCCAAACTATTGGTGGATACAGGTTGGAACTGCTCTTTTTCCCTTTGTAACTGAGAATTCCTGAAGTCAGGCTGCCTGTATTCTTTCACCAGAGGAATAAATGAGCTGGTGGAACCTGTGGTGTTTATTCTCTCCTCCACCAGGATGCTGAGTAATGAAAGCACATCTGGACTTGCTGCCTCGATCTTCAGTGAGCAACGAAGACTGGGGCAGACATCTATGCTCATTGCCCTCCAGCACAAGGGTCTAGGGTAATATTACTCTAACCACATTGCTTTTGCCAAAAGCAAAATGGCTGTAGAGGAGGCCTTACAAATAGCTGTGGAAAGAAGAGAAGTGAAAAGCAAAGGAGAAAGGGAAAGGTATTCCCGTTTAAATGCAGAATTCCAAAGAATAGCAAGGAAAGATAAGAAAACCTTCCTCAGTGATCAGTGCAAAGAAATAGAGGAAAACAGTAGAATGGGAAAGACTAGAGATCTCATCAAGAAAATTAGAGATACCAAGGGAACATTTTATGAAAAGATGGGCTCAATAAAGGACAGAAATGGTATGGACCTAACAGAAGAAGAAGATATTAAGAAGAGGTGGTGAGAATACACAGAAGAACTATACAAAAAAGATCTTCATGACCCAGATAATCACAATGGTGTGATCACTCAGCTAGAGCCAGACATCCTGGAATGTGAAGTCAAGTGGGCCTTAAGAGGCATCACTACTAACAATGCTAACTGGAGGTGACGGAATTCCAGTTGACCTATTTCAAATCCTAAAAGAGGATGCTGTGAAAGTGCTGCACTCAATATGCCAGCAAATTTGGAAAACTCAGCAATGGCCACAAGACTGGAAAAGGTCAGTTTTCATTCCAATCCCAAAGAAAGGCAATACCTCACAACTGCACTCATCTCACACACTAGCTAAGTAATGCTCAAAATTCTCCAAGTCAGGCTTCAACAATACATGAACCATGAACTTCCAGATGTTCAAGCTGGTTTTAGAAAAGGCAGAGGAGCCAGAGATCAAGTTGCCATCATCCACTGGATCATTGAAAAAGCAAGAGAGTTCCAGAAAAACATCTATTTCTGTTTTATTGACTATGCCAAAGCCTTTGACTGTGTGATCACAATAAACTGTGGAAAATTCTGAAAAAGATGGGAATACCAGACCACCTGAGCTGCCTCCTGAGAAACCTGTATGCAGGTCAGGAAGCAACAGTTAGAACTGGACATGGAACAACAGACTGGTTCCAAATAGGAAAAGGAGTACGTCAAGGCTGTATATTGTCACCCTGCTTTTTTAACTTATATGCAGAATACATCATAAGAAACACTGGGCTGGATGATGCATAAACTGGAATCAAGATTTCTGGGAGAAATATCAGTAACCTCAGATATGCAGATGACACCACCCTTATGGCAGAAAGCAAAGAAGAACTAAAGAGCCTCTTGATGAAAGTGAAAGAAGAGAGTGAAAAAGTTGGCTTAAAGCTCAACATTCAGAAAACTAAGATCATGGCATCCAGTCCCATCACTTCATGGCAGATAGACAGAGAAACAGTGGAAACAGTGGCAGACTTTATTTTGGGGGGCTTCCAAATCATTGCAGATGGTGACTGCAGCCATGAAATTAAAAGACGCTTGCTCCTTGGAAGAAAAGTTATGACCAACCCACAGCATATTAAAAAGCAGAGCCATTACTTTGTCAACAAAGGTCCGTCTAGTCAAGGCTATGGTTTTTCCTGTAGTCATGTATGGATGTGAGAGTTGGGCTATAAGGAAAGCTGAGTGCCAAAGAACTGATGCTTTTGAACTGTGGTGTTGGAGAAGACTCTTGCGAGTCCCTTGGACAGAAAGGAGATCCAACCAGTCCATACTAAAGGAGATCAGTCCTGAATGTTCATTGGAAGGACTGATGTTGAAGCTGAAACTCCAATACTTTGGCCACCTGATGGGAAGAGTTGACTCATTTGAAAAAAAACCTGATACTGGGAAGGATTTGGGGCAGGAGGAGAAGGGGAAGACAGAGGATGAGATGGTTGGATGGCATCACCAACTCAATGGACATGGGTTTGGGTGGACTCCGGGAGTTGGTGATGGACAGGGAGGCCTGGCGTGCTACAGTCCATAGGGTTGCAAAGAGTCAGACAGGACTGAGTGACTGAACTGAACTGAACCGAACCCCATCGCTGTTGTTTTAGCTTCTCAGCCTAGCTACAGAAGGAATACTGCTATCACAGCCACATCTGGGAGAGCCCTTCTAGGTCAGCTAGCTGTGGGACAGCATCAGCTATTGGGCCTCCTAGAAGGGGATGGGAGGCTGTTTTCCAGTGAAGGGCCTGCTTCTCTAACATCTTGGAGAAGTAAGTGTAGCATCAGAAGTATAGGTCAGCGTTGGGAAATAGAGCAGAGCTATATTTACTCTCTCCTCTCTCAGGCAGACAGCACTACTAATCAATCATAATACTTGTTCCTTCTGAAAATATGTACCATCCTGGGGATGTAGTTACTGACACAGATCCCTGGGCTTCAGAGAAACTGAATGCATTGATCTCCTTTCCCAGGAAGTTTGTGTGCTATGCTAAGTCACTTCAGTTGTGCCTTACTCTTAGAGACCCCATGGACCATAGCCCACCAAGCTCTTAGGTCCACAGTATTCTCCAGGCAAGAATTACTGGAGTATGTTGCTGTGCCCTCCTCTAGGGGATCTTCCCAACGCAGAGATCGAACCCACGTCCCTTACTTCTCCTGCATTGGCAGATGGGTTATTTACCTCTAGCGCCACCTGGGAAACACTCCCAAGAAGGTTTATCGTTAACATCTGAAACAGTCCTTTGCTGACACTTTTATAATTAAGAGTTCAAGAGAATTCATTCTTTTCTCCTTGGGAGAAAAGCATTGAGCTGCTTTTATGGGGTGACTCATGGCAGGCAAGAGCCTGGATGCAGGGACGGGGGGGCTTCTTCAGGGAAGAGCCCAGAAGGTACAAACCCTGTCCAAGAGGACCTGAGATCAGCTGGCAGGATTTCCCACATCCTATAGCATACAGAGACAACCAAGTATTTCCCACAACCCACTGGGGCATGGAGGGAGCTAAGAGAAACAGGACCTGGGAGGTATGGGACCCCCCAGAATTGACTGTGTACACTACTCTCAGAAAGATGCCCAAAATAGATATTAGAATCCGCCTGCAACACAGGAGACCACCTGCAATAAAGGAGATGTGGGTTCCATCCCTGGGTCAGGAAGATCCCCTGGAGAAGGGAATGGCAACCCACTCCAGTATTCTTGCCTGGGAAATCTCATGGACAGAGGATCCTGGCGGGCTACATTGCATGGGATTGCAAGAGTCAGGCATGACTTAGTGGCTAAACCAGCATAGCAAATAGAGAATTTTAGATTCCTGATATCTTTAAGCTTGTATCCTTAGAACTCAGCTAAATGAAGCATGAGTTCATCAAGCCCCTATTCCCAAGGGCCCACAGTTATCTGGGGGACAGAGAAACAAACAAACTATTAGGATGTGATGTTTTCAGTGAAAAGGGTTTAAACGATGCAGAAGCTCTTTGTACAGAAAACCATTTTGTGAGAGTTCTGCCATCTCTCTCTCCAGTCTCACCTTTGGGACATGTATTAGTTATCTGTTGCTGTGTAACAGCTTATCTCAAAACTCAATGGCTTAAAACAATAAACACTTATGATCTCAAAAAGTTGCCACGAGACAGGACTTTGGGCATGGCTTGGCTGGATGGTTCTGGCTCAAGGCCTCTCAGTTCAGTTCAGTTCAGTTCAGTCGCTCAGTCGTGTCCGACTCTTTGCGACCCCATGAACCGCAGCACGCCAGGCCTCCCTGTCCATCACCAACTCCCGGAGTCCATCCAAACCCATGTCCATCGAGTCAGTGATGCCATCCAGCCATCTCATCTTCAGTCATCCCCTTCTCCTCCTGCCCCAAATCCTTCCCAGCATCAGGGTCTTTTCCAATGAGTCAACTCTTCGCATCAGGTGGCCAAAGTATTGGAGTTTCAGCTTCAGCATCAGTCCTTCCAACGAATGTTCAGGACTGATCTCCTTAAGGATGGACTGGTTGGATCTCCTTTCTGTCCAAGGGAGTCTCTAGAGTCTTCTCCAAACACCACAGTTCAAAAGCATCAATTCTTCGGCACTCAGCTTGTAATCAAAACGTTGCCAAGACAGGAGGCTTCTCTGATGGACCAGTGGCTAAGACTCTGTGCTCCCGCTGCAGCAGGCCAGGGTTCGACTCCTGGTCAGGGAACAAGATCCCACATGTCATAACTAAAGATCCCACGTGCCGCAACAAAGGTCAAAAATCCTGTGTGTTGCAACCAAGATGTGGCATGGCCAAATAATAAATAAAGACATTAAAAACAGCAACAGTGCCAGGGCTGTGGTCTCTTAGAGGTTTGACTGGGGTGGGAGGGTCCCGGTGGCTCACTCACAGAACTGTCACACACCAGTTGTTGGCAGGAGGCCCGAGTTTCTCAGTATGTGGACATCACCACAGGGCTACTTGAGTGTCCTCACAGCATGGCTGCTGGCTTCCCCCAGAGTAAAGGAAGAGAAAGAAAGAAACCACATTCTGTTCATCAGGAGCAACTGACTAAGTCCAGGCTGCAGTCTAAAGGAGAGAATTAAACTCTAGCTCTGGAAAGCAGTTCATGGACACATTTTAAAGTCACCAAAGACCATGAAGGAAGCTATATTCCTGAACTAATGCCACGGTCCTGTTCCCCCAAATGTTGTGGGTGATTATGGGTTCATGATGATAGCAGAAGGAAAATCCACTTGACCAGACTGGAACTGGGAACCAGACACAGTCAGGAAAGGTTAGGGGTACCTAAACTGAAGAGCACAGACAATGCTGTGTCACTCCTGGGATGGAGCTCTCAGGGGACCAGCACAGGAGAAGGGGCAGGAGCCAGGTATAAACAGTGTTCGCCAAAGTCCAAGCGGCCTCTTTAATAGGAAGATCCAGGAGGGACAGGACACACCCTGAGAGAAGGCAGTATCCAGAAGTCTAGCTACAGGGGCTGAGACCCAGGCCTGTGACAGAGCTGGACTGCCCACTGGGCACCCTAAGCATGAGCTTAGAGACCCAGCCCATCAGAGACCTCTCACAAAATGAGAAAATGTTCCACTTCAGTCAGAGCTGAATCAAAATTTGGCAATCCAAACACTCCAAGTCAAGTCATTAAAATTTCAACACTTCTGTAAGTCTGTGTTTTAAGAGCTGGTATATTTTTTTTTCCTATTTTTTATTTAAAATAAAAAATTTCTTTACAGTGTTGTGTTGGTTCCTGCCATACAACAAGTCAAATCAGCCATAAATATATATAGATCCCTTCCCTTCCTAGCCTCCCTCTCCTCTCCTTGTCTCATCTCTCCAGGTTGTCATGGAGTGCTAGACTGGGATCCTTGTGCTATATAGAAACTTCTCGCCAGCTATCCATCTTACACTCCATAGTGTATATATGTTGAAACTACTTTCTTCATTCATCCCACTCTCTCCCTCCCCCACTGTATCCACAAGTCCATTTTCTACATTTGCATCTCCATTCCTTCCCTGAAAATAAGTTAATCAATACCATTTTTCTAGATGTAATATATATGCGTTAGTATACTATATTTGTTTTTCTGACTTAATTCACTCTATGTAACAGGAAGATCTGGTATATTTTTAGATTTGAAACACATAGTCAATCCTAAAGGAA
Organism: Antilocapra americana; assembly: GCA_007570785.1. NCBI lineage: Eukaryota > Metazoa > Chordata > Mammalia > Artiodactyla > Antilocapridae > Antilocapra > Antilocapra americana. The sequence goes on from ML661885.1 coordinate 39,879,011, forward strand.
ATCAGTCCTGAATATTCACTGGAAGGACTGATGCTTAAGCTGAAACTTTGGCCACCTGATGCGAAGAACTGACTCATTTGAAAAGACCCTGATACTGGGAAAGATTGAAGGCGGGAGGAGAGGGGGACAACAGAGGATGAGATGGTTGAATGGCATCACCAACTCTATGGACATGAGTGTGAGTAAGCTCCAGGAGTTGGTGATGGACAGGGAGGCCTGGTGTGCTGCAGTCCGTGGGGTTGCAAAGAGTCAGACACGACTGAGTAACTGGACTGAACTGAACTGAATGGAGATAGGAATGCTGCCAAGGGGTCTCTAAAGCAAGATTGACCAATTGGCATGTCACAGCACACTGAGGGACTTTTCAAGGGTGGGCAGGGCCCCCACCAGGGATATGCCACTGGTGACCAGCACAAAGAACTCAGCACAGAGGGCAGGTGGGGGTGGAATCCAGCCTGTGTCCTGTCCACCAAGCAAGTCATCTTCATGCAGGGGTAAGCCAGCCTACAGGAAAGGACACATTTGTGTATTTCCTAGTTTTTGCTAGCTGCTGACTCCACTAGTGGGTTATGGACCAGTTTAAATACAGATGCCTTTAGGGAGGCCAGGAAGTCTAGGACAGTGGCCTGGGGCAACCAGCACAGATGCCTCTTGCTGAAAGCAGCCTTGTGGCTAGCTCAAAGCAAAAGAAAAGAAAATGAATGCCTGAATCCAGCCCTAACCAGGTGGCTAACCAGTCAACAAGCATCAATACCAGACCTTAGGGAGGTCCGTGTATGTCCAGTACAGGCCTCCTGCTTAGTCACTGATCCCCACTATGCAGAGCACAGGTCCAGGACTAACCAAGGCGGCACAGAAGCAGAGCCAGGGAGAAACGAGGGCATAGGTAGCCCACACACGGGGCTTGTCCTCATGGCCAGCTGGGAGGCAGCCTGCCAGGAAAGCGGATCCTTCCAGACTTTGCAAGCTGGCTGCTGGTTCGGAAAGCCATGCTGGGGCCCTCCTCTGAAATGCAACCCACCCCCACCCCCACCTCCACCCAGAAGAGTGCTATTCTGGCCAGAGGGATGGGCCGTGAGTGGACCCGGAGCAACATACAGGTGATGGACAGGAGACGGGACCCCTGTGTCTAAAAACGCTTGAATCTGGCGGAGGTTGTGCTGTACACATCCCCTAGATGACAGATTTGGGGCGAGGGCTGGCGGCCGGGCTGTGCTGAAGGGTGTGACATATGCAGATGACTCACGAGCTGCCCCACGGGGGGCCTGGCCGGCAGCTTCATCTTGCAGCACCCGCCACTTTCAGAGCCTGTTCAGAAAGAGGCCTGGACTCTTCTCTTGCCTTCTGGCAACTAGCCAGCGCGCTCAGGCATGACTTAGCCCAGAAATTGGGTTTGACTTTAAAATGCTCCTTGTGATGGTTAACCCTGCAGCCAAGACAGGCTCTGGGTTGAATTATTGAACAGCGCAGATGCTTGCCTGCCCCGGCCAGACCCTTTCTTCTCCACAGCTCCCTTGCCTGACAAGTAATTTTAAACATGCAGCAACGCACCGCCCTGCACTAGCGCTGAGCCACATTCCAGCCATGCTTGAGCAGCTGCCAGGACACCCAGGGCACCAGGCCTTGCTCCAGGGTCTTGGGGACTACAGATTTGGGCCAATAGATATCTTGATGATCTCCACACTATCGTTTTGAAGGAATCCAATTTTGATACATCTAAAACAGAAATCATTCATTAACCCCACACCAGCTGTTGTCTCTTCTTTCATGAATGGAGTCACCATCTATGCAGCTGCCCAAGCCCATGTCTTGGCTTCACCCTTGATTCCTGAGGCCTCCTCATTCTACAACCTGGGATCATCTCCAGGTTTTATCTGTAGAGCCTCTAAAACATATCTCATATACAGCCAATCCTCTCCCTTCTCACTGCCCCTGACTTGTCAGGCTGCAAGCGTCTCTCCTCTGGCCTCCTCATGAGTCCTTCCAGTCAAGCTCTCTTTCTCCAAACCTTTGACCACAACCATTGAATCATACTACTATCCAACCTTCCTGCATTCTTTATTTGAAGATAAAGCCTAAACCCATTAGCATGTTAGAGAGAGCTCACTTTGAATATGAGTTCTGCCCCTTGCAACTCAACCTGCAAAATGAAAGTACTAATGACAATGAGGATTTTAAATGAGAAGATATATAGAAGTGGCTATGAACAGGGAAGCCTGGCATGCTGCAGTCCATGGGGTCACAAAGAATCAGACACGACTGAGCAACTGAACTGATAGAAGTGGCATGAATCTCTATCCAATGTATCGGAAGTACCAGAAAACTCACTTTTTATAATTACTGCTGCTATTCACACCCTGCTCCCCTCTCCCTTTCCATCTGTATCTCCTGACCAGAGGGGCATGTTCTAGGAAACCACATACATCCCCTAGACATGTCTTCCATCTCACACACTTGTGTTTACCGATACCATTTCTCTGCCTGGAATGAGCTTTATCTCCTTTTCTAGCTGATGACTTGCTACTGCTTCTTCAAGGCCCATCTCAAATGTTATCTTCCTTGAGATGGTCCTGATGTTCCCATCTTTGCATTTTCATGACCTTTTAACTCTGTGCTAACCCATTGCCTTGAAAAATTGTTCTCACATATGCCTCCTTCATCCTACAGTGAGCATTCTAAGAACAGAGCAAAGATTTCCTTTCAAACAGTCATTCAATAGCAGGCACATGGCATCTTTCGTGCAACAGGCATGTACTGGGCACTGCAGGCACAAAGATGCTTTAGACACAGTTTACATTAATCAGGGTGCTTTCTTGCAGACCACAGCACAGAGAGACTTTTATTCTGTGAGTAGCTCACAGAATCTTCGGAAGGGTCGGGGCCAATCTTGGTGTCTCTACAGGCAATGGCAATGCAGCTGGGGACAATACACATTAAGAAAAATGGCCAAAGTCATCAAGGCCATGTCCTGGTGGAAACACCATCATACAGCCACCGGTGCTAGGGGCTGGAACCTAAAGACTCCAGAAGAACCACTATCACCACCAAGGTTGCCAGAAGATTCCATCTTCGTTGTTGGCTTCTATGGAGGTCTCCTAAGGTTATACTCGCTTGATGGAACTTCGGTCACATTTCCTACACCCCCAGCTGTAAGGAAGTCTAGTTAGGAAGGGTTTGGAATGGGTGTTGAGTGAGCCATGCTATGCTACATCATCCTTGCTCTTAAAGAGCTCCAGCCTCGGGAGAAAGTCAGGCAAGGAAAGGACCTTACAGTATTATCAGTGTGGTACCTGGGGTGGCAGTGAGAGCCAGAGGAGCAGTTCCCAGGCCAGGTGAGGGGGCTTTGTAGGAAAGGCCAAGCTCTGTATGCCAAGACTTAAGAGCTGGCACTTTATCCTGAAGGCACTGGGTAGTCAGTACATGACTTAAAACAGGCAGGTGACGTGGTCACATTTGAGTTCTGGAAAGGTCACCCTGGATTGGAGGGGGCAGTTTAGGAGGCCACTGCCATCATCTGGATCGAATGATGATGGTCTTAAGCAAAGGTGGCAGTAGGGCTAGAGAAAGACAGAGACAGGAAATATTTTAGACCCAGAGGCAGGTTGATGACAGGGATGAAAGAGACTGAGGCTTGTAAGTCAACGGCCAGGTTCTGGTTTGGGTGGTTGGATAGACTGTGATATGTTTCACCAAGATGAGGTCACCAGAGAAGGTATAAATTTGTGGGAAAGGATGATGAGTCCTTTTGTACCTGTGCTACTGAATGGTTTTCTAGATGGTGCATGTGAGCCATCTGAGTGGGGATGTTGAGTAAGCACTTAGATAAGCCAGGTCAGGTACCCATGAGGGAGGTTTGGATGTATAGTTGCTTTTTGCTGCCTTTTCTTTTTTTTTTTTTCTGACCATCCTATCTTGTTTTGGATGAATTACACTTTGGGGCTTCCCTGGTGGCTCAGACAGTAAAAAAATCCACCTGCTATGCAGGAGACCTGGGTTGGATGCCTTGATCAGGAAGATCCCCTGGAGAAGGGGATGGCAACCCACTCCAGTACTCTTGCCTGGAGAACCCCATGGACAGAGGAGCCTGGTGGGCTACAGTCTGCGGGGCTGTAGTCATGACTGAGCGACTAAGCACACACCACACACTTTTGGGCAACCATGTGGTTGTGAGGAATGGCCCCCCTCACCCATATGAGCAGTCATTTAATCAGGCTGTGCCAGCAGAGAGACTGGTTCAGGTGTGGTTGTGTGACCTGAACTGGGCACCTTGATGGGAAACACATACCCAGGCTTTTGCTGAACCCATCAGAGGTCCAGCAAAAGACCATCAGATGGTCTGGTTCCATAAGGTTGACCAATTGATAAATGAAACCCAAGAATGTCCAGGGGCCACGCTTCTGTCAGGTCTCTCTGATTGAATATCAAGATGCTGGATGGTACCAGGAAGCTGACAGGCTAAAGAAGAGGGGAAGTGCCTCAGCCAGAGTGATGTGACCTTGCGTCTCCTGCACTAACAGCACTACCTGCGTATGCGAAGCAGGTAATAGACATGTAATAGATGAGGAAGTGAAGGAAGACTTTAAAACATGTGCTTAGGATATGGTACTATAACTATATCATGTCACTAAATGATTCATACCTTGAGACTGAAAAATAGATCACAATGGATCTAACAGATATGCAGAAATTTCTGGATTTTTCCAGACAGGCTATATGGTTTTGCACAGCCATTTCACTTTAACGTTTGAAGACATTTGTGAGTAATACTAAGCACATCACAATGCGAAACACTGCACGGAGATCAGCCATGCCTGTCCCTTCACATGGTTAACGCCATAAAAAAATAATCACAGGGTAACAGCAGGGCTCACTTTCAAAGTCTCAGAGGTGATTTTCTAGGGGCTGGCTCAGCAAGGCAACGGATCTGATTAAGTTGCACAGTCAACAAAGGCAGTATAAATGAAACTGTCATTTTAATGAAGTAGGGATCCAGCATATAAAAAGCTATGTATTACTTCTTGCTTAACATCATGGACCGCAATTAATCCATAACTTTGTTTCGTAGGTATGCTATAAACCAGTTAAAAATCTAGTCACGATTCTTCATTTTGCTCCTTTCTTTGGCTAACAAAGGGTACAAGAAACCAGGGGAGCTTACGGATCTGACTGTGGGCAATTAATTCACCTGACCTCTCATTTTCTTTCCATTTCTCCACCTGTAACCAGAAACCAACATATGCCCTGAGTTTTAATGAAACAAATTACCCAGAGGGCATTTGGAACATTTTTCCCTGGATATGAGGAAGATGAAGGCACTGCGGGTGGTTAGAATTTGTTTGGGGCTGTTGGGGAATTGAGGGAGAAGAATGCTAAAGAAAAAGAAAAAAAGCAGAAAAACTGAGCAGGCATGGTTTGGGCCATAAAACAACGATCTGCACATTCCTTCTTCCCAAGCTGTAATAATAAATAAGCCTGGCAGGAAGACACAACTCCCGTCTCCCTCCTCTTTGTCTTTTTATTTGCCAAGTGCCTCCCAGATCCTACCCCTTGAGTCAGGCTGTGCCACCCCTCTCTGGAGTACCCCCGAGCCTGACTGAGAGAGAGTTTTGCGTAGACAGGAAGCCTGAGAGTAATGGAGCTGAATAGAAGCATTTCTGCTATCAGGAGATGGAGAAACATTGCAACGCACACATGCGCACATGCAAGCAAGCATGCAATTTTCCAAACCCTTGGGCAATTCTGGCCAAGGTTATTCACCTGGACTCCCCTGCCTTTGCCTGCATGGCACAGCTACCCCAGGGGTAATTTGCAGCAGCACCTTCTTGGCAGGGGGTGGAAGGTGGAGAAGGGGAGGCTGGGGCAGTAGGCATTTTTGCTAGGCAGATGCCAGCCCCCTACTCCCCACCCTTTTGCCAGAACCTGTCTGTCTTCTTCCTCTCAAAAACCCTCTTTATTCACACCTCACACACCCCTTCCTCTTCTTAGAGAGAAAAGAGTGTATTATCTTATAGTGACTTTTCTAAGGCAGCAAGCAGGAAGGAGGTAGGAAAGCATGTGCAAGGAGGGACTGAGCTATCGGGCAGTCACAGAACGGCTGCTCAGTTAAATTAACATTTGTTGAATGACTGATAAACAGAAAAATGTTCGGATAACTCATAGAACCAAAAGAGCTTTGAATGCAATCCAGGGAAATGCAGAGTATTCTTTTCTCACTCTTCTATCCTACTCGACCCACCCAGTGGCTTCTCTGAACTTTGTCCCCCACCCAGGAGCCATGGGTCTTGGGACTTCCCTGGTAGGTCATTGGCTACAGCTCCATGTTCCCAATGCAGAAGGCTGGGGTTCAATCCCTGGCCAGAGAACTAGATCCCACATGCTGCAACTAAGACTCAGCACAGCCGAATAAATAAATAAATATTTTTAAAAAAAATCATGGGCCTAAAAATGCTACTTTAACCTGGCTAAGCCCCCAGATGATGAAATAAACCACATGTCTGGATGAGTGGGGGGGCCGGTACTGTAGGTGAGAATCCCTACAACACCAGGAGGTCTGGTGACTCTACCACCTCTGACGTCTCAGAAACCACTATTTCTAAGACTAAAAAGACCCCAGTTGTCTGATCCTTTTGTGTCAACTCAAACCGAAGGCAACTGTTGGTACTAAAAATGAAAGGAAAATAAAATAAGTAATAATGCTGTCGCCTTTGAGCACCTGTTACGTGTCAGGTACTTCCCTAAATTATTTTATTCAATAAACACAATACCTCTGGTTCTAACACCCCACGCCACAGTTCGACATGCTGAGTTTTCGGGAGATCAAAGGACTTGTCTGAATAACACCCGGAGCAAAGAACTAGGGCAGAGGTGGGATTTGAACTCAGATCCATCCATTTCCCAGGTGTACACTGCTAACCTCCCTGGAAGGGAGGGGGGAGTGGCATCATCTGCACTTTCAGCAAACAGTTCCCTTATTTGGCTACTGCATTTAGAGTTCTAGCCTGATCATTTTTCCTGCAGGCCAGCTTTTCTCTTAAGAGAATCCCATTTTCCCTGTTACAGAGATAGCTGTCCCTGCAGAAAACCCTGGTGACCCATTAAAATGTTCTCAGGAAAAGTGCCTCTGGCCAGACCAATAGGAACCAAGATGAGGATGCAAACTCCAGCCTCTGGTGATTTAAGAATCTGTTGGCTTCACAGCCTAGTGGGGCTGGTACAGCTACAAATGCTATTAAGGCAAAGCTGAAGAAATAACAGGCCAAATTAAGCTTTAATCTCCGAACCATTGTAAAGATAATGAGTGTACTTTATAATAATTGCCGGAAGTGAAGGCAGGGAAGAATACACTGGAAAAGGCCTCAGCTTCAGTTTCTTTCAGTTTCACTGCACGGGGGATTGCAGTGCCAGCCAAGGCCCTGAGCTCAGAGACGGCTAGGACAGCTGGTGAGGTGGGAGCAGATTTAGAAACAGGCCTGCTTTTACCAAAGGGTCTGCCAGGCTTGGGCTCATTACTGGTAGCAACCAGGATGACCACAGCAACCCCCACCCACCTTGAAGCGGATTCTCCTGCATGTCTTTCCCTTAGGCTGAAAATCCAGCTCACTTACATAACAAGCTTCAAGGCAACACTCATCTCCAAGCAGGAGGGACTTTGACTTTGCTCCCCTGTCTGTGGCTTCCACGGCGGCAGTGGGCGCTCCCAGCCTCCTGTGAATTTGGTGAACCAGCTGACCATGTCTGCCAAGCCTCCCTTTTCTGGGTATGTTTGAGTCATCACTGTTCAGCATCCTCGGTGGGGCACGTTCACGCATCCATTGGGTTGTCAAGGCCCAGGGAGCAGAGGACCTAGGGGCAGTAACTGGGTACAGCTCCCATCTATCTGTCTCCTATTCCTGTCCTCATTTTGGCTTTTGCCTGTCCAGCTTAGATGAGGGGACATTTGCCCACAGAACCACGTGGAAGCAGGTAGAGAGGGCCCAGGGAAGACTTCATAATACAGCTGCAATGAATGCTTGTGTGCAAGTCTCTGTTTTTGGATCCCTGAGGTATGTATCTAGGAGTGGATTTGCTGGGTCATATGGAATGGCTCTATTTATATAAGGTTGGTAAGATTGGTGGTTGCCAGGGGCTGGGAAAGGAGAGAGGAATAGGGAGTGACTACTTAATGGGTACCGGGTTCCTTATGTGGTGATTGAAAATGTTTGAAAATTTCATAGAAGTGGTAGTTGCAGAACATTGTAAATGCATCAAGTGCCACTGAATTGTATATCCTGTAATGGTTGATCTTATGTAAATTTCACTTCAAGAATAAAGTTAAAAGTTAATAAATAAAAAACAATAAAGTTTAAATTAGGGTCCCAATTCCCAGGGAAATGCAATGTGAGCTCAAAGCGACTGACAGCATAAGGGGCCCAGACACTGTGCTGATAAATGCAATTCCCAGTTATTATACATACAATAAATTAATTGTATTTTGTGGAGAGGAAGAGGTAGCCTGAGTTTCACAGACTACCATGGAACACAAAAGTCTTCCTGCTGTCAATACTATCATAGGTACTCCTAGAATACAGTTAAGTCCTTTAAATCTCTTTCATGAACAGTATTCACAGTCCAGGAACAGATTTCTATACAATACATCTTATATACCTCCAAGTTCAGAATCACTGCCCTAGAATGAATGAAGGAGGAAAGAACCAGATGTTTATGTGCATGTCTGGTCCTTGAAATATTCTACTTTGAAGATAAAGGAAGGGAGAGGCGCAGCTTGGTGACAATAGGTATTGCATAATGCATGGTGACAGCACAAGATGCATATTTCAAAATTGCTGAGAGAGTAAATCTTAAAAGTTCCCATCACACACACATGAAATTGTATCTATGTGTGGGGATGGATGCCACTTACTGTGGGGATAATTTTACAGTATCAGTTCAGTCGCTCAGTCATGTCCAACTCTTTGCGACCCCATGAACTGCAGCACACCAGGCCTCCCTGTCCATCACCAACTCCCAGAGCTTACTCAAACTCATGTCCATCAAGTTTGGTCATAACTTTCCTTCATGGCAAATAGATGGGGAAACAATGGAAACAGTGACAGACTTATTTTGGGGGGCCTCCAAAATCACTACAGATGGTGACTGCAGCCATGAAATTAAAAGATGCTTGCTCCTTAGAAGAAAAGTTATGACCAACCTAGACAGCATATTAAAAAACAGACACATTACTTTGTCAACAAAGGTCCATGTAGTCAAAGCTGTGTTTTTTCCAGTGGTCATGTATGGATGTGAGAGTTGGGCTATAAAGAAAGCTGAGCTCAGAAGAATTGATGTTTTTGAACTGTGCTGTTGGAGAAGACTCAAGAGTCCCTTGGACTGCAAGGAGATCCAACCAGTCCATCCTAAAGGAGATCAGTCCTGGGTGTTCACTGGAGGGACTGATGTTGAAGCTGAAACTCCAATACTATGGTCACCTGATGGGAAGAACTGACTCACTGGAAAAGATCCTGATGCTGGGAAAGATTGAAGGTGGGAGGAGAAGGGGATGACAGAGGATGAGATGGTTGGATGGCATCACCGACTCAATGGACATGAGTTTGAGTAAGCTCTGGGAGTTGGTGATGGACAGGGAGGCCTGGCGTGCTGCAGTTCATGGGGTGGCAAAGAGTCAGACACAGCTGAGCAACTGAACTGGACTGATGGGACCAGATGCCATGATCTTAGTTTTCTGAATGTTGAATTTTAAGCCAACTTTTTCACTTCCTCTTTCACTGTCATCAGGAGGCACTTTAGTTCTTCTTCACTTTCTGCCATAAGTGTGGTGTCATCTGCATATCTGAGGTTTTACAGCATATGCAACTATCAAATAATTATGTTGTATTTGTTATTTAGTCACTAAGTTGTGTCCAACACTTCTGCAACCCCATGGACTGTGGCCCAGCAGGCTCCTCTGTCCATGGGATTTCCCAGGCAAGAATACTGGAGTTGGTTGCCATGCCCTCCTCCAGGGGATTTTTCCAATTCAGAGATGGAAGGCACATTTCCTGCATCAGCAGGCCAGTTCTTTACCAGGGAAGCCACCATTATGTTGTATACCTGAAACTAGAACATTGTATGTCAATTAGACCACAATAAACAAACAAAAAACATTCCCACAGGACACAGCAGAACATGTAAACAAATTGGAAAACATGCCATGTTTTCTAACAAGATGACTCAATGTCATTTTCCTTTTTTCTATCAAGAGTACGTGTGTCTTCTTAATATGATGTTTGTTTAGCATAATCTCAACAAACCTGTAAATAGGGAAAATGAGGAGCATGGGAAATCTTGCAAATGTTCCTACTTGTTTGTAAGCTTTAGTCCAATTCTGTGTACATATTATTCCTTTTTTTTTGGCCCCACTGCATGGCTTACAGGATGTTAGTTCCCTGAGCAGGGATTAAACCCTTGCCCTGGGGAGTGAAAGGGCCAAGTCCTAACCACTGGACGCCAGGGAATTCTCCCATTCTGTGTACATATTAAATCTCCATAACATAACCTTAATCCATGTTAGTGGATTTATTTGTTGAAGAGGCAATCAAATGAGATGATGTCATCTCATTTGGGGGAGGCTTGAAAGAGGTTGAGGTTTATTAAAGGATACTGTTTTTTTAATAAAAAAGGTAAAATCATGACTTTCATACAAATATAAAATCATCACATGTCAAATATTTTATTTAACTCATTAATTAACAAGGGAACCCGAAGGTATCACAAAAGAAAGGTCAAGGGAGTCGCACACATTTCTGGTTAGATGAGGAATACTAAAATGAATAGACAAGCGAATGCAAACTGTTCAGGATCTACAGAGAGATTATCAGTGGTGTTCCAGTGGACATAATTTGCATTCCTATGACTAGGGATTGTTACAATTAGTTTCATACAGCAAACACCTGCCTCTGCAGAGTTGTAAAATAACCTCTTCAAAGACAAAGACAGATGGTTGAGCTGGCCCACTAAGCTTCAAAACCTTTCACAATTGTTTCCTACAATCTTTTAAAAAACTTTTTTTTTAAACTTGAAATACAGCTCATGGCACTATGAACAATAACCAAGATATGGAAACAACTTAAATGTCCACCAACAGATGAATGAAGTAAAGACAATGTGGTACATAAATACAACGGAATACTATTTAGCCATGAAAATGAATGAAATCATGCAATTTGCAGCAGCATGAATGGACCTAGAGATTATCATATTAAGCAAAATAAACCAGACAGAGAGAGACAAATACCATATGATATTACATATATGTGGAATCTAAACTATGGCACAGATGAACTTATCTATGAAACAGAAACAAACTCACAGACAGAGAGAGCAGTCTTGCGGCCCCATTCCTGAAGTCTGGGTGTGCTTCAACTGCCTGGCAGAAGACCCTTGGTATTGATCTGGATCTCTCTCCCTTCAGCCCTTTAGGAAGGTCAGTGTTCCCACAGGGTCATAGAGATGAGAACTCCCAATCAGCCCACAAGCTAGAAAGACAATTTCTCCCATTTCCAAGTGCTAGGCTGTCAAAGCCCTGAGGGCAAATTTTCTTGCAACTAAATGGTTTCCCTGTGGAAGAACATGGAAGTCTTATGTCTCTGTTCCTTGGCATTTGCCTTCAGATCATGCCAGGTGGGTTATTACCCACATGGCCCTGATTCCAGGTCCTCCTTGCTTATTGTTGGTGGTGGTTTTGTCGCTAAGTCATGTCTGACTCTTGCAACCCCATGGACTGTAGCCCGCCAGGCTCCTCTGTCCATGCGATTTTCCAAGCAAGAATACTGGAGTGGGTTGCCATTTCCTTCTCCAGGGGATCTTCCCGACCCAGGAAGCAAGGGGATCTTTCTTGCTTGTTGGGAAACCTTGATTAGCTGTTACACGCAGGCTGCATTCTCTGTTTTCTCTTGCATTGGTGCTGCCCTTCTCAGCCTGACTGGCACCTCTGGAGCCCTAGCTGGGTCAATGTAGTTATTCTGTTCCTGACATTTCTTGTATTCAGATATTCCCCCTCCATGAATCCTATTGAGTAACTTCCTGGCTGGAGTCAAATTGTACTGAGCAGTTTGAAACAAAGAGAGCCCAGTATCCTACAGACCCAATATGAGTTTCTTATCCATGTTCAAAGTCAGTTTTTCTCTGAGATAGAAACGTTAGGGTCTGGATATAGACCAGAGGGAGAGGGAAGACACCTAGCGCTGAGCACAGATCATAGAGTAGACCCTAGTCCCACCCTTGAGAAAGCTGCTATCTAGGTGGGGAAGGTAGAGACTTTCTGTATTATTCAGGATTTTCCAGAAAAACAGAACCAACATAATGTGCATACATGTGGAGAGCGAGAGAGAGATTTATTTTAAGGAACTGGATCATGTGATTTAGGATATTTGGCCAGTCTAAAATCTGCAGGATGATCTTAGACGCAGGTTAGAGACCCAGGGATAAGCCATTGCTGCAGTTCAAGTTCAAAGGCCATATGCTGCAGAATTCACTCTTCAACTCTGGAAGACTCAGCCTTTTCTTCTATTCAGACCTTATCTGGTTGCATGAGGCTCGCCCACATTGCTTCCCTGGTGGCTCAGTTGGTGAAGAATCTGCTTGCAATGGCAGGAGACCCAGGTTCGATCCCTGGTTTGGGGAGATCCCTGGAAGAAGGAAATGGTCACCCACTCTGGTATTCTTACCTGGGAAATCCCCTGGACAGAGGAGCCTGGCAGGCTACAGTCCATGGGGTCCCAAGAGTTGGACACAGCTTAGCGACTAAACCACCACCACCTACAGTGTGAAGAGCAATCTGCTTTACTCAAAGTCTACTGATTTAAATGTGAAGCTCATCAGAAAATATCCTCATGGAAACAACTAGAAATATCTGGACAAGTTGGCCCACCTAAGTTGTTATATAAAATTAGCCATTACAGGGCCTTCCCCTGGTGGTCCAAACTTCCACTGTAGGGAGCACAGGTTTGATCCCTGGTCGGGGAGCTAAGAATCCCACATGCTGTGTGGCCAAAGAAAAAGAAAGTCAGCGATCACACTTTCCCAGGTCCACAGCTTGGATGAGCCAGTGGGTCAGTAGTCCAGATGCTGAAGACTCTGCCAAAAAATGAGGCTGGTGCTAGGAGAGAGGAAAGGGAAATAAAGCTTCAGAGTGGGCAAACAGAAGGAGGTTAGGGAAAACTAAATCCAGCTTACTACACTCTGCCTATCTCTCTAACTACCTGGCCCTCCCCATCTCCCTCCAACCCCACCCCACCCCCTTCGGACAGCTGCTCGCTATGATAAAACAGAGAAAAGCTCAGCCCCGCTGGAACCAGTGCTTTCTCTTTACGTCTGTCTGGGGCTTTGGGCCCTGGACAGTAGGTTGGATGGTGCCCCCCCAAAAGATATGCCCGTGCCCTAATACCTGGAACCTGTGAAGATGACCTTGTGTGGAAAAGGGGTCATTTCTGGTGTAATTAAATTTACGACCTTGAGATGAGATCATCCTGATTATCTAAGTAGGTCTAAATCTGGTCGGTGGTAACAAAGTTTCTTGTACGAGGAAGGCAGAGGGACACTGGATAAGAAGGTCATGTGATGATGGAGGCCATCACAAGCCAAGGGATACCTGGAGCTCCCACAAGCTGGAAGAGGCAGGAAAGGATTCGTCCCAGAGCCTGCAGACACCTATTCCAAATTCCAGGCCTCTAGAACCGGGAGGCGGCTGATCTGTTGTTTTAAGCCATGAGGTTTGCAGTCACTTGGTACAGCAGCCCTGGGAGACCAGCACCCCGTAACAGTGGCCTTGGAAGTTGTCTCGGACACTATGGGTCCAAATGACAAAATAAACAGTGTCACACCGCCTGAGCGGAGGCACAAGCGATGTCCTAGCTACAGAGACACTGCAATGATACACTTGTATGTGTCCGTGCGTCCCCCTCCACAGATCTTTATCCAGTGCCGACCACGAGGCCCATCCGTTGTGGTAGGAGCTGATTCTACACGGATGCTCGAGACATCCTGGGGAGTTGCAGCGCCAAAGCTGATTGTCACAGATGTCTCTTGGTCTAGTCTTCCCTTACTAACGAACAAACCATCATCCCATTATGAGCTATGCTGTGTCCAGGGTTTGGCGTAAGAACCAGTTCTGGTCCAGAAGCACGCCTTCCTGAATCTCTTTTGAGCCCGGCCGCTTGCTGCTGCTCTGATCCAGTCACAATCTCCCTCTCCCAGCTCCCTGTCAGCATCCCTCATATGGTCCCCAGAACCTATTTCCAGCCAAAATCCTTTCTTCCCTGGCCCACCTAGCAGAACGTTCCTTGTGAGAGTTGAGATAAAGAGTTCCGGCGCAGTGTCATGCTGCCTGAGTTTGATGCCCAACCTCGCTGTTTACTAGCTGAGTAAATTTAAGAAAGTATTTGTGATTTGCTAGCCTCAACTTCCTCATCTATAAGCTGGTGATAATAGTGCCTGCCTCACAGGGCTATTGAATGGATTAAGTAAGAACACTGTTTCATTCCCAGGTAATGCTCAATAAATAGCAGCTAAACATTATTTTTGAAGAACTGGCCCGCTTTCCCAGTTGTCCTCTGTCTCTCATCAGGAGGCCTGGGGTTCCTTCAGTTCTAACCTGGGAAGTTCTGTTTGCCCAGTAAAGTCATGAAGGCACCTTTAGAGTGTGTGAGAGCAAATGGCCTTGAGCCAATTGAACAAAACAGCAATGAAAAGAACAATCTAGTAGGTTATGCATCACACAGAGAGGAAATGGGCTTCAGACTCAGTTAACACCATGCCTGCCTGGATTTTCAAAGAAAGGAAGTGGCCAAAGCAAGGAAGGAGGTGGGGGTCCACGCTTCAGCATTCTCTTTCACACTCAGAACCACTGTTGTACAACTCTGGGGGCCACTAGAACTGAGCTTGTGCAATGTGGCAGCTCCCTCATAGAGGTGTGTACCTCTGACATGTAGAGAGAGTTCCAGTGAACTTTCAGATACTTCTAATTCTCTTTTAACTGAGTCTTCAGATTTACTTTCATTAAAAATGGCACTCAGAGCTCAAACATTTATACGTACATGTTTAGAGGAGCACTATTCACAATAGCCCAAAGGTAGAAACAATTCACATGTCCATCAACAAAGGCAAGGATAAACAAAATGTTGTATGTCCATGCAATGGAATATTATTCAGCCATAAAAATGTACGAAGCACCTATACTGCAACACAGATGAACCCTGAAAACATTATGCTAAGTGAAAAACAGCCAGACACCAAAGGTCACATGTTGCATGATTCCATGTCTGAGAAATATCCAAAATAGGTAAATCCTAGAGACAAAAAGAAGGTTGATGGTTGCCAGGGACTGGGGGAGAGAATGAGGAGTAATTGTTTAGTGGGTACAGGGACAATGAAGATGCTTTGGAACTAGATAGGTGCATACAATATAATGAATGTGCTGAATGACAATAAGTGGTTTGCTCTAGAATGGTTAATTTTATATTATGTGAAGTTCACCTCAATCATTTTAGAAGTTAACAAGTAACCCTTTAACAGGCTTCCCAGGTGGCACCAGTGGTAGAGAGCCTGCCTGCCAATGCAGGGGACATGAGACATGAATTCAATCCCTGGAGGATTGAATCAGGAGGATCCCCTGGAGAAGGGCATGGCAACCCAATCTAGTATTCTTGCCTGGAGAATCCCATGGACAGAGGATCCTGGCAGACTACGTGGAGTCACAAAAAGCTGGACACACCTGGGGTGACTTGGTAGGCAGGCAGGCAACCCTTTAACATGAAAGAATTCAGAATCTGAAAAATATCAGTCCTACCCCTCCTCCCCAAGTCTGGTTTTAGGATCTCTGCTTATTGCTCTTCCAGGGAAGAGAAGGATGGTGCAAATTTGGAGCCAGTGCAATGACTCATCCTTTCATGGGGATTATTTTGAAAAGAGCCAACCAAAAAGTCGGGTCAAACCATCTGCAAAAGAGGACTTTGATTTCAAAGGCAATTTGTTCTAAGCTATGTTATCTTTCTTGCATTCAACTAAAGCTTCCATTCCATAAATATTAGTGTTTTTAATACCTCCCCCACACCAACTGTAAGATCTCACAGCAGCTTTCTGGATTTGCAGCGAACTCCACATTCCTTCAGAGCTTGCTTGGCCAAAATCTTGAATGTCCCTGCTTGACATATGGAGAGAAAATTTGCTCTTCCCACTGCTGTACCCATTCTCTAAAAGGTCTTCCCAAAAGATATTCCTGGTAACAATTATGCAAACGTGTGGCTAAGGCAGGCTTACATTTCTGCTTCAGGTAGAACAGTTGCCAGGATCTCCATTCAGTGCTCTGGGTACCTGAGAGCAATGGCTTCCCTATGCTTCTCAGATGGAATCCTTCCTCTCATTTATCACTGAGAGTAGGCTCTCCAGGGCTGGAATGGCGGTTTATCAATCTTGGGAATCTAGACTTCTTCCAGATTATTTATCTACTACTCCTAGGATGTTCCCCTTATCCACTCAGTCCAAAAAGGCTCACCCCTCACATCCACACTTCAGCCTACAGGACAAGAGAGAAAAGATAGGTTATTTGCTCAGTCGTGTCCGACCCTTTATGACCCCATGGACTGTAGTCTGCCAGGCTGCCCTGTCCATGGAATTCTACAGGCAAGAATACTGGAGTGGGTTGCCATTCCCTTCTGCAGGGGATCTTTCCAACCCAGGAATCTTTCCAACCTGGGTCTCCTGCATTGCAGGCAGATTCTTTACAAATGCCAGGGAAGTTTCCGAGAGCGAGGAGCAGTGGAACATAAACTTACTTCCTTTCTGGAACATGACCTGGAAATTTCACTCTTCACTTCTGCTGATGCCCCGTTAGCCAGAATTTAGTTACACTGTAACAGGTAGCCACACGGAAGGCTGGCCAAGTGGCCAGCTTAAACTTGTATTACAATAAGAAAGGGGGGAATGGACATGGGGAAGCACAACTAGGACTTAGCCCCAAGCGACTCTGAGCATCTCTTGATCATCCATCGCCCTTCTGGGGTGTGCGGTCGTGTGCACGCCCCCTGGGGGTCACATGGCTGGGGGTGTCCAAGTCAACTTAACATTCATTCTCTTACCAATACCCCCAGTCTCTTTACTATCATTCAAAATGGAGTCATGCCCCATCTCCCAGCTTTTGCTTATGCTCTTCCCTAACTAGGAATATGTTGTCACCTTCTCCACATGCATATTGACTTTATCATCCCTTCAAGTCTCACCTCCTCCCCAAAATATTCCCTGACAAGCCCAGCCCACTCCAACTTCCCATAGCATTTCTTGATCTTTATATTTTTATACTCTGTTCCCTGTAGCTAAGTCTCAGCTTCAGAACTAGACAACAGGTTTCTTGAGAAGAGAGTCCCCATCATATAGTTTTCTTATATCCTCTATGGAATCTTGCTTAGTGCTATGCACACACATCTGTTTAGTAATTATGCTCTGAAGTAAAGTGAATTTGATTAAAGTGACATACTAAATAATTTAGGACAATATTCTATTTCCCTTTAATTATGGTACTTTTTAACATAAGTTTTCAACAAAATTAAAATCATTATAAATAAACGCACAAGTACATAAGTATCTTCGTAATTCAAGAAACAGGTTTTTTTTTACTTAGTTTTCTAATTCAACTGTAGACTGGGCAACTTTGCATCAGCAGTACCTGCGCTGTTTCAAAAACTAAGTAGGATAAGAATAGCCTAAGTGTCTAGCACAGGATCTGACACATAGGTGGTGCTGAATAAATGCTACAGGAAAAAGTCAAGGGCAGGGTGTAAAGGCAAATTGAGTTCAGCTGCTTACAACTTACTACACAATCAAGGATTCTGGTGTTAGACTCTGGTTTAAACTTTGGTTCTTCCACTTATTCAATGAATTGACTAGTATGTTTGCTGTCTTCCATTATCTCTCATTTCCATGTACATCCTTCTGTATTTTTATTTGTAATACTGTCAGCTTCAAGTCTGCAAATTATATTTCCCAGATTCCCTTGCTAGCTGATTTCCAGTTGGGGTATGCAATGGAAGGTACAAGGGGGAAAGCGGGAGGAAAGGAGGAAACACTCTTCTTCTTCACATCATTTTTTAAAATTATTATTTATTTATTTGGCTGCCCTGGGTCTTAGTTGCAGCACTTGGGATCTTCAATCTTAGTTGTGGCATGTAGGATCTAGTTCACTTCCCAGGGATCAAACCCAGGCCCCCTGCATTGGAAGCAAGGACTTTTAGCCACTGAACCACAAGGAAAGTCCCATTACACCTCCTTTTAGATTCCTGTGACTTTTGACACTCCTAGCACCGTTGTCAAGCCACTTTCTCAGAAGTCACAGCCACACAGTGCCACCTCTGCCGCCCTGCTGCCAGGTGCACGGTGGCCCCGCAGCAGCCCGGCTCCTAAAGTGCTGGCCTTGCTCCTGCATTCCCAGGTTCTGGTTTTACCTCTATCCTTTTGTACACCCGACCTTCAAGTTGCTCCCTGTGTTTACTCACCTCACTGCTCCCTTTTCGATGTTCCGACACCTGTGAAATTACTTCGCTCTGTTAAATACCCTCTAGTTGAAACACTTTGTATAATTTCTGTTTTCCTGACCACCTTTTGACTGATGCAGTATGTAATGTGCTCGATGCATTTCATCTTCTCAACAAATGTGAGTTCTCTGGTAAGTGATTTCACTCTGCTGTGTTGAAAGTGAATGTGTAATGGAAGTACAGATATATTCATTTTATTTTGTAATTATCATTTCCTTTTTTAGAGTTGTTCATCTTTCTCCATAGGCTCCCAAGAATTCCACAAAGACCATGGTTCTCAGCTTTAGGTATGAACTATAATCAGCTGCAGAATCCTCAAAAATACAAATGCTGAGGCCCTTCTAGGACCTTAGAAGGGCTAGGGCTGAGTTAGTGCATTTTGAGGAAGTTCTCCAGGTAGTTATTGGTGCTAGTTTGAGGACTCCTGGTTTAGATACTCACAATATAGTACATTAAGTATGATCTTTTAATGCTTCATTGTTGGTAAAATGTTACCTGCTTACCAGTGTCTCAATACATGTTTTTTGATAATGATGCTGACACTTTACTCAATAACCAGTTGAATAACCTCTTGTTTCAGTGGCATGAAGATCAGACCAAACTTGGACTGGTTTACCAACATGATACTAGGTGTTTCTTGGCTCCATTCCAGGTGTGAGCAGTAGCGCAAACTCACATGGATGGTAAGTGGTAGAATCAAGGCTTGATCTGTTGAGATTAGGGGCAGCACCAAGAAAAATTATATTCTCAACATCCTAGGCCTATACCATGCATGCATGCCCAGGCGTGTCTGACTCTTTGTGACTCTGTGGACTATAGCTCAGCAGGCTCCTCTGTCCATGAAATTTTCTAGGCTAAAATACTAGAGTGGGTTGCCACTTCCTATTTCAGGAGATCTTCCCAACCCAGGGATCAAACCCACCTCTCCTGCATCGCTCGCATTGGCAAGCAGATTCTTTTACCACTGCACCACCTGGGAATTCCCAGGCCTATACCACCCAGAGACAATTCAAGCCCAAGATGAGGGAATCTTAGGAAGAACTTAAGAGGATGCCACAAATATCGGTCACATCACCTGTTCTCTGGATACTCTTAACCTCTCTTTTCTACTGTTCTTTGCATACTGACCTTATTAAGGAAAACCTCAAACCCATTACAGTCTTACTCCTTTAAGCCTATGTTTCTCTCACCCATCCCCCATACCAGATTTGCTAGATCCAAATCAGGTGCCCACAAAATGCCCCTTGGTTAAAGAGTGATCCTATAAATGCTAAAGGAAGCTTTGCCCTCACAAGAAAATCATGGCACTAGACTCTCATCAAATCCTGTGTTTAGACACTCAGTCATGTCTGACTTTCTGTGACCCCATGGACTGTAGCCTGCCAGGTTCCTCTCTGTCCATGGAATTCTCCAGGCAAGAATACTGGAGTGGGTTGCCATTTCCTTCTCCACATCAAATCCCATCCCTTCTAATCATTAATGTACCAAATGATGTCTCATTGGTGGGCTTCCAAATTCGACCTCAGCTGAGAAGCCCAGTGGCAGCCAACAACGTATAATGAAAGAAGCCAGGAAAGGGTTAGTGTAACATGCTGGGTGACAGCAAATGGTATGTCTTTATTTTTTTTAACCACATCCCACAGCATATGGAACTTCATAGACCAGGGATCAAACTCATGCCCCCTGAGTTAGAAGCATGAAGTCTTAACCACTGGACCACTAGGGAAATTCAAGGACAACTTTAATTATTTTAACACATAAATCAGAGCTTATACATCCAAATGGCAAATGTTTTTCAAACCATGTTGCCATAGCTCTCTGTATTTTAAAACTGTCCCTAGAGCCTTGCTGTAGATTTTTATGAAAAGTTCTCCATAGCCTCAAATGGGTGCATTTGATTATTTGGAAACAACTGGAGTCAGTTGAAAGTAAGCCTGGTGAACAAGGTATGTGATCAAGCTGGGAGACATCATTAAGTGGTGGGGCTGTAGCCAACCGAAACCAGGAACGGTGGAGAGTGTGAACAAGTTGTAAACACAGGTTGCAAATGGAATGGAAAGCATTTTACATAGTATTTGGAAGGAATTACAGCCTCCCAAGATGATGATTTTAAAAGATGCCTCTCCTTCTGAATAAACTGATCATTTACATCTATGTGAATCTTTTTCTTTTTTTTAATTAACCTGTTTTATTACAACCTATTAAAATATTGTAATAACTTTACAGTATTACATTTACAGAAGTTGTTCTCAGTTCTCTCTCCATGTATGAAGATTCCCAAGCTGTTCAGGGTATTTTCTCTGCCCATCACAACTCAAGGCAATGAGATTGTATGAAAAAGACAGGGATTTTGGAAAAAGATTGGTGTACAAATCTGGGCTTCAACTACTTACTCTGTCTGTAATCTTAAGCAAGTTATTTGAGCTCACTGTACTTTGGTTTTCTTATCTGTAAAATGAGTGTAATAATACTTACCCCATGGGGAAAATAAGAGAATTAAAGAAAATAATGTATGCAAGTGCCTAGCACAGTGTCTTGGCCCAAAGCAGAGACATGCAAACATTACTATTATCAATGTGTGGAGGCGATGTGGACCATTTTCTATGTGTGTGTTTATATGAACGAGACAGCCAAGCCCAGGACAACCTATGATGAGTTCCAAGCAGGGCAGGGAGGAGTGAATGATAGCACACTGAAACAGTTTTCCTCTTCTCTTGATCCACCTATGTGTTGTGCCCTGCGTAGTAGCTCAGTCGTGTCATCTGTTTGCAACCCCATGGACTACAGCCCACCAGGCTCTTCTATCCACAGGGATTCTCTAGGTGAGAATACTGGAGTGGGTTGTCATGCCCTCCTCCAAGGGACCTTCCCAACCCAAGGATCAAACCCAGGTTTCCTTCATTGCAGGTGGATTCTTTACCATATGATCCACCTATGAGACCCTGCAAAACTGGAGTCTTACCATCTCAAAATGCATCAGTATATTAGAATATTAATACAAAGATATCTCATTGACCCAGTGGCATTGAGGAGGCAGCTTTCTGCATACCCCAGATAACAGAAGCTTTTCCCTTTGACAAACAACACTTTCAATGTTAACCATTTGGGAGAAAATCATTCAAAATTACGTATTCACCATTGACTTTTTGAAGCAAGAGTCATGACTTATAACGTTTTCGTTTTAATCCACTATCATCATTAGGAGAAAGTGCTGCAGCCTGGAGTGGGGCTCAGGGCTGGGCCTGCCATCTGGGTTTTCTGTCTTCTCATTCCCTGATGTCAGTCGTTGTCCAGATGTGACAAGCTTGAGATGAAACAAGTTCACCAACCTTGGAAACAGGCAGACACTCAGAAATTCCCAATGTTTGGGAGAGTGACCACCAGCTACTTAGGGCCATGAGTTCTTTGGTAGGTGGGTTCAGAATGAGACCCTCCTTCAGCCATGTCAGCTTAAGCGAATTACTGTACTGAATCTCAGTTTCTTCCTCTGTTCAATGAGAATAAAAATAGTAGCTACATGGTAGGGGAGTCATGAGTCTTAAACGGGGACACTTAGGCATAAAGTGCTTAGCATGGCACAGGACAGACAGCAAATGCTCAATAAACATTACCTACTGTTGTTACTCTTACTGTAACAGAGCAGAATGAGCAGAGCCCTTCGCAGGCAGCCCTCACTGTGTTTGGATACTCCACATCCTATTACTAGGCAACAGGTCTTAGCCATTGATTGGTGCCTCAGATGGCCCCACCCACAAGCAACCAACGTCAATGAACAACCATTACTTGTCCTGCTCAGCTATTGGTCAGCCCCACAGCGAACCCTGCTCACAAGTAACTGTCAATGAGGAACCATTAGAGAAGTGATTGAGGAAAAGGTCACTGGTGTGGTGGTCGTCAGGTGGAGTGTGAGGTAAGAGGCAGATTCAGGCCTTCCCCTGGAGACCCTCCAGCTCACCCAGCCTTGGACCAGCAGGTGAGCTGGAGGGCCCAGGGAACAGACTCGGGACTATGCCCTGCATGGCTCCAGGGCCCTCAGTAAGGCCCTCCACTAGCCATGGCCTTGAGGGACAGTGAACCTCTCCCCCACCCCTGTCTCTGTGACCTAATAGCAGGGGCCATCTGCCTGACCTGTGAGAACCTGGTCTCCTCATGTGGGCGGCCTTAGAAGACTGAGAGCCAGCTGGGTTGGATGCCTGGCTCCCTCAGGGATGACAGCTGGGCAGGGTGTGGGAACCTGGCCCTGAAGGAGCTGCCAACTGAGATCCACCTCCTCTTAGCCAGGACTGGGACCTTGGAGGGTGACAGTTGTGCTTTGGGATCTTGCCCTTTCTGGTCAGGACAGAGAATAACATTCATCTGGTAGAGATTTACAGGAACATCCTTACCTGACCATGATCGGACCTCAAGAACGAAGGACCTGACACCGAGAAGCTTGCAACAACTAACCATGCCCATCCCTCACCTTTTGCTTTTAAAGGGACTTCCTGAAAGCTTTCAGTAACTTTGGGATTCTTAGGGCATGCACCACCCATCTCCTTGTATGAATCTGTAATGAACCTTTCTGTTTCAAACTCTAATGTTTTAGGATTGATGGGCCTCACTGTGCGTCTCGCTTTGGTAACTACTAGCAAGTAAGGTCTCAAGGAAACTGACTTTCCTGTGACACTCATAAACATGCACGCTTTGTATGTCTTTTCTTCCATCCACTAAAGATTGTAGAAGGAGTAGCCTAATGGCCAGCGACTAGAGCGCTCTCTGTTTTCCCCCATAATCTGGTAAAACCACTAGATAAGAGAATTTCAGCCAATGAGAACTTCCAATCATTCTATCAAAGCCAGTCCAACCCTTCTCATTAAGTGAAGGAAAGTTGCAAGGCTCGAGGTAGCCTGGAGTTAAAACTCCCCTCCAGGTCCTCCCCACCATTCTATGCAAAAGGAAGAACTCTCTCACCCAAATAAAAAATGGACATTAGGTTGATTATATCCAGCTCCCAGCCAGTCCAGCCTCTGGCCAATCTCCAAAATTCCTTGCCCCAGCCGTTTAAGAGATAACTACTCCTAACAACCTTGGAGAAGAACAGGCCCCCTTAAGACAGTAACTTTTCACATACATGTCTATATATACTTACTCATTTCTTAGGTTAGTGCAGCAGCTCACTAATCTGACTGCTGCCCTATCTCACCTCATTAAAGGTGATCTGTTCCTGTAGATTGCCGGTCTCATTCTTTTTCTGAACCTCGCCTTCTCTAACTCCCTTACCTTACATCAAGGACCACGCTTCTTACACTGCTGAGTGGCCAGCCAGACCAGCCATCTGCACCTCTGTGAGCACTTAGGGCAGACACACCGAGAGTAGGAGGGGATCCCGGGGGACCAAACACCTCTGTCAGATCAAGTCACCAAACCCTGGCTGGTGATCCCTGGTGGCAGAAGGGCAGGGAGGCTGGAAGCCCCCAGAGCCTCTCATTTGGCACCATTCCTGGCACTGAAAAGATATATGCCCAGAGCGATGGCAGCCGCATTGATCTGATGAGGATTAGGGAGACTGTACAGCTCTCCAAGCGGGTATTTTCTATCTTGTGTATCCTGTAGGGGGTTAATTAACATCCTCAACGGTGTGCTATTCTGGCTGTTTCACCACTGGGGGATGTAATTTCAGGTCACTCTGAAGTTAAGTGAAGACAACAACAACAGCTGCAGCCTTTGTTGAGGTCCAGACTGCCAGCCGCTGAGCAGGCCCCAGCCCCGCACTTCATTTTGTGTGAGCACCATTAATAGCCAACAATGGGCACTCAAATCAGGGGACAAGAGCTTTCACTGAGCATGCGCCCCTGGGTTAGGGTCTTTGTACTAGCCTTCTGGCGAACACATGCCTCCCTCAGAGACTCACTGCCTCAAAATGATATTCCCAATATAAGTGCCAGACAGGAGCCTATCTGACAATTTTCTGTATTGTATGTCCCCAGGACTGTTCTTTCTCCATTGAACCTATGCAAGGTCCATTTACATGTCAGCAGTTGTAGCCCATTTTATCCAGCATTTTTTTAAATATATATACATATATAAAGTTGGAGGTCTATGGAGTCTTTATAAAGCAAGTCACATTTTAGATGCACTAGATGACTTTGAAACTGTGTTAGTTCTCTGCTGCTGCATAACAAATTACCCCCAAAACTTAGTGGATAAAACAATAATGAATTTTTATTATCCTCATAATAGCTGTTTGTCGGGAATTCAAGTGTGTCTTATCCGGGGCAATTTCTGCCTGGGGTGTATCATGAGGTTACTGTCATGATATTAACTTGACCTGCTTGTCCTCTGGAGGGCCAGCTTCCAAGATGGCCTGCTCACACAGCGAGCAGGTTGATGCCCTTGTTGTTGGAGGCCTTACTTTCTCCAAACATGAGCCTGTCAGGCTATTAAATGTGCTTGCAATAAGGCCACAAACTACCCTTAGAGTAAGTATCCATGAGAGGGAGCCAGGTGAGAGATGTCCTTTCTATGACTCAACCTCAGAACTCATGTTCTATTCATTCAGTATCAGTCAGTTCAGTCTCTCAGTCGTGTCCAACTCTTTGCGACCCCATGAACCACAGCACACCAGGCCTCCCTGTCCATCACCAACTCCCGGAGTCTACCCAAACCCATGTCCATTGAGTCGGTGATGACATCCAGCCATGTCATCCTCTGTCGTCCCCTTCTCCTTCTGCCCCCAGTCCTTCCCAGCATCAGGGTCTTTTCCAATGAGTCAACTCTTTGCATCAGGTAGCTAAACTATTGGAGTTTCAGCTTCAACATCAGACCTTCCAATGAACACCCAGGACTGATCTCCTTTAGGATGGACTTGTTGGATCTCCTTGCAGTCCAAGGGACTCTCAAGAGTCTTCTCCAACACCATAGTTCAAAAGCATCAATTTTTCAGCGCTCAGCCTTTTTCACTGTCCAACTCGCACATCCATACATGACTACTGGAAAAACCATAGCCTTGACTAGCTGGACCTTTGTTGACAAAGTAATGTCTCTGCTTTTCAATATGCTATCCAGGTTGGCCATAACTTTCCTTCCAAGGAGTAAGCATGTTTTGATTTCATGGCTGCAATCACCATCTGCAGTGATTTTGGAGCCCCCCAAAATAAAGTCAGCCACTGTTTCCACTATTTCCCCATCTATTTCCCATGAAGTGATGGGACCAGATGCCATGATCTTAGTTTTCTTAATGTTGAGCCTTAAGCCAACTTTTTCACTCTCCTCTTTCACTTTCATCAAGAGGCTCTTTAGTTCCTCTTTCTGCCATAAGGGTGGTGTCATCTGCATATCTGAGGTTATTGATATTTCTCCCAGCAATCTTGATTTCAGTTTGTGCTTCTTCCAGCCCAGCGTTTCTCATGATGTACTCTGCATATAAGTTAAATAAGCAGAGTGACAATATACAGCCCTGACATACTCCTTTTTCTATTCATTAGAAGGGAGGTAATCACTCAGTTGGGGAGAGAATGAGTTCCATATGTTTTTTTAATTTAGGTATAGTTGATGACAATATTATACAGGTTTCAGGTGTACAACATAGTGATTCACAATATTTAAAGGTTATACTCCATGAATAGTTATTACAAAATATTGGCTATATTCCCTGTATTGCACAATATAACCTTGTAGCTTATTTTATACCTAATAGTTTTTACTTCTTAAGCCCCTATGCCTATTTTGCCCCTTTTCCCTTCCTTCTCCCAACTGGTAACCAGTAATTTGTTCTCTACATCTGTGAATCTTTTTCTTTCTTGTTATATATTCACTAGTTTGTTTTCCTTTTTAGATTCCACATGCAAGTGATATTATACAGCATTTTCTTTCTTTGACTTATTTCACTGAGTAGAACACCCTCCAAGTCTGTATTGTTGCAAATGGCAAACTTTCATTCATTTTTATGGCTGTGTAGTATTGCTCTCTCTCTATATATATATACTACAGGTTCTTTATCCATTCATATGCTGATGGACACAGATTGCTTCTATATCTCAGCCATTGTAAATAATACTGCAATGAACATTGGGGTACATGTATCTTTCTTTCTTTTTTTGGTAGTTTTTAAAATACAATTCTATTTATTTTTGGCTGTGCTGCTTCTTTGTTGCATTGTGGGCTTTTCTCTAGTTGTGGTACTCAGGCTTCTCATTGCCGTGGCTTCTTTTCTTGGGGAGCACGAGCTCTAGAGCAAGAGTTGTGGCAAACGAGTTTAAGTCCTCTGAGGCATGTGGGATCTTCCCAGATCAGGGATCGAATCTCCTGCACAGGCAGGCAGACTCTTTACAACTGAGCCACCAGGGAAGCCATGTATCTTTTCAGATTAACGTTTCCATTTTCTTGGGATATACACCCAGGAGTGAAAATGCTGGATCATACAGTAATTCTGTTTTTTGCTCTTTGAGGTACCTCCAGACTGTTTTCCACTGTGGCTCCACCAACTGACATTCCCATTCGCAGTGCATGAGGGTTCCACTTTCTGAACACCCTCATCAACATTTGTTGTTTGTGTTCTTTCTGATGATAGCCATTATGACCAGTGTGAGCAGATACCTGAGTGTCGTTCTGATTTGAATTTCTCTAACAATTAATGATGTTGAGCATCTCTTCCTGTGCATTAGCTCTACTTTTGAAGGGAGCAGAATCAGAATTAGTGAGCTTATTTTAATGCCATTACATACATTAAGGGGTGCATGATTCATTCACGTAACAGATACTTATTGAGAGCCTGCTACGTGTTCACATTGTTCTAGATGCTTGGAATACCTCCTAGACAATACAGACCAAAAGTCCCTGCCTGCCCTTGTCAAGTTAAATTCTAGTGGAGAGAGACAAAAAGTGAACAAAAGCAGAGTAAGTACATTTTATAGCAACCCACTCCAGTACTCTTGCCTGGGGAGCTTTTTGGACAGAGGAGCCTAGTGGGCTACAGTCCACGGGGTCAGACACAACTGAGCGACTAACACTTCACTTCATAGTGTTAGGGTGGGGGGCAGGAAGTAGTGCTCTGGAATCCCAGAGTGAGGTCACATTTTAAACAAGGCCAACAGACTAGTACTCACCGAGCAGGGAGAGTGGGACGTGTGAGTCGCTCAGTCATGTCTGACTCTGTGTGACCCTGTGGACTATAGCCCGCCAGGTTCCTCTGTCCATAGAATTTTCCAGGGCGAGAATACTGGAGTGGGTTGCCATTTCCTACTCCAGACCCAAGGATTGAACCTGCATCTCTTGCATTGGCAGGTGAATTCGTTACTAGTGAGCCTCCTGGAAAGCCGGAAGTGGGACAGGTGGGGGTTTGGAAAGGTGGTGGGCTGTGTTGTGTGTGGCTGTGTGCGCCAGTGTATGACCACAGAGCCCAGCTCCCGTGAACGCTGGTCACGGGACCCTGCTACCACGGTCCCTCGTGGGTGCAGGTGGGGAGAAGCATTTCCCTGCAGCTGGTGTTCCCACCCCTAGACCCCAAGGAGGAAGTGCCCCGGTGGCCGGCCCCAGCTGCGGGTGGGCTTCGAGACTGCTCAGACAGCACTTCAGGCCTCGCTGAGACACGCAGCGGGCAGCTGCACAGCGGATGTGCAACACAGCGCGCCCGAGGGGGAGAGACGGTGAGTCACTCAGTCCTGCAGCGATCATGTTTGCAGGAGCAGCACCTGTGCAATGCTGAGTGTGTAATTTCAGTGTTTAAATTCAATCATGGCGTTTCTACGACAGGAGGCGAGCTCCAAACGACACCCAACAGGAGCTGCCCAGCCCGGCGAACCACCGAATCCTAGAGGCTTCTGAATCATGAAGGAGGGAAGCTGGAAAGAGAAGACATCCCAGACTTGAGTGTGGCTGAAGAAGGGTCAGTGCACAGGAGACCCTTGCCGATGGGCTGCCTGGAGCTGGAGGGGCGAGGGATAAAGCAGCTTTGGGTTGGTGCCAGAGGATTCCATGGGGTACCCGGTTCTAATTCAGGCAGATTAGGGGGACCCCATGTCAGGTGGAAGGGTGACAGGCATTTACACAGAGATCAGTTCAGTTTAGTTCAGTCGCTCAGTCATGCCCAACTCTTTGTGACCCTGTGGACTGCAGCATACCAAGCTTCCACGTGCTGCAGTCCATGGGGTCGAAGAGATGTGTGAGCCCTATTCAAGGAGCGGTTACTGGCCTGGAGGGTGTGGTGACTAACTCTACAGGGGCGTAATCCACCCCACAACCTCTCAGGCAGCCTATCTGATGGAGAAGGACCCCCTCCCAAGGGAAGAGAGTGTAGAGGTGAACAGGAGGGTCCACGCGATGGTGCTGGGTCTGAGTATGTAGGAAGAGATTGATCTCCAACAGGGTCAATGCCAGCCCAGAGGACCTTGCCCAAAGATGGCCATGAGGAGAGAAGGAATGGGATAGCTTGGTCCCTGGAGGTGCTGTAGCCACCAGGCGCCTACCAGGAGAGCAGGCAATAAGCACCAGGGTGACCAATGGGGACTTGAACACCATGGGTACCAGACCAGTCATTTACAGCCACATCCAAAGCCCACAGAGGCCAAGAGTCAGGGCTGCAGGATACAGACACAGAGCTGCACCAGGGAAAACATTCATTCCTACTCAGAGGACAGCATCCCTAAATGGTTAAAAGGCAGAGGCTGTGGGCCAGTGGCTAAGACTCCATCTCCCAATACAGGGGACCCAGGTTCTATCCCTGGTCAGGGACTTAGATCCCACATGCCATGACTAAAGATCCCACCTTTGGCAATTTAAGATTATGCATGCCACAAAGAACATGGAAGATTCCATGTGCTGCAACTAAGACCCAGCAGAGTCAAATAACTTTTTTTTTTTTTAAGGCAGAGGTAGGACAAGGATGAACACCCAGGTTTATATCCTGCTTATGCCACTTACTAGCTGTGTCAGAGAAGTCTCTTAACCTCTCTTCAGCCTCAGCTTCCTCACCTGTCAACTGCACACAGCTGATGAGACGTAAATGAGATAAAACACTTAACACAGTTCCTGGCTATAGAAATAATCCATAAATAGCTACTATTTTTATTGTGATTATTTTTGCAAATGTGGACAGCTGCTGCGGGGGGGCATTGTTTGGTTTTGTTGCCCAGCATCTCTTCCTTTGGAATTGCCCCTCCTACTCTCACCCACTTGGTTCTGGGGTCCGGCTAATCCTAGCACTTGGACCCCTGATGACAGGAGATGGGCAACTGACCAATCAGATGCTCTCTCCGGGGGACTGGACCTCTAAGTGTCGTCATGCAGGAAGGCATTTAGAGCTGAGTCATCCTGCGACCGGGAATTTCCTGGAGCAACTCCTGCTTCATCCCTCCCAGGGTCTGGTATGAAACTCACACTTCCAGTGTCTGAGCTTGGCGGGTTTCGCCCCATTGAGCCTCTCATTGCAGCCAAGTGTTCCTCCTGACGAAACAGCCTCAGGGTGAGCCATCTCTTTGGAAACGGCCGTGTGAATGGCAGCGTGGGGACTGGAAGGCTGAGAAAGACGAAGTGATCTTCCCATCTCCTCCCTTCCCTCTTCACTTAGGCCATCAGGAGGGCTTCTCTTCCTCCACCCCCGCTTTTTTTTTTCTTTATAAATTTTGTTTTTTCATGGTAATATTTGTTCTTAAATTCAGAGAGTGAATAGAATTGGGACAACTGGACAATATATGAGGATAAATTCTAAATGGATCAAAGATGTCAATATAGAAAGTGAGAACTTAAAGTCACTAAAAGAAAAGCATAGATGAATTACTTTATAAGCTTTGAGTGGGGAGTGTCTTTCTAATTATGACTCAGAATCCAGAATCTATCACAGAAAATATTTATAAATATGACTACACACCCATCAAAAACTTAGGAGGAAATTGTAGTGAAGACAAATGACAAACTAGAAAAAATGTGGACTATAAATGATTAATTTCTCTAAAATATAAAGAGCTCTTAGAAATTAAGAAGAAAAAGATCAAAAAATAATAGAAAAGTAGGCAAAGAACATAATCAGAACATTCAGAGAAAAATATAAATGGCTCTTAAGTATTTAGAAGATTCTTAATCTCACTTCTAATTAGAGCAGCCATTTTGACAACTGACAGACTGACAAAAACTCAGAAGTTTGACAGTGTGTTCTTCTGATGAGGCTGTGAGAAAATAACCACTTGTACGCAATTCTGGTGGGAGAATAAGATCTCACAACCCCTGTGGACAGCAATTACGCATTATCCATCAAAAGTACAAATATATTTGCCCTTTGACCTCTGGAAATTTATCCTACAGCTATATCTGCACACAAATGAAATAACATGTATGAGGTTTTTCATTCCTGCATTGTTGGTATTAATATTAGAATAACACTGGGAACATCCCTAGTGACTAGGGCTTTTTGGCAGGGGCAGGGTTTGAGCCAAAGGTTTAATAAAAAAAAATCCATCTCCTGCTCTCCCTCATTCCCCTCCCCAGTTCTCAATTATTAATACCAAATGCTTTAAATTATTAGTTGATTTTTCAGATATGTATTACTATATTTCTTTTTTTTTTTATTGGTTTTGCCATACAATGCCATGATATCGCCATGGGTTTACATATGCTCCCCCTCCAGAACCCCTCTCCCTCCTCCCTCTCTCCTCCTTCCCCCCGGGAAATCTCGGTGCACCAGCCCCAAGCATCAATCCTGGGCTGACGATTGATTTCACATATGATAATTAACATGTTTCATTGCCATTCTCCCATGTCATCCCACCCCTGCCCTCATCCCCAGAGTCCATGAGTCTGTTCTATACGTCTGCATTCCTTTTGCTGTCTCGCATGCTGGGTTCTTGTTACCATCTTTCTAAATTCCATATATATGCGTTAGTATACTGTACTGTTGTTTTTCCTTCTGGCTTACTTCACTCTGGATAATAAGCTCCAGTTCCGTCCACCTGAGTAGAACTGCTTCAAATGAATTTTTTTTTTAATGCTGAGTAATATTCCATTGTGTATATGTACCACAGCTTTCTTATCCATTCATCAGTTGATGGGCATCTAGGTTGCTTCCATGTCCTGGCTATTGTAAACAATGCAGCAATGAACATTGGGGTACATGTGGCTCTTTCAATTCTGGTTTCCTCGGTGTATATGCCCAGCAGTGGGATTGCTGGGTCATATGGCAGGTCTATTTGCAGTTTTTTAAGGAATTTCCACACTGTTTTCCATAGTGGCTGTACTAGTTTGCATTCCCACCAACAGTGTAAGAGGGTTCCCTTTTCTCCACATCCTCTCCAGCATTTATTGCTTGTAGACTTTTGGATGGCAGCCATTCTGACTGGTGTAAAGTGGTACCTCATTGTGGTTTTGATTTGCATTTCTCTGATAATGAGTGATGTTGAGCATCTTTTCATGTGTTTGTTAGCCATTTTTATGTCTTCTTTGGAGAAATGTCTGTTAAGTTTTTTGGCCCACTTTTTGATTGGGTCATTTATTTTTCTAGAATGGAGCTGCAGGAGTTGTTTGTATATTTTTGAGATTAATTGTTTGTCCATTGCTTCATTGGCTATTATTTTCTCCCATTCTGAAGGCTGTCTTTTCACCTTGCTTATAGTTTCCTTTGTTGTGCAGAAGCTTTTAATTTTAATTAGGTCCCATTTGTTTATTCGTGCTTTTATTTCCAATATTCTGGGAGGTGGGTCATCGAGGATCCTGCTTTGGTTTATGTCAGAGAGTGTTTTGCCTATGTTATCCTCTAGGAGTTTTATTAAGTTTCTGGTCTTATGCTTAGATCTTTGATCCATTTTGAATTTATCTTTGTGTATGGTGTTAGAAAGTGTTCTAGTTTCATTCTTTTACAAGTGGCTGTCCAGTTTTCCCAGCACCACTTGTTAAAGAGGTTGTCTTTTCTCCATTGTATATTCTTGCCTCCTTTGTCAAAGATAAGGTGTCCATAGATGCGTGGATTTATCTCTGGGCTTTCTATTCTGTTCCATTGATCTATATTTCTGTCTTTGTGCCAGTACCATACTGTCTTGATGACTGTGGATTTGTAGTATAGCCTAAAGTCAGGTAGGTTGATTCCGCCAGTTCCATTCTTCTTTCTCAAGATTGCTTTGGCTATACGAGGTTTTTTGTATATCCATACAAATTGTGAAATTATTTGTTCTAATTCTCTGAAAAAGACCTCTGGTAGCTTGATAGGAATTGCATTGAATCTATAGATTGCTTTGGGTAGTATACTCATTTTCACTATATTGATTCTTCCAGTCCACGAACACGGCACATTTCTCCATCTATTTGTGTCCTCTTTGATTTCTTTCATCAGTGTTTTATAGTTTTCTATATACAAGTCTTTTGTTTCTTTAGGTAGAAATATTCCTAAGTATTTTATTCTTTTTGTTTCGATGGTGAATGGAATTGTTTCCTTAATTTCTCTTTCTGCTTTCTCATTGTTAGTGTATAGGAATGCCAGGGATTTCTGTGTGTTGATTTTATATCCTGAAACTTTACTATATTCACTGATTAGCTCTAGTAATTTCCTGGTAGAGTCTTTAGGGTTTTCTATGTAGAGGATCATGTCATCTGCAAACAGAGAGAGTTTTACTTCTTCTTTTCCAATCTGGATTCCTACTATATTTCTTTTTTAAATGCTTATATTATTTCTTGAATTTCAGCATAAGCATTATCTAATACATAATGAAACTAAATGCTTCTCTTCATTAGTAGTCATTAGTCAAGTTTTAAAGACTACTAATGAAGAGAAGTATTTAGCTTCATTATGTATTTCCCACTCCTAATGCACACACATGGAACTATTCACGATCCTCCTATTTTTCCAAAGATTACACTGCAACTTTCTGTTAAATTAATATTTATATCTGGAAAAAAATTAATATTTATATCTGGAATATTATGACTATGCAAATATTGCTTACAGTGGAGACATAGGTATGGAACTATTAAAATTCCTTGCTTGAGAATTTAAAATGTTTTCCTGGAGTTAATAACTGGCCTAATTTTTCATTTGACACTTGTTAGTATATTTAACAATGCCTTATCTCCCAAATATCCTATGTATTGTACATTTGTGATCCTCAGTCAGTTCCATTGGTGATGGACAGAGAGGCCTGGCATGCTGCAGTCCATGAGGTTGCAAAGAGTCAGACATGACTGAGCCACTGAACTGAACTGAACTGAAGTGATCAGTTTCATTTTTTTCCCAAGAGATGCTGTTATGGTAATCCTTCATGCTCTTGCTCTATTCTGTACTGGTTTTCCTCTAGGCCTGCTGCACAGCTGTCATCTTAAAGCCTATCTTTACTATCACCCTGAGAATTTCCTTTGTTCACTCCATCTCATATTTTGGATCCATTGTAGTCTGGATCCCAAGTCTCCTACATTTGCTCACTCATTTTAGTGAAGTACATCTTCTAGTAGATTCTTAAGAAAGAGAAAGAAATCAAAAGATGCTTGCTCCTTGGAAGAAAAGTTATGACAAACCTAGACAGCGTGTTAAATAGCAGAGACATCACTTTGCAGACAAAGGTCAATATAGTCAAAGCTATGGTTTTTCTAGTAGTCAGTACAGATGTGAGTGGTGGACCATAAAGAAGGCTGAGCACCAAAGAACTGATGTTTTTGAATTGTGGTGCTAGAGAAGACTCTTGAGAGTCCCTTGGACTGTAAGGAGATCAAACTAGTCAATCTAAAAGGAAATCAACTCTGAATATTTATTGGAAGGACTGATATTGAAGCTGAAGCTCCAATACTTTGGCTACCTGATGCAGAGAGGCAATTCATTAGAAAAGACCCTGATGCTGGGAAAGATTGAAGGCGGGAGGAGAAGGGGATGACAGAGGATGAGATGGTTGGATGGCATCACTGACTCAATGGACATGAGTTTGAGTAAGCTCCGGGAGCTGGTGACGGACAGGGAAGCCTGGCGTGCTGCAGTCCATGGGGTCACAAGAGTTAGGCATGACTGACCGACTGAACTGGAGCTGGGCTCCACATTTAGGGCTTTTCTAACTGTAGGTGGTAAAGAACCCACCTTCCAACGCAGGAGACATGAGAGACATGGGTTCAATCCCTGGGTCAGTAAGATCTCCTGGAGAAAGAAATGCCAACCCATTCCAGTATTTTTGCCTGGAGAATCCCATGGACAGAGCCTGGCAGGAGACAGCTGATGGAATCTCAATGGACATGAGTTTGAGCAAACTCTGGAAGGTGATGAAGGACAGGGAAGCTTGGCTTGCTGCAGCCTGTGGAGTCGCAAAGAGTCGGACGTGACTCTGCAACTGGACAACAACAACAAGAAAGAGCACATAGAAATAATTTGAGACCTGTCATGTCTCAGATGGTAAACAATTCACCTGCAATGTGGGAAGCCTGGGTTCGATCCCTGGGTTGGGAAGATTCCCCCGAAGAAGGGAAAGGCTACCCACTCAAGTATTCTGGCCTGGAGAATTCCATGGACTGTATATGTATAATCCATGGGGTCTCAAAGAGTCGGACACGACTGAGCAACTTTCACTTTCACACATAGTTTTAGTTTGACTACACAGTTGGCCCTCCGTATCCGTGGGTTCTGCATCCTAAAATTCAACCAACTATGGATCAAAAATATTCAGGGAAAAAAAAATCCAGAAAATTCCAAGATGCAAAACTTGAATTTGCTGCAAACCAGCAGCTATTTGTATAGTGTTTACATTGTATTTACAACTAATTGTATCAGATACCATTAGGTAATCTAGAGATGATTTAAATATACAGAAA
Organism: Antilocapra americana; assembly: GCA_007570785.1. Classification (NCBI taxonomy): domain Eukaryota; kingdom Metazoa; phylum Chordata; class Mammalia; order Artiodactyla; family Antilocapridae; genus Antilocapra; species Antilocapra americana. The sequence goes on from ML661885.1 coordinate 39,914,308, forward strand.
GATGTGCATTGCTTATAAGTAAATACTACACCCTTTTTTATAAGGGACTTCTGCATGAGCAGATTTTGACAACTGTAAGGGGTCCTGGAACCAATCCCTTGAGGGAGTACTCTTATGGCCCAGTTCAGAAATATTGTTTTTCAAATGTTTCATTTCCTGACAGCCCCCAGGATTGCTATTGAGAAGTTTTCTGTCATTCTTTTCCTGACCCTTTGTTGAGGTGTATTTCTTCTCTCAGGAAATCTCTCAGTAATCTCTTGATTCCTAGTGTCCTGAAATTTCATGATAATGTGTCTTGATGTGAGGTTTTATTTTATGATTATCATTTCTTGTGTTTGGGCACTCCATGGGATTTCCTGTATTTTATTTCACAGCAGTTTCCTTTCCTCAGCCCTCTCCTCCTTTTCCAAATATGCTATCAGTTGAATATGAAACTCCTAAATCGATCCTCTCAGTTTCATATCGTTTCTCTCCTACTTCCAAATCTGTATCTTTTATTTCCTTTTATGAAATTTCATCAACTCCATCCTCTTTAACTTTTTTATTGAATGTTATTCTGGTACTGCACTTTAAACTTCAAAGAGCTCTTTCTTATTCTCTACTTTTTATAGAACCTTGTTTTTATTTCATAAACTGATAGCCCTTTTGATTTTTTTTCCTGCTCCTTTTTTTCCTGCTTCCTTAAAGTTTCTTTTTTTTTCCCCCTTTTGATTTATGTCTTTCATGCAATCAATCTGCCATGTTAAATGCAATTTTCTAGCCATTTTAAATGGTGGAGGCTCCCAACTTCTAAATCTGGTCTCTCTTGAATTCTTCAGACTGCTTTTTTTTTTAATAACTACATAAGTGGTGTATAAATGTATTCTTCTTGCCCAAATTCAAATAATACAAAGTATACTGAGAAAAATGTAAAAGTTCCCACACACACCCACTCCTGTTTCCAATAATCAGTGACAAGAGTCTGGTGTGCCAAGATATTTCCTACCATACATCTGAGTTAATCCATCTCTGTTAATCCATGTGAGTCAATGCACACGTAATAAACTGGCATTCATGGAGGATCCAGATTGCGTGTGTGTGTGTTTTAATTTGTTTGTTTGGTCTATGAGAGTTATTTGATTTCTGATTCAACTTCCCAACATTTCAATGTTAGGAGATGAAATAAAAATCCAGATCCCAAACTCTCTCTAAAAAATTGGAAATTCTGACAACAATGGACCCATACATCCATATTACGAAAGGGTGTCTTTTCTCCTAGGCCCCACCCATCATGTGCTCACTCACAGTATTGGTACTTGGCTGGCTCCTGTAAGCACTGGAGTTGGTGACACTCAGCCTAAGGTGTCGGTGTGTGCTCAAGAAGGTATAACACATCCATCACTAATAAACACTAGTGTACCATATTATAGGAAGATCTGTCAGACAGGAAAACACAGTGGTGGAAGGCCTCCTTTACAAATGCATGAAAAAGAGTGGGGTGTTATGGTCCCCAGGTCAATTGTTGGGTCTAGAAGTCAGGATAATTCATTAATCCTGAGCCCTGACTTCCCTGAGTAGTTTTTTTTCCCCCACAGATCTTTCCCAATAGAGATTTCATGGCAGCAAAACACACTTTCTGACTTCTAAGCAGATGAGGTATAAAAAGAAGGGCACTTGAGGCAGGAAGCAGCAGAGATGCTGACCTGCCAAGAGGAGAGGACACTGAGTATGACTGGTCACCAAGGCCGAAACGCACTCACATGGCTAATCCCAAGACTGACTCCCTACAGTTTCTCCAATCACAGAGGCGACCCACTGTGCCATCTTCCTGTAAGCAACCTCTCTGTGCATCAAATGCAAGTGAGCTTTTGCTACGTGTAGCTCTGATCGCTCCATACAATTCTTCTATCTTATTTAACTCGGTAAACAACCCCACATCCACTCATCCAAGGCAAATCACGGTTTAATCCCAGACGAACGGTAAAGGATACAATGAGAGCACGGAGTCTTAGCTGAGGGACCACCAGGCCATTCCCAAGAATACAGCTGTTATGAATCTTTTCCATTTCAAAAGATTAGGAAGAATCTAGTAAAATCTTTTCTGTAGGCAGGTATTTAGCTATAAGAATATATTACGGGTTTGTCAGTGGGAGAAAACATCCCTGGGCCATTTTAACACACTGCCATACAGAGGCGTTTTAATGTACCCTTTTTGAAATTTCACAGGTGTGTGGGATGGAAGAAGAGACTGACTGGACCTCATCGTGTGTCTGTAGAATGCGGAGCAAAGAGCCTTCACTACTGCCAGGCTCTAGCCCAGTAAAGGTCTCGTGGGACACTTTTCACAGCAGAAAAGCCTGATCCCTGCTGTGGCCACTGTTGTCTCCTCACCTCACCTTCATCTTTCTCCCCCTTCCCCATCAGCCTCTCTCCCAAGAGCCCAATAACCAGTCCCCAGTTGGCCCTTGGTGCTGAAACCTGTGTAGAGATCAGAGAAACAGTATTACGGCCAATGCTGATGTTTATTTTCTTGCTCCTAGTGAGATCCCAGCCTTTCCTCCACTAAATTGCTTCACTGTGTTGTACTTGAGACCTGAAATTTGTCTTTGGTCATATTTTCATCTAGAGCAAAAACAAACTGATGAAGACCTACTGTATAGCACAGGGAACTCTACTCAATATTCTGTAATGACCTTTATGGAAAAAGAATTAAAAAAAGAGTGGGTATATGTATATGTATAACTTTGCCATATACCTGAAACTAACACAACACTGTATAGTTATACTCCAATAAAAAATTTAAATTAAATTTAAAAAGTTTTTGAATAGAAAGTAATGTTTAACTCAGAGCAAGGATTTTTTTTTTGCTATTTATTTTTTCCTTTAGTTTTTTTAAACTTTTTATTTTATATTGGCATACAGCCAATTAATAATGTGATAGTTTCAGATGCACAGCAGAGCGACCCAGCCGTACATGTGCACGTATCCAATCTCTCCCCAACCCCCCTCTCATTTAGGCTGCCACATAACACTGAGCAGAGTTCCACATGGGTCCTTGTTGGTTATCCATTTTGAATATAGCAGTGTGTATATGTCCATCCCAAACTCCCTAACTATCCCAATTACAAGGATATTGAACAAAATTCTGAAAAGTCAAAAAATAACATATAAAATAAAGGGGCATTTCATGGGCAATACAGATAAAAAGATCCAAACTCCTTCCACAGACACTATTTTAGGATATAGACAAAGAGAAAAGAAAGAGGGGTATGGGAAGAAAACTAGATGATATTTCTCTCTTGTGTTCTGAATTAAATTTATTCCTGCCTTTGCTTTCATCTAATATTGCTATCATAATTTCTCTTATTCGCTTCCCATTCTTGCATAGAAAAATGGAATACTGCGCCATGATTGAATCATTTAAGATACCTTACTCCTGGGACTCACAGCAAAATGTAATAAGTTTCTCAGAATGTGACCTAATTATAACTGTCCTTTTAAGTTTTATTTCCCACTGGGACCAAATGTCTGCAGTTAAAAATAATTCTTGAAACAGGTCCATGTAGCCACAAAAGTTTTTCAGAGTCACTTAAACGTTATCCATATCCTCAATTTATTTTTCTCCTCTGTTCATGTGTGATAAAAGCCAGACAGCCAGAAGAGGCAGGAGGCCAGGCCACACTTCAGGCAGAGAACACGCTGGGCTGGAATTCTCACAGCCCAAGTCTTTCCTTCTGACCGGACGGGAGGTCAGCTTACCACCGGCTCACTGACATTCTATGCACCAGTGACCCACTATCATTGCTGCTGTTGGTCCCCAGGGAAGCCATCAATGCCCCCATAGTCAGAACTTCTTGCTTTTCTCTTGCCAGGCTCCCATGAACAACAGACTCACGTGGTTTGAGCTCCATTCTCATTCATGCCCTCAAATGATCTTTGAGATGCTCAGGCCTCCATCTCCATGGCCCAGGGTTCACTCTCTCCTTCTAATGCCCAGTGCATCTCCTTTTAGAGGCAATTCTATGTTTCTGAACAGAAAAAAAGCCCACTCTTGGGCCGGGCAGCATCTCCTGTCTGATTTGCCCTGATTCAAGGTGACCTGGCTCTTCACTGTGGGATTTTCTAACATTACTTTCAGAAGCTGTTGCTTTTTCAAACCTCCATTTAACTCTGAACAGGAACAAAAGATGAGGGCTCTTCTGATCTAAGGCCACATGCCCTGAAGTTTCAATACATGTGTCTTGAAGTTACACAGACCTAGGCTTGAATCCTAGCTTCGCCATTCGTCTGACTCCAGACACATGTTTGAACTCCCCAAGTCTCAGTTTGCTCATGCGTGAAATGGGGATGGTAAAGGAGGGACTTTCTAAGGTTAGGATTAAAATGGATAAAGAATGCTAAATAGTTACCACAGAGCCTACATGTTGTAGGCACTCAGTAGATATGAGCTATTATTATTAGGGCATTTGAAAAATTTCACTTCTTCCAGCTAAGATAACGTCTTTAGAGCAGACACAGGATGCTATTTTTGTTGGTCGAGGGTGCCAGAAGGACTCGAGCCAAAGATGGCTAGAAACTCAATTACCTTAGTCTTCTGGATGCTGTTCTCTCCTGAATCCAGCTCATAGGAGAAGTAAACAACTAAGAAAAGAGAGAAGCCACAGCCAGGATCTTACCCAGGAGGCCCTGGCGAGAGCTTACAAGCAAAGACATGCCATTTCTAGGGCCTTCCCCATCCTGAAAAGGAGAAACAGAGTTTTGAAATGAGCAGATACATTTTAATTTTAGATATGCACATTTATTCTGTGTTCAGTGGTATCCTTGAACGTCACTGGGAGCTTGGGTGACCAGTTGATCAATGTTCAAAGCTGCGTATGGAATACCAGGTCTGATGTTGGCAACTTAATAGATGATATAGACCTTTACTGAGAGCTCCCCACTCAGTTTTGGCAAAAAACACTGTGGGCTTCTACCCAGGGAGGTGAGAAGAAAAGGAACAAGAAAAGAACATTGCTGGCTAGAAGCAACGAGGAACAGACAGGCAAAAATGAGAGCTGTGGAAAGCATGGCTTGGCAGTGACTTTGATGAGGACCAGAGGGCAAGTGGAGCGATCAGCAGGAGAAGTGAGAACCCTCGGAGCCTTTCCAGTTCATCTGCTGTGTTCCCATACTATGCCGGGCACTGTGAGGTTCGAGACGTAGGAGAGCCAGTCTCCACACAAAGTCTCCATAGAAAGCATCTGGCAGCATTTCTAGAATATTAATGCAGTGATAGAGCTCACATGTAAGACAAAGGTAATGGAAACGAGACCATGCACATGACCCCACAGACTGTAGCCCACCAGCCTCCTCTGTCCGTGGGATTTTGCAGGCAAGAATACTGGAGTGGGTTGCCATTTCCTCCTCCAGAGGCTCTTCCCCCACCAGGGGTCGAATCTGCATCTCTTGCATCTCCTGCATTGGCAGGCAGATTCTTTACCACTGAACCTCCTGGGAAGCCCAGAAACATGAGAACCTTCCACTAAATATTAATAAACAGGAGTTACCCTCATTCAATGAGGAGTGGGCTGTGGATCTTCAAGCCTCCTGACTCCTTGACCATGAAGAAAGGTCCCCAAGAGAGAAATACACGCCTCCAAGTTCCCTTTATGGGCTGGCCTCCCGACTCTCACTGATCCACTCCCTCACCTAGCATCACTTTTTACGTTCTTTCCTTAGGCTGCCATCACAAATGATGACAGACACACTTTGTGGCTCAAAATGATAGGAATTCCTTTTCTCCCTGAAGTCCACAATTAAAGTGGTGGCAGGACCGCACTCCCTCTGAAGGCTCTAGGGAAGAACCCCACCTCGCCTCTTCCAGCTTCTGGTGACTCCTGTCCTCAGCTGCTGATGACATCACTCTCATCTCTGCCCCCATCCTGCCCCTCTGTCTCTATGCCTTCTTGTCTTTTTCTCTTCTAAGCACGCTTGTCATTGGATTTAGGACTCACCCACATAATCCAGGATAATTTCACATCTTGAGGTCTTGAACTTAGTCACACTTGCAGAAACACTCTTTCCAAATAAAGTCCCATTTATAGGTTGTGAGGTTTAGGGTATAAGCACAGCTTTTTGAAGCCCACCCTTCCACCCACTATACCAGCCAAATAAACCACTCACACTCATCTCAAACCTCGTTTTTGGTAGAACCAGAACAAAGCAAGCAGCCAAAGAAACACGTTATCTAGTCCATCCCTCCACCACCAGGCAGGTCCCATAGAAACCATACCAAACACAAAGCTCCTAACATCTATCAAACCTCAGTGCTCATCTGATTCAGTGCTGTAGCCCTAGGGTTTAGCACACAATGCTTGGCACACAGTAGACCTCAAAAAACCATGTGTAGAATGAACAAAATCTCACCATCAGATTTCCAGGCAGAGAAATAAACTTTTTTCTTTCATTTTTTTGTTTGTTTGTCTATTTATTTGGCTTAGTTACCCCAGGACATGTGGGATCTTAGTTCCCCAACCAGGGATCGAACTCACATCCCCTGCATTGCAAGGGGGATTCTAATCCCAATCCTTAACTTTTTTTTAACAGTTTTTTTGAAGCATAATTTACATACCACAAAATTCACCCACTGTAAATGTGCAATGTGATAATTTTTTTTAGTAAATTTATAGAGTTGTCCAATCATTACCACAAACCAGTCTTAGAACATTTCCATTAGCCCCGAAAACTCCCTTATTCACTCCCCACTTTCACCCCCCAACCCTAGGCAACCACAGATCTGCTTTCTGTCTCTATAGATTTTTCACTTTCTGGATGGTTCACATGAATGAAATTACACAATATGTTGTCTTTTGTTCCTAGCTTCTTCATATAGTGTAGTATTTAAGTCTGATCCACATTGTAGTATATATTAGTAACTTGTTCCTTAGTGTATTCCATTGTATGGATATGCAACATTTTCTTTATTCATTAACAACTGATGAGCATATGGGTTGGTTCCAGTTTGGAGCTATTATGAATAATGTTGCCATAAGCAGTCATATACAAGTCTATGTGTTATTATGTATTTTCATTTCTTTTGAGTAAAGGCCTAAGAGTGAAATCTAACTTTTCATTTAGAAAATTTTCCAATCTATAGGAAAGCTGAAAGAACAGGACATTATATATCCTTTACCTCTATTCTCCATAGGTAATGTCATGCCATATTTACTTTTTCTATCTCTATAAAATATTTTTAGGTACCATTTGATAGAAAGTTGTAGACATCGTGACATATTTCTTCTACTTCACCTCTTAATTATAAGGCAACTCTCCTACATAACCACCAAACCATTATCACTACTAAGACTTTTCTCCCAACTTTATTTTGAATTTTTCAAACCTACCAAAAAGTTGAAAGAAAAATACACTGAAATGAGCCTTGATTTTACCGTTTCCCCTATTAATGCTTTGACTCTTCTTTCTCAAATCTCACTGCCACTGCTCCTAAAACATTCATGTTGGATAGTTCTTGGTGCAAACCCATGGCATATTCCTTATGTGTCACATTCTTACTCCTCCATTGTTTATTCCCAGAGTGTTCAGGGCTGGTTTCAGGCGACTGCAAGGTGCCTCGAATGTGTTGTCCCTGAAGGATAGTGCAAAAGTCTCAAAACTTACCTCACCTCCTTCAAGACTTTGCCCAGATGTCAATTTCTGGATGACATCTACCCTTCCCCATGCTATTAAAAGTTTCACCCCATCTTCTCCCTTCACCAGTATTCCCTAACCCCACTTACTCTGCTGTATTTTTCTCCAAAGCAAGAATCATCTTCTAACATAATGTATAATTCACATATTTGTTCTATTTAGTTATCAGTTGTCTCCCCAAAACAGACCATAAACACTATGAGGGCAGAGATGTTTATCTTTTGGTTTACTGCTGTATCCCCAGGCTCAATTTTAGTGCCTGGCACATGGAGCACTGAATAAATCCTCACAGAAGGACTGAGTGAATGACGGCTGTACGGCTATATGTGGGTGAGCATCCTACAGCCCATCAGGCAAGCAGGAACTGACTGGCACTGAGCCAAGCATCCCCCTACAGGCAGCAGGTGTGGGAAAGGATCCTGGGTTTAGCTTCAATTAACATTTAGTTGACATTCTGAACCCCGAGTGGGATGCTTCGGGGTTAAAAGCCTTTAAAAACTGCAAAAATGAATACCCCTCCCCCACCTTCAGTAGACCAGACCGGAACTTTCCACGAAGGAAGTCCCCCAATACTTTTCTGAAGAAAGATATTTTTTGCCTCTGAGAGCAACCAAGAGCAAGTAACTCTCCAAGGACCACAAGAGACCGAAACTCAGCCAACCCTGGATTTCCGGGAGGAGGTGAAAACCACGCCCATGTATCCTTACAAGGCCTTTTCCGGAACATCGCCGCCCCTGCGCCGAGGCAATCACGCTGGACCACTCCGTCCACAGTCCATCCCACTTCCTGGGAGCACACTTGCCCTGAGTGGAAAGAAGCTGGGTGACGTGCTCTGGCTTGTGAGAGATGCCAGTCAGATTCTCGCCCTAGGAGCCCAAAGTAGGAATAGACGGGGTCCTGCAGGAAGCAGGTATGGGCAGGTGCTGACATAAGGAGTTTGAGTCAGAGGTGGTGGAGAGAGGCTGTGAGACAGAGGAAGTCATGAGGACGCAAGGAGAATCGAAGCTATGGGAAAGAGGCAAGCCCTTGGAAGAACAGCGAGAGGGGGAGGAATTCTCCCAATCCCTACCGCGAGGTCCCTCGAGCCGCCCTGGATTCAGGATACATCTGGTTCCAGAACCTTAGAGGCCCGACTAGTCTACCCGTCCTGTTTTCCAGAAGTCTCCGTCACCCTCACCGTTTTAAAGTTTCTTCCCCACAAACCTCATCACTTGAACTAGGTTGAGTGACAACCCAAAAAATCTGAGTGAAATAGAGATCTGTTGATTCCACTGACAGGAAGTATCTAGAATAGTCAAATTTATCAAAGAGTCAGAAAGTGCACTGATGGATGCCCGGGGTGGGGGAAGGGAGGATGGGGAGGGGAAATGAGGAGTTAGTATTTAATGGGGACAGAGTTTCAGTTTATGAAGGTGAAAAATTCAGGAGACCAATGATGGTGAGAGTTGCACAACAATGTAAATATACTTAGTGCCGCTGAACTGTGCAGTTAAATGTGGTTAAAATGATATGCTGTATATTATGTGACTTTTACCACCATAAAAAAATAAGAATAAAAAGCATAGCACCTGAGACGCTGTGTGTGCTTTAGTTGCTCAGTCGTGCCCGATTCTTTGTGACCCCATGGACTGCAGCATGCCGTGCTTTCCTGCCCTTCACCATCCCATTGTACCAATTGCCTTTTCACTCCTGGGTTCCCATCTACCATTTATTTGATAGCCAGCCTCAGTAATTCCATGGATATCAAAGCTTTCGGTAAAGCTCTCTGCCTATAAAATGCAGTCTTCCTGAAGCTTTTCCTTTGCCTGTATCCTTCAGATGTCTTTCATTAGATTTTCTTCGTAAGGGTATTATAAATGGCTATCTTTTTTTCAGAGGTTCATCCTGTTTTAGGTAAAATCCACAGATAGAGGGAATCTGTTTCTCTACCCTGTTCTTTACAATTGTAGATGATCCCTAATGAGCATTTTAACTACATTCTTATAACATACTGTCATCCTTGAAAAGTATCTATAGTTTCAGGTTACAGCTTGTTTTCATCTCAAAACACTGAAAGAAAAGAACCCCATCAAGAGATGAAACACCAAGGAAAAAAATGAGACCATTTTTCAAGGAGAGATTCATATTTTAGGTTCCTAAACTGTATACCGTTAAGGGGCCCTCTCGTGGGTCAGTTGCTGGGCTGGGGGGTACTACGCTGCTGTCAGGGCCAGTCACACCCACTCAATTTGCAGGCCTGCCTGCCTGCAGGTCCTCAGAAAGGGGATCTAGAGCAGGGTGGCACTTCACGTATACCACCCTCCGATTTCCCCTTCCTTTCCTTCCTCTAGCCCTCTACCCTCTTTGGGGGCCTTTATTCATCTTCCTTCCTCCCAGTAAGATGTTTTGAGGGCTGACAATGGGCCACATACTGTGCTGCTGTGCTGGGTACTGGGATGCAGTGGTTAAGAAGACAGGGGTCCACCTTGTTTTCTAGCAGTGGGGAAAACTAAAATTCATCATGGAATCACTTCAATTAGCAGTGCTACATAGGAGCACTGCAGGATGACGGGACAGCGTGTGAGACTGGTCTGGGGACTGCCTTGAGAAAATGATATTTGAGCCAAGGGCCCAAAGGGTGAGTAGTGGTGAGCCAGGCAAAGAAAGAAAGAGATCTCCTTGTTCCCTGGAGACCACCAGCGAATGAAGGACCCCTGCTCCCACTTGGCATCTTTGGCTGTTGACTCCACACTGATCTTGCCCAGTGCCCTGTGTGCTGGTAGCTCCGCAGCCCAGGCTTGGACACTTGTTTCCGTTCTTGTCTGTGTCTGACCTTGGCCTGGGCCATTTTCTGCCCCACTTCACCCACACTGGTGCCAGCAGCTCACAGGATCCCTCCCCAGCTGGGTTCCGAGATAAGTGGTAGCAGCTTTTTTCCTCTCGGTGTATCAGAAAGCTCTTCTTTCCCAATAGAATTCTTTTCTGCTCTCAAGACAGTAACTCGGGCTCATTGCGGGGTGTATGTGTATGATGTGGTCGGTGGTGTTGTGCAGGAAACTGTTTCTAACACAGTTGCATCTTCTTGGCACCACGCCCCCTGCAAGATCTCGGTGGCCGGAGAACCACGCGTGCTGGGTCAAGTCTGGCTGTATCTTGCTGCTGCTCTCATTCAGACTGATGGGACCTGTAGTGAGTGATATTTCCCACATGCTTCTCTCCAGGTTAGACAAGCAGCTGCTGAATTCCTCTCTCACTCTGGATGAGTTCAGTTGTTTTGCTAACTGGACCACAGCCTCTTTTTTCAGAACGTCACAGGCATGTTTTGGAGCTTCTGTGAACAGGTGCTGCATGCAGGAAGCACGACTCATTTGTTTATTAGGATGTTACCCTGTGTTTTGAAAAACAATTTGGAAAGGAAAAATGGCCTCTGACGCCTTTTGCTTTTTCTCCTCAGGCTGTAAGCTGCGAACAACTGTTGTTACCTTTAGTTTACAGAATCCCCATCTGGTTAGGTACTTTGATTTATGCTGGCTGAAATCCAGAATGGCTGATTTGGTTTATTTTAAGGAGTTTTATTTTAAGAAACTTTTGACATTTAAGAATTTAATTGGAACAATCTGTACCCAGAAATTTTTTTAATGCAGTCTAGGATTCAAAGAACTGACTCATTTTGAAAAGACCCTGATGCTGGGAAAGATTGAAGGCAGGAGGAGAAGGGGACGACAGAGGATGAGATGGTTGGATGGCATCACCAACTCGTTGGACATGAGTTTGAGTAAGCTCCGGGAGTTGGTGATGGACAGGGAGGCCTGGCATGTTGCAGTCCATGGGATCTCAAGAGTCGGACACGACTGAGCGACTGAACTGAACTGAACTGAGGATTCAAAGATGCTCTTCAGCATATATGGGGTTTTAAAAGAAAGCAGGCTTTTCCAAACCTGGCTGGTCTTTGTTCTTCAGGACTTTGTTGAAGATGTAGCAGGAGAATTCTCAGGATGGGACTCCCAGCAGTGATGAAAATGGACAGAATGGCTACTTCTCAGAGTCTCTGGCCCTCAGCATATCCTTAAGCTCAGATTACAAACTCTGCTGGATGGACTTGTCCACCACGAGCCAGTTACAGGGAGAAGAAGAGTGTGCCAACCCACCACTTCACCCACTCCTGTGAGGTGGTCAGGCCTAAACTGAACTGGCTTCTGGAAATCTGCCTCATTCCCTTGACCAAAGGTCAGGTTGCCCTAGTTCTAAGAGGCAGACGGACCAGGTTGGATTAAAGCGCCTCCATCACAGACCTGAAAAGTTTTAGTCGCTCAGTCATGTTCGACTCTGTGTGACCCCGTGGACTGTAGCCCACCAGGCTCCTCTGTCCATGGAATTCTCCAGGCAAGACTACTGGAGTGGGTTGCCATTCCCTTCTCCAGGGGATCTTCCTGACCCAGGGATGGAACCTGGGTCTCCTGCATTGCAGGTGGATTCTTTACCATTTGAACCACCAGGGAAGCAAAGTCACAGCTAAAAGTTCAAGAGCCTATGGTGGGGTTTGATGCTCCCAAGAAGCACCCCAGCTTCAAGAGGCTGGCCTGAATCTCCAGGGATGTTACACACAGTCTCCAGAATCTGAGCCTCAGCTCCTTTCTGGGAGCCTCAGCGGATCTGGCACCCGAAATTGCTGCTGGTTGAAGTAAAGAGCTTCCCAGCTTCCAAGGGGGGATTGAGAGAAGGAAAACTCATAGCTCATCAAGCCCAGTGGATGCTGAGAACTAGGAGAGGCTGGTGTTCATCAGGCCCTGGGGAGCGACTTGTGAACCATATGACTAGTGACTGTTTCTCTCCCCAGCTGCACCTTTGCTGCTGGTATTGCCAAGTGTATGCACAACCAGTGCTTGGACTCAGAGGATTTCCTCCAACTCCTCCGTTTCCCTACTTCTCCATTCTCCTTGTTGTCATCTTAGCATCATTATATACCTCACTTTCTGCCATAAGACTCAATCATTAACTGTATGTCCTTGGTCTAGTTTCTTAATCTCCCCGAACCTCAGTCTCATCTATTTAAAAAATACCTACCCCATTTGCAGAGAACCTTTGATGTCAAAAGTTTGAACTTATTTGGGAAATGAAGGGGAGATAAATGGCTTTAACATTTTTTGAGCACCTACTGTGTGTCAGAGAGTTCCAGGAAAACATCTATTTCTGCCTTATTGACTATGCCAAAGCCTTTGACTGTGTGGATCATAACAAACTGTGGAAAATTCTTAGAGATAAGAATACCAGACCACCTGACCTGCCTCTTGAGAAAACCGTATGCAGGTCGAGAAGTAACAGTTAGAACTGGACATGGAACAACAGACTGGTTCCAAAAAGGAAAAGAAGTACATCAAGGCTGTATATTGTCACCGTGCTTATTTAACTTATATGCAGAGTACATCATGAGAAATGCTGGGCTGCATGAAGCACAAGCTGGAATGAAGATTGCCGGGAGAAATATCAATAACCTCAGATATGCAGATGACACCACCCTTATGGCAGAAAGTGGAGAAGAACTAAAGAGCCTCTTGATGAAAGTGAAAGAGGAGAGTGAAAAAGTTGGCTTAAAATTCAAGATTCAAAAAACTAAGATCATGGCATCTGGTCCCATCACTTTACGGCAAATAGGTGGGGAAATGGTGGCAGACTTTATTTTGGGGGGCTCCAAAATCACTGCAGATGGTGACTGCAGCCATGAAATAAAACAACTCCTTGGAAGAAAAGTTATGACCAACCTAGACAGCATATTAAAAAGCAGAGCCATTACTTTGCTAACAAAGGTCCGTCTAGTCAAGGCTATGGTTTTTCCAGTAGTCATGTATGGGTGTGAGAGTTGGACTATCAAGAAAGCTGAGCACCAAAGAATTGATGCTTTTGAACTGTGGTGTTGGAGAAGACTCTTGAGAGTCCCTTGGACTGCAAGGAGATTCAACCAGTCCATCCTACAGGGAGTCAGTCCTGAATATTCATTGGAAGGACTGATGCTGAAGCTAAAACCCCAATACTTTGGCCACCTGATGCAGAGAACTGACTCATTTGAAAAGACCTTGATGCTGGGAAAAATTGAAGGTGGAAGGAAAAAAGGATGACAGAGGATGAGATGGTTGGATGGCATCACCAACTCAATGAACATGAGTTGGTGATGGACAGGGAGGCCTGGCGTGCTGCAGTCCATGGGGTCACAATGATTCGGACACGACTGAGCACTGAACTGAACCTGAACTGTGTATCAGGCTCCATTAGACATTTTACATTGACTCTTTAGACTTAATTAGCATACACCTCCTTCCGCTTTATAGCTGTAACTCCTATTACTCACCTACTTGTATCTTGCTGTTGTTGTTCAGTCACTCAGTTGTGTGACTCTTTGCAATCCTGTGGACTGCACCATGCCAGACTTTCCTGTCCTTCACTATCTCCCAAAGTTGGCTCAAACTCATATCCATTGAGTTGGTGATGCCATCCAACCATCTCATCCTCTGTTGTCTCCTTCTCCCCTTGTCCTCAGTCCTTCCCAGTATCAGGTTCTTTTCCATTGAGTCACCTCTTCACATCAGGTGGCCAAAACGTTGGAGTTTCAGCTTCAGCATCAGTTCTTCCAATGAACATTCGGGATTGATTTCCTTTGGGATTCACTGGTTTGATCTCCTTGCAGTCCAGGGTACTCTCAAGAGTCTTTTCCAGCACTATAATTCAAAAGCATCAATTTTTCAGCTCTCAGCCTTTTTTATGGTCCAACTCTCACATCCGTGCATGACTACTGGAAAAACCATAGCTTTAACTGTATGCATCTTTGTCAGCAAAGTGATGCCTCTGTTTTTTAATATGCTCTCCAGGTTTGTCTTGGTCTTCCTTCCAAGGAGCAAGAATCTTTTAATTTCATGGCTTTGGTCACTGTCCGCAGTGATTTTGGAGCCCAAGAAAATAAACTCTTGTATCTTACTCCTGGCAAACTAGATTACTCATTCTTTCTCATTTGACCAATCTTGAAACTCTCCCAATACTTTGTTTTTGATCATACTTTTCTTTCTACCTGGTCTGTCTCACCTCTCCAGAGTGAAATCCTATACATCTTTTAAGGTCCATCAGCAAAGTGCTGGTAAATATTTAACAAGCAGCTCTGCAGACAGACAGAGTCCTGCTTTGTAGTGTTTGCCAATGTAAAAACTCCCACTGTGGCCAATTTCAAGCTACCAACCTGGTATCAACTGGCTCACAAAATTTCTGAAAATGCAGAGACTGGAAGGAGTTGCCTCTAGTGCACCACTGAACCTACAGTGTCACCTTTCTTGATACCCCCAAGCTATAAGATTCCTTCCCTATTTATTAGTAATTTGCACTTTCTCACAAAAAGTCTTCTTCATTATATTAGGGTTGTAATGAATCACTGTTATCATTATGAGCTTTTCAAGGACATGAGCTGTGTCTTTCTCATCTATGTATTCACAGTGCTGCCTAGAACAATAATGATGTTTCAATAAATATTTGCCACATTAAACCAATGATGAAGATTATCGCTAGGGCTTGACACATGGTTACAGGGAGGATACAATGACATCATTAAAGCACTTCCCAGAATACTGGGCCCAGCAAGTACTCAATTTGTGACAACTAACTTTTCTGTCACTTGTGACTTCTGGAATTAACGGAGCACAAATTTTAATTCTAAAGGTGGTTCTCAGTGACTCCCCCCAACCCAAAATATACATGTATTATAATCACATGGGAAACGTTTACAAATCGCCATGCCCAGGCCAATAAGTCAGACATCAGTATTTTTACATTTCCCCAAGCGATTCTGTTGTGCACCAAGTTTGGGAATCACTCTCCTATATGTATCCAGTCCTCTTCCTGGCTGATGAACTGAGAATGTCAAAAAGGAAATAGAACTAGCTACTCCTTTAAAAATTCTCCTGTTCATCAAACAATTCCAGTAAATAGGAGGAAAACTCACTCTCAGGATTGCCTTATTTGGCGATCAAGTTGGGTGGAGTCACCTGGGAGGGGCAAAGCCCAGCATGAGTAATACAGCCCTCTGTAGGGGCAGGAGAGAAATCTCTCTTTGTCAGCAAACTCCTGTAAGTGAAGTTTTTTTCAAGCTGGAGAATTTTAGAGGCATCTCATCGAAACTAGATTTGGTCCTTGTGGTGACTTCGTGCAGATTAAACAAAAGTAAAATTTGTTTCAATGAACGTCAGTGTATTTGTCCCAATTCTTTTGTTCCACTAGAATTTTGTAGTATTGAAATTACTGAACTAGGAAGGCTCAGAATGATTCTTAATCTCTTATTTGTGGTAATGAGGATGGACTTCCTTAAAGTCAAGACAATATTGCATTTCTATCTGAGAAGCAGGTATTGCTTTCCCCGTTAGAGTTGGTGAAACTGAAACAGTGTGAAATCTGATTGGTCCAGAGTGACATAGGGGATGCTAAATAGGAAATCAAAGATTCTTGTCCTCATCATATGACACTCGACACACTTTATATTTTATGGATATTTAGTTATTGTGGTCTTGTCATTTATTTCTCATGTTAAAGGTATTTACCACACAAAAAAAAATCTTTGAAAGGGTCTTATCTGAAAAGTACATTAAGCAGTTCTGCTTCAGTAAGTTACTCCCTTTGTTTTCTCTAATAAAATGATAGCCTGAGAGTTCACTTTAAAGAAAGGGAAATCGGGAAGAGGAGAAAGAATCTCTGCAGGCTTGTGTTACAAAGCCATGTTTTAAAGGTCTAATATGTTAAGTTTCTTTGATGTGTCACTATGGATGAGGCTTTAAAACCTGACTTTCCTTTTGGAGGCACTACTGAAGATGCGTATGGAAGTGTTAGGGGGCTGATGGTAATCCTTCAAGGAGCACTACTGGCTGTGTTGGATCCCACCAGATGCTTTTGTAAAACCCATGTTAATTTTGCACTTAGTCCAATTTGGAACTTTCTTACAGAGACTCTGGACTGTCTTTGAAATAAACATTTTTAGCTAAGCTATTCAGTGGATTATAATATTTTCTCCTGTGGTATATGTATAGCAAATCGTTAAAATATATGGAATTTTTTAAAACTCTAAAGTAAAACAAACTTTTAAAAGAAATCTTGGCAGAACTTCAGATTTTAGATCAAGGTTCTGTAATACCATAAACCCCTCAAATTCCCAGCATATCAGAACCCTGGCTGTTCTGTGAATCACAGCCCCAAAACCATGACTTCCCTTTCCATTACTTTTTCTCTGTTCTAATATTACTTGTAAAGGACAGATATTGTGATGCCAGCTTATATCATATCAGACTTACCCCAAAGCACCACCAACAGGGACCACTGAACACCATTATGGGTAGAGCTCTGAATCAGGAATCAAATCTTTGATAAGATCTGGTATCCTCTCATACTAAGTCACTTCAATCGTGTCTGACTCTGTGCAACCATATGGACTGTAGCCCGCCAGGCTCCTCTGTCTATGGGATTCTCCAGCCAAGAATACTAGAGTTGGTTGCCATGTCCTCCTCCAGGTGATCCTCCCAACCCAGGGGTTGAACCCTCGTCTCTTATGTCTCCTGCTTTGGCAGGCAGGTTCTTTACCATTAGTGCCACCTGGGAAGGCCCTCAGGGTTACAGTAAACAAGGACAAGACATTGTAAACAATGTCCACAGGTAAGAGAACTTTAACTGCTTCCAGCAAACAAATAACATTGGCTTATGTAAGACAGAAGTCTCTTTCTCATTCTGTAAATGTAGGTCAGGTGTACCAATTGCATAGGTTTCAGAGATCCGGGCTCTGCCATTCTTGGCACATAGTTTCCAGTTGGTGGTTCAAGATGGCTGTTTGATGGACTTCCCTGGTGGTCCAATGGCTCTGCTCTCAGTGCAAGAGACCTGGGGTCACTCCCTGGTCAGGGAACTAGATCCTGCATGCTGCAACTAAGACCCAGTACAGCCAAATAAATAAAAATAAATATTAAAAAAATACAAAAATAGCTGCTTGAGAAAGAAGAAAGAGGAAATGTAGTAAAGTAGAGAAGCTGAGGGTACACATCAGCAGTTTTGTTGGCAAGTTTGCCAGAAACTTCCTTCCATTCATATTACATGGACACAATTATTCCAACTGACCATCTATGGCTGCAAAGGGGCTTTTGAAATATGGTGTTTGTAGCATATAATCGTGGCCCAAGTAAAAACTGGAGTTCTGCTACAAGCAAGAAGAGAACAGATATTGAGGTAAGAAACCAGCAGAGTCTGCCACAACCTGAACAGTGTCTGTGCTGGTATTCAGATTTGAGAGGCTGCCATAGTTAAGTCAGAAGCCTAGAGTTCAGGAGAGCTGGATTAGCTCTCACTTCTATCCAAGTGAGATAGTGACTTAGTCATCTCATCTGTAAAATAGTTTATTTCATGGTTAAAAAGTAATTGTTGCAGAACATGATAGGATAAGCATATAAGATAACCCCAAGATAACCCACAGGAGACACAGGTTCGATCCCTGGGTCAGGAAGATGCCCTGGAGTAGGAAGTGGCAACCCATTCCAGTATTCTTGTCTGGAAATTTCCATGGACAGAGGAGCCTGGCAGGTTACAGTCCATGGAGCTGCAAAGAGTCGGACACAACTGAGCAACTGAACATACATGTAAGATAACCCCTTGTTTAAAATATCTCCTGAATACATTACCTGATCTAAAGCACATAGGATGGCCCAAACTTTGAGTTGAAAGGGACATTCAAAGATGTATAACTCAATCTCTCTCTCAATAGAGGAATGTCTGCCACAGTAACCTTGACAGATGGTCCCCTGTCTTGTGCTTGAGCACCCCTAGATTGTGTTACCTTTCAGTTCTATGGGCAGACAGCTCTGGTTGTCAGAGTTTATCTGGATGGTGATCTAAAAGCTGCCTCCCTTGAACCCCTATCTCCTGAAACAGCAGAGAACAAAGTCATTCTCTCCTTTTCATGACAGAGCTTCAGCTTTTGGAAGACAGCTCTTCTGTCATCACTTAGTCTTCTACCCTTCAAGCCAAGCATTCTGGATGGTTGCAACTGTTTCTTAGGTAACCAGGTCCTCCCCTTCCTTCTCACCATCTGGGTATCTTTTTCTATATTAGTGTTTCTCAAACTCTGTTGACTATGACCCAGAGGAAGAAATCTACTTCATGTATCATCAATATATATATATACATCCATGTAAATGAAACAAGTTTCCTAAAGCAACACGAAGCCTTATTAGCAGGCACAAACTTGCATATTTCCCAACTCAACTCTATTCTAGTCAATCTACTGTGTTCTAATTTATTTTTTAAAGGCAGGTTTTTATTCACTCAATGGATTTCATACTCACTCATGGGTGGCAACTCATAGTTTGAAAATCACTATTTTAGACGCATTCCAGCCTATAAATATTCTTAGAAGGTAGTACCTTGATGCTGCAGGCTGACTGCAGTAAGCAAATAGGGCTTTCACTTCCTGAGTCAAGAATTTAATGTCTTTATCTTAAGGAAATCTGTTGTTGTTTGCTAAGCCATATGCAACTCTTTCCAACCCCATGGGCTACAGCAAGCCAGGTTTCACTGTCTTCCAGAGTTTGCTCAGACTCATGTCTGTTGAGCTGGTGATGTCATCCAACCATTTCAGCCTCCGTCACCCCGTTCTCCTCCTGCCCTCAATCTCAATGTAAATGCATTGAATTAGAAAGTAACACTTTCACATCATTTGGCTGAACATTTGAGTCAATTATAACTGACTTTCTCTGTATGAACAGCTTCTATCTAAGCCTGCTCTCCCCCACCCTCTCCTTGTGCAACTGATTTTTTTAAACCTAGATACAGAGCTTTAATTGAATCCTATTGAACTTCATCTTTTTCAAGTTTTGACTTTTTTCAATGTTTCAAAAACTTTTTGGACCATTTTTGTCATTAATCTTTCCAGCTTTATAGCATATGCATATTTTATAAGTATACTTTTCATGGAATAATAATTTTATGGTTTAGCCCTTAAAAGATGACTCTTGACCTAAAGTCTCTGCCCATATTATAGTCATTTATAAACACATGGTTAAAAAGAAGCGGGAAAGACAGATCTGTGGTACTAGACAAGAAAATAAAAGTTCTAAGAGGCTGGATTTGAAATGATTCATATATATATATGATTATATATATACATATATAGGTTTTCTTTTTAAACTCAAATTAGATAATGTTTACACGTCATGTGGCATGAAAATGCCAACATGTTTCACCCTTCATGGGTGCTCAGTTTGTGACAATCAAGCATATATGGCCCATACTGCTAAGGCCTGGGAATTTCCCCCAGAAACCCTGGAGAGATGGAGATCCCTTGATGCAATACCATTTACTCTTCCAGCTAGAAAGTAAAGGGGGGTAAGTGTGCGTGATTTTCATTTGTTTATTTATTCATCTGTTTATTCTAGAAATATCTATTGTGCCAAACACTGAGAAGCAAAAGCAAGGAGCCTTTAATTAGGCTGTGGGGGTGTGGAGGACAGAGGAAATGCAAAGCAGGGAGGCCTAAGCATCTCCTCCTACTTAGGGAGGAGGCAGTAATAATTTTCAGCCCTTAAGTGTCAGCTCAAGAAACAGAATGAAGTAAGTCAGAAAGAGAAAAATAAACATCGTATATTAACATATGTGTGTGGATCTAGAAAAATGGTACAGATGAACCTAGTTCCAGGGCAGGAAAAGAAGCACAGACATAGAGAATGGACATGTGGACACGTGATGAGGGGTCGGGGAGGAACATGGGGACAGCATGAATTGGGAGATTGGGGTTGACATGTATACACTACCATCTGCACAACAGATAGCTAGTGGGAACCTGCACTATAACACAGGGAGCTTAGCTTCCTGCTCTGTGATGACCTAGATGTGTGGGATGGGGGGAGGGAAGGGGAGAAAGGTCCAAGAGGGAAGAGATATGTACATGTATAGCTGATTCACTTCATCGTACAGCAGAAACTTTGTAAAGCAATTATACTCCAATTTTGGGAAAAAAAAGAACTTTAAACTGTGGTGGTGGTGGTTTAGTCACTAAGTTGTATCCAACTCTTGTGTCCTGTGGACTGTAGCCCACCAGGCCCCTCGGTCCATATGATTCTCCAGGCAAGAATACTGAAGTGGATTGCCATTTCCTTCTCCAAGGGATCTTCCCGACCCAGGAATTGAACCCAGGTCTCCTGCATTACAGGCAGATTCTTTACCGACTGAGCTATGAGACACACTCACTCACACACACACACGTACACAAATGAGGCCTTAAGAGTTGGAAAGAGCTAGGCAAAGAGAGAGCCACGTGCCGGAAGGCTCAGAACTGAGAAACACGGGTACTTAATGAACAGCAAAGAACAAGAACACTCCAAAAGTGCTTCAAGAACGACGTGGTTTTGTCCACACTGATTAAAAGGTATTTACTTGCCAAATGTACAAGCTAAGGCTGTGGGGCCGAAACCCGAGGAGGCGGCCTCCGTCGTGTTCCAGGAAGGACACCCATGTGTCTGCAGGGTTTAGGGGCATCTGGAGGACACTTAACGTCTTCGCTACCTGTGGGTACTTATTGAATCAATAGAAGCTAAAAAGGTCAGAGGGAAAGAAGAATGGAGATGGAGTTAGCAAGAAAGGGAGTCATTTTCATTTGATCTTCATGACAAATTCCAGACTCAGAGCCAATAGGAAGTATCCCCCCCCCCCCCCGATTTTTCTCTTCTTTTTTAAACTGTCTGGTTTGTTTGTTTTTGCTTTTTGTGATTGGGTTTTTGTTTTGCTTCTCCCCTAATGAGTAACTTCATTCTACATGATACAAAAAAAAAATTCAAAGAAGATGGGCAGTCAAATGTCCTTCCTTCCTCACCCGCTGCCACCCAATTTGTCTTCCAGAGACAAACAAGGTCTTTTTTTTAAGGTCTAGAAATAGCCTGTGCACATACAAGTAATATGTACACATGTATAAACCTACACCTTAGTCTTTTTTATATGTCCAGAAATAGTCTATGCACATTCAAGTAATATGTATGCGTATATAAACCCACACCTTTTTTTAAAGCCAAATGGCAGCATAATATACACACAGACAACAGATAGTATTTTTAAAGTATATTTTATCTTCCTTTTACAGAATTGTCCAACCCAGAAGGGGAAAAACATTTTTCAGTGAAAGAGAGGGGACCAGTCTTCAAGGAATAAGAAAACTAGTAAATATCAAGACAGTAAATAGCTTTTTAAACTATACGTATTTTCCCCCAGTTTCAACATTGACATATCTCAGTTTTTCACGAAGAAAGAATTTGTAGGAAAAAATATAAAGGGAAATATTGTTGGTTCTTCTTAAAGATGTTTACTAAAATCCTTGAATTATAAAAAAGCTTGCAATCTTTTGCTGTCAAATATAAGACACAATAAAACAGAACACTGAGTCGAGTAATACTTTGTGCTTAAAATTTTATGCAAGCTTGAGAATTCAGAAATCTACACATGACTCTGTATGCAAACTTCAGAAATATTAACAATCTGTACTGAAAAACAGGACCATCTAATTTTCTCTTTCGTACTTCCAGATTTGATGCACAAAATAGGGAAGGAATGTTCAGGATGAAATGAATAGAGGGAACATCATAAATGAGTAAGAAGATAATTAAAGCATGAAGCTTTCCACATCTCGAGATAATGGTAATGGCAAGTGTAGTTTTAGCTAATTAATTGGTTAAGAACAATTTGCCTCGGTGACTATCTCACATTTGAATATGGAATGTTTTTTGCTTTGCTAGAAACTGAGAATAGAATTATCTTGGAGCTTGTAAAACAAATAGCTTTTGGCCACCAAAAGCATAATTAAAAGTCAGGAAACCCAATTTGAATTAGTCCTGCAGAAACAGTTTTCCCCTTCATGCTGTGTAATTCATTGAGACTCGAGAGAGGGTAAATTTCCCTTCCACTGAAACCTTGTTACTGCAAGAGAAAATAAGTCCCTTGCAGTTTGGACTCAGTGTATTCTTAACCAAAAACAATATTGCTACTTGAGCAATCATGCACCTTATTCATCAGACCTGATAACTTTGCAAGTTTTAAATATCAAACCCACCCTTAAAGTGGAAGAACTCATCAATCTGATAAGGTTCAAAAGAAAGTACCATAGACACAGAAGGTAATTCCATAGGAGGAATTCCAGCAACATTGTGAACTAAGTTGGCAGCATTAAAATAAATGTGTGGTGCTGTTATGTCACTGTCTCCCAAATTGCCTTGAGGAGGATTTGCTCATTTAGATGGTTAATTTCTGAGAGATTTGCTAAATCAGCATCTTCTCAATTTACAGTCAACCTTTACAGACTCACTGCAGATGAAATCCAACCCTCCAGGCATAGACTAGAACAATGACAGGAAGCAAATTCAAGAACTATCTTGTAACTTGAAATTGATTTTCAAGTTAGTTAATTTTCTTCTTTTTTAAAAAATATGTTTTATCTTTTGGCTGCACTGCATGGCATGTGAGATCTTATTTTCCTAACTAGGGAACAAATCCACATCACCAGCATTGGAAGTATGGAATCTTAACCACTGGACTGCCAGGAAAACCCTTTAAATAAGTTAATTTGCTAACTGAATCATATTTGTGTATAAAAGTCACACATAAAAAACAAAACTGGGAGAAATTTATCAGAACCTTAAGAGAAATCAACCTAAAGAGGATTTCATCCTCTATTCCTTTAAAATTTACTTCTTGCATTTTCCTCAATGACTATGTGATACTTTGGTAATCAAGATTAAGGGGGAAAATCTGAAACTGAAACAAACTGTTTCTCTCTCGGAACCTGTATTCCTTCTCCCCTGTGCAGTGGGATATCCTCCTAAACATTTTTTAACTCCTCCAAGTTCCACTTTTATTATTCTCAGCAGCAATTTCCTTAATAGGCTAGAAAAACAAATTGAGCAATAAAAAAACACAAATCCCTTTTTGTAATAGATTTCCCTTCACCTCTACTAAAAACCAAAGAAAATACTACAGCTTTATTCTCAACCTTTTTCCGGACAAAGAGAATCCAGATGTTCCCTTTTGTTTGCCCTAAAGGGGGAAATGCTAGTTCACCTTCCCTCCCCCTTTCCCCTCCCCCCAAATAATTCAACCTCCTTCTAGCATATGTTGTGTATTCAAAGCTCTAAATGGTCCCCTGCCTTTTATCCAGGGAAATAATTGCTGCATTTTTAAACCAATCCTGCCAGGCAGTCAGGACAAACAGTCTTTTTAGAAGTTGGCCCCAGAGTTTTCCCTGTCTCCTTTGGGGCATCTTCCAGACAATGGCAGGGGAAGGGACACTGGACTACCTGGGACAGCTGCAGCTCTGTGACATCTAGACTCTTAAAGAGCAGGAAAATGACTTGTTGGCCAGGTAAAGGGGCATCTGTGTTTAATCAAGATACATCCCAACCTTCTCCAGAGGTCTGCTGTGGAAAGGAAGAGGTTGCCTGAATTCCTTCCTCCTTCTCCAAATGCAGGAGACCCAGTGCCAGGGTGTGACCTTGAGAAGTCTCTATTCCAGGGCTTGGGGAGGGAGTTGAACTGGCTGATCCCCAAGGCCTTAAAAAAGCCTGTGATTCCAATTCCAGTTTATCCTTGTGGACTTCAGGGTATGTGAGGACACGTGGGAGAACCTTCTCTCTGGCCTCATTAGAAAAGAAAGCTGGCTTTTCCTGGGGTTGGTTTGTTTTTTATCTGGGAATTGTAACTCCTGTAACAGTTCCTGCTTCTTGCTGGGAGGCTTAGCAGCAGAGTTGTAGCCTCCCTGGGGCAAACATCTAGGGCTTTAAGCCATGTGTTTTGTACACTAATCTCACTCTAGTTCCCAACTTCTTTTACTACCTTTATTTTCCTTGTCCTTTTTTCCCCTTGTTTTTATAATACTGTTCTTACTTGTTTTATCTCGTTATAGTGTGTGTCCCTTTTAAAGCTTCTTAACATCTTTTTTTTTTTTTTTTTAACTGTGGTGTTGGAGAAGACTCTTGAGCGTCCCTTGAACTGCAAGGAGATCCAACAAGTCCATCCCAAAGGAGATCAGTCCTGGGTGTTCATTGAAGCTGAAACTCCAATACTTTGGCCACCTGATGCGAAGAGTTGACTCATTTGAAAAGACCCTAATGCTGGGAAAGATTGGGGGCAGGAGAAGGGGATGACAGAGGATGAGATGGCTGGGTGGCATCACTGACTCGATGGACATGGGTTTGGGTGGACTCCGGGAGTTGGTGGTGGACAGGGAAGCCTGGCATGCTGCGATTCATGGGGTCGCAGAGAGTCCGACACGACTGAGTGACTAAATTGAACTAACGTCTCTTTTGGAACAAAGTAGAATAACATAAATAAAGTTAAATCAATTTTGAAAATATAGATATTAAGGGCTTTTGTTTTTCTCTTTATCTCTGTCTTATCAGTTTCTCCCTCAATCTAAAAGTAGATCTCAACTCTATCGTTCTGATTATGTAAACATCTTAAGCTACAAAAATTTGGTATAATGAAATGATACATTTCTAGTGAGCAAGGATCAAGCCTGATGAGAGATAAAGCAGCTGCAGTGGAAAGAACGAGCTTGGGCTGGCGTTTTGTTTCCAGCTCTGTCATGTACCAGGTGTCTGACCTTGGGCAGGGCCCTTCTCTCTGGATCTTAATTTCCTTGTTTATAAAATAAAGGGGTTGGACCAGGTCACCTTTAAAATCCCTTCCAGCTCTGAAATTCATTGACTCTCCGACCCATTGTGGGCACTTAATAAATAACAAGCACACTTCTAGAGAACCTCAAGAATGACGCATTTGGACACCGTGGTCAATGCATATTGACTTAGCATCTATCCAGGATGTGGCCGCTTTGAGAGACAAACCAGACAGCCCCTGGGGATCCCGTGGAGGCCCAAACCTAAAGGAGAGACCTAGACACCTGTTTGTTCCCACTGCCTGAGGGTTCCAAGTTTTTACAAGATTACTAAAAGCCGAAACTCCTTGCCAATGTAAAGAACCAAAGGCATGGTGAGGAGTGGCATTCATGAGAAGGGGAGTCCATTTACTTTTTAAAAATAATTTTATTGGAGAGTAGTTGTTTTACAATGCTATGTTAGTTTCTGCTATACAGCAAAATGAATCAGTGCTATATGTATACAATATGTAGCACTTTGCCAAAACAGATCACCTTTAATTGAAAGGTTGTTGATGAAATCACAGCAAAGACGCTGGGAATCTTGGCCTCCGGAAGAGACGAGGCTTGATCGCTCAGAGCTTTTGTGTAATAAAGTTTTATTAAAGTATAAAGGAGATAGAGAAAGCTTCTGACATAGGCATCAGAAGGGGGCAGAAAGAGTACTCTCTTGCTAGAGTTAGCAGTGGAGTTATATACTGAATCAATAATAGGATTAGCCAGAAAGTTTAATCCAGAGACTGTCCTCAGGGAGGATACATTATTGTTACATAATCCCTGTAAAGACTTCACAAGACCTACTCCCATAATTTACATTTTGATATAACAGGATTAACATTTGACAATAGAAAGATCTTCCAGACCCACTATACATCTTAAAATGCCAGGATTAGCTTATAAAGGTCTTCCAGACCCACTCCCATAATATACATCTTAAGATATCAGGATTAGTCAGGTTTTCAGGGAGGAGAAAGTGTCCTCCAGCTAGATACCTTGTTGTTGTATAATCCTTAGTACAGAGTTTAAACTGAGTTGTGTAATTGACTAAAGCTAAGGAACGCAGAGAAAGAAGTTTGTCCTTTTCTCCTCCTTGAGAATTCCAGACCCCACTTTTCTTGGGGACCCCTAGACTTCTTATCAACCTGCCTAGGAGATGACTCTCTCATAATGAGATGAGAAGGGGCAGCAGTCAGATTAGTGAGCTGCTGCACTAACCCAAGAAAAAAGTAAGTATATATAGGCATATATGTGGAAATCTACTGTCTTGTGGGGGCCTGTACTTCTCCAAGGTTGTTCGGAGTAGTTATCTCTTAAACCGCTGGGGCAAGGAATTCTGGAGATCGGCCAGAGGCTGGGACCGGCTGGGAGCTGGGCGTAATCAACCTTAATGTCCATTTTTTTCTTTGGGTGAGAGAGTTCTTTGTTTTGCTTAGAATGGTGGGGAGGTCCCGGAGGGGAGTTTTAACTCCAGGCTCTTTTGAGCCGCGTAACTCTCCCTCTGTATCTCCCCTCTGTTTTGGATTTCCTTCCCCGCTAGTCCCCACCAAGCGGAGTTGCCTGTGCTCTTCAGTAAATTCTCAGTGGTTACCTATTTTATACACAGTAGTGTATATATGTCAGTCCCAATCTCGCGATCCATCCCCCTCTCCTTCCCTCCTGGTATCCATATGTTTGTTCTCTATATCTTTGTCTCTATTTCTGCTTTGCAAACAAGTTTATGCATACCATTTTTCTGGGCTTCTCTGGTGGCTCGGTTGATAGAGAAACCGCCTGCAGTGCAGAAGACCCAGGTTTGATTTCTGGGTCTGAAAGACCCCCTGGAGAAGGGCATGGCAACCCACTCCAGTATTCTTGCCTGGAGAATTCCATGGACAGAGGAGCCTGGTGGGCTATACTCTTTGAAGTTGCAAAGAGTCAGATACAACTGAGTGACTAACACTAACTATAACTTTTCTAGATTCCACGCATATATATGGATAATGATATATTTCTCTTTCTGCATCTACTTTTAGAAGTCCTTTAACATAGAGGGGGGATAGGGAAAATTTTAAATTGAGTAATGCTTAATTTTAATACTCGATAAGTCAAAATTAACCTGCTTAAGAATAGTAAAGATGACATGTGCGATTTAGTTTTGCCATAAAGTTATTGTGCTTGATATATTTTCCCTTTAAAATGAATCACTGTTCATTATAAATGTGCTGATTGACTTTTGTTCTAAACTGTTTGCACTTTTTAACACATACACATGGAGTTCTAAGCTGCTGATAACATCTTTTAGGGTTTGCCAGTTTATGAGGAATGGAGCCAAGTTAAGGATAAACCATCAGCAGTATAAAAACACTTGTGTGTCTATTAAGTGTCCCATAATGACAAGAATCACCGACCCATTTTCAGAAAAAGGCAAAGAAAGGAGGAACAAGCCTTCCCGAATGCATTTTTTGCCCCAAACAAGTAACTTTCTCATATCCCTCATTTTTCTAAACTACTCCAGGAAGAGTCTTTATATGTATGCTTCATTTTAATCATCTCAGAGGATTTCTCCTAGGACACATATCTTTATTTTCTGATGGCCAAGTTGTAGCATTCTTCCTCTTAAATATTAGTATCTACTGACGCAGATTCCTGCTTGTGTTTCAGAGGGTGGATGTGAGCAGCGTTAGTGGCAGAGCTGCACAAAGGACCTTCTTCCCAAGGAAGGAGGGATACAGTTTGCAGAATTTCAAACCAAACATCTGGACACAGCACCTGAAAATCTTCTGTTCTACTCCATTGAAAACTATATCCTCAACATCAGTGGCCAAGTGTGCTTTATATTAATAATCCCAACAAACTCAGGAGCATCATATTGGATCCTCACCCCTTCTTATCCCAGAGCTTTGCAGCAGTTCTGACTGCTGCTTGCTTCTTACTAAGCATTTCGATTTGCTTCTTCCCATCCTCCCAGATGGAAATGAAGTCTTTCTTGAAAAAATTGCATTTGTCAAGGTGATTTCCTGAAGGATAGCTGGCAAAGGGACACTTAGCTTGAGACAAGATTGGAAGTAGTTCCATTCTTTGAAGCTCCAGGTCTAATTGATTTCTCTTTTAAAGGACACAGTTGAAAACAGAGTAAAATTTGGGGTGTTTTTCTAAAATACTTAGTTTTAGCAAGTTGAAATTTGAACAACACATAAATGCAATGCCATAAGTGATAATAATGTAATAGATAATAGTAATATAAAATAATGCAATAAAATAAGGCTAGCTAATTGCAGAATTCATTAACAATTAATTCATACTGGTGTGGCATGTCGTGGGAATCAAGTCAAAGCTGTATGAAGATCATTGTGTTTTGATCCCGTGACTGTAGGTTTAACTTCATCTGAAGATAAAGGTGAACCTCTTAAACACACTTGAGGCCCCAGTCCCTTGCTCTCCTCCTCCCGTCTCTGGATTCCAGTCTCTGGGTTTTGGCATGAAACTGACTTTAAAGTCTTTATAGTTACTTGTAGGCAACATCCTCATCAAGTACATTGATCCTTAAAGCTAAAGAACTAGCAACTGGTCACTCATTCCTGTTTCCTTAAATAGCCTCTTTATTTTTTAGAAAATGCTAAAGACAGAACCACACCTTTTCTATCAGTTTTCTAGGGTTTTCATTGACACTGTTTTATCCCATGCATGCTTTTTTTTTGAAGACAGCAACTTTCCTGTGAATAGCTTTTTATATTGCTTATCCCTTTCTTGGATCTCCTGGAGCTCTGGAAAGCACCCAATTCAATGATGTCACGAGGAAGCAAGTTTGGGCCACGGAAAGAGTATCCCATTGTAATCTACAACTCTCTCTCCTTCCCACTCTTCCCCGGCTGCATCCCTGTTTCCTGCAGAGTCAGCAAACCAGAGTCACTTCTCCCTGCTTTCTGTGGGGCCTCCCACATTGATAACTGATAGCTGTGAACTCTCTGTTTGTTCTTCTGCTCTCCAAGAAACAAGCTAACCCAAACCTCCTTAGGGTGTTGGTCTCATATAAGCCATGACCCCTCTATCTATTCATCTGTAAATATTTTGAAAGAACACTCCATTGATTGCTACTTAAGCAAATTCCCATCCCCATCATGGTCCGACTTTGAGAGCTTTCTCTGAGTGTGCTTGCAGGACAAACCACTATGCTGATCTTAATAATTAAAGCACTTCCTGCCAGGATGCATTTTCAGCTGTAGACTGTAAGAGTTTCAAAAAACATAGATTGATCTAGTCATTACGCCTCCCCCACTCCCTGGGTCAGCAATGAAACTAGGAACGTTTTTAATTTGATAGCTTCCAATGCTGGATTTTTTGAGGCTAATGATTAGAAGCTCTCTTGAAAGGATGCTTTAAAAACAAAAACAAAGCAGCAGCAGCAGTGGGAGTTTCTAGATCAAGTATACATGGAAGAGATAAGCCAAGATGTAGGGTATTACTCATTGTAAAGGTCTTTTAATCTCATTTAAAATTTTTATTTTGTTGAAGATACAGCTGAAAGCTTTATAACTGTTTCATCTGAAATTTATTTATTATTTTTAAAATATGCCAATACAAAACATTTCCTTCTTTTTTTTTGTAATTTGGAGAGGTTTTTTTTTTTTTTAAAGGAACAAACAATCGCAATTGCCTCCCTGCGATGTTCTCACTCTTCACCCACTCGATGCTCTGCAGTTGCCCTGCTGTGAACACCACAGAGCAGCCAGGTGTAGTCAGAAGCACACAAACAGAAAGGCAGAGCTAGGTTCACAGTCTGACCCCAGCATTATTAGCGGTGAGACCCAGAGTAAGTTACTCACCACTTCATGCCTCCACTTACTTCTAGAGCTTTTGTGAAAAGGCAAAGGCAAAAAAAATAGGGATTTACTGGGAAAAAAATTCGTAGTAGGCAGCACTAATCCCCATCTTCTAAGATGGTGAAGCTTCTGGAAATGTGAGGAGCTTCTTTAAGGGTGTAGGGTTCATACACCATCAAAGGAGAGGATGCAGTACTGCCATGAGGAAGGGCCCTTGACATTTTGCAGTGGGTGACATGGAGCCCTTACCAGTGCCGCAACCCTCATTTCGGGTCCCTGGCTGCCAACTGCTTCCTCTGGACCACCTGAGTTCCAGGCACTGGACATCTCTTCTCCCCCGCCTCTTCCCAGGATAACGAGGCATCAAAGACCATGTGTAGTTGGTGTCACCTTGTAGAGATAGACAAGAACCCTCAACCCTGTAAGACAGACATGAAATATATTCAAATTATCATGAAATGGTCTTTAAAAGAGACCTCATTCTAGCTTTTGATTATTTTTGAGGAGTATTTTTAAGTAGAATGAGCAAAGCTCTCTTTATAGACCTAATAAAATTTCACATTAGTTAATTGCTGGTTTTCTATCCCTATCATGCAAGAAAGGGGACTCGATATGATCTACCCAGAACCCCCTTTAAAAGCGCGTGTTCACCATGCTTCCTGATTCTTCTGTCACATGAAAGATTTGTCCATGAGCTATTCCTTTTCAAACTTCACCCATCTGATGTTATGGACGGTGAAGATGAATTAGAATAGTTGTACAACTGGGTGGGGGTTTCTCAGGTGGATCGAGTAGTAAAGAGCCCGCCTCCTAATGCAAGTGACATGGTTTGAGCCCTGGGTCGGGAAGATGCCCTGCAGGAGGGCATGGCAACCCGCTCCAGTATCCTTGCCTGGAGAATCCCATGGACAGAGGAGCCTGATGGGCCACAGTCCATGCAGTCGCAAAGAGTCAGATATGATTGAAGTGACTTAGCATGCACATATGCAGTAGTGGGTGGAGATATAAGCTCTTACCAGACTTTCAGAAAGAGCTCCAATGGGTCAAGAATAGAAAGAAATTGGGATGCTCTGCCTTGCATTTGCTACCAGATGCTTCCCACCTCTACCCCACCCCAGGCTCCCTCCTCCTTCCAAATCTCTGGGCCTCAACAGAGTTAACTTGTGGGTTTCTCTTATCATGGCTTTGGAATTTTCTAAAAATTCATTCTTTTTTACCTTTCTCTTTTGTTTCTTCCTTGTTTCTGTTCATTGCTTTTTCTTGTCTCCTTTTCTGGCATTCTTTCTTGCCTTCTAATTTCTTGTTTCTCATTCCTTCCATAAAAGGAATAACCATCAATGCTGACCAAGTCTATCTATTTTTTGTTCTCTGTGGGCTTATGCTGAAGCTCTGCTCAAAACTGCCAGTGTAACTGGGCCCTGATAAAACCATAGAAAGCGGAGAACCCACCCCAAAAATAAACAGTCACTTCCTTCTTGGAAGGGCCATTCATGGTCCAACCAATACATCTTTCATCAAAAGCTATGCAAGGCAAACTACTTGCATACCAAAAAAGCCCGATGAAACTGACCTCTCGTGTTCAACCAACAAATATATCTTGAGCCTCACAGGGTCAGGGCTTGCAAAAGGTGAGGGCTCAAGACTCCGAGGCTGGCTTGATTTCTGCTTTTGAGAAGACACAGGAGTAACCAAATAACAAAAGATCCATCAGTGCCACCCCTTCTCCCATCACCCCTGCCCTCTTCTCTGAGTCATTTTTCTCCACCAGCTGATGTGCCCTATGTTTTACTATCTTATTATCAGTATCCCTCCAACTAGAATGCAGGCTCTGTGAGGGAGGTATTTGGGGTCAGGATGGGTGGCTAAATCTCCAGTTCTTGAACACTGCCCGTCTTGTGAAGGGCTCAAACATATATGCTAATGAATGAAGCGCAACATGATGTTTGCAATATCAGAAAATCGAACTAAGGGTCATTGTGTGTGTGTGTGCGGGCGTGCACTTGTGTGCATAAAAATCAGATTCAAAGAGGAACTCGATGCTTTCGGAATGACACAGATAAGATATCAATACATTCAGGAGAGGCTTGGTCATCTGTTGCTGGGTTGGAGAGTTACAAAGGAGAGAGAATTGTGACATTTCTCCCCCACCAATAAAAAAAAGAAAACGTATTAAAGTGCTTGTTGCCTTATTGAGTTGCATTAGAAATGCTTACATTTCATTTGGAAGGAGGGAATGGGAAGCATTCTTACTGCTTCCTTAGAAAACAAAAGGAAACCTAGGTCATAGCGGTCAGGCAGACAGGAGGGGTTTAAGAAATCAGGTGGGGCCAGTTTCTTTCCCGTCTCTGCTGTGTGCCCATGAGCATATTGCCTGACCTCTCTGAGCTCCACTTCCTCAGAATATGTAATAATACCTTGTAGAGGTATCCTAAGTATTCAATGAGAACATGGATATAGGGTGTTTACATTTCACTTGCCTATTAAGTTCACAAGACAGAGTAGCTATATAGTAGGGCCTCCCTGGTGGCTCAGATGGTAAAGAATCTGCCTGCAGTGGGGGAGACCTGGGTTCAATTCCTGGGTTGGAAGATCCCCTGAAGAAGGAACTGGCAACCCACTCCAGTATTCTTGCCTGGAGAATCCCATGGACAGGGGGAGCCTGGTGGACCATGGGGTTGCCAAGAGTCTGACACACCTGAGCGACTAGATGATTCTTATAGCAAAGTCACAGCAGAAAAACACATAGCTGCTCCCCGCTTGCATCCATACTGCCAAGGAGTGGGGACACCGCATGGCCAAGGGTCTCTATGTACTTTCAGGTAAGGTCTAACCCATTTTCTCCTGGCTCTTTATTTTTACACGAAGTGGCACTGAACATAATATAAACTAGATGCCAATAAAAATGAACACCCCCCTCCTGTTCACAACCCTTCCCAAACCTAGTAGGGAAGAGAAAGCGGCCACACTCCACTCTTTTCTCTCCTGCTACTGAAGAGCCGTGAGGAGGTTCTCCACTCAGACTACGGTTACCTGGGTGACTGAGTCATTATCCTGTTCCTCCCTCCTCTTCACACTCACCCCTTTCTCACCCTCATTATTTCCCATGAAAAAAGCTTTTAGAAGAAAAACTTCATCCACAATTTTATAATAGTCATCAATTTAAAACATCGCTTTTCTTTCCTGAATGCAATATATTTTTTTTAATATTTTTAAGAAAACAGCTTTTCTCTAAAGCAGAGGAAAGGAAAAAAAACAGCACATAATAAAAAAGAAAGGAAGGCCTGGGAAACAGGAAACCCAGCAGGATTTACTGGGCCTGGTTGGACTTCCTGGGGGTGAGTTTCTGGGGGCTGAGGAACTTTGTGTGGGGCCTGACCTACGGGGGGGAAAAAAAAGAGATCTGCTTGGCCAAGTTGGGCACTGGATGAAATTTTGGACCCATAAGGTACACCGTAGGACTCTAAGTTCTTTGTGCCTGTTTCATCTGAATCGATGTTATCACGTATAAAACTGAACCTTGTTATTGCTGTTTTTAATAAGAATTATGTGTGTGTCTCATTACTTGGGTTGGGGAATTTTTACACATGGTGGACACACCATAATCCACCCAGACTGAAGTACAGAATATTTCTCCAGTTCTTTAGAAAGTCTCTTCTTGCCCTCTCAAGTGAAAACACCCCACGCCACACGGCAAAGCCATTACTCTGATTTCCGTCACCATCAATTAGTTTTGCCTATTCCTTGAGCTTCATGTATATGTATGTGTGTGTATTATTTTTTAGCCACACTGCACAGCGTGTAGATCGTCCCCATCCAGGAGTCAAACCTGTGCCCGTGCAATGGGAGCATGGAGCCTTAACCACTGAGCCACCAGGGAAGTCCAGAACCTTTTAGAACTGCAATCATATAGTAGATGATCGTGTGTGTCTGCTTTCACTCAGTGTTATGCTTGTGAGATTCATGCAAGTTTTAATTTGTTCTTCTCATTTGTTCTTTTTCATTACTGTGTAGGACTCCATCACAGTGTATCTATTCTCAGCTGTTGGCATTCGGGTTGTTTCCAGTTTGGGATTACTATGGATAAAGATGCCACTTGTGTCTACATGTCTTTGGTGGATTTACGCACTCATTCCTCTTGGATCCTTGGGTGATAAAGACACACATTCAGCTTTCAGGAAATCCTGCTGAACAAGTTTTCAAAGTGTTTGTCCCATTTTATACTTACACCAAGACTCTATACTACTTCCCGCCTTAACTGAATAAGGGGTAACTGTTAGTTGGGGCTTCCCTGGTGGCTAAGTGGTGGCTAAGTCCACCTGCAATTCAGGAGACACAGGTTCAGTTCCTGGGAAGATCCTTTGGAGAAAGAAATGGCAACCCACTCCAATGTTCTTTCTTGGGAAATCCCATGGACAGTGGAGCCTGGCAGGCTACAGTCCATGGGTCACAAAGAGTTGGACTCAAATTAGTGGCTAAACAGCAAGAGCAACTGTTAGTTATGAAACAAAATGTTCCTTTGGTTGCTCTGCATTCTCAGCTTCATGTACACATCAAGATTCCACCAGTTACTATTAATAATAGTTTGTACCTGTTATTCCCTCTGCCTGGAACACTCTGCCACATATTCCCTGGCCAGTTCCTCCTCATATTTGGGTTGTAGCCCAAAGGACGCCTCCCCAGTAAGGCCTTGCCTGACTGCCCCATCCGTGTGAGCACCTCTGCCTCCCCAGCGGGTCATTTACTATTTCACCCTCTGGTTCATTTCTGGCACTTACTCTGTTTGTTTATCACTTTAATTATTGTCTATCTCCTCTCACTAGGAATGAAAGCTCTGTGAGGACTAGGTATTGTCTAGTCATTAGAGCTCACTACAACCAATATAACTTGTGAAAGTGAAAAGTGTTAGTCGCTCAGCTATGTGTGACTCTTTGCAACCCCATGGACTGTAACCTGCCAGGGTCTTCTGTCCGTGGAATTCTCCAGGCAAGAATACTGGAGTGGGTTGCCATGCCCTCCTCCAGGGGATCTTCCCAATCCAGGGATCAAACCCAGTCTGCTGCACTGCAGGTCGAGTCCTTACCATGTGAGCTACCAGGGAAGCCCAGTACAACCTGTACAATCAGTAAAATAAAATACTGCAGAAATGACCATGTGTAACAGCCAAGATTAGGAAATAAACATATGGCATCTGCCTCGCTCTCTGGGGTCAACAGCTATGAGGGAAGGCATACTGTGAAGACATTCAAGCAGCCTGGAAAAGCCTTTGTCTCCTGCCAACAGCCTGTATCATGTGAGAGAAGAACTTAGGAGTCAGCACCTCCAGCCCCAGTCGAGCCTTCGGATGACTACATCTTGGTGGATATCCTGAGAGACCTGAATCAGAGCCACCCAGATAAACCACTTCCAAATTCCTGACCCACAGAAACTGTGAACATGTTCATACGGTTGTGGCTTTAAGCTGCTAAGTTTGGAAGTAATTCATACACGGTAATATTTAACAAATACCAGCACTCAGCAAGTATTTGTTGAACAAATGAATGAATAACTGAGTGAGTGAATTATATTAAGAGCCACACATCATTAAGAGGCCACACATCAGTGGCCTCATGCCATCTGCTATTACCTGGTCAGACTGCCTGTGTCATGGGCCTCTCCACTCACCCTGTCTTGTTTAAGCTCATGATCTTAGAGCAAGGTTTCTCAACCTTGGCACTCTTGTTATTTGGAGCCAGAAAAGTTTTGTGTGAGGGGCAATCCTGTTCATTGCTGTAAGTTTTTTTAGCAGAATGAATCTCTAGTCTCCACCCAGTAGAAACTCCCCCCTCCAATGCAAATGCCACAATTAAAAATGTATCCAGACAATGCCAAATGTGCCCTGGGATGCCAAATCACCCCCATTTAGGAACCATTGCTCTGAAGTAATCATTGAAGGGAGGTTAGAAGTACTCACAATACTGCTTGGGTTCAGGGCTGCACCAAATTTTACAATATTTTTAAGATATTTGATTGATAAAAATCTAATCAACACATAACCTACTTTTTTCCAAAAAATAAACAAGAACTCAGTTAAGCAAAGTACATCTATACATGAAACAATTCTTCCTCATAAGTAAATGGCCCATTAATACATTCTTTTGCTAGGTATGAAAAAAGACAATACCATGAGCAAGCCAAGTTCAGCCTCTGGCTTTAAATAAAATATTGAGAAGGTGATTTGTCTCATGAATTTCCCTTTGGAAGAGGAATGGAAGTTAGTCTCTCTCTCTCTGTTTTTTGTTTTGGAAGTATAGTTAACTTGCAATATTATACAGCAAGTATACAGCAAAGTGATTCAGATATATATATATATATATGTGTGTGTATATATATACATATATACATATATATATATTCAGATGCTTTTCCCTTATAGATTATTACAAAATATTGGGTATTGTGTCCAGAAGTTACTCTTAAAGTAGAGCAGTACAGTACAAGAAACCAGTCTTGCTCAAATTCACCTATTTCCTGTTGCCTCTCACCTGGAAGCTTTCTCAAGAGAGCCACGCAGCTTGCCTGCCTACTACCTCCAGGTATCTGCTTAACTATCTCCTTATCAGAAAGGCCTTCCAAAGACTTCCCTCATGGTCCATTGGTAAAGACTCTGCACTGCTAGGGGCATGTGTTCCATCTGGGTGCGGGAAGCTCCAAATGCCGCGAAGTGTGTCCAAAAAAAAAGGCCCTCCAAGACCAATCTTTCTCAACAACACCTCCCACCCTCCAAAATCCCACATTCTTCATCCTGTAGAGCCATTGCCACCATCAGATACACTGTAGATTCTGTTTATCTTTATTTTCTGCTTCTGCGTTGGTAAAATGTCAGTTCTCCTATATCCTTATACCTGCAAGCGGTGCCTCACATCAGGGAGGTGCTCAATAAAAATCTGTGGAAGGAATGGATGTGGTGGGTCAAAGGCCAAGAAGGACTCAAAATGCTCGCCTGAGATGGGACTGGGTGAGGAGGGCTGCCCACATATTTTGTGTTGTTCATTTTGCATTTTGAGTCATGAGAAAATAATAACTACTTAAAACAATCAAAAAGTGAAAGTAAAAGGTGGCCAGTTCCCTTCTTTCACCATATGGGACAAATCAAGCTTGCTCCAATGTCTCAACATTACATGACTGTCATATGCAAAAGATTTGTTCACCATATCTCATTCATTCTCAGTGCAAAACTGGCTGTATTGTCGTTGTTTGCACAAGAAAACTTGATGGATTGTTTTGGATTCTCATTCCTCATTTGAGAGCCTCTTGGCTTCTTTCAAGTCATGCTTTGGTGTTTCTTCAGTTCTTTCAAGTATTTTTAGCCATATAAAAGTAAAAATAAAAAGCAAATCTATCACTATGTGTCATCTACAATTTTGAAGAACAATTATTTCAGGCATATTATAGCTACTTAACTTAATAGCTACTTTCTGAGAAAAGAGAAGTAAAAATTCAAATGTTGTAAATCAGTGAGTTTAAATGCATCCTGCAGACATTCTAAGATGATCCCATGGTGAATATTATTATTGAAAAACTGAAAAAGAACCTGCAAAAAATGAATACAAGAACAGAAGAAAGGAAAAATTCCAATATTGAACCCAAACCTGGTGATCTGTTCCCATTTTCTTCACATGATGGTTGCTCAAGTGTCAAGCCCATCTTCTGTGTTTCCCTTTATGTATCTCCTCTCTAGATAAAAAGTCAACAGTACTTCCCACTGTTCCAGGGTGAAATAGCAGCGTCACTGGGGTGGATGAGGGATCTTGGGAGGCTTTGGCAAACTCTATAGCAGGTCTCACGGTGAGATCTGACACACCTCAGGGTTAGGGAAGGGAGACATGGTTGTAGGTTATGTTTTCTGGAAAGTAGATGCTGAGAAAGAGTTGGAGGTATAAAAGGTTTATTGGAATGTGAGATCTACAATCCCTAGGTTAGGAAGATCCCCTGGGGAAGGGACTGCCTACCCACTCCAGTATGAATTTTTTGGGAGGGGGGCGCTGGCCAAGTGACGCTAGTGGTAAAGAACCTACCTACCAATGCAGGAGACATAAGAGAGGCAAGTTCGATCCCTGGGTCAGGAAGATCCCCTGGAGAAGGAAATGGCAACCTACTCCAGTGTTCTTGCTTGGAGAATCCAATGGACAGAGAAGCCTGGCAGGTTACAGTTGGCAGGGTTGCAAAGAGATGGAAACTACTGAGGCAACTTTAGTTTAGTTCAGTCACTCAGTTGTGTCCGACTCTTTGCCACCTCATGGACGGCAGTAAGCCAGGCTTCCCTGTCCATCACCAACTCCCAGAGTTTACTCAAACTCATATCCGTTGAGTCAGTGATGCCATTCAACTATCTCATCCTCTCTC
This sequence comes from Antilocapra americana, assembly GCA_007570785.1. Lineage (NCBI taxonomy): Eukaryota > Metazoa > Chordata > Mammalia > Artiodactyla > Antilocapridae > Antilocapra > Antilocapra americana. Next base: position 39,952,825 of record ML661885.1, read on the forward strand.
ATCCCCTTCGCCTTCCACCTTCAGTCTTTCCCAGCATCAGAGTCTTTTCAAATGAGGCAGCTCTTCCCATCAGGTGGCCAAAGTATTGGAGTTTCAGCTTCAGCATCAGTCCTTCCAATGAACACTCAGGACTGATTTCCTTTAGGATGAAATGGTTGGATCTCCTTGCAATTCAAGGGACTCTCAAGAGTCTTCTCCAACACCATAGTTCAAAAGCATCAGTTCTGTGCTCAACTTTCTTTATAGTCCAACTCTCACATCCAAACATGACTACTGGAAAAACCATAGCTTTGATTAGATGGACCTTTGTTGGCAAAATAAATGTCTTTGCTTTTTAATATGCTGTCTAGGTTGGTCATAACTTTTCTTCCAAGGAGCAAGTGTCTTTTAATTTCATGGCTGCAGTCACTATCTGCAGTGATTTTGGAGCCCCAAAAAATAAAGAAGCGACTTAGCAGCAGTCAAGATCTATAAAAGAAAATGGGGAAAAAGCTGAATTGGGCAGGCAGAGCAGTCCGAAGGCCATCAGATTTGACTATGTCTGCCAACCCCATGAGGAGCTCAGTCACAGGGACTGCCTGCTAGAGGCGTCTCGTGTTGAGGGGACATGGCTCAGCCAGCACTGCCATCTTGCTCAGCCCTTAGCTGAGGAGTCCCCCAAGAGGACTGTGACCTTGACTTGAAGAGCTGAGGCAGGCCCTGAAGGAGCTGACAGCTGCAGGCTGTGGGACCCACCCAGTGGCTGGTCAGCAAGTCATTTCTTGAAGAGGGCTCTGAGCAAAAAATGTCTCTCTGCCTCAGGAGGGAAGGGATGGGAGAATCTGACAGACGTTCTTCAAAAAGTCACGACAACTCTTGGTGACCGGTCAGATTTACAGAGAGAGGTTAAAGAGAACCCTGACCGCTAGGAGAGCATGGCCATCAACAGACGTGAATCATTTGGGATGAAACCTCTTCTCACCAGACCCACAGCAGCCTTTCACTGAAAGTAGCCCACTTATTTTCTGCCTAAGTTGCCTGTGCCCTCTATACTGAGTGACCAGCCACGCTCCTTAGTGGCAACGTACAGGGCTCACCAGGGGATTGATCCACGGCCCCCAGAGGTTACATGCAGGGTGGAGGTGGCTTGATGTGAAAGGGTTCCATGTTGAATGGGGACAAACTAACTCTAGTTAGTTTCGAGGAGGGGCTGAAGCAGGTGCTCAGGCTTCGTCCTGAAGGACACTGAGTGTTTTCTCCTTCTCTCCCACTTCATGGAACTGACCAGAGGGCAGCGGATGTCCACCATGCTGTTGCCTAAAGAGACACCATGTCCTTCGCTCCCCAGTGTCTGGTGAGAAACTCTGTCATCACAGGAGATCTGGGGATGTCACTTCCTTAGAGTCTGTCCTTTGAACTGCAAAATGACAGTGCTGGCGGTTATTTCTTCTTTGTAAAAGAGTGAGTGAAAAGACGAGCTTTGACCCTGGAACTCTGATGACTGTCCCTTAGGTTTGGGTTTGGGCAACTTTCGTAAACCTTGAGTTCATCCAGCTTGCTCCTCAATTCCTGTGGTGGTTTTTCCCACAGCAGGAGCTGTCATGTCTCTAAACTTTGAATGTCAGGCTGATCTGCCTGCCACTGTGGGTGATACGAACAGCTGACACTAACAGTTCACCATCTAATTAGCAGGACATTATCTCAAGCAGACCTGATTTAAAGTCATTCTGTATGCATCAAACTGTTTTTACAATAGTATTTTTAATACCACGTCTCTGTAACTCCCCCATATGTAAAGCCTTAAAAGCCTGATTTCAAAGTGGAATTGAGCTACACACACACACACACACACACACACACACACACACACACACACAGGGCGTGTGTATGTTCTGGTTTGATAATTCCTTGCCTCTCCTATAGGTTTGTGGTTCTTTGGCCTTTAGGTCATGGAATAAGAATCATCTATTCCCAGGCAGAAGCCAGGTTAAAATGGAAAAGGGCACCCCTTAAGAGGCTGTGTTGTAGAGAATTTAAAATTTTAAAACAGTAATTGAGATCATATTTTGAAAATTAAAATTTTAAAGAGCTTAAAAGTGAAAAAGAAAAGAATAAGAAAAAGTTATAAGAATACTACCTAAACTCATTCATTTCTTTTCAATATGTTAGTAAAAAGTCAGGGTTATGCCAACAAACACCAATATTCATTCTCTACACTAGTCCTCGTGAATTTATTTTTAATTGAATGGAATAATGATTTGGAAGAATCAAGCTTGTAGATTTTAGAGTCTGTCAGGGAGAAAACTTAGAAATGCTAAACAGATCACATGTTGTTCAAGTTTATATGTGCTACCATTCCAACAATTTAGATGAAAATATTTGCAATGATATCTGCAAACATAGATGAAGGGTTTAAGGCAAGGTGAGGTAATAATTATGTAAAGTGTAGAATGCAAATAAAAATAATGATGGGATGCAGGGGATTGTAGGGGTTAAAATACCAGTGTCAGAATCTGGCTTTGTGCCAGATTGTGACACAAAGTCAGAATTCAAGCTTTGTCCCTTACTTAATTGAAGGATCTTAATTTAAGAAAGGCAAACAACTTCACCTTTGTGTATCTATACTTGCTATAAAATAAGAATAAGGAGAAGATCCAAGATGTCAGCCTCCAGAACTGCTCATGTGGCTAAATACTCCCCGATATGTCTAAAACCAGTGCCTCTATCCCCAGGGTGAGCTGTATCTTTCATATTAGACAACAAGTGGATTACCTACAGCAAGAGGAAAAACAGGCTCTTAAAATGTTCCTGGTATAAAAGCATCCTGTTCTGGTCATTTCTTCAGGTCTCCATTTTCTTGTGAAGGCTTCCATGTACAAGTAAAAATTCAATAATATGTGTATGCTTTTCTCCTGTTTAAAAAAAAAAGAATAAGGAAACCTACCTCATGTTAGTTTTGTGAGAATTCATATATAAAGCATTTGGTGCACAATTTGATACATAGTAACTGTCCAATTAATGAAAACAATCTATAATAAAACACAACCTAAAATTAAAGTCTTAGTACAATAGCCATTTCTGATTTGTAAGTGGTTAGCTTGTAGACTAGGATCCCTGAAAAATGAGAATGAGTTGTCATTTATTGAACCTCTACTACTAGCCCAGGAGAGTGACAGACACTACTTACATATCATTAATTTTCACATTATATCTGATATTATTATCTCTATTTATAGATGAAGAAACTGAGGATCAGAAGGTCAGAGAGGTTGCAAGTGACTCTATAACCTAATCAATCCCATTCACTCTGCCATATTGCTTCTGAGTTACCATGCCACCAAATAGTCTATAAACAAAGTTAATTTATTTTTAACAATGTAACTAACTGCTGACTTCCACATCATTCTTGTCAGATGTGCTTAGTGGACTCAGGCATCAAATCTACTACTGGTTTTCAATCTACTGGATTGAAACAAAGAGCAAGATGGAAGATTACACTACCCTCCATCTGCCTCCAGTGTCTCTACCCTACTGGATCATGGTACTTACTGCCATCTCTAGGAGGCGCATGCCATGAGGCACATCTTGGCAACACCTTGAGAGGCTTTTCAAAGTTAGAAGAAAGAATCATTACTTTTGAGAAGGGTCAGAAAAATTACTAAGAAGAGTTATCTGCTAACATGCAGGCCTGAAGAATTTAAGTCCTTCACATTCTGTTAGCAACATGTGCTTTGTTGCTCAGTTGTGTCCAGCATTCTGCAACTCCATGGACTGTAGCCCACCAGGCTCCTCTAGTCCATGGGATTCCCGAGAATACTGGAGTCGATTGCCATTTTGTTCTCCAGGGTATCTTCCCAACCCAGGGATTGAACCCAAGTTTCCTGCATCTCCTGCACTGGAGGCGGATTCTTTACCGATGAGTCATCAGAAAAGCCCCTTCTGTTAGCAATATGATCACCAAAATATCATTTTCACTTTAATTCAACACAGGATGAACAGTAAGCACTATGTATTTTTTAATTATGCTGTATGTGCTTACGTTGTGTGTGTGCAAAGTCGCTTCAGCTGTGTCCGACTCTGTGCAACTCTATGGACTGCAGCCTGCCTGGCTCCTCTGTCCATGGGATTCTCCAGGCAAGAACACTGGAGTGGGTTGCCATGCCCTCCTCCAGGATACCTCTGAATCAAACCTGTGTCTCTTGCATCTCCTGCATTGGCAGCAGGTCCTTTACCACTAGCATCACCTGGGAAGCCCATTCTGTTGTACATCCTTCTTTAAATAACTTACTATTATACACAAGAATCCAAATATATACACCAAATAAGTTAGGAAAGTAGCTTTCTTTTTTTAAAAAAAAAATGAGGAACAATTTTTGTTTTCTTAAAGACCTAATATACTTTGAAGCTGGGAAGGACCTCTTTAGCATTCCTTTAAAGGTAATCTCCCTCAAAATACTTATTTGACTTTTTTAAATATGCAGCTAATAAGACAAAAAACATTAACATGTAGAAAAGATTATATTCAAATGGCAAGTAAGAACATGAATATACCCAGCCTCATTAGTCATTAGGGAAATGCATTTTAAAACTACTATGAGATAGAACTACACACCCAGTTGGTAGCTATAATCAAAGAGACTGACAATACTGTTTCCAAGGATGCAGAAACAGGGATTTTCATACATTGCTTGTGTATAAAAACAGTTTGGCAGCTTCTTATAAAGTTAAACATATACCTACCATAAAAGCCCTCAGTCCCACTCCTAGATATTAGCCCCAGAGAAATGAAAGCAGATGTCTACACAAAAACTGATATGTCAGTGTTCATAAAAGCTTTATTCATAGGTGCCAAAAGCAAAAAAACAACCAGATGTCGAACAATGGGTGAATGGATAAAGAGCCTGCGGACTATCCATACAATGGAATGCTATTCAGTAATATCAAGGAATGAACTAAACTGTATGTGTGTTAGTAGTTCAGGCCTGTCCTACCCTTTGCAACTCCACGGACTGTGTAGCTTGTCAGGCTCCTTTGTCTGTGGATTCCCCAGGCAAGTATACCGAAGGGGGTTGCCATTCCCTTCTCCAGAGGATCTTCTCAACCCAGGGATCAAACCCCAGGCTGCAGGCCCACACTAAGGTGCCCAACTGATTTTTTGACAAAGGTGCACAAGCAATTCAATGGAGGAAGGATACCTTTCCAAAAAGAAAAAACTGATGCTTTTTTAGAGCAAATGGACATTCAATGTTGTTGTTGCTCAGTCACTAAGCTGTATCTGAATCTTTGCAACCTCATAGATTGCAGCACCTCAAGCTTTCCTGTCCTTCACTATCTCCCAGAATTTTCTCAAACTCTATGTCCATTGAGTTGGTAATGCCATCTAATCATCTCATCCTCTGTCACCCTCTTCTCCTCCTGCCCTCAATCTTTCCTAGCATCACAGTCTTTTCCAATAAATCAGCTCTTTGCATCAGGTGGCCAAAGTATTGGAACTTCCGTTTCAGCATCAGTCCTCCCAGTGAATATTCAGGACTGATTTCCTTCAGGATGGACTGGTTTGATCTTCTCGCTGTCCAAGGGACTCTCAAGAGTCTTCTCCAACATCGCAATTAGAAAGCATCAATTCTTTGGCATTCAGCCTTCTTTATGATCTGTATACGACTACTGGAAAAACCATAGCTAGGCAAAAAAGAGAGCCGAATCTCAAACTAGTGTCATAGAATCCATGACAAGCATACAAAATAGGTAACAACTTTAGAACTATTTATGCCACTAATAGAGGAGAAGGAAATGGCAGTCCACTCCAGTATTCTTGCCTGGAGAGTCCCGTGGACAGAGGAGCCTGGTGGGCTGCTGTCCATGGGGTCACACAGAGTTGGACACAACTGAAGTGACTTAGCAGCAGCAGCAGCAGCAGCATGCCACTACTGGCTAGGATTACATTTGACTGCATATGACAGACATGCTTAATCTTACTAACAAAAACAACAGAAATGCAGGTTAGGACTAGTACAGCAGTTCCAGGAAGATGTGAGAACCCCAGGCCCCTTCTGCTTGGTTGCTCCACTTTCCTTGATATTCCACTTCAGTCCAGGCTGTCCTGGCCATCACTGTGTCTACATTCTGGCAGTGAGCATCCTTTCCCTTTCTGGACACTTCCCAGAAGTCTCACGTCAAACATCCTTTATATCTCTAAGGTGTCACTTATTTCCAAGGCCCACTTAACTGGGTGGGCAGTAAGAAATGTGGTATTTTACTCGAGGGAGCATCGTGCCCAGTTGACTATCAGAAATTCTATTAATGTTTCTAGAAGAAAGGAAGAAGATATACAGGAGCAAACTTGGAAACTCTTCCACAGACCACATTTAAATTTGTTTCTTTGATGTTTCTCAAGCTTTTATCTTCTTAAAATGTCTAAACATAAAATATGATTTTTTCTGTGAAAATACAAAACACCTGATACTCACTAACTGATTCATCATCTATTTGGTAAACATAACTTTACTCAAGAAACTCAAGGGGAAAAACATCCCTAATTATTATTAGAAAAAAAATTCTTACTTTCCCGACAAAGGTGCCTATAGTCAAAGCAATGGTTTTTCCAGTAGTCATGTATGAATGTGTGAGAGTTGGACTATAAAGAAGGCTGAGCACCAAAGAATTGATGCTTTTGAATTATGGTGCTGGAGAAGACTCTTGAGAGTCCCTTGAACTGCAAGGAGATCCAACCAATCCATCCTAAAGGAAATCAGTCCTGAATATTCATTGGAAAGACTGATGCTGAAATTGAAGCTCCAGTACTTTGACCACCTGATGTGAACAGCCAACTCTTTGGAAAAGACCCTGACGCTAGGAAAGATTGAGGCAAAAGAAGAAGAAGTCAGAGGATGAGATGGTTGGATGGCATCACTGATTCAGTGGACATGAGTTTGAGCAAACTCTAGGAAACGGTGAAGGACAGGGAAGCCTGGCATGCTGCAGGTGATATTTTAATTCTAATAGCTTCTTTTAAGCTGTGTCTTGGGTCTGAATAAAGTAAATATTTCAAAAATGACAATGTCCATTTTATTTTCAATATTTATACACAACTGGATTATCCAGTTCTTGTTTCTCTTCTCCTTTGACTCTCTTATCTCACTTCATCACTAACCAAATCTCTCTTGGGGTCCTTTGCAGAGAAATGATCATAAAGAAAATTTACTCAGTTTTTCTTAATAAAGAAATACTTCCTACTATTTCTAGGTTTAAATAGAGAATTTGTTTATCAGTGAATTTCATTTATTCAGGTTATTATTCATACATAGCAATATTACTAATCTCCAACATGCTATTCTCTTAAAAAAATCCATTTATTTATTTAGTTATTATTCCTCCATTCAACCAGCCTTTACCAATTACCTACAAAGAGTGGCTAATATATTTGTCTTTCCCACCAAAACGTGATTCTGTTGTGGTCCAGCAGTGTCTTTTTTGTTTCCATCTTCCCACTCTCAGCACCTGTTACATCTGGTATTTATTTAAGTAGCTACTCAACAAACATCTGTTCAAGAATGAACGAAAGAATAAACGTGGTCTTTCCAGAACCCAGATCCATTGATGGGGTTCTGTTTTCCTAAAGACAATGAAGACCATCCATGATGATATTGAGTGTTTCAATGACATTCCAGAATCCCCTGGTCCTGATAATATTTATTTGCCCTTCCAGAAAGGCCCTGAGATGCTTCAGCAAAGAACAGTAGGGTACCATACAAAAGTCTGTCTTAGAACTCACTCTCCATTCTCTGACTCTGCAATAGACGCTGGGGCTTTTCCTGCATCTATAGTCCCCTTAATTCTCAGTCAAGACCGACACCCACTTCTCCCTGACCTCTGACACTCAACTTACTCTAATAAAATAATCAAGTCTTCTTTGTCAGCAGCTCAGGGTTAATTGTTCTCTTTAAAGCTTGACCTTCGTACTGTTTCTAATCCCTACCCTCTCATATCTACAGCCACTGCCTAGCAGGATATTTTGACTTATTTATGCTGCTTGCATGCATAAGCTATTGCTAGCTGCACTGCTATGATAGGAAAGTCACAAAAGGAAGGTGACCTCATCTTATACATTGCTTAGCTAAATCTTTTGGCCAATGGTGATTTAGAGAAACAGTTCAATACATGTGTCCTTTCCTTCTACTGGTCACTTACCAATTTAATGTTCTTACAGTTGTTGCTTATTCATTTGGTAATTGACCAAGTCTGAAGTCTTCTGACTATATTAGCCTTTTTTAAAAAAAAATCAATCTTTAACAAATAAGTGAGGCATTAACTGTACAGAAGTTAGTCATGTTAAAAACACACATCTGACTGACCCAAAACAACCATCTTCTATCCCATAGCATGGGTTTGGTTTAAATTTCCTGTCAAATTGCTGAAATATTAAAATGTTTCAGGGATTCTTTAGGATTTCATGGTTAAGAAAGTGTGTAAACTACTCCTAAAAATAATTTCAAGTTGAGAGAGATTGCCCTAGCCCAAGAAAACTAGAATACATAAATTCTGCTCTTAGGTCCTGAAAAACTTTATATCAGGTCCTGGGAAAACTGCCAGAAATTCACATTGCCCTTGATTCCTTTTCCAGATGCCTAAAGGTTCAGGGGCAGGCAGGGGGAGAGGGAGGAGAGAGAAGATTTTTAAGTCTTCTAATATATATGCATTATTCTATTTTCAACCCTTAATGAATCCCAAATGTTCCCTTCACTTATTCTTGGGTCCTCAGGGCTGAAATACAGTCCAGAAAGGGACGAATTCTTCTTCTAACCTTTTCATTCCATGATTACTTTTGAATTGTAAATCATGCACTTTTGAAATTGTGAATTCCCAGCTGCTTTCACCTGCCTCAAATGATGGAAAGCTCCAAGGGATAATCAGACATGGCAGTACCTGTACCATTTTTCATTTTGCTTTGTATGTATGAGGATCTCTCATACGAAATGATTTTTAAATTCAGAAAATGTTTCTGGTAAGCATCATAAACCAGTACCTTCACTTCTGCACCACTAATCTCAATGATACCTTCCAAAAGTTACTTTGATGCTTAACACCAAATTAAAGTTTTTACCTTTGCTTACAAAATATAAAAATATATTAAAAATATAATTGATCAAGAGGATGGGAAGACAAGCCACAGACTGGGAGAAAATAATTGCAACAGACTAATAGAGGACCGCTTTCCAAATTACACAAAGAACTCCTAAAACTCAACAATGAGAAGACAACTGGATTAAAAAGTTGGTCAAAGACCTTAACAGGCACCTGATCAAAGAAGATATACAGATGGCAAATAAGCATATGAAAAATGCTCCACATCATTTGTCATTGGCGAAATGCAAGTTCAAACAACAATATAACACTACTCACCTATTAAAATGGCCAAAATCCAGAACACTGACAACATCAAATGCTGAAAAGGATGTAGAGCAATAGGAACTATCATTCACTGCTAGTGAGAATGCAAAATGACACAGTCACTGTGAAAGACAGTTTTGTGGTTTCCTACAAAACTAAACATACTCTGACCATACGATCCAGTAGTGGCACTCCTTGGTGTTAGTGTAAAGGAGTTGAAGACTAATGTGCACACAAAAACCTGCATGTGGATGTTTATAGCAGCGTTATTCATAATTGCCCAAACTTGGATGCAACCGAGATGTCCTATGGTAGGTGAATGGGTGTATCACAGTTTGTGGTACATCCAGACAATGGACTGTTACTCAATCCTTAAACAAAACAAAACAACAAATCATGGAGGAATCTGAAACGCAAATTACTAAATGAAACAAGCCAATGTGAACAGGTGCTATTTTATGATTCCAACTATATGGCATTTTGGAAAAGAGAAAATTATGGAATCAGTAAAACGATCAGTGGTTACCATGGGTTGGGGGAGAGACAAATAGGTGGACAAGAGAGTTTTTAGGACAGTGAAATTATCTTGTATGACACTATAATAATGGATATATGTTATAATTTGCTGTTGTTGTTTAGTTGTGAAGTCATGTCTGACTCGTTTGTGACCTGTGAATTGTAGCCTGCGGGTCTCCTCTGTCCTTCGGACGTCCCAGGTGAGAATACTGGAGTGGGTTGCCATTCTCTTCTCCCGGGGATATTTCCAACCCAGGAATTGAACCCAGATCTCTGGCATTGGCAAGCAGATTCTTCACCGCTGAGCCAACTGAAAAGCCCGTATGTCATCACACATTTGTCCAAACCTGTAGAATGTACAATACTCAGAATGAATCTAAAGGTAAATGTTGAACTTTGGGTGATAATCACTGTACATGTATTTTAACAAAATATCACTCAATTTTATTAATTTTAGCAAATATCCCACTCTGTGGGAGATATCAAAACTAGGGGAAGCTATGCATAAGTGGGTGCTAGAACTATATGAAGCTCTGTACCTTCCTTTCAATTTTTCTATGAATCTAAAGTAAATCCTATAATACTGGAGACTGCAACTGGAGACTTAAAGGTTAAGATATTACAATAGTGCCAAGAGCCAAGTTACAATCTTTGCTATAATTTTCCCATTAAAGTTGCATGAAAAAGTTTTTGAAAATTAAGAATCAATCATTTGCAAGATGTATTTCCACTAACTACAGTACAGAGGGAACTAAATCAAGAAACTTTATCATGAATACATTATCCTCAAGAAAGAAGAGCAAAATTGGTAGGAAGAAGTTAAACCTTCACACTGCTATTCAATCAGAAAAAGGCACAGGAGAATTACAGGGAATCAGGGAGGCAGGGGTGGCTGGCTACAGAATGTGATGGATAGATCCCTGGCATAAGGAGCTGCAGATAAAGCACTGTGAGGAAGCACCCTGACAGCCCACAGTATTCAAGACTGCAGTTTTTCCATTTATCACAGCTGATTAAAGACGAACCCCAGATAGCCTCTGATTCTTGACAACATAAATTCCCCTCCTTGCAGACAACTGGACAATGGATCAGGGGAAGATCCTGTCATGGCAGCTGCTCCACAAGTGATAAATGTAAATGTCTGCAGGATTCCAGCATTTGGGTAGGTGAGTGTATTCCTGCACTCTCCTCAACTTTAGATCTATCTGTCTTTTCAAGAGGATGGCAAAGAGAAGCAGAGGAAATTTCACCTGCCGGTTGGCCAACTCTGAAGCTGGAAGGAATTTCTCTTGTTGATATGTAATAGGAAAACAATCACCACCTCAGCACAGGATTGAAAAAAACTCTATAGTGCAAGGAAATAGAGATCTATCTGAAGACTCCAAAGAAGAGCATACAACTGAAGATGATTTACTATAGGCAAAGAAGACGTTAGAAAATGTCTCTCTGTACTTAACGGAAGGCGGGGGAGATAGTGTCTATTGACCATTAGTAAATTAAAAACGTAAAGCAACTAAAATTTCACTGTGGAATTAAAAATGCCATTGGAGGCAAAAAAGCAAAACTGACTCTGCTGATGGTCAAATAAGTAATTTGTAGGATGAATATAAGGTTGCTTTTTTTTTTTTTTCAGGGAACCTTTCTCACTTCTCCATAGACAGTGCTCACAGCTCAGATTTCTCAAAACACAATCTGCTTACCTTTATGAGCCCTTACTTCTCTGTGCTTCTCTGTAATTGCATTTGGTGTTTGGGTCTGTCCCTTGACCACGTGTTGCTTCAGGGAGGGAGTATGACTCATACATTTCTATCCCTCCAAAGCAGCATATTCTCTGACCAGTGGGCCCTAGTTAAGGGCCTGGTGAAGGTATGAAATGAGAGCTCACAGTCGATTTGGGGTTCTTATTGGTTTACATTTTAATTTTTTTAATCAGCATGCGAAAAACCCAGTCTGCGACCCAAGTATCATAGAACACCGTTTAGAGACTGGGATGTCAGCACAGAGTTAAAAGGTATGGACTGAAAAACAAGTTCTTTTTTTTTTCTTAAGGAAAACAAGGTTAAAACAGTAGGCAAAAGAATAAGGATGGCATCAAGTAAATAGTAAATTAAAAAGTAAGTTAAAAGTTAAATAGTAAGTTAAAAGACTACTAAATTGACTAAGAATTGAGAAAATATTACTTTCCAAAAGTCATTCAAGGAGTCAATAGATTCGTTGAGAATACATAAAATACCTCTTATCACAAGAGCAGAGGCCCTTCCTCTCACTTCTTTTCCCTCCCTGTGTCTTTTTTCTTTCACATTTCCTCTTTAAACAAAAACAAAACAAACCTTTACTATGCTTTGGATTTGCCAATGACATCTACAGACGTTACAATGCAAGCTGTTATAACAGATACAACCTAAATTTCAGTGGTTTAAAAAAGAAAAGGTATCTTTCGATAAAGTCCCATAGGATCAAGGCTGACCTTTAAAGGCCTTCAGGGACTCAGACTGCTTTTATCTTATGGTCCCCCTCCTCTAAAGCCTTGGAATCCTCTCTATTTCAGCTGGCAAATAGAGGTCCATTAACAGATCCAACAGAAGTTAAAAAAAGGAGGTTTTAATGGACCAAAGCCACAGGTGGAGAACATGGCTTTGGATATATCCTATCAGTGCTCAGTCACATGCATGCATGCTAAGTCACTTCAGTTGTGTCCAATTCTTTGCGGCCCTATAGACTGTAGCCCGCCAGGCTCCTCTGTCCAAGGGATTCTCCAGGCAATAATACTGGAGTGGGTTACCATGCCCTTCTCCAGGGGATCTTCCCAACTCAGGGACTGAACCTGCATCTCTTATGTCTTCTGCAGTGGCAGGTAGGTTCTTTACCACCTGTGCCACCTGAGAAGCCATATATACATATATATATCTTCATTTAATCTTTAATATCATTTAATAAGTGTTTTTATTACCAGTACTTTATTGACAGTAATATCAAGACACAAAAGGTTAAGCAACTTGACTGAGCCAATAGAGTTGAGCAGTGAAGAAAATAAAGTCAGACTACTAGTGAAAGTTTCTAGTAAATGTTCTAGAGTTCAAGTTCATAGGTTCTATTTCTTTGTTTTCAATTATCCTTGCCATATATTATTTCTATTCCTCAATGTATTTATCACCTGGGGCTTCCATGACATTCCCTATTCTCGCTTCCTTGCAACCTCATTACACTTTATTCCATGAACACGTTGATCTGAGTTTGTAAAACCTAATAGTTCCTGTCCTTTCACCAAAAAAGCCTTGTATTTAAAGCAGGAGGCAAAAACCTAATTTAGCTATTTCCTAAAGTAAATCCACAACTTATTTATGCAGCAAAATCCCTAAACTTCCTCTAAAACAAAGGGCATATATTCTATCTATCTATATATATATATACTTGAGCTATTAAACAACCTCATTTTTTTTGATGGGGTGTGGTTTATGAGAAATCTCAGTTTCATCCCATGGATAGAACCCAGGTCATGGCAGTGAAAGCCTGGAATCCTAACCATTAAGCCACCAGGGAACTCCCATCAATTTTCTTTTAGGAAAGATTTTTTAAACTTAGTATCTTCTGTCTTTCTGGGGCTGAAATCTGGTATAAAACTAGAGACAAGCTTTTGAAATATTAGTCATTGTAAGGGAGTCACTCCCTAAAAGAATTTGCTTGGGAGTCAAAGAAAGATGACTTTAATATCCCAGAAACAAAACTCTGATCAATTTGTTCATCTCTTCTGTCTACTATTAATCTGTTCCGACGGGGAAAATAAAAAACACTGAAATTGAACTGGTCAGTAGAAAACCCTCTTTCTGGTTTATATTTTACTATCTAACTGCCAGTTGGAACTTCAGGCCAAACGCCATTTGTAAAACTGCAGCCATGAAATTAAAACACGCTTACTCCTTGGAAGGAAAGTAACGACCAACCTAGACACCATATTTAAAAGCAGAGACATTACTTTACCAACAAAGGTCCGTCTAGTCAAGGTTATGGTTTTTCTAGTGGTTATGTATGAATGTGAGAGTTGGACGGTGAAGAAGGCTGACCACAGAAGAATTGATGCTTTTGAACTGTGGTGTTGGAGAAGACTCTTGAGAGTCTCTGGGACTGCAAGGAGATCCAACCAGTCCATCCTAAAGGAGATGGGTGTTCACTGGAGGGACTGATGTTGAAGCTCAAACTCCAGTCCTTTGGCCATCTCATGCGAAGAGTTGACTCAATGGAAAAGACCCTAATGCTGGGAAGGATTGGGGGCAGGAGGAGAAGACGACAACAGACGATGAGATGGCTGGATGGCATCACCGACTCGATGGACGTGGGTTTGGGTGGACTCTGGGAGTTGGTGATGGACAGGGAGGCCGGCGTGCTTCGATTCATGGGGTCGCAAAGAGTCGGACACGACTGAGTTCAGCTGAACTGAACTGAACTGAACTGAACTTGTGGCACAGACACTTATCCATCATACAGAACAGACGAGGCGCTCGGAAGCACCAGGCGCTGGAAGAGCGAGGAATCATTTTACGTGAAGGTTACCGATCAATTCAAGTTCCTCTGGGGAACTTGAGGCTGAACTCCTGGAAGGCTCTTTTGTCAGCTGTGCCTAAAGCAGGGCCCTAGTATATGCTCAGGGGCTTCCCTTGTAGGTCAGTTGGTAAAGAATCTGCCTACAATGCAGGAGACCCGGTTAGATTCCCCGGGAAGATACCCTGGAGAAGGAAATGGCAACCCACTCCAATATTCTTGTCTGGAGAATCCCATGGACAGAGGAACCTGGCAGGCTACAATTCATGAGTCACAAAAGAGTCGGATACGACTTAGTGACCCAACCACCACAGTAGGTGCTCTATAGAGTGATGTTAGAAAAATCAATTAAAGCCAAGATGGAGCTCACACATGGGTAGCAGTAAGAGTTCTGAGTTCGAGAAACTCTCAATGACTTTTGCAATTGGTTTGGTAGGTCATCCAGGCACTCATCTTTTTTAAGTTCTAACACTTACCTAAAGGAAGACGGATCAAAGACATTTCACACAGTGAATGCATGTCTTTGAACTTCCTGAAGTTGACTGGGTGGAGGCCCTACCGTTTTAGGTTGGCACGTTAAGGCGGCACCTGCAATTTCCGTCCTTCTCTTTCCTCTCTTCCTGGCTCCCGGCCCCTGCTCTTCGCCCCGCCCGCGGCCCACCGCCCGCTGGGTCAACCCGGGCCCCGGGGACAGCACGTCCCTCCCTCAGGAGAAAACAGGTAACCCTCACGTTTTAAACCACGGAAGCATGAGGTCTCTAAGTGAAAGCTTTATTTCGGACAGAAAAAAATTCAACCTACGAAAAACGAGGGAATACAGTCTCTTTGCCTCATGTCATGTTACGGCCTCCAGGGCCCCCCTCAAAGCCTCCACCGGAGGACGCCGTCTTTCCCCCTCCAGAGGCTGAAGGCCTTCGGAGAGCCTCCTCCCAGGCCTCACCTCCCGCCAGCTCCGCCCGCCACACCTCACTCCCACTTGGTGCCCACCCATTGTCCCCTCGTAGCTGTCGCTGCGCACTGATGCCCCAGCCCCGACTGGAAAAACCAGGTGGTCGCTCAGCCCGCGTTCTGGGGCCGGACGCCTCCCTCTCTCCCGAGCCTTAAAAGGCCTCCGGCCGCCGTCCCGAGGCAGCAGGTAAAGCGGCGGCAGCGGAAAGGAGAAACGGAGGGGCCGCGCCCCGACTGCCCCGCCCTGCGGGTGTCGCGGGAAGCGGAGGGGCTAGCGCGCCACCCCGCGCCTCCCCGACCCTTGGACCGTGCCCCCCAGCCCCAGGTCCAGGTCCCAATGCCCGCGCCGGGGAGCCGCTCCCGTAATCTAGCCCCCCGGAAGCCCCGGGGGGCAGTTACCGCCGCGAAGCACGGAGGGCGGGGCGGGCCGGGCGGCTGGGAGGGGGTGGGGGGGATGTGAAAGGTCCCGGATGTTGCCGAGCGGGCGCCCCTTCTAGAGGGAGTAACTGGCGCAGGCGCACACGGGTCGCACAAACCCTAAGGTGGGGGTGGGGGGAAATTGCCTCCCGGCTGGTTTGGGGGAGCGAGCCGGAGAAGGGTTGCGGGGGATCCGAGGGGAAAGCGAGGGGATCGGAGGGGATAGTGGTGACCCGAAGAAGAAAAACAGAGCTTTCTGTTCGGGCACCCTCAGGACGGGAGTAGAGAAATTGGAAGCCGAGAGGGTTAGGGAGGAGAGAGTTGGGAGCGGAGGGGACGCGCGCGCTCCTCCGCTCGCCCTCTAGCGCGGGCGGGCCGGGCGGCCGCGCGCCGGGGAGCGGCGGTTGCTCTGGGCCCCCAGAGCTGTGGGCACCAATCAACGGTTGCCATAGCAGCGTTTGACGTCATCGTGCGTGTGGTGCCCCTGCTGCCGG
This sequence comes from Antilocapra americana, assembly GCA_007570785.1. Classification (NCBI taxonomy): domain Eukaryota; kingdom Metazoa; phylum Chordata; class Mammalia; order Artiodactyla; family Antilocapridae; genus Antilocapra; species Antilocapra americana. The sequence continues at coordinate 39,969,102 of ML661885.1, forward strand.
GGCTGGTGATTGGAGGAAACCCCGTGTCTGCGGAGCGGCTGTAGCCTGTGAGCAGCGAGATCCAGGGACAGAGTCTCAGCCTCGCCGCTGCCGCCCGGAGACTGCTGAGCCCCGTCCGTCCGTCGCCACCGACTCCGGACACAGGTAAGGGACCCGGCTGCCCCCGCCGCCTCGCCCGCTCCTTCCTGTCCCAGGCCAAGCATCCGAAGGCGCGCGAGCAGTCTCGGCTCCGCAGCCCCTCAGCCCCGCTCGCCCGCGGTGGGTAGCGGCGCCGGGCTGAGGCGGAGTCTCCTCAGGCGGAGACGGGCGGCGGCTTCTCTTCCGCTGGGTTCGGGCGGGCGGCTCGCTGCCGCCTCCGGCTACCTGCTTCCGGATCGACGCCGGAGGGGCGCCCGGTCTGATCCGGTCCCCGGGGGTGGGATGGGAAGGGCGCCCGCACGCCAGGTCTCCCCCAGGGGCCCGCCCGGCCGCCGGCCTCCCGAGGGTGACCGAGGCAGCGCCGGCCGCGATCCGCTCCTTTTCCGCCCCCCCACAGCCCCCTCCTCCGCGCCGTCCCGCCGCCCGCTTCCGCGCGAGGGAGAATGACTCGGCGGCCGCGGGCATGGCGGTGGCGCAGGTGAGGCCGCCCCCTCCCCGCGCCCCGTCCCCTCCCCCGCCGCTCCCGCCCTCCCGCCGGCGCAGCCTCCGCGCCCCGCGCTGCGGCGGCACAGCCCTCCTCCCCCACACGGGCGGCGGTGAGGGGCTGCGGCCCGGGGCGGCCCGGAAGCGCCCGCCAGGTAGAGCGGGGCGAGGCCGTGCTTGGGTCGAGCCGGCCCCGGGGTGGGGCTCGCCCGAGCCCCCGAGCCGAATTTCCCGGGTGCCGCGGGGGTGGGGGGGCGGGGAGAACTTGAATGTTCGCGGTGGGGGGGCCGGCTTTCTGTCTCCGCGTGAAGGGCGGGGGTGGGGGGCTCGGAGCCCAGGTAGGGGGTAGCGATGAGGGTGGGCAAGGCGGGGGCCGCGGGGCCCGCCCGTCCTCCCGGCGGGGTCTGTTAGGCGGGTCCCTGCGCGGGTGTGTGCCGTCACGGGCCCCGCTCGGCGGGGCGGGTGAGCCCGCGCGTAACAGCCGGCGGCGGCCGGGCTCGCCTGGGTGTGGTTCGCCCCCTCCCCCACCGGCGGCAGCTGTCGGGGCCCCGGCGACCGAAGGAGCACCCGCGGCGGCCGGACGCCGGCGGGAGAGTGGGGTGGATCCGCGGCCGGCCGCTCGTGGTTCCGCGTCTGCGGGCGGGCGGCCCCGGCGCCCGTGCTCCCGGCGCGGCCCGGCGGGCGGGCGGCTCCCCGTTCCCAGCGCCGGCGGGGGCGCGCGCCTCCTCCCCCGCCCCGGCCCCGGTGGGGGAATTAACACTAGGCAGTAGGTTGGGCTCCTTGACACAGATCCGCCATGACAAAGAGGGAGACGCGGGGACTCGCGGAGGCACCAGCCTGGGCGGAGCCAAGGAGGGGGTTGCGGCTGGCGCGGACGGAAGGGTTTGCCCTTTAAAGTCACAGACAGCCCGTTGTCGTTTCACCCACCGCGAAGTCTTCCGTCGGTGAAGGGTTAAATGGGTGCGGCGAGTCCTGGGAGCGCTGCTTATTCTTTGAGAAACCTAGTCCACTTCCCCTCGTTACCGAGGGGTTTGGGAGAGGAACCTTTGTATTGGCTGTAGATAATTTTGTTTAGAAGTAGCATTAGGTGGAGAGCATTTTTTAATTTCTAGGGGGGAGAATTGGTAATTGCAAGAAGGGGCTGGGGAGGTTATGCGATAACACATTTGGGGTTTGACATTGAAAACAGTATACTTCCTATTCAAGCTTGCTAGTTACTTGTTTAAATACAAAGCATTGGTTCCGATTTGGTTTTTTAAAAAAATGTTTTGTGGGATTTCCCTGGGAAGGTAAAGAAAGGGAGTCAGTTCCCATAGTGAGTGACAGTGACTCCTCTGTTGATCGTAAGTCATGTACCCTTTGGGACCACTGTAGAGACTAGTATCTTTCTGTGCTGCTTTAGGATCTTTCAGAAGGATGTCTTAAGGAATAGCATAACGGGGGAAATTGATAAGTCCAGAGCTTTAAAATGCGAAAGAATCAGGAAGTCTTGATAAGGGCAGCTTGAGTGATAATGTATTCAATTAATTTTTGACAACTAGAAACAAGGCAGTAAGTCTGCATTTAAACTGAACAGTGACATCAGAAACACTGATCACTCTGGGAAGCATTTAGTGTCTACATCTTAGTGCTCACAAATAGAATTGAAATTCCAGAACTCATGTATTTTTTTTTAAGCCCATGTTTATATAACAAGGTATGGATTAATGAAGCCTTAGAATTAGTTATATACTGATCATTGATGGTGGTTTTACAGTCACAATATTAAAATAAGCAATTCGGTCATTTCTCCTGGGAAATTGGCATGCTGTGATCAGCTGTTGGAAAGATCCGTGGACTTGGGGTGGGAGTGTTATCAGCTAAAATTTAAATACTTGACAAGAGCAGATACTAACAGTAATTAATGCCCTTAACAAGGACATGAATTACATTAAACGGTGACAGGAGTCGTGATTCTGAAAGTATGGTAGTATTCTTCATAAATGGTGTTTTCACTAAAGAAAAGCTGCTTAACTTTGGATTACCCAGTGATATTTGAAACTGGAGTTGAGATTTTGACCGCGTAAGATAGGGCTGGTTTTTAAGCAGCCTTTTTGGTCAAGTGTGCTTCAATTTTATGTGAAATTAAGGATCTTGTGAACAAAGATGAGATAATGTAATTTTAGCTTTGCTAAACTGATTTTAATGGCTTTAAATGTACATTATGCACGCTGAGTATGCCACTTTTTTTTTCTTATTAGCATCCTTTTGTGAAGTTCATTGAATTCCACATGTAGAGAATCTTCCATTGGTAATTAGGTTTGAAGTGTTAATATGTTTACAAAGGGTATGATTTTTAGTCTTTGTTTTTCTGGAAAAAATATCTAAATGCTACTTTTTTTCCCCTGCAGAACATCCAGTCATGGATAAAAACGAGCTGGTACAGAAGGCCAAACTGGCCGAGCAGGCTGAGCGATATGATGACATGGCAGCCTGCATGAAGTCTGTAACTGAGCAAGGAGCTGAATTATCCAATGAGGAGAGGAATCTTCTCTCAGTTGCTTATAAAAATGTTGTAGGAGCCCGTAGGTCATCTTGGAGGGTCGTCTCCAGTATTGAGCAAAAGACGGAAGGTGCTGAGAAAAAACAGCAGATGGCTCGAGAATACAGAGAGAAAATAGAGACCGAGCTCAGAGATATCTGCAATGATGTACTGGTGAGAAACCATTCAGTCTAGTGTCACTCTTAACACAGGGTTTCTGTAATGATTGTCAGTTACATTACGCTCAACTTTTTCTTTCTTTGGTTTCTCTTTTCCTTTTAAAAATGGGATGTTCTAGATTTCCAAGTCTTTCAGGGTGTCATTACTAAAATGTTAGAACAATTGTGGTTAGATTTGTATAAAATGAATTCTGTGTTGATTATCAGTCAGCTCAAATAGATTGGTAGTATATTTTGTTCTAATTGAAAAGGTAAAGTCATCGAATTATCATTTCAGTTGTGGTTAGAATATTTGTAGTAGTTCTAGAGCTGATTTTCTTAAAAGTGTATATATGGATGCAGGAATTTTACATATCTTGCTTTATGTAAAATGTAGTAGACATTGTAGACCTAGTAGCTTTCCCTGGGTTAGCCACTGAAATGTTAATACAATGAGTCAGCGGTGCAGAAAACTGGCTTGACAGTTGTTTTTTGCCTTTCTGCATTTAAGTGTTGGAAGTCAACTTTGAACATTGACAGCCACGTTAAAAGATTACGAAAAACTCAAGCTTGATTTTCCAGGTTCAGTCAAGAAGTATTTAAGTATTCAGTGTCTACTCCTTGAAGCACTGCTTCTCTAAATAGCTTAAAAGACTTGAATATTACATTTTGGTTAATTTGTGAGAAAAGTTGAGATACAAGGATAAGTTGGTAGACGGTGCAACCATTTAGCATATAATAACAGCCTGTGTACATTAACACTTTATTTTTTAATGAACTGGGCGTTCATGAATAATATTTAAAGTGGGTTTAACTAAACGATTACTCTTACATTGCAGATGGGTACTCTTATGTACACATGGGTCTCTATGACAGGGCTCTGGTACATAGAGAGGCTGAATCCCACTTTTCTCTGAAAATCCAGCTGCACTTCTTTCTTGAATCTCGTTCATGGAAGAACTACTATAACAAGCAATATAGAATTATTTCTGATGGAGGTTTGGAGTTTTTGTTAAAATTGTAATAGTATTATGATTCCTTTACAGTAGTCTAACCCTAATGAAATAGCTTCAGTTCCTAAATTATGAGTATTTTTCTCAAATGATAAGTTACTTTAGACTCTTTTTAAAGAAGAATAACGTTTTCTATCTTAATGTGGGTTACAGTCTTCTCATGTGGTATCTATCTTGTGGGTAGTTTGTTTTTGATTGCTTACTTGAAATCTTTACATTGATAGCTACCATTCATTCCTCAAATGAGAAGGTAGTTCCATGCTTTTATTGAGATTAAATGACAAATGCTCATCTTATGCTTTGCTAATGTAATAAGAATATTTAAAATTTGAAAATACCATGTTTCCCTATAATAAAAAAACAATGTTGTTGGACCTTTCCCCACCTACCTTGCTCTGTTTACTGGTAAGAACCTGAGTGTGTTATTTAATTTTGTTCACGCTAATGTTTTTCCCCCAGTTATACCTGATAGATTAAATAATTAAGAGTTTTGTTATTTTCCTTAAGACAAAAGTCAGTTTTAGGAATAAAGGAGGATGTGGTAACATTCATCCTCTACTAACAGCTTATTTGCAATTCCAGGTAGGTATTTGCATGTTTTCCACACAAAAAGTATAAAAGCTCCCATCATTGTGAGAATTTTCCTAGGAAAAGACTGTAGCAGTTTTAGCTTTGCTTTCCTTATCAAGGCAAAAAAAAAAATCTGGATTAATCTCTGAATAGCTTCTCCTTGTTGAAATGATTGTTAAGGGAGTTTGATACTGGTCGCTGATCAGTATGTATGTTGTTCTCCTTCAGAATAGCACAGTGGCTTCGCACCAAGTCTAAATGAAATTTCCAGTTTGAAAGTATAGACGAATGAAAGTTTAATTATTATATAAAAGGCTCAGAGAATTCTAAACAAGCTTTTGCTTCCAGCGTTAGTCTTTTCAGAAGTGAAGCTCCATTAGTGATCTTTGCATGGCTCATCCCTCCTAATATATATATAGTAGATACTCAAATTATTAAGTAAATGAGCTTTTGGCTTCTTTTGAAAAAGAGGATAATGGAACTAGGTCAACAGTATGGCTAATTTTCCAAGGCCTTTTCTGTTTCAACTTGGGGGAAACTTGGATATTTACATATATTGTGATTCTTTACAGGCAGGCTTCTTTTCCTGATCATCTTTCTTCAAACAGGTCATGTTGACTTGGGAAACATCTTGCATAAAATTCCTTTTCTCCTTTTAAGTAAAATGGAAGAATAAAATATAGCAGAACTGTTGTTTCTCCTAGAGAAAAAAATGATTTGACCTGATTTGTTTGATAATTAGTGAACGTGTGTCTAATTATATCTCAATATCTTATATAATAAAAATATAACCAGTTGTAATTTTTATTGCTCTAGTTTTTTCTTTGACTTTTAATTTGAGAAAAATAAGCAGATAATTGCTTTTCAGAATTAATGTTGTTGGCTGATACCATCATTCATGAACCAGACTTCATTGTTGTATACTGCCTAAGAAAATATTCTCTGTCTTTCTATTAGTAGGAACTAACCTCCATGGTTCAAAGTTACTCTGAAGAGCTCTTTACTCCTATTAGGTTACTGCCATTCTGGTTACATGTATTTATCAAGTGTTTGTTTAATTTATACTATTTACTAAGCAGTGAAAGAGCAGGGACCATGTTACTTTGTACAGAAGTTTTAGAGCATTACTGTAGAACATGGTCACTGGCCTTATTCTTCATAACATGAACTTCTCTTTATGCAAAATTACGGTTCTTCTCTTCCTTTTGTTGTTAAATTTGAAATTACAGTATGAACTAATGCAGTCAGCTTTTTTAGCAGATCTTAGACCAAATGTTCTTGTGTTAGTGGGGGAAGGGGTTGATACCTCTTCTGCCTAAACTCACAAGCCAAAAATTAGGTAGTTTTATCTTGAACATGATGAAATGAGCATATGCATACTAGATTGTACCTAATTCAAACTCAGGAATATAACGGCCTAAAAAGAGCTTCAGGTTTTGCGCTGTAACCAGCGTTACTTTTAAATGACTGGGTGGCCTGAAGATCCTGTTCATTAGAGAAAACTGAGCTCAGTTAAATGGGAATAATACCTACCCCATAGGACTGCTGTGGAGAAAATCATGTAGAGCTCTTAGTGCCCCATTTGTCTCAGTTTGGGGCTTCTCTTTAAAGCAGTGATGGTAGTACAAACCTGCCTATAAGTTAATAGAGGTCTCTTTAACTTGAGAATCTAAGAGTGAAATTTAACAGATCCAGGAAACCTTAAAAATTACATATCTTTCAAGAACAGAGGGCCCATACTGGCCAGCAAGTTTTCAAAGGTTTCATTTAAGAATTGAAAGCCACTGAAATAAGTTAAAGAATGGCTTCCTTATTAGGACGGGAGTTAGTAAAATCGTGAGTCTGTCATTTGTAACAGTGGCAACAATATTTGTTGTGTGGTTAGGTTAATTTCACTGAGTCCCATCATACTATGCTTCTCTACATTTTTAAGGTGTGGTTGCTGGGCATTGGTTTTTATCTCTGTAGAACTGCCCTTGAGCAGGAGCAAGCTGGGAATTCCCTTGGCTTTAAAAACTGTGTAAGAATTTTAAGTTGAAAATCACTAGACAGTTCATTTATTTGAATAAGGGCTTTTCAAAATAATTGTGCAGTGTTATATTCATTTTCTTGACTATATTTACATGTTTTTGTCTAGTAACTGCTTTTGGTATGTTTCAAAGTACAAAGACCTTATGTGACATAAGAGATAGTGGCAATCCATTCCAGAAAGAAGTACATTGGACAGTCTTTTGGTAATAAAATTCAGCAGTCTTTTTAAGGGTTTTCTTGATAACCATTAACTGTTGCAGCTGGTTGAGGTAGTTTGTATATTTGGGAAGTCTGGGGTGTATGAAATGTAAAGGAAAGAAACAATGGAAAGATAGGTGTTTACTATTTGGTGGGAAGGGGAAGAAGAACAGCTTGGACAAGAGCAACAGGTTACCTATCCTTTTTCAGCCTAGCAATACTTAATATAAGAATCAGGTCTTTCCTGCCTGTTCTAGGAAGTGATACAGATGACCTGGAGAGGTTTAGTGATTAGATGAGCGGTGAAGATAGTTAAAAGTGAACTAAGGAATAGATTACAGGATTAAAAATTGAAATTCAAACAGAAAAACCTAAGAAAAATCTTAAAAGTATAGGAGGAACATGTATATTTACGAACTCTTTAACTCTTCTGATCTGCCCAAGAGAGAGGAAGAAATTGTGTTTGGCTCTAGCAGAGGCATTTGAATTAAGAGAGGTTGGAAAATAAGATACCCTAGAGTATCTTTATAGTTTACCAAGAGTAATTTTGTTTTTCAGTTTTTCTTCTAAAAACACCCAATTTGGGGATTTCTCTGGTGGTCCAGTGGTTAAGACTCCACACCTCAAATGCAGGGGGTGAAGGTTCACACCCTTGTTGGGGAACTAAGATCCCACATGTTTTACAGGATGTGGCCAAAAATTAAATGCTCAGCCTTATGAGTAAAAAAATCTTACGATAACATCTCAGTAGTGGTACAGTAGAAGATCCTAGTTAGTCGGTTAATTGAAAAGTAGTTCAAGTGTGTTCCTATTTGTTCTAAACATTTTCACTTAAAACAAATGTGTAATTTGCCCATTTCTAATGAGGAGCTAAGACCTTTTCTTTGAATATGCATAGACCTACAGTTTGAAAATAACTTACTAGCCACCCCTAAAAGAGATGCAACCTTTATAAAATGTAATTTGAGTTTACATAGTAGAGTAAAAACTTAGGCGTTAGAAGAAAATAATCAGAATTTTTCTAATCTTTTAATTGAATAACCCAAGTGATATGGGTGTGTGTCTCCTTTAAAAATAGTCATTTCAAAACATTCAGCATAATTGTCATAGACATGCTTCTTTTCATACTTAAATTTGGTAACTGTGGTAACAAAAATAACAGCATTTTAGGTAACTACATCCAAGTATAATGGTGTAGCTTGGGGAACAAATACATGACTCAATAATGGTATAACTGCTGATAGAAACTAAAGGGAGTTTCAGAGAGTAGCTGAAAAATGTATCTGAAGTATTTAGCCCAAAGATAAAATGACATGGGCATTATTGGTGTTTGCCTAGGAATGAAAAAGGCCTGGCATAAAGCCAGTCTGTTAAGTAAGGTTTGGTTAATCCAGCAAATTAGGTGATGGTTCGTTCTATGAGAACATTAGGTGGGAAGAGTTGCTTTATTCAAAAGCCTTTTGCAGTAGTTTTGCAAGAGATGAGATTAGGAAGAGAGGGTGCTGGTTAGAGCTTGAAGGGGTCAATTATGTTATAAATTAATGAATGTGGGACTTAATGGCCTCGTGAAAACTTTACCCAAAGGAAATGATGCTAGAGTTTACCTCTGCTTTGATAAAGAAAATCAGAGCTAACTTTCTCCTACTAATATCAGAAGTAGATTTTCAGTGCCCTCCATCATAGCTTATAATCATTTAAGTATTAACTTTGGGTTTTTTGGAATTGAGGCTTCAACCTATGAATATAATTTGTTGTTGACTAGGCTCTCAGTTGTGTCCAACTGTTTTGCAACCCATGGACTGTTTAGCCCGCCAGGCTCCTTTGTCTGTTGGATTTCTTAGGCAAGAATACTGGAGTGGGTTGCCATTTCCTTCTCAAGAGAATCTTCCCGACAAAGGGATTGAACCCGCATCTCCTGCATTGCAAGAGGAAGTCAGAATTGTGGGTGTTCTGATGTCAGCTCAGAAAAACTTAATATGGTCCACTGAAATGCTAATAGGCCTTATAATTTTTTTTTTTTAAATTCCTGAGATAATCCCTATTGTGATTTCACCCTGGTTTCCATCGATCTTTCTTTACTATGGTTTTTGCATTGAGTATAAACACTGCTCTTTAGGGATTTTTTTTTAAGTGTTTATTTACTAGGTTGCCTCAGGTCTTAGTTGTATCATGTAGGATCTTTGTTGCAGTGTGCAGGGTATGTCGTTGAGGCATGTGGGCTCCTCTCCAGCAGTGGTGTGCAGGCTCTAGAGTGGAGCTTAGTTGTCTGTTGGACAGGTGGGCTCTTAGTTCCCTGACCAGGGATCAAACCAGCTTTCCCTGAACTGGAAGATAGATTCTTAACCACTGAACCACTGCTGTCAGCTTCAGTGTGCTGCACTCAGGAGTTTCTCCTCTTCCTTTTGAAACTACCTGTTCTTTCTAACCTCTTAATTTTTAGCACATTTTCTAGACTTAACAATGACATCTTGGACTTGCAATTTTCTAATTGCAAGTTAATTGCTGTGTTGGCTGCATCGTTGGTTCTCAACTTTTTACATTCATGTTGATACTCATTTGTATGATACATTTCCTGTGGGTAGCACCCAGGATTATTTGCCACTCTCATTCTACTAGTAGTAGTTCTATCCCGTACTCTCCCACTCAGAAGCATATTGGCAAGAAAGTGATGTTGTAAGAATAAACTTGACCTAATTTTAATGGACAGAAGCTAAGTTATAAACTTTGTATTGCTAGTGGTGGTCATTCACTTGGACTTGCTATTTTTACTGTTCTTCTCCCAGTTCTGTGCTACATACAGATAGCTCTTTTACCTTTTTATAAAGCAATGCTTTCCTTCTGTGCGTTTGACTCTTATTTGGTCTTCTCATTGGCCCTGATACAAGCCATTGCCGATTTCCATCGTTATGGCCTGAGGGTTTCTTTAGTCTTTTATATTAGGTTGGTACAAAAGTAATTGTGATTTTAGACAGTGAATTATAAATAACTATAATTAGGCTTAACATATCTTTATTAATCAAAATAGGAACCATTACAATCAATACATTTTTGCTAATGAGAAAAGTCTTTGTTTATTCCCTTAGCATAAAAATCTATTCTTCATTATCTGATGAACTCTTAGAAAGCATTTTCTGCCTCCTGCTGGTTGTGGAAATGTTTTGCCTGCAAAAAGTTGTCAAGATGCTTTGAAGAAATGATAGTTGGTGAGAGAGCAGGTGAATATGGTGGACGAGGCAAAACATTGTAGTCATAGGCCAATTTGTTCAACTTTTGAAGTGTTGGTTGTGTGACATGCCGTCTGTCGGGTGTTATTTTGGAGAAGAATTGGGCCCATTCTATTGATCAGCGCCGGCTGCAGGAGTGGCAGTTTTTGATGCATCGCATCGATTTCCTCAGCATACTTCTCACATATAATGGTTTTGCCGTGATTCAGAGAGCTGTAGTGGATCACACCAGCAGCAGACCACCAAACAGTGACCATGACCTTTTTTGGTGCAAATTTGTCTTTGGGAGGTGCTTTGGAGCTTTTTCTCAAGTCTAGCCACTGATGTAGTCATCATTGGTTGTCATAAAATCCACCTTTTGTTGCACGTCACAATCCGATCGAAAAGTGATTCACTGTCACATAGAATAAGAGAAGACAACACTTCAAAACGATGATTTTTTGATTTTCAGTCAGGTCATGAGGCACCCACTTAGAGAGCTTTTTCACCTTTCCAGTTTGCTTCAAATATCGAACAACTGTGGAATGGTGGATGTTGAGTTCTTCAGCAACTTCCTGTGTGGATGTAAGGGCATCAGCTTCAACGGCTGGCCATTACCCTCCTCATCTTCAAGGCTCTCACTCCCTTTGTAAAATTTCTTGAACCACCAGTGCACTGTACCTTTGTTGGCAGTTTCTGGGCCAAATGCATTGTTGTGAGTTGTCTCTGCTCCTTTACCACCCATTTGGAACTTGAATTTAAAAATCACTCTAATTTGCATTTTGTCTTAACATTTCTGTAGTCTAAAATAGCAAGTAATGTTATTAGCAAAAAAACATAAAGCAAGAAATGCGCATTAAAATAATGTATAACATAATCGCATTTACTTTTAAGAATGTATTTCAATACCAAAGGCTGAGTTCCAACAACACAAAGCTGCAACTGCTTTTGCACCAATCTAATAACTTTCTTTAATCTTGATGCCTAAGTTGTTTTTGAGCTTAGGATTGGCTCTATTCCTTAATTCCCCTTAAAACAGGACCATTGACATTTGTGATATTTAATTTGTAAAACACATTGCAGGATTATGATGTGCTTAATACTTAGATGGCACAAGTTTGAATTTGGCTTGGGAACAATGACATGCTTAGCCACCGTTCCCATTGTACTAAGTGCATTTCTTTGCAACAGGTCATTCTCTATTTTATTCTCTAATGAGCGTTTCCCTATAGTAGTGAAAAACTTATATCTGTAAAAATTGCTATGCGATTGCAGTTTGTCATTGATGACAGTTTTGCATTTTCTGTTAACATATAACATGACATAAGTAGTAGTGTGGTATAAAATAGTCTTAAATCTTGGGCAGATTTCACTAATTTTATTCTGTTGACCTTCTTTGGCTATAGTATGGGTCTTGGGGACAGCAGAGCATGGGTGAATATAAGCTGAGTTGTTAAAGAGTTCAGCATATTAGCTTTTTCTTAGTTTCTTGCAACAGAATTTGTAAGCTTTTCTTCTGTTCTCCTCCAAATAAAAGTATGGTTATAACAGATGACAAAGAACATAAAAAATGGTCCAAATGCTAATTTACAGAGTTAAGTAAGTCAAGCTAAGACTTTGTCCAATGGGTTGACTTGTATGCATGTTTATTCTTTTAAAACCAGGAGTCCCAGGAATGCCCAATTTTTGTAGTACAGGGATTTGACTGACTTGAATTGCTTAATGAGTTGGACAGTGTTAGAGAAGTTAGAAATGTTTTAGTGGAAGTTAACTTCTGTCTTTCAAACGAGTTAAGGGATCTAGGAGTTCTTTCAAATTAGCAATATTACCAAGGGAACCCAGTGGTGAGTTGAATGGGTCTCATCCAAGTGATTAAATATAAATGCGTTTCTGAGATAGACTTGCTTCTCTTGTTGATTCAAGACTTATGAATTGTCAGCTCATAATTATTTTTGCTTCTTAAAACATGCATTTAAAACTGTTGCCCAGAATTTCAAAGGAATGCTTGAACCACATTCAACCCAGGGACACTTGGTAAAAATCCTACCCAAAACACATTACCTTCAAAATGTTATTCTGGGAAATGGACAGTTGAGGACATTGATTTATGTAGGTAAGTTGTAGGATACTTAGAACAAGCAAGTTCTCTAGTCAGCAATTTGATGAGTATTTTTCTGCTGTGTTTAGAATAGATGTTTATGACATCAGAAGAATCGTACTCTTGGTAAAGTGTACAAATACCAACCAAATTAACTGAAAATGACCTTTCAGTTTCCTCTTAAATAGTTTCCCCCTGATGAGAGAGCATTATCATCAGACTTAATTGGATCATAGGGATAAGACTTGAAGAATAATCTTGTGTAACATTTCTAAAAAAGTAAACTGCTGCTTTACTTTAAAAGGGTGACATAATCTAGCAGTCTATGTAGACTTTGGTGGTTTGAATTTTCTTTAGTTCATTTTTTATGACCTTGGGCAAATATTTCATCTCTGTGACTCTTGTTTCCACATATTCAAAATGGAAATGATAATAGTAGTATCTACCTGTAGGGTATTTTATGTAGAGTTAATACTTCTCTGTGTTGATATTAAATAGCAAATACACTGCTTCTTTTCTTTGATATCACTTCTGTGCTTCCTTGATATCACTGCATTGAGGCTTAGTTTATTGGATTCAATTTAAGAGAATATTAATAAGTTTAATATTTATTGATTACCTGCTATTTTATAAGCTATGTGCTATGAAGAAAAATGATAAATATAAAAAGCCTCTACTCAACAGTATCACATAGTGGGATGTTGGTGTATAACACAGAGAGCCCAGCCTGCACTCTGAGGACCTAGGGTGGGATGGAGGAGAGGAGGGAGGCTCACCAGGGAGGGGATATATATATGGTTATGGTTGATTCATGTCACCCTACGGCAGAAACCAACATACATTGTAAAAAGTAAAATTAAAAAATAATAACGGGGGAAGAAGCCTCTGTTTTTAAAAAATCTCAGCAACCTAGAGGGGAAAGTGCTGTGTTGGTTAAATTCAGAAGAACTGGTCTTCGCCTTCTATTTTAAAAGTGGCTGATAAAATCTGGTCCCACTAGGGAGCTGTGCATAATATACAACGTGCATGTGCAAGTTTTAAAAACACTATAAAAAATGAGGTTTTTTTTTTAAAACAAAACATCCTTTGTGATGGAAGTATTGGGAAATGGAGCTTTGATTGGTGAGAAACTTCAGCCCAGATCAACATTAATGCCAGCTCTGAAAAGGGCTCTGGGGAAGGGGAGAAGGAAAACCCTCTAGTGTCAGTTTTAGCAGTTACCACTCAATCAATACTCAGTAAGTTCTTTTTGGTATGTTTCACCATCTTAATTTTTAGGAGGTACATTTTGAATCTTGGCTTTATCAAAATTCTTGTTGATATGTTAAAACTTACATGGTGCAGATTTACCAATTCTTACTAATGGAAAATGCATTCAGTTAAGTGACTTGTCAGAGTCCTGTATGATTCCATCCTTGAAGTTAAGCAACTCTGCCCATTTATAGCAGTGTGACCTTATCAATAATGGAACACCTAAAGTCTAACTCTGTGCCAACATTGCACAGAAAGTCAAAAAGTGTACAAATACCAACCAAATTAATTCATGTGTGTGTGTGTGTGTTAGTTGCTCTGTCATATCTGACTCTGCGACTCCGTGGTGTATCCATGGAATTCTCTAGGCAAGATAACTGGAGTGGGTTGCCATTCCCTTCTCCAGGGGAATCTTCTGACGCAGAGATCGAACATGGGTCTTCTGCATTGCAGGCACATTCTTTACCAGCTGAGCTAACAGGGGAGTCCAAAATCAGTTCTTGACACCACCTAATTCTCTAGCAGTTTCGGTGGAGCGCTTTTGGAAGCAACTAAGTTGAAATTGAAAAGAATCCAGCCACAAGAGGGAGTAAGAGAGTAATTTCCAAATTAATGGGCCTTTTATCTCAACAGAAATAGCCCATTGCTTTTTACAATTTAGGGGTTCTACAGAATAAAGTGGAAGTTCTGGGGAAATTCTCTGTGTACAAGGGAATTATACAATACCAGAATTTTGACCTTCTATATTGTGCTGTTGAAATAAATTTCATATTGAGGATATTTAAAGTGATGAATTGAATAATAAATTGGGAGGTGAATTTTATTGAATCAGTGGACTTTAGACTTAAAGGATCATCTGCCCTACCTGGTTTCTTCATTTTCACAGATCAAGATGCTGAAGCACAGGATTTTGTCTAGTTGCTTGACTTGTATGAGTGTTTGTTAATCTAGGAGAGAGCCAATTGCCTTTAATTTGCAAGCATTGACCACTTTTTGTTTCATTGGAATTTCATGTATTTGAATTGTTTAATGAGTTGGATATTAGAGAAGTTAGAAGTGTGTTTTTACTGAAGGTTAAATCCAAGCTTGCAAGCTGGGAAGAATAACACTTTCATTAAAAGTGATGGCTTTAGTTTTAGACTTTAAGAGTTTTATACTTGAAAATAACAGTTGAAGGCCTTGTGCTTCAAGTTCTGGCACCTTTAACCATCGGCATTTTTTATGCTTGATTGGTATAAATGTGTAATATCTATATCCTAACAACCTCTTTTTCTTTGTTGTGTTCATGGAAAAGGGCTGATAGTGCAATATTAAAAGAGAGGAATGGGTTGTGGAGGCTTGGTCTTTTCAGTATACACATACCTAGTGAGGTCAAGTCAAAGGAGATGCTCCCTCAGCTGTTTTCAAATTGTAGTCCATAAATGTCTCATTAGAAGTTGATTATTTTGCTTTGATATTCTGGGACTATTTACTGTTTGCTTAGTGATTTTTTTTTTAAGGTATGTTTACGTTAATGGAAATTAAAGTGTGACCAGTTGATGAAATATGGTCTGAAACAAAGTGGGAACCTCCTCTCCGCCCCTCATATGTTTATTTACAAATACCTCACTCGTTTTCGTATTATCTCCTAAACACAGATTTTACCAGCCCAGTAAGAAAATTTGAAAAACCCAGATGAGCATGAAACGGTATAAGGTTGGAGAGCAGAACTCAATGATAATCTGCCAGGAAAAGAATCCTAGTAGGAAGATTTCCTCTTTAAAACTTTTGTATAATAATTGTAATATTAAATAACCAAAAGGGAAAGTACCCTCTTCTACATACGGTAATTAAACAGTCTTTTCTAGCCTGTTATCTTTTGATTTCTTATTTTGAAATAATTTCAAATGTACCCATATATCCTTTACCTGGTTCTCTAATGATCAAAATCAATAAATTAATAATGGATAAAATAAACTTATGTAACCAATAACACTTACAAATTGTACCACCATAATTGCCTAATCCTGGTCCAGAATTCAGTCCAGAATCATAGTTTGTCTTGTCTTCTTACTCTTTGATCTGGATCAGTTTTCCAGTCTTTGCCTTTTTACATATTTGCCACTTTTTTCAAGAGTTCTGGCCAGTTTCTTTTTTTGGCAAACTATTCCTTGGTTGGGATTCATCTGGTGATTTTCTCATGAATAAATTCAGATTGTGCATTTTGGGGAAAAACTCCTGGGAATGACACTGTGCCTTCCTTGTTGTATCGTATTAGGATACACATGCTGTTAGCCTGTTACCAAACCATTATCTTTAGGACATTATATTTTCAAATTTAAACAGCAGTGAGATTTCTAAAAACAACTCTGTAGTATAAAAGTGCCAATTAAAAATTTTTTAAGATAGATGTGCCCCATAAATATGGTTTTTTTAATTAATGAAAAGTGAAAGTGAAGTCTCTCAATTGTGTCCGACTCTTTGGGATCTCATGAACTACAGCCTGCCAGGCTCCCCTTCCTTGGGATTTTCCAGGCAAGAATAACTGGAGTGGGTTGCCATTTGCTTCTCCAGGAGGTCTTCCCAACCCAGGGATTGAACCCAGGTCTCCCACATTGTATGCAGATGCTTTTAGATAGAACTAAATACAGTTTGCCAAAGTGCTAATGCCATTTTATAATGAACGGATTACTTTTTTGAAAGGGGAAGATATCCCAGCTCTATAACTTGTAATTGTCCTTTGAAATTTATTTTCACTAATTGGCTTCATGTATTCTAATTGACAGGCTTCCCTTGTGGCTCAGCTGGTAAATCCTCCTGCGGTGCGGGAGACCTGGGTTCAATCCCTGGGTTGGGAAGCTCCTCTGAAGAAGGGAAAGACTACCCACTCCAGTATTCTGACCTGGGGAATTCCATGGTCACAAAGAGGCAGACACGACTGAGCAGCTTTCTCTTCACTTCACTTCATTCTAATTGACAAGCCAAATCATAGCCTGTAGCCCAGTGATACGAGTGCATCATGGCAGGTGGTCATTCTTCAGAGCTATAGTCAGCACTTAAAAAATTTAGTGAATACACATTATAGTCTCTATAATGTCTGATTCTCATTTAATGAAGAATGGTGAGTTGGAAAGGGTCCAGTGCATTAGAGAAGCTTTCCTGGGATGAAATTTGGAAAGACGGTTTTGAAAAGAATGCTGTTATAAAATACAGTAGATTGAATGAGGGAGTGTATCATGGTTTTATATCTGAAACTCCTATTTGCTCTTGGTGGCAGAGTTTTACTACCAAAATCTAAGTGTTGTGACTTCGAAACAGATTTACTTCCCCTTACTGCCTCAGACTATTCTCCCACCCTATCTCTGGTGAATTTTTGTTGCTTTGTCTTCTTAGTTGCCCCCTCTAGAGTCATTACATAGAACCTAGAGCTTACCCAAGGATCCTGAAAACATATTAGGATGTACCTAGCTTGCCCTTTGGCTGCTGTTCTGAACATATGTGCTTAGGACAACAACTAGACACCTGTCATTTTTGAACAATTCTAGGTCTTTAACGGAGAAGGAAACGGAAGCCCACTCCAGTACTCTTGCCTGGAAAATTCCATGGACTGAGGAGATGGTAGGCTACAGTCCGTGGGGTCGCAAAGAGTTGGACAAGACTGAGCGACATAACTTTATTGACTTTAGGTCTTTAAAGAAACAACGTTTTTCCTCTTGGAGCAAAATATTCATTATCTAACCTTCGATATCAACTTCAGTAATTTCCATCACATTTTACCTAAACTGTTTAGAAGTTTGGGAAGATGATGAGCTCTTGATAGTCAGGATTGTTCTAAGTTTCCTCTGTTACATTTAATGAGGCTGTTAAAATAGCATGTTAATTTTGCCTTGGGATTTGATATTTGAGTGCCTAATATGTGGAAAATGTGCGTCTTTAAAGGAGCCTATAAACAGGTTGAGAATACATACATGAGAAGTCGAAGGTGCAAAATCATAATTAAATTTTATATTATACTTGTTCTGAATAACATGTTGTAAAGCATAGGATATAAAGTTAAAAATTCAAACTCTCCCTACATCATCCCAGTTCCTCAGACGTAATCTCTAATAGTCTCTCTCTTTCTTTCTTTTTTGTATCCTGGGAACTTATAGTGCCTGTGCAAACAGTTCTGTCCTTGAAGAATATATACAAGTAGGATCATATAGAAACTGTTCTGTAGGTTGTATCCACACACACAGCACTTTGTTTTATGCTTCATTCCATCTTGGCACACAACTCATTCTTTTTAATGTCAGTATAGTGTTTTATGAGTGTAACATAATTTATTTAACTAGTCCATTGTTGATATTGGCAGAAGTTAGTGTATTGCTGAGAATTAGCTTGAGGGAGAACATAACTTTAGAGCTTGGTATGTTGGAGGGTGGATGGTTCAGATTGCTTTAAGTCAATCAGCAGTTCTTAAAAGTGATCTGTGGACCCTGGGAGTCCTGTTAGGGGAGATTCATGAAGTCGCACCTATTTTCCAGCATCTCTTTTACAGATGAGAAACCTGAGGCCCAGAGAAATTCCAGAACTTCGTCAAGTTGACATAGCTAGTAAGCAGTGTTTCCATAGCTCGTGCCCTTTACATGTTTGCTGTAAAAAGAATAAGTACTAATGGAAAATGTTTCCTTTATCTTTTGTACTTCAATAATTTAATCCTGTGTTTTAAATGAAAGTTTTTCTTGTGCATTATTTCACCACTCTTACTAGATAAACAAATGTTTGATGATTGAACCCAAAGTAGAGTACTAAAATTGAGAGTACAAGCACACTAAAGCAGATTTTTGAATGTCAAGATCCCCTCGTCTTAAATTTACATCTGAGTAGAGTGCGCCTTCTCTGTCAGGAGCTGTGACTGGCGCTTTCTTGTTTATATTAATATTCATTTAGAGCTCATAGCTGCCTTTTGACATAGATTTTCATTTTAATCAATTTGTATGTTTTTTATTAAAAGGTAAAATCATTGTATAAAATTAAATTTCATTTAATTATTTTATAGATGAGAAAATTAAGGCTCTGAGAGATTAACTTGCCTGAGATCTCAAGATTAATGACGAGAGGACATAAATTTGCCTGATTTTAGTTTATATTGTTTCTATTACACCAGACTTGCTCCAAGAAATACTTGTATGCCCAGAAATTAGGGCCTTACCACCACCAGGTCAGCAGCAGTTTTGGTGTTTTAGGATATTCTCTAGTCTTGATTGTTCTTAAAGAGTTGATGTTTTACTCTTAATTTCAGTCTGTAGTCAGATTGAAGGACAGTGAGAGAGAGATACATACATCATTAGAATAGAGGTGGATTTTCAGTTTACAAACCTTATTAGAAATATTGACCATGGTTGGGATTAAGTATTTATTGTAGTGGGGGCAGGTTGAGCCTTAAGAAGGGCAGTCAGAACTAGATAACCTGTCAGTTTATAAGGTTCCTTAGTATTAATACACTCCCAAAGTCAAAGCATTGACCATCTTTGGATCAAGGCACATGTTAGAAACTATTGTTGATATATTCTGCCTTGGGTAGTTAACTTGGGGGCAGAAATCATTACTTCACCCCGTATATCTTACGTGTTTTTATAACCTAAGAAGATAATTGTATTTGATGCTGTAAAGAAAAAAAAATCTTTTAACTCTAAAATCTCAAACCCTACATAATTTGTCTGTTGATGAGATTAAGGTTCAGCAACCTCTCCAGAATTATATCATGTATTTATCTTGGATTATGAACCATTTACAGAGACATTTCAGATTTGGTCTTTATGCTTCCAATCTCATTATTGAGATGACGACTGCATAAAGTCAACATGCATTAACTCTAATTCAGCAAATTGATTTTAGGTTTTTTTTTTAATGACTGTGATTATCTTTAAAAGATAGTAGTTATCATCAAAAACATTTTTTTTAGGTGCTTGAGAAACTACTGTGAATCTAAATCAAATTCTATTTCAGCAAGGTCCATATGTGTTAATATGGTAGCCTCAATTAAGTGTATGAGTGTATGATATTAAAGTTTGTGTTTGACATGAAAATCCTTTTCTGTTATAAATTACATTTAGATTAGAAAGTCAGTGAACTGTTATATGGAGAATTTTACAGGTGAAATGTACATTAGTAGTCAGCCTAACCTTCATTTTAAAAGTAGACATCGTGGCACCTTGTTTACTTCTTTCCTGGTATAATGCTGTGTCTCCTTTTAAATTCAGATTGTCACAGTGTCCCAGTTGTCATCACCTTCATTGTACTACTATACATGAATGAAACACAGGAGATTGTATTGTATGCCTAGCTCAGGATATTCTGGTTTATGTATGTTTTGAAAATAGCTATTAGTTCTTTCCTCTTCGTTTTCTGTTCTCCAGTTTTTCTTGTCACTGCTGCTTTCTGAGAAGCACAGCTTACTTTTTTTCCTTTCTGCTTTTATTCCCATCATGGTCTTGTCTCTTCCATCATGCCTTTCTCCTCTGGCTTTTAAATCTGGAAAACTGAATGTTTAATTTCTCTTTGTTCAGTCTGATAAATTAACATACTTAAATCACTTCTAGTTAACTTAGTTCAGTGAATTCTGTATCTTCAATATCTCAGAGTCGAATGAAACCACATCTGATTTATGAATCTCTGAAAAATAGTGATTTTCTCCTTTAAAATTTCTGTAAGGAGTAGAACTTCCTATCTAATGAGGTGACCTATTCCAAATTTGTTTCATAAGTTTTCTCATACTGAGCAGAAGTCTGCCTCTGCCTAAATTTAGTCTTGTCTTATGGAGCCATTCGTGTCATATTTTTTTCGGTTTTCATGACTGTTTCTAGTTTCATCAACATTCTTGCTTGCTTTCCTGGATACCCTCCAGTTTGTCAAAGCCTGTCTTGATATCTTGGGGTGGGGCGTTTGACATCTTAGTTCCCCCATGAAGGATCAAATCCTTGTCCCCTGCAGTGGAAGAGTGCAGTCTTAACCACTGGACTCATGGTGAAGTCTCTGTTTTTACAGGAGCAGTATACTCTAGATTTGGTCTCATCAGCACAGTGTAGAGCTAAAACATCATCCTTAACTTTGATTTCTAATTACTATCTCTGAATCATGTTCTGCTTCTTAGTAGGCAAAGAAAATGTAGAATAATGTAGAGCGGGTCATATTGCCTAGTTGGAGTTGTACCTTTACAACTTGGTTGTAGTTTTGAGCAAGTACACTGCTGGGCCCTGCTTGTCTTCTGTGAGATGGGGCTAATTGTAGTTTGTACCTCAGAGGTAATGTTATGGAAGGATCAATTAATCCATATATAGTGCTTAATTTAAGTGTTAAAAATGGCATTTATTACTGAAGTGATGTCTTTATTATTTTTCTCAGTTGTCTCTTGCTTCATAACAAACCAATAAGAACTAAAACAATGGTTTAGTTCTTTTTCATGACTCTGTGGCTTGTCTGGATTCTTTTGGACAGTTTTTCACATGATGTTGGCTGTAGTCATTCATTGCTGTCTTCAGCTGGGTCTGAAGTACCCGTGTGGCTTCACTAAACATGTCTGATGGCTGGAGCTGACTTGACCCTTCTCTCCAGCAGGATAGGTGTTTTTTTTTTTCTTAAACCCTGGCTTAGGGCTCGAAGAGAGCACTAGGGGAGGCTGCTAGTTCTCATACGGGTTAGGTCTGGAACTGGAATAGGAGTCATCTTTATCGCATTCTGTTTGGTTAAAACTAATCAACAAAGTTGATTAAAGTTAGCCCTGACTCAGGAGCATGGTAGAGGCCATCTCTGGAGTCAGTCTACCACAATTCTGTTATTTCACAGTTAGCCTTTTGAACCAAATTTAATCTTTAATCAATCTTTCTTGCTTTTTTTTGTTTAAATCTTAATGGGTTTTGCCTTTATGTCATCAAAAGATTTAAAGTTTGTCATGTATCCCTTTCTCAACTTTTTATTTTTAACAGCTTTACTGAGGTATAATTAACAAATAACTGCATGTATTTATTTAATGGGTACAGAGTGATGAGTTTGCATTTTCAACTTTTTGTAGTCAGCATTTTATCAGAAACATTCAACACTGTGTTGACACTTGGTCCTTTTGGTCTATCATTAGGCTAGTAAGCAGCCTGACTTTTGCCTTTTGTTACTTGTAGGTTCTGGTTCAGTTCAGTCACTCAGTCCTGTCTGACTCTGCGACCCCATGAACTGCAGCACGCCAGGCCTCCCTGTCCATCACCAACTCCCGAAGTTTGCCCAAACTCATGTTCATGGAGTTGGTGATGCCATCCAACCATCTTGTCCTCTGTTGTCCCCTTCTCCTGACTTCAGTCTTTCCCAGCATCAGGGTCTTTTCAGATGAGTCAGCTCTTCGCATCAGGTGGCCCAAGTATTGAAGTTTCAGCTTCAACATAGATCCTTCCAATAAACACTCAGGACTGATCTCCTTTAGGATGGACTGGTTGGATCGCCTTGCAGTCCAAAGGACTCTCAAGAGTCTTCTCCAACACCACAGTTCAAAAGCATCAATTCTTCTGTGCTCAAGAATTCTTCTGAGTTCTTTGTAGTCCAACTCTCACATCCATACATGACCACTGGAAAAACCATAGCCTTGACTAGACGGACCTTTGTTGACAAAGTAATGGCTCTGCTTTTTAATATGCTGTCTAGGTTGGTCATAACTTTTCTTCCAAGGACCAAGCGTCTTAATTTCATGGCTGCAGTCACCATCTGCAGTGATTTTGGAGCCCCAAAAAATAAAGTCTGCCACTGTTTCCACTGCTTGCCATGAAGTGATGGGACCGGATGCCATGATCTTAGTTTTCTGAATGTTGAGTTTTAAGCCAACTTTTTCACTCTCCTCTTCACTTTCATCAAGAGGGTCTTTAGTTCTTCACTTTCTGCCATAAGGGTGGTGTCATCTGCATATCTGAGGTTGTTGATGTTTCTCCCAGCAATCTTGATTCCAGCTCTTGCTTCCTCCAGCCCAGCGTTTCTCATGATGTACTCTGCATATAAGTTAAATAAGCAGGGTGACAGTATACAGCCTTGACGTACTCCTTTTCCTATTTGGAACCAGTCTGTTGTTCTATGGCCAGTTCTAACTGTTGCTTCCTGACCTGCATACAGGTTTCTCAAGAGGCAGGTCAGATGGCCTGGTATTCCCATCTCTTTCAGAATTTTCCACAGTTTATTGTGATCCACACAGTCAAAGGCTTTGGCATAGTCATTAAAGCAAAAATAGATGTTCTTCTGGAACTTCCTTGCCTTTTTGATGATCCATTGGATGTTGGCAATTTGATCTCTGGATCCTCTGCTTTTTCTAAAACCAGCTTGAACGTCTGGAAGTTCATGGTTCACGTATTGTTGAAGCCTGGCTTGGGGAATTTTGAGCATTACTTTATTAGCGTGTGAAATGAATGCATCCAGTTAATAGCTTTAAAAAGTAGTTTTTGTTGTGATTTAATTAGATGTCATGGATAAATGGAGTGTTCACCTTGGAGGAAAAGGTACTTAATTGATAATTGAAAAATTCTCAGTGTGAGTTACCCTAATGTAAAACTAGTTTTTAGAGAGAGAAGCTACGACTCATAAAAGATGGGTTACAAATTCTCGCAACATTTATTAACATCTTGCCTAAGTAACTTTTGCAAGTTTATATGCTTATTTTAAGTGATTTACCCTTAACTAACTGCACATGTTTGTGCCCTTCATCTTTACAAATACACAGTGGGTTAGATGAAAGTCATTGAAAGGTAGAAGGACATGACCTGGGTGTGTTCATCCTTGGTTTCTACACTGCCTTCCCTGCTTGACGTTTTATCCTTGTTCTGTCTTGCTCACTGTTTTCAGTGCTCACACAGTGACATTTAAGTTTTGGAGAATAAGTCAATGTAAAAAAGAAAAATATGTTGAAGCAGTAAAATGTGAATTAGAAATACCTAGATAGAGAACTGATTTAATGGTTAAGCTTTTACTTGTCACATCTTTCGTTTGGAGATACTCTTCATCTAATCTTAAACTTACATAAATGAGCCAAAGAGCAGTTAATAATTGAATAATATATGGATCCTTCTTTAAATTTATATATATATTTTTTTCCTGCTGTTTAATTTAAAGTTATTTGTGAATTCTGGTTAATCGCAATACACTTTTTCTTTAGTTAGACTTCAGAGCATAACCTTTAGCCTAGCCAGTCAGAAGTGGAATTGATCCTTCCAGGTGTGGAGTGCCATAGTCTAAACCTAGACTGACTCCAAAGCCATTATGCTATATGGTCTCCCATAGTTGAATGAATAATGCATTTTGTATTAAGATACAAATCTTGAAAAGGCCTGGGCATTTAATTTTAAAAACAAAACACTATATTAAATGGAACGCTCTTTCGCTGTTGAGGCAGATCCTCATAGACCAGCCCTATAGTTCACAGTGTTCATGTCTCAAAAGAGGATGATGGTGTGTAAGGACAAAACAGCATGAAGTTTGAATTCTGCTGAGTCTTCGGTTGTAGGCATTCCTCCTTCAGAGAAGGCAGTGGTGTTCCAAACCCAGAGGTTTACTTTATTTCTAGTCTGGTTGAGGTTTCACACTTGGTGTGTGTGTGTACGCTCAGTTATATCCCAACTCTTTGTGGCTCCATGGACTGTAGTCTGCCAGGCTTCTCTGACCTTGAGATTTTCCAGGGAAGAATACTGGAGTGGGTTGCTATTTCCTGCTTCAGGGGATCTTCTCCACCCAAGGATCAAACCCACATGTCCTGCATTGATTGGCAGGTGCATTCTTTACTTAGCACCACCTGCTGCTGCTAAGTCGCTTCAGTCGTGTCCGACTCTGTGCGACCCCTTAGACAGCAGCCCACCAGGCTCCGCCGTCCCTGGGGTTCTCCAGGCAACAACACTGGAGTGGGTTGCCATTTCCTTCTCCAGTGCATGAAAGTGAAAGTGAGGTCGCGCAGTCCAACTCTTCACAACCCCATGGACTGCAGCCTACCAGACTCCTCCCCATGAGACTTTCCAGACAAAGAGTACTGGAGTGGGGTGCCATTGCCTTCTCCTGGCACCACCTAGGAAGGCTTAAAATTTAACTGAATGAAGGAATGAATGACAGAACACTTCTGCAGCTGAGAGGTGACAGCTTGGGTGTCATGTAATAAGAATTTTGTTACCTAACCAAAGTGCTCTTCTGATGTCAAGAATCACAGGAAACATTATTTCAGGTTGAATTCTGTCACCTCCAACCTTTTCCTGTAATGCATTGCAACCTGGTCCTGCTGCCAACTTGGAACTACCCAGTTGATTTGATATGTAGTTCTAAGTTGTAGGTAGGGGAGAGAAGCCAGATTAAAGCTTACTCACCCACTCACCATTTGGAACATGATAATGGGATAAACATAAAAAGTTGGTTACTATTTAAAAGCATTTTTCAAACTGTTTGGCATGTAAGTAAGTGCTGTATAGATTAAACTACTGGGCAACTACAAGAATAAAAGCCAAGAATTCAGTACCCTTTTTCCTTGTAAAAATTGAGACTTGTTTGGGGCTAAGCCCAGTTGAAAACTGACTTCGATTCGTAGAGTATATTTAGTAGAAGTGAAGAATTTTTAAAGACAGTAAACATTTTGCCTGTCTCTCCTACTGGAATATTATCTTTCTCCTCCTTAAAAAAAATCACTAGTTTATTGTGCCTTAATCCCCCTAATACAGTGAAGTCATGTTTTTCTGAAATCATTTGTAGAATGTAATTATTAGCATGTTTGGATTTAATTAGGTTGTTATAGTTTTGAACAGAATTATGTAGGGTGAAGTTTTACTTGTTGTCTGGGGTGATTGGTAAACATATCTTACTAGCTGAGAATGACTTTAATAAACTAAAGGTTTACTCTTCAGATCTTTAATTCTCATACTCCTACCATTGTCTTAATTTAGATAGGAAAAATAGAACTTTTGCTTTGAACAGCTTTTTACCTTAGAAGGTATTACTTTAATTGTAGTCTTATAAATGAAGTTTTGTTCTGCTTCCTCTGTCATGGACTCGGTAGTGTCTATTATATTAATGGTTTCTGCTTAAGTCATATACTTTAACAGTCTCAAAAGGTTAATTTCTACCTCCTTTCCATTTTAGTGTCATGACTACCTTGAAACCGAAAAGTTTGCCAGTGTGTTAAATATATATTAATAAAATAACACATAATAAAGTTTTATCAACTTTCATGCTTTCAGATTCATTGAAACATGCAGTCTTTATCAGCATGCAAATTAATAAGCACTATGAGGAAAAGGCCAGTATTCAAATTAGCCTTAAATAGTAAGCTGAACACTAATTTCAAATTTTAAGTATTGCTGTCCAAATTGCTTCTGCTTTTAAGCCACAAATTTATGACCCTACTACATTCAAAAGTTGTATTATTGGCAATGACTGGGTATTAAAATTTTATAACTTAAGTTGTGGTATGTGTTTTGGAAATGCAGATTCTTTCAATTTTGTAAATATTTTAGTCTTATATGACTATTTCTTTTCTCCCCAAGTCTCTTTTGGAAAAGTTCTTGATCCCCAATGCTTCACAAGCAGAGAGCAAAGTCTTCTATTTGAAAATGAAAGGAGACTACTACCGCTACTTGGCTGAGGTTGCGGCTGGTGATGACAAGAAAGGTATGCTGCCTCAGCCTGTTTGCTGGGTGTTACAAGTCTCTTCTGCAGTGTACACAGTGGTTCTGTTGGTTTTTAATTGCTTTGAAGACAGATGAAGAGCAGTAAATGGACTCTGCTCACTCTTCATTGCTCCCTTTCCCTCTCTGTTTCTCTCTTCCCCCAGTCCCTCTCCCTCATTGTTATCCTTTTTCCTGATACTGTACAGTTGACTCTTAAAACAGATTGAGCTGCACAGATCCATTTACACAGGGTTTTTTTTTTCTGTAAATATTATAGTACTGCATTATACAAGATTGGACATGAAGGGCCAGCTATAAAATTATACCCAGGTTTTCAGCTGCATGAACAGTTGGTATCCATTCCTGAGCCTCGTGTTGTTTAAGGGTTAGCTGTATACCTACTGCCTAGTAATTGGTTTCGTAAAATATATGATTGCTCACAAGTCAGTTTTATGTATAGGAATGTTCCCTCACAATTTTAAGACATAGTACTTACAGCATAACTGTAGGGCAGTACAGACTAGTCAGAGTTATTTTTGTCTTGACATTGATTAGTGACTACGGTAGGTTTCTAGGAGAACCTTATTTTTTTTTAATTTAGGAGCCAGTTAAAGTAGCTGCAGCTTAGTATTTCAGAATTTATTACTGGATGAGTAAAGGTTTGGTTCGAGGGATGAAAACAAAGTACTTTTCATTGATACGTTTTGGTGCTTTTTATTATCCAGGGATTGTGGATCAGTCACAGCAAGCATACCAAGAAGCTTTTGAAATCAGCAAAAAGGAAATGCAACCAACACATCCTATCAGACTGGGTCTGGCCCTTAACTTCTCTGTGTTCTATTATGAGATTCTGAACTCCCCTGAGAAAGCCTGCTCTCTGGCAAAGACAGTATGTATTTTTTACCTGTTCTGTGGAAATTCAGTAGTCATCATTATTTGATCACTGAAATGTGTTTGGTTTTGGTCATAGGCATTTGATGAAGCCATTGCTGAACTTGATACATTAAGTGAAGAGTCATACAAAGACAGCACGCTAATAATGCAGTTACTGAGAGATAACTTGACAGTAAGTACCTAACAGCACTGTGAATGGTTAATAAATAATGAAGAGATTATAGGTGCATTTCTGTTTTATTGTACTTCTAGATATTGTGGTTTTCTGTTGAGCGGAGTTCTCTCCAAAGCATTTGCTTAATCTCATGTCTCTGGATCACATTTTGGTAATTTTCAATGATTCAAACCCTCCAACAAAGGTTTTAGCGGCTAAAGGCTCAATTGATGATGAACATTTTTTTAGCAATAAAGTATTTTTGAATAAGGTATGTACATTGATTTTTTTTTTAAACACATAATACATGCTTAATAGACTGCAGTATGGTGTAAATAAAACGTTTATGTATACTGGAAACAAATTTATGTGACTCACTTATTTTGATTTCTGTTTTATTGTGGTGATCTGGAACTAAACTCTTAACATCTCCGAAGTGTGCTTATATGTTTATAGACTATGACAGGAATTTTTCTAGTTCTTTTTCATTTTTAATGTAAGGTCCTACCTGCTTTAAAAACTGAAGAAAATCATCTTACAGAAGCTGAAATGTTAGGACTAAAAATGTGCCCTTTTACTAGTTACATATTTATTAAAATTCAGATTTTTAAAATAATTTTGTAGTTCATGGTTTTGGACTTTTAGTTATATAAGTTATTTTACTTTAAGTTTCAGTGCAAATCTATTCCTTCCATTTTAGTCACAGGAGAGTTTTGCTTTTAGTTTCAAAAGTATGCTCAAGTTATCTTTGAAGTCCATTAAAAATGGTGATCATAAAGTTGCCTCTGTGTTTATGTAGGGCTTCTCTGGTGTGGATCAGAGGTAAAGAATGTGCCTGCCAGTGCAGGAGACTCACAGGTTCGATCCCTAGAGAAGGAAATGGCACCCCACTCCAGTATTCTTGCATGTGAAATATCATGGACGGAGGAGCCTGGTTGGCTACAGTCAGTGGGACTGTAAAAGAGTTGGACATGACTTAGCAGCTAAACAGCAACAGTATTTATGTAGCTAAGGGTAGGGCATTAATACTTTTGGTTAAAAAATTTCAGATACTCTACATAGTCTGACATCTATTTTGTCTAGTCTCTTAGGAAAAAAAGAAAATGACTTACTGTGTCAAGTCATGATTATCCTTTTTGGTATACTGTAGACCAAGGTCCCCAACCCTTGGTCCATGGACTGGTACTGGTCCATGGCCTGTTAAGAACTGGGTTGTACAGCAGGAGGTGAGTGGTGGGTAGGCAAATGCGCTAAGCTTCATCTGTTGTTACAGCCCCATCACTTGCATTACTGCCTGAACTCTGCTTCCTGTCAGATCAGCAGTGACTTAGATTCTCATTCAGTTCAGTTCAGTCGCTCAGTCGTGTCCAACTCTATGAGACCCCATGAACTGCAGCATGCCAGGCCTCCCTGTCCACCAACTCCCGGAGTTTGTCCATTGAGTCGGTGAGGCCATCTAAACATCTCATCCTCTGTTGTCCACTTTTCCTCCTGCCCTCAATCTTTCCCACCATCTGGGTCTTTTGCAGGGAATCAGCTCTTCACATCAGGTGGCTGAGTTTCAGCTTCAACATCAGTCCTTCCAGTGAACACCCAGGACTGATTTCCTTTAGGATGGACTGGTTGGATCTCTTTGGAGTCCAAGGGACTCAAGAATCTTTCCAGTACCACAGTTCAAAAGCATCAATTTTTCTGTGCTCAGCTTTCTTTATATTCCAACTCTCACATCCATACGATTACTGGAAAAACCATAGCATTCACTAGACGGACCTTTGTTGACAAAGTAATGTCTCTGCTTTTTAATATGCTGTCTAGATTCTCATAGGAGCACAATAAATGTAATACACTTAAATCTTCCCCAAAACATCTCTTGCCATGGAAAAATTGTCTTCCACTAAACTGACCCTTGATGCTAAATAGGTTGAGGCCTGCTGCTCTAGACTGAAAAACATTAAAACCGCAATGCCAATTATAGTTACAGTTATTTGCTTAATAGTAAATTTCTCACGTTCAGTTATCACTTGTTTTTTTGTATTGTCTTTGTGTTGTATACTGTCATTTTTTCCCCCCAGTAGTGTTTTTTTACTTGCATTGAGATCCAAATAGCCTACATATTGCAATTGGTTGATATGTCTCTTTGGGCCCATGGGTTTTCATATTCTTCTTCACATAGATACTAAGTTTGAAGTTACAAGGCTTGAGTGAAAAGTGTTAAGTATCTGTCATGTGCCAGAGAAAGAGCTAGGAAGGAAGGTTATAGTTTAGTGCTACTACTTTTGTATTAGCTTTAGGTCTTTTTGGGGGGGGGTTGTACATCATATACATGTCACTTTTCTCAGCTTTATCTAGTCCATTGCCAATTTTCTGAACCAATTATGTATTATCGTGTTGAATGTTCTCAGCCGTTTTTTGAACAATATTGTATACTTGTCAATTATTACACTGAAAGTATAATTGGGGGCTTCCTATACACTTGGGAGGTTATTATTTTTAAGAGGATGTGGTATAGTCCATTATAAAGAGCGAATAATTTTATGTACATTAAATGAAAGAAGCACTTCAGTTTGTTAGCTAATTTTTTATATTTTTCTGGTTTGAAATGGTGAGATACTCTAAAAGGTGGAATTTGAGACCCAATCACTACTGAATTGTATTGTCAGCGCTTTTTGAGAAGGCCTGATCTGAAATATATACTTGGAGCTGAATTTTGATATTGTTATAGCTTGAAGAGCATACTACAACAGCTGAGTAAGGAGGTTCTGATTCTGCTTTTGTCACTATTATGTGCCTTCTCTGTGCCCTCGTCGTATCACCTGTTACCATTATAGGGTTGATTGTCCAGTCACTTACATGTCAAGCAAAGAAATTTTTTGTAGAAAATTTGAGTCTGGATCCAGTTGACAAATACTGCCAACACATAACCGTGGGAAGAGAAGCACCTTTTATCCAATTTTTCATGTTTATGTGGAAAATACAAGGATCCTTGAAAGTTAGAAGTGGAAACATATGTTGAAGGATAATTTTATCTTGTCTTACAAAACTCCCAGTTTAATGAAAGCATACAGACTTCTAGAGATCATTCAGCTAATAACTATATGATTGTCTAAAGAGTCTCCTTTCCAGGCCAGAAATATATTTGATTAATAAAACTAATGGGTGATTTGAAGAATAGAAAAACATCAATAAGGTTCCCCTTCCTTTATTTTCCAGCATGAAGCAATATAGAATTTCAAGGTCATCTTGAAATAGTCCTATAATTACCTCTAAAAATCATTGTACGGTGGGTGGTAAGACTTAACTGTTAATATTTGAAGCAGCTGAGATAATTTTAAAAATCATCTTTTTAACCTGATGAAAAGCTGTAACATTAATCTAAAAATCAGTAGGCTTCATAGTCCTACCACTTTGAGACAGTTCAGTTTTTACCTCTTGTTAAATTTGGTTCTGACCATACTGTTTTGTGTTTAACTATATATTTTGAATCAGACAAATTTAGAAAAGGTATGTTTTCCTAAACTAAAAATGTTAGTAAAGTTAAATTGTGTTTTAGTCCAGACTTGCTCCTGACTCTTGAATGTCATAGAGTGTGGGACTCTCTAGAGTGGGACTCTAAAGCTACGAGGCGGAAGTGGTCAGCCTGAGCTCCTTGAACATGGGCTGAGTTGAGGGTTCTGTCTTAGTTGCACTGAACTTACACACTGCAGCTTTTGAAAACAGTCTATAATCAGATAGCTATTGGTGTAGAATTGGCATTTCTATGATTTCATCTACTTTTTCTTTACCTTCAATGAATAGCCAAGAATTTCCTTAATCTGATTTTTTTATTTAAAGACAACTCTAGTATGTATTTACTGTGCTTACAGAATGATTAGGTAGGAAATAACTGTGTTATATTGAGGTGTTTTTAAAATTTATTAAAGTATAGTTGATTTACAATAATGTGTTAATTTCTGCTATACAGGAAAGCGATTCAGTTACACATAGGTACATTCTTCTTTGTATTACTTTTCATTATGGTTTAATCACAGGATATTGCAGTTTCCTGGAGGTGTTTTATGTCTTGAGGCTATTTTCAGTGCTGCTATTTTTTTAAGCCTTCCAATAATTGTGGTTACATTCTGATACCTTGGCATATAAAATAAAAAATTTTCAAGCTGAAATACACTAAAAATTCTTCGTTTCTTTTTTAACTAGTTGTGGACATCGGATACCCAAGGAGACGAAGCTGAAGCAGGAGAAGGAGGGGAAAATTAACCGGCCTTCCAACTTTTGTCTGCCTCATTCTAAAATTTACACAGTAGACCATTTGTCATCCATGCTGTCCCACAAATAGTTTTTTGTTTACGATTTATGACAGGTTTATGTTACTTCTATTTGAATTTCTATATTTCCCATGTGGTTTTTATGTTTAATATTAGGGGAGTAGAGCCAGTTAACATTTAGGGAGTTATCTGTTTTCATCTTAAGGTGGCCAATATGGGGATGTGGAATTTTTATACAAGTTATAAATGTTTGGCATAGTACTTTTGGTACATTGTGGCTTCACAAGGGCCAGTGTTAAAACTGCTTCCATGTCTAAGCAAAGAAAACTGCCTGCATATTGGTATGTCCTGGTGGGGAATAAAAGGGATAATTGGTTCCAGTCACAGGTGTAGTTGTGGGTACTTTTTAGGTTTGGAGCACTTAAAAAGCTGTAGTAGAAATGGATGTCCCATGGATATTGCATGTTAAACCATGTGTTATCTGTGGAATACTCGACTCAGTGTGCACACTGTTGACTGCAGCTACAGAAGTGTTCCTTTAGTTGTGACCCAATTAACTCTGGATAAGGGCAGAAACGGTTCACATTCCATTATTTGTAAAGTTACCTGCTGTTTGCTTTCATTATTTTTGCTACACTCATTTTATTTGTATTTAAATGTTTTAGGCAACCTAAGAACAAATGTACAAGTAAAGATGCAGTAAAAATGAATTGCTTGATATTCATTACTTCATGTATATCAAGCACAGCAGTAAAACAAAAACCCATGTATTTAACTTTTTTTAGGTTTTTTTTTTTGCTTTTGTGATTTTTTTTTTTTTTTGATACTTGCCTAACATGCATGTGCTGTAAAAAATAGTTAACAGGGAAATAACTTGAGATGATGGCTAGCTTTGTTTAATGTCTTATGAGATTTTCATGAACAATCCAAGCATAATTGTTAAGAACACGTGTATTAAGTTCATGTAAGTGGAATAAAAGTTTTATGAATGGACTTTTCAACTACTTTCTCTACAGCTTTTCATGTAAATTAGTCTTTTGGTTCTGAAACTTCTCTAAAGAAAATTGTACATTTTTGGAAATTTATTCCTTATTCCCTCTTGGCAGCTAATGGGCTTTTACCAAGTTTGAATACAAAATTTATCATAACAGTAAAATACTACTAAGATAACTACTACTGTTCCCAACCATGTCCTGTACGCCCCCCTCCCCCTGAAAATTTTTTTCAGAGACGGGGAGTTGATTGAAAAAAGTAATGTTGTTCCATTTAAAATTTTGGTATATGGCATTTTCTAACTTAGGAAGCCACAATGTTCTTGGCCCATCATGACATTGGGTAGCATTAACTGTAAGTTTCGTGCTTCCAAATCACTTTTGTTTTTAAAAATTTCTTGATATTCTTACAGCCTGCCTTCAATTTTGATCCTTTCTTCTATTTGTCAGGTGCACAGGATTACCTTTTTTAGCCTCTTGTCTTGTCACCAACCATTCCTACTTGGTGGCCATGTACTTGGGGAAGAGGCCGCATGATCTTTCTGGCTCCACTCTGTCTAAGGACACCCTGCTTCCTTTGCTTGCATCCCACAGACTATTTCCCTCTTACTATTCACTGCAGTGAATCTCTCCTGAGTTGATGAGATTGTGTTCTCTCTCTCTATGCGCCCTACCTATCCTGAATGGTCTGTCATTGTCTGCCTTTAAATTCCTTCCCCTTCCTCTCTTTAAATAATGATGGGGCTAAGTAATACCCAAAGCTCACCCTACCAACTATTTCCTCAGTACCTTGCAGAAAACACCAAACAAAAATAACCATTTTAAAAGAGGTGTATTTTTTTTTTTCTTCTAGAATGTAAGCTCCTCAAGAGCAGGGACAATGTTTTCTGTATGTTCTATTGTGCCTAGTACACTGTAAATGCTCAATAAATACTGATGATGGGAGGCAGTGAGTCTTGATGATAAGGGTGAGAAACTGAAATCCCAAATACTGTTTTGTTGTTTGTTTTATTATGACCTCAGATTAAATTGGGAATTAGCCCTCTGGGACAATTGTCCCAAATATTACATTCAAATAAAAGTGCAATGGAGGCCTTGGGGTCTTTCTTTCAAGGAGAAAAAGATCTCTTATCCATTTGGGACAACACAATAATGCATTTTCACTCACAACTCTCTTCTTTTTCTGTTAGTTTCTCCTGACCGCCAGGCCAAGGACATGAAATAATCTTTTTATAGCTACAGGGAATGAAGCTAGACTTAAGGAAGATGGATCTTATTCACATAAATTATAAATAAAATCTAAAGCTTGTCTCATTTGCCTACTTATATGCCTCAGTCATCTGCTAAGCTAGTTTGATTCTGAAGTTGTGATAAAATTTCATTAATATTAGCTGTTAATATTGTTTCTGCATAGTAGTGCCCAGTAGATAAAGGAAGATTTCAACCTGAGATTTTTTTTTTGCCTTGAGATCTGAATAATAAATTTTTTATAACATAAATCGCCCCCAATTCAGGCTTCACATCTGTTTTTGTCAACTAGTCCCAGGAATTTGGAGACCTCAGCAATGTTTTGTATTGGTGTATATGTAGTATTGGAGTTGTTAAATGTATATATCCACTTGAGAGCTGTGCCTCGAGAGTGGACCACAGTGTGATCAGTTAAAGTCTGAATTTTGCTGCCACTTTGGCCTCTGGTGCTGGCTTTTCCAGTTGGGGTAGGGGTCAGAGGATTGAAAGGTAATGTCAAGGGACTTAGTAACTATAGGAGCTAAATTCTTTTTCTTTCTTGTCTTCCCTAAAAATAGTCACCAATAGCCCAGAGCATATTTTTTAAAAGCATATTTTAAAAACTAGTTAAAGCCAGTTTGTAATCTGAAGTCATAAAATATTTCTTTGTGGTCAGATCTTAACTTTATTGGGCTTCCGTGGTGGCTCAGATGGTAAAGTGTCTGCCTGCAATGTGGGAGACTCGGGTTCGATCCCTGGGTTGGGAAGATACCCTAGAGAAGGAAATGGCAACCCACTCCAGTACTCTTGCCTGGAGAATTCCATGGACTGAAGAGACTGGTAGGCTACAGTCCATGGGGTCACAAAGAATCAGACACGACTGAGCGACTTGACTTTATTGATCAATGGTGAGATGTCTTTAAAGGCTGAGTGCAGGTCTAAGAATTTGAGACTTATAGTGGTGGTGGTGTCGTTTTAAGTGGTTTATATTGCCAGTAGGAGAAGGTGGCATTTTATTTGGGTGCAGCTAAGAGGAGAGCCTGAAGTATGCAAGAACTTCAAATGGCCCTATGTGCTCAGAGAGATATTCCTGTAGAAAAAAGGTCAAGAAATAAACAAGCCACTTTATTTTGTCACATACCATATAGTGGAATGTAGTGGAAATGAAATATCTACAGTATTAAAATGGTGGCTTAGACTAGGCACCTGGGAAATGGCTAGACTTGGATCCTTTTCCTGAATGTGAAATTTCGCTTACAAAGTACTTTTCTGTTATCTAGATGTGACTGACAGAAATACAAGAGACCTGAACATAAGATCTGCTTACCGGGTCTTAATAGGTTTTCTGTTTTTTGTTTTGGAAACTACATGCCTCTAAGGAAACTGATACTTTTTTGGTATCAAGAAATGGTATTCAAGAACCCATCACAGTGGTAGGTCTGCTTTAAAAGTCTGAAAATTTAGAAAAGTTGCTTGTGTACATCCGAGTCTGGTTATACTACTCACCTGGTCCTTTGAAGTCTTTGTCAACTCCCAAGTATATCAAGGACGTCTGCTGCTGACCTGTGTAACCATAGTATGTAAGAATAGCAACCATCGTGCTGGTCAAGCAAGTATGTGTGTCTTGGGTGCAGAAACCAAGATCCATTGAATGGATGTACTTAGGCACAGCTGTTAATCCTAGGTGATGCCAAGGGTTCAGTTGAGTATTTCATGTAAGTACTCACAAGTACCATAAAGTTTCTGAAAACCCAAACTTACTAAGTCATTAGTAAAATTTCCAATTTAAGAACTTTAAAAGCTATCAGTATTTCAGTACTTACTTTCTTTAATAATTAGAGATCGGTTAGGGCTAGCCACTGTTTGGAGTGTTTAAGGTGGACTTTTATTTAGAGATTTTATGTCAGACTTGGAGAACGGATGGGATCTGATGGAGGTTATAGTCTGTACAAAGGCATCAAGATAGAACTTAAAATGACTTCCTTGCACTCAGGTGGGGAGTTCTGTGAGAGTGTAGGAAGAAATAGGCTCTGCTTTCTTAACACCTGTGGCTTTTCACTTGTAATGCTTTTGATCACGTCAGGGGAACTTGTCTAAAATGCTTACTACCAGCACGCAGTCTCCCGGTTTCTAGTTTAGGCTAAAGCCCAGGGATGTTTCCTTCATGAGCTATAACACCTAGAGCTGAAGTCTAGGTGGAGAGGGAGTATATAATGTTTGAGTATTTGAGAAAACAAGGGTGTGTAAAACATTTCAACAACCGCTCTCCGCCCCCCACCTCAAGTGAGCTTCAGTCTGGAAAACGAAAGTTGGATCCGCTTAGCAGATCATGTTTCCTAAGCAGAGATTAATGATGTTTTTACCTGTCACAACAGGTTTGTCACCTTACTGACACTGAATTCGTTTGGGAGCAGGTAGTTTAAAACTTATGTCAAGAGAGAGGTAACACATAATTTTATGTTTTGGGTTTTTTAATGGATGCAAGTTATACTGGTTTTCCTGTCATGCACAGAAATCAAATCCAGGGAGTACCCTGGCAGCCCAGTGTTTAGGACTTCATACTCTGACCTCACAGGCTGCAGGTTCAATTGCTTGTTGGGGAAGTAAGATCCTTCAAGCCAGGCAGCAAAAATCAAACCAGAAGAATGAAAGATTTAAAAGCAAACTTTGGAATGGTTATAAGATGTAAGTGAATAACTTGCTGACCAAGAAGTTTGTAAGGAAAAATCTCTAATAAAGGTGGA
Organism: Antilocapra americana; assembly: GCA_007570785.1. Classification (NCBI taxonomy): domain Eukaryota; kingdom Metazoa; phylum Chordata; class Mammalia; order Artiodactyla; family Antilocapridae; genus Antilocapra; species Antilocapra americana. The sequence continues at coordinate 40,005,665 of ML661885.1, forward strand.
CACACAGAACTAGAAACATAGGTTAAAACACAGTCAATATATGAACCTTAATATAAATTCAACTATATAGGAATTTTTATATCTGGAAGTGGAAGGAAAGACAATGGACAAAAAGCTAGAATAAAGAATTCTAAAAAATAGGAAAATGGACAAAGATTCAGAACAGGCATTTTTATAGAAGAAAATATATGATCATTAAATACATGAAAAGAGGCTTAACAGAGAAATGCAAACCAAGACCACAATTTAAATTACTACCATTTTACTCCGATTGATACAGTTTGAAAGTCTGGCCATACCAGACACTGGAGATTATGTGGATGGAAATGTCACATATGGTGTTGATTGGAATTTAAATTACATCCCTTTGGACAACAATTTGGCGTTATCTTGTAAAGTTGAACATTAGTGTCCTTACAACTGAGCAATTCTCTCTTGAGTGTATCTCTTAAAATACTTGCATGTGTGCCTCAAGAAATTGAAATAGAGTATTCAGAGCTAAACTATTCAAATTGGGGGGAAAAAACCTGGAGACAATCCAAACGTTCATTGAAAGGAAATGGGCAAATATTTTCCAGATGAGATAGTCTTCATTTGTGAAAATAAGTCAACTACAGTCCTGTCAATAACATGGTTGAATTTTAATAACATTGAAAAGACAGCCTCAGTAAACTACATAGTACAGTACAATATGAAGTTAAAAATGAGCAGATCTTTTGCCTAGGCAAGCACATAGGTGACAAAACTTTCTGTACCAAGGACTCGTATGACAAGTACGAAATGTAGAACAGAAGTTAACTATGGAGAGGGATAGGCTAGGATGGGAAGACAAGGTAAATACGTTGCTGGTTATCTGGGAGCAGGGCAATGGGTTCACAGATATGCAATAGAGATCCATTCAAGAATGGATGAAACAAGGATTATGATTAATCCAGTTTGGGCATTGAAAGTCAAAGAAAGGACAGGAACTAAATGGAAACAAAAGTACAGAGGGTCAATAAATTGGTCAAAAGCTTGCTGAATGGTAAAATGATTGTCACAGTTTTAAAAATAGGGAAAATAGCAAGAGTTGTGAAACTGTCAGTACTTAAAAATTGCCACCCCATGCATTACACCCTAAAACTCTCCGACCATCCTTTCCATTTAATTGTGCAGGAGCAGAAAGCAAGAACCAGAGGTTGGATCAGAACGACTGAGTTGGTAAGGTGTGTTTGGAAACACACAAGTGAGAAATGAAGGGTCTCTTAACATGAAAGAGGAGAGTCTTCAGGAACTTTTGATAGCACATTCTGGGTCTGTCCTGAATTTGGGGGTCTGAAGAATTTTGTCATACCAGCCAAACCACTTCAGCAAATTCAGCCTAAGTTTCCTTACTCCTTAACATTTAGAGGAAGCATGTTGCATTCAGTCCTAAATCATTGAGGCATCTCCTTTAGTACCCTATGTATAGCCGTCTTAAATTTTTCAATATTTTTCCCTCATCTCTTGGATTCTTAAGGAGTTCTTAATTGGTTTCTGTAGGGAAAGTCTTGATGAGTTTAAAGTACAAAACTTACATTTTTATGATCCATACACAGTACTTAGGTCAAATAGAAATATAACTGTTGGCCCTTTGTTTTCTTTCCCAAGATTTGCAAAAGAGATATCCAGATAATCATTTTTGGAGACTTTAGCCCTTACTTGGTCTTAAGGATCAAAGTTGAAGAGCCAGAAAAATTGAAAATGACACAGTTTCTTCAGAGAATGCTTTAGAGTGCTGGGCAGGTCCCTCCACCACCACCTGCCTGTTCAGTGGAAGAAAGGAGGGGACATTTCATAAACTTTTGGAATCTACTCTGTGATGCTCTGTGAAGCTAGGTTCACTGGAAATTCTCAAGTTGAGACAGTGTCTAGCTGGTGACGCTGGTAGCAGATGGGGAGAAGTAATGGCATTTGAAATGGTCTGCTCTCTCAGGATTTCTGAAGGCCAAGAATATGGACATGCTTCCAGGAGACCAGGATCAAGACCAGGAACTTGGTCTGAAAGGGCTGACTGGCTGGGATCCCCTGAAGGGCAGAGCAGCAGCCACTGATGGTGAGAGAGCTCAAGATCTAATCTGTGACTGGTCTCCAAAGAATCGACGAATGGCTAGGAAAGTTGGCTTATAACATCTGTCGTGGTCAGAGGAGAGCAATGTTCATTTTCTTTAGTTCTCGTCCTGTGAGAGCTGCCCCCACCTTATGCAACCCTGGTGGAGCCGGTGCAGCTGGCCGCCGAAGGAGGAGTGGGTCAGGTGAGGACGTGGAGGACAGAGCTGCCCACCCATCCCTCCCTCAGCGCACTGCAAAGGAAAAAAACTAACAGGATGTGGATTAGATCTTCATCTCCACTTTTATTTTTTATTTTTTTATTAGTTTTGCCATACAATGACATGATATCACCATGGGTTTACATATGCTCCCCCTCCAGGACCCCCCTCCTTCCCCCCCCCCCCCGGGAAATCTCGTTGCACCAGCCCCGAGCGTTGATTAGACATATGGTAATTAACATGTTTCAATGCCCTTCTCCCATATCATCCCACCCTTTCCCTCATCCACAGAGTCCACAAGTCTATATTCTATACATCTGCGTTCCTTTTGCTGTCTCGCATGCTGGCTTCTCGTTCCCGTCTTTCTAAATTCCATATATATGCGTTAATATACTGTATTGTTGTTTTTGCTTCTGCCTTCACTCTGAATAATGGGCTCCAGTTTCGTCCATCTGAATAGAACTGATTCAAATGAATTTTTTTTTAATGCTGAGTAATATTCCATTGTGTATATGTACCACAGCTTTCTTATCCATTCGTCAGTTGATGGGCATCTAGGTTGCTTCCATGTCCTGGCTATTGTAAACAAAGCAGCGATAAACATAGGGGTACACGTGGCTCTTTCAATTCTGGTTTCCTCGGTGTATATGCCCAGCAGTGGGATTGCTGGGTAATATGGCAGGTCTATTTGCAGTTTTTTAAGGAACCTCCACACTGTTTTCCATAGTGGCTGTACTAGTTTGCAATCCCACCAACAGTGTGAGAGCATCTCCACTTTTAAAACAATCTCAGTTCAGTGAAAAATGGCAAGGGTGAGACTGCAAAAGAATAGAAGGATTAGCACTCTAAGAGCTGGAGTGAAAGGGCCATCTGAAAGAAACTGGAGAAAACGGGTTTTGACGTGATAAGGTGAAAGAGAATAGAAAAAAAAAATAAGACACTGAAAAATACTGAACAGGTAATTGAATTAAAAAAAAAGCTCAGCAAACAGAAAACATGTTCCTACTTGATTATTCTTTTCTTTCAAGGAACAAGCAAAAACACTTACCAGTGAGGAATTTTACTTTTCCCAGGAAATAAAATCTTTCTACCTAATGACAAAACAGCAGCTACTTTTTCCTGAAAAGAAAGCCTTGTAATCAATCTTATATATTAATATATTTTGTGTATCTTACTTTTAAAACTTTGATTGTATCATTTAGCAAAATTTGAGAGTGTCCTCATCAAAGAAATAGGCTCAGCGTTGCAGAACTTTAGGTGATTTGGAGTTTAAAACCTTTTTTGATTGCATATTCTTAAAAAGTAGCAAACGTGAAATAGTCTTTTGTAAAATGTTAGAGAAAAATTGTAAAAATGAAGAATTTTTATGTACCTTTCATCCAGATTTTCCAAATATTAATATGTTACCATATTTTCTCCCTAAGTAATTTTCTGAGTCATTTGAGAGTAAATTTGAGAAGTGATGCCTCTACCAGTATATGCTTGAGTGTTTATTTATTTGAAAAGAGAAAAGACAGTCACGGGAATTCCCTGGCAGTCCAATGGTTAGGACTCAACACTTTCACTGCAGGGGGCGCCTGGGTTCAATCCCTGGTTGGGGATTTAAGATCCTGAAGGCCACCACACAGCCAAAACAAAAGAAAATAAGATAATATTACATAAAACCATATAATTATCAAAACCAGAAAAGTTACACCTGTGATACTAATATCTAATCTACAGACCTTATTCAAATCTGCCTGTTCTAATGACCTTTGTCATTAGCAGAAGGAAGGAACTTCTGTGGCAGAAGAAAGGAACTTTTCTGGGTCTAAGATCCAATCCAGGATCTTAGTTATGTCTCTTTAGTTTCCTTTAACCTGAAACAGTTCCTTGGTTTTTGTCTTCATGGCGTGTTTTCAGACTACAGACCAACTGATCTGTAGAACGTTTCTTTTCTTGATTGTGTGTTTTCCCTGATGTTTTCTCATTAGTTTCAGGTTGTGCCCTTTTTTCAAAGAGTTGCACTGAAATGAGGTGGGGTCTTCAGGGCATTGTAACAGGAGGCATGTGATGTCTCCACCCCATTACTGATGCTGTTAAAGAAAAAAAACCTCTTAAGAAAGTAGAGGGCACGTTATTTGTTCAACATTCTTATTGTTTTAAAATTATATAAATAAATTGCCCAAATACCACACTCTCCTTGTTGACGGGAGACCCCAAAACTATCCTGACCTCTAGCAGGAATTCAACAATGAAAATACTATCCTCAGCTAGCATCTGCACATACAAGAAGACACCAGGAAATGTGTGCCCTCCCTACTCAGGGCAAACATTCTGGAAACACCCCAGCCAAGTTACACCCAATAGGGACAGTGAGTTAAGCTTTTAGAGGGCAACAGCTATGTTCTGTTGATCATTCTGTGCTTCACTCAGCATAGAACCTGGCGCAGAATAGTAAACAATTGTAAATAAGCCTTAAACCTCCTCCTGGCATCTGTGCTAACAAAAAGATTTTTCCCTTTTTGACTTTGCAAACACCTGACTTCCCAGTTGGCGCCAGTGGTAAAGAACCCACCTGCCAATGCAGGAGATGTGGGTTCAATTCCTGGTCTGGAAGATCTCCTGGAGGAGGGCATGGCAACCCAAGCCAGTATTCTTGCTGGAGAATCTCATGGACAGAAGCCTGGTGGTCTACAGTCCATGAGGTCGCAGAAAAGACGAACACTCCTGAAGTGATTTTGTATGCACACATAGTATGCAATAATGACTTGCTAGGAATAGGTGTTCAAAACATATTATGTTAGAAGAATGAATCTCACTTGTAATTTGCTCCCAAGACCGTATTTCCAGAATAAAGTCTGTTTTGTATTCAACAGCTACTTTTTTTTTTAATATAAAAGCCTCAATGAACAATGATAATAGTAGTATCACTTTGAGTTATTGGCAAATTTGGAAGGCTTAGGGTGTATTTTAAAGATGTACCTGGCTCCTAGGGTTCTAGCCCAAGGTAGGCTTTATTATAGATGTCTGTCCTGTGCCCTGAGGATTGCTGGGGTCCGCTCTTGTTCACACGAGGACCTCCACGAGGATCTGTTTGGCTCTTGTTAGCCTGCAGTCAGTGTTATATCTGCCTTCCCTCACCAGAAATTGGCCTGATGTTAAACCCTTAAGCTCTAGGGAGGGAAAGCCCCAGTGTTCTGCAGCATTAAGGGACAAAGACATTAGAGTTTATTTCAGGGATCTTGTGCTATGACTTTTTTTCCTACAGGACCCCAAGATGTGAGCTGATAAGCAGTAAGGATGCCTGTTCACCCAGGTTTTTATGCAGTGTAATAGAGCACTCCTAAAATCAGAATTATTCTCTAAGACACAAAGGAATTATTAGTGCATCCCTCACGGTGGGATTTTAGGCAACAGGGGAGGAACTATTTTTGTGCCCTCTCTAGCATCTCACGAATCATTACACTGCCCTTGTGTGTAAGGCACCCTGCTGTGACTTGATGTGACACATGAAACTGGCCTGAATGGATAAGTCCAGATGTGACAGAAAATTTCTCTGCCCCTGCTTCTTCCCCCTTCCTCTTTCTGTCCAGAGATAGCTTCAGTAAGATGTGGGCCAGGAGAGGGAGCCTTGCTTCACAAGCTTCTGGCCATTCTGCTCTTTGGAAATGTCAGAAGAAAGGACTGTCCAGCGCTAGAGACGGGGTCATTCTCCTATCTTTTCTAGCTCATTAAACTCTCCAGCCTCAAGGCTGAAAAAAAGACCTAGTCCAGCAACCATCCAATGAAAGAATCACATATTTATTTATTCATTGCTTTATCCATTGGTGAACAGCTTGATAGATTCATGCATGAATTCAGCATCTAGTGAGTAGCTGCTCTGGATCGGATAAAGTGCCGGTCCCTGGAGAAGCTGAAATAAAAGGCATAGGACCCACGTGTGGTCAGTATTCAAGCATGATAGTTATTAAACAATATAAGGTGATTTAAATGGGAGCACAGAGGACAGGTCCTAAGCCTCTGCATGGAACATTTCTCCCAGTAGACTTTGCCTGGAACCTCAAAGGCCTGTAATCTCCCAGCTTTCAGAGGCTGTCCGTTGATTCACAGGAAGTTCCCATCTTCAGACAGTCCCTGTACCTACAGACAGAAACTGATCTCCTCCAGCTTCTGTCCCACAGGCCCTCGCTCTGGGCACCAGCAGGTGAGGCATCTCTCTGTTATTTAGTTGTTGGATCCTCACAGGATACACATCTTGTTGGGCTGGGGGAAGGCATATCCGTTTGGCTTCCCCTTATTGATTTACATAAGAAGAACATCTTAAGGCTCCAGAAAATTTCCGCTACAGAAATCAACACTTAGTTAACAGCTCCTGACGTGAGCCATCAGCCTGGAGTTTCTGTTTCTTCTTTGTTACATCCTAGCTCCTAATTTCCTTCACAGTCTCTTAGAATTCTCAGAAGGGAATTAACTTCTTTCATCTTCTGTTGTATAAGATAGACTGTAGAACTCCATGAAGAAAGAGATCCTACCCACCGGCCCAAAGGGAGCAGCCTCTTCTGGGTTGAGCGGGCAGCTCCATATCTGTTTCCCAGCCTCTTGATACCACTTACCGAAGAGATGACAAGAGCAAGAGGAAGACTCAGAAGTACCCAGAAGCTTCCAAGAGTGAGTGGCTGACTTCCCCAGAGGGTGCTCCCAAGGAGGAGTTCAGAGAATGATGGCACAGCAGTGACAAAAAGGACTTCAGAGAATGTCAACCCCTTCACGTTACAAATGAGGAAACCGAGAAACCCAGGTGGCACCAGTGATAAAGAACCCACCTGCCAATGCAGGAGACACAGGAGACATAGGTTCGATCCCAGGGTCGGGAAGATCCCCCGGAGGAGGGCATGGCAAGCCACTCCACTATTCTTGCCTGGAGAATCACCATGGACAGAGGAGCCTGGCGGGCTATAGTCCATAGGGTTGCAAAGAGTCAGACACAACTGAGGTGACTTAGCACACATGCCTGAGAGAAACCCAAAAGAGAGGTGATTTCCTTCAGGTGGACCCAGCTGGTGGGTGGACAGGATGCTCATCCCAAAGGTGGGATGACCATTTCCTGAGCACTGGGGCACACTCTCATCAGGTACAGCTCTACTCCGCCATGGGGCCTCTGGTTGTCTTTGTAGAAACAACCGCCTTCCAGCTCACATGTGGACCCTGGTTGTCTTGAGCTGACTTTGTTGGTCATATTCCTTCTAAGTTTAGAGTCAAAAGTTGCACTGTCCAATGCAAGATCCACCTGCCACCGGTGACTATTAGGAACTTGAAATGTGTCTGGTCCAGGCTGAGATGGGCCAGATTTCTGAGGGTTAGTATGAAAAAAGAATGTAAAATAAACTTGATAATGTTTTTATGTTGATTATAGGTAGAAATGGCAATATTTGGCACATATAGAATTAAAAGGCATATATTTTTAAAATTAATTTTTACTTTTTAATGGGACTACAAGAAAATTTTAAATGGCATATGTGGCTTGCATGCTATTAATGATGGTCTTAAAAGTAAAAATCACTTATTTAAAAAAAACCTTTCAAAAAGTTAAGAAAAAACTCTTAAATGTAAAATGAACATGTGTCAAGGATTTTTAAAAATTCATTAATTAATTAGGGGACCAATAAGATGTTATGACCAGTACAAAGAATACACGAAAAGCCAAGATGTTAGAAATTAACAATGATTGAATAATGAAATGTTAGGACACAATTGCTGGGTTAGATATAAAACCAGTGAAATCTTAAGGGTTATTTGTTCCACTCAACAGAAATTATCTGCATCTCTACTGGAAAAAAAGTGTATAAATTAACAAGTAACTTCATTATGTCTAGAACTTTTAATTATGTACATTCCACTGGACCAGTCCTCTCAATAGAAATAAAATGCAAACCACAGACATAATTTAAAATTTTTGATTAGCCATATTTCAAAAGGAGATGAAATTAACTTTAGCAATAAATTTTATTCAACCCAATGTATCTGAAATATTATCACTTCAACATGGAATCAACATGAAAATTTTTAATAAGCTATGTTACAATTTTTTTCCATGCTGAGTCTATGAAGTCCAGTGTAGAGTTTCCACTTAACAGGACGTCTCAGTCCAGAGGCCACCATTCAAAAGCTCACAGGCAGAGTGGCTAGTGGCTATTGCATTGGGCAGGGCAATTCTAGACACTCTCAGGTGCTCTTTTACCTGCTATGATGTGAAAAGGATGTGCCATTTTCACCTTCTTTGCCTTATTTCCAAATGGTTTTTACAGAGAGTACCCAGAGCTCCATATGAAATAGGTGGGCTCCGAGGATGTTTGGGATGGATAAGTTTGTGCAGCGAATCTGAGCGTGGACTATGGATGATTGAATACGATGATACATGTCATATTTAGCTCAGTGTCTAGCTCATCGGAGATGCCCCATAAGAACCAGTGCCCCCTCTGGCAAGGGAAGGAGTCATTCGGATGTACACAAAGCATGGCAGAGACTCACCCCAGCCAGGGCTAAAGTACTGCTGGCTGGGAAGTGTTTTTCAGAAACTTCCCCTGTTTTTAGTGCTCACTCATCCAGAATTCTCTGCAGCCTCCACAGGGCTCAAACACATTCAGTTCAGTTCAGTTGCTCAGTCGTGTCCGACTCTCTGTGACCCCATGGACTGCTGCATGCCAGGCCTTCCTGTCCATCACCAGCTCCTGGAGTTTACCCAGACTCCTGTCCATTGAGTTGGTGATGCCATCCAACCATGTTAGCTTCCTCCTCCTCCTTATCCCCAGAAAGGCTGAAAAGGGAAAATGCAGCTTCTAAACTCTTGCAGGCAAATCAAGGCCCCTTAGACCCAAGCAGCAGCCAGAGGAACAGCTGTGCTGTGCACTCCACGGGTGGCCTGGGGGTGAAAACCAGTCTGGACCCAGCCCACAGAGCCAGGAATCATTCACTTGGTAAAGGAGGAAGTGAGGGCAGGGAAGCCTGGTTATAAAGGGCCACAACCTTCAGTAAAAATGCAGATGCATTTGAAAGGCTTCCACAATAGTTAAAGGCAGGCATGATATTCAGCCTTGAATGCTGGATTCAAGCATTGAATTCAAGCACCAGTCCAGCTGTTGACAGCCACTGCCTATTCTAATAGGCAGCCAGGCCTTTCCAGTTAAGATGTTATTATTCAAATAGTACCTCTGGATGGAGACGCCCTTTACTGAACCTCTCAAGATGCTTCATGATGTCAAAAGGAACTTACGGCCCTTCAGTCATACTACTTCCTTGCCCTTTCCATCTCTCTTCTCCTCTCTTCTCCACTAGATTCAACATCAACAAAAAGCCAGCTACTCCCCTGTAGCTTGCTTGGCCCTTGGAAGAGAGCCTTTCCAATACTATGCACTCTGTTGATTGGACCAGAGATGGTCAGCTGAGCCCCAAACAGTTGACCAGTGGTTGGCTAGTGAGTTGGGTGTCCTGGATTGGACAAGTGAGCTGGATCAATCATTCTAGAATTCAAATGAATTCTGTACCTTGTGGTCAGGTAGTGACAAAGCAAATAAAAACAAAGCAAATCAGAAACGGTACTAGAAGTTTATCTGGATTTTGGGCTTGGAGCCTATGGCATCAATTTTGGGGATCATTTACAGGCTGGTGAGAAGAGAGAAGCTGATCTGCAGAGAAAAAGGAAGAGACATATAGAGGGAATCAGAAATGAAAGAGAGTGAGGAATGGAGGGCAGGAGGGAAGGTAAGAGTGGGAGAGAGGGAATGAAAAAGAGGTGGGCTTTCTGGTGGTCCAGAGGGTGGTTTCCAGGTGGTTCCTGCCAATGCAGGAGAAACGGGTTTGATCTCTGATCTGGAAGATCCCACATGCTGTGGAGCAACTAAGCCCCTGCATCTACTGAGCCCAGGGGCTGCAACTACTGAGCCCATGCACCCTAGAGCCTGTGCTGTGCAACAAGAGAGGGCACCGCAGTAAGAAGCCTGAGCACAGCAACCAGAGTAGCCCCCACTCGCCACAACTAGAGAAAAAGGCCCGCGCAGCAATGAAGATCCAGCACAGCCAAAAATAATTTAAAAAAATTTTTTTTTTTTTCAAAAGGAGAGGGACCATGTGTCTCCTCTGTTCTTTCCTGTGCCCCGTTTCAGATCGATGACCCTGGGCTACATAACTCATTTCCTAGCTTGGTGCCAGGAGATCCCTCAACCCCTCATTGGAAGAGATTTCTATTCCTTGAAGTCAAATCAGCCTTCGCTAGAATTTTATTCGTTGAGACTCAGATTGAGTGCCACCTCATGCAAGGACCGCCCCACCCCCTTCCCAACTCTGACTGTCCTTGGCTGTTTCCTCTCTAGGTCCGAGGCTCCTCCAAGTCAGAAGCTTATTCTATGCTTCTTTGTATTCTCAGCACTCAGCACTGAGCTCACTAAATATCTGTTGCCCCATAGATGATTGAGAGAATTAAGCATATCTTAATGTTTCCCATCTCCATTAAAACTTTCTTACCTTTGCATGGCTTTTGTAGCTTATAAAACCTGTTCATCCCCAGGCTTCTAGCTCATAGATGACCTGGTCAACCTGACTGTTTGTATTCTTCTAGAATGACACAGACTTAAAGCTGACTGCTGGGGAGGGCTTCCAGGGCCGCCTCTCACTTGACAGACGTGGGCAATGGAGCAGTTCAGTGACCTGCCTGACGTCATGACAGCTGGTGACATGACTGAGATTGGAGGCAGGGTCTCCTGACCTTGAATCGGGGTATTTTCTATACTTGTAATCTGAATCCTTGCATTTATCTCTACCTTAATGAAATTTAGGCTGTGACAATCCCCCTGAAATGCTAAGATGATCCTTGAAGAAGGCTTTTTCAGTTTCACCTCTGAGCGTTCCCACCTTGCTCCAAGGACTGACTGCTTAGCAAATCTAGGGCAAGGCTTTAAAGGACATCAGCTCCCTAAGAACTAGGGCGGCTCTGCCCTCTCAAAGCAGCACTTGGCTCCCTGGTTGCTCTCCCTGGCTGTAACCCTGCACAAAACCATAGTAATCAGGCCTCTGAGCTCCCCACTTTCCCTATTCCCAAGCTGAGAATTCCTCCTCAGCTCATCCATTTCATTATCAGAGCATTCCGCACGATTCCCACCCAACTCACCATGTCTTGGTACCACTGAGAATGCTGAATGAAGCATCCAAGCTCCAGAAGCAAGCTTCATCCTTCCTTGCTTCTATTAGCCACGCCTCCTTAGCCCCCAGCAGTAACACGTGGGTTGTCAAGTTCTCAAAATGTTACCCTTTAGTCAATACGCTGTTGATAAAAGAACAATTCTCTACCACATTTTAAGTGGAATCTCCAAATTCTAAATGCTTCACATTAGTGGATTTTCCCCACTAATTTACGATACTAGGAATATATATATACTAAACCAGTAGTCTGAGGACATCCCAATAACTAATGCAATTAAAACCATTTCAGCATTTTGGAAACGCTTTTAAGTTTGTCAAAGAAAATGACTTATTCTCTTATTTTACACTGTCCTCCATGACAGGCCAGTATGTGTCATTTCTGACAAATGAAAAATATTCTTTGAAGCTCTATACAAGGGGGAAAAAAATCCCCAAGTTATGAGAAACACTTCTGTAGGCTCCACAAAAACAATCACCTCTTATTTTTTTCATTGATATGGATTCATGTTACACAATGTTAACCATTTTAGAGTGAACAATTCAGCGTCACTTAGCACATTCACAAGGCTGTGTAAATATCACCCCTGTCTAGTTCCAAACCACATTCATCCCTCCAAAAGGAAATAGAATACCCACTGAGCACCTGCTCCCTTCAGCCCCTGGCAACCACCAATCTGCTTTCTGTCTCCGCGGGTTCACCAATTCTGGACACTTCATATATTGAATCATGATACCTTTGATTATAGATCTCCGTTCATTTCACAGAAGAGACCTGAAAGGTTAAGGGACGGTCCCAGGGCCAGGGAGCACCAACCGCCAAGCCCCTGGCCCCACCGCCTTGCTATGGTGCTTCTGAAGCTCACTCTCTTCTTGGCTCTTGCCTTTGTCCATTCAGGTTATGGAAGCAAAATACCAGCGACTGGGTAGCTTATAAACAACAGGAATTTACTTATCAGAATCTGGACTGAGATCAGGTGCAGGGCATGTCAGGTGAGGCCCCGCTTCCGGGGTCAGGCTCCTGTATCCTCACGTGGCAGAAGGGGCCACAGAGCTGTGTGGGGTCTTTTCTGGGTCAGTTCCATTCAGGAGGGCTCCAGCCTCATACGCCAAGCACTTCCCAAAGCCCCACCTCCTGATTCCATCACCTCAGGGGTTAGGAGTCAACAAATGAGTGTAGGGACACACAAATATTCAAACCGTAGCAATGCCTCTTCCTGGTCACCTGACCTCACTCATGCTCTAGCTAGTTCGCAGATCTCACAGGTCCATTCCTGTCTCCTCCAGCACCTAAGCAACAGTTCACAGCTTTCAGCCTGACCTTCCCTTCTGCTCCTTCCTACCTTGAGGTGTGCCCTCCAGCACGACTTAACTGCTTCTGGTGACAGAATATTCCAGCCCCCATCATTGCTTGGTGCCTTTGCACATGCTGTTCCTCTGATGGGAGTGACCCCCTTGTTTTTCTCCTTGGCTTCCCTTGTGGCTCAGATGGTAAAGAATCTGCCTACAATGCAGGAGACACAGGTTCAATCCTTCGGTCAGGAAGATCCCCTGGAGAAGGGAATGGCAACCCACTCCAGTATTATTGCCTGGAAAATCCCATGGAGAGAGGAGCCTGGTGGGCTGCAGTCCATGGGGTCACAAAGGGTCAAACACAACTGAATGATTAACAGCACAACAAAATATCTATCTCAGTACCCAAATCTCAGCTCCTCTGTGAAGGCTCCCTGATGCCCCCATGTAAAATTAAGAGCTTGTTTGTACCCTGGGGTGCCTGCTGGTCCTCTGCTGTAGCCTTTGCCATCCCATTTGAGCATCTCCAAGACTCAGCCCCGGTGCGCGCATATGTGCTCAGTCATGTCCAACTCTTTGCAACCCCGGGGACTGTAGCCTGCCAGACTCGTCTGTTCAGGGAGATTTCCAGGCAAGAATACTGGAGTGGGTTGTGGTTCAGATCTTCCTGATCTGACCCTTAGCCTGCAGTACCTGCTCCAAGGCAGCTGCACCCTCACCCCAGCCCCTCTGTCCAGCTCCCTGGACAGTGTTCCAGATACGCAGCAGGTCGTGGGGCCCTGGACCAGATGAGGCAGTTCTGAAAGGCACGCAGTGCAGGGGTTTGATGGAGGGGCTAGAGTTCTCCAGTCTCTTTTGCTGAGCTGCCAGTTGTACACAGTCTCCTTTCTCTGGTGAGAACCAAAGTCTCTCTGAACTTTGTACCTCCTTTCTCGGTCCATTCCTTTTCCTTTGCTCCTGTTTTTCCTGCACTTATTTGATCTTCTTTTCCTTCCCCTGGGTAGGGGAACGGTCCAGGTTGGAGCAAGGAAAGGGACAGTGAGATAAAGGGGCCGAGAGAGGAACAAAATTGTTTGTTTTTTGAAGGATTTTTTTTTGACACGTACATGCTGCTTTATTTATTTATTTTGGTCGTGCTGGGTCTTCACTGCTGCGCAGGCTTTCTTTAGTTGCAGAGAGCAGGGCCTGCTCTCATTGCGATCCTCCCGCTTCTCACTGCAGTGGCTCCTCTTGTTGCAAGGAACAGGACGAGAGCGTGCGGGCTTCAGCAGCTGTGGCGCACTGCTCGGCTGCTCCGTGGTGTGTGGAATCCTTCCATACCAGGACCGAACTTGTGTCCCCTGCATTGGAAGGCAGATCCTTCTACACTGCACCACCAGGGAGGTCCAAAAATTGTACACTTTTTTTTATCCTGAGGGAATTTTTGTTTGTTTTCTTGGATTCCCCTCTACAAACAAGTGCCCTGAAGCCACCATTTCTGTTTTGTTCAAGGCTTTCCCACTTTTCCAGAATTTTCCTGAAGTGGGGCATTGGTTAAATGCTAGAGTTTCAGGTGGCTAAGCTACTGAATCGATGCCAAATAAGAGAGCAGGAAAGAACTTGAGGAAACAATATTTTAGAAACTTGCAGACAAAATTTGTTTCAATAAAGCCATTTAACACTGGTCTCCTTATTGGGGCCCCTGCTCCCTGTTAGGGGACTATTCAGCCCTTCTAATGCCAGAGCTGCTCTTATCTAGTTAGAGGACCCAAAATGACTTCAGTGAATCCTGTTCCTCAAGCTTGTCTCAGACAAGGTGAAAAGAGCGGAGTTTCTGAAAAACATTCCATTTCTGTGGCATTCCTCATTAATTGATTCTTGCGTTTATTCAGCAAATACCAGTTGAGCACCTTACCCACTGAGAGTATGCTGGGCCCTAAAGTTTCACCAATGGACCACAGAGACTTTGTCAGCCCTGTGTAGCTTCCAGCAAAAATAGAGATAACCGTGTATCACATGTACTTCCTGCCAGATCTCTGCCTCTCCTCCTTGGATCACAGAGCTGAAGAACTTGGAAATACCTAGCTCAGTGCATGTCGGTTCCAAGTGAGAGACGAAAGTGCCAGAGAGCTAAGTGATTTGCTCAAAGCCACTCCGATGGTAGGTGGAGGCTGGGCTGGTACACGGATTCTTTGAGAACTAGTTCTGTGCTCTGGTGGAGACCCTAGAGACAGAGAAAATCCAAGGTTTTCTTTCTTTCTTTTTTTTTCCTCTCTTAACTTCTGAGATAACAAGAGTTTTGTAGCAAATACACTTTCTTGATGTTGATTATCCCCCTAAGTGATGCTCTGTGCGATTCAGCAGTTTAGCTGGGCTGGTGTCTGCACATACTAGAGGATCAGAAGTGGGCTGGACTGTGTAGAAGCTGATGAGAGTAGCAACGGTGACCCAGGGTGCTATATTGTTCAAAAACCCTGGCTTTCAGAGTTGAGGTGCCAACCTGAGAGTTCTCTGGAGCCAGCTGGGTGCCGATAGGCATGGAGCTCCGGGACTGAGCCGGGATGCCCATGGGTTGGGCCGAGGAAGCAAACAGGATACAGAGTCTGCTCTCTGAAGAGGACAGGAGTCAGTGCAGAGATCTGGTGTAAAGGGCTCTGTTTCAGGTTGAATTGTGTCCCTCAAGAAGGTGTTGAAGTTAGAAGCCCCCACACCCATGAATGGAGTCTTATTTGGTAATAGAGTCTTTTTGGGGCTGCTTCTTTTTTTCCAGTTTTATTGAGATATAATTGACATATAACATTGTGTAAATTTAAGGTGTACAACAAACACAAACAGTATATTAAAAAGCAGAGACATCGCTTTGCCGACAAAGGTCTGTACAGTCAAGGCTGTAGTAGTCATGTCCTGATGTGAGAGTTGGACCATAAAGAAGACTAAGTGCCAAAGAATTGATGCTTTTGATCCTTGGATACAAAATGGCAGGTACAGGAGGTTGCCTATAGGATTTTGGATCCTGGAACCAATCTCCTCTGGGAGCCTGAGGCTCGACTACATTTGTTACATCAACCCTAGCAAACTAGTACAGGCTCCAACGGGCAGTGGACAAGAAGGAGCAGATTAGAGTGGGGGCTGGACGCTGCTTGAGAAATACCCAGAGTCCTGGAGGAGCCCCTGGGAGTTCACACATAAAGAACATTGCTAGAGAAGCGGGTGGAGGGATAAACTGGGAGATTGGGATTGACCCGTACACACAACTATATATAAAATAAATAACGAATAAGGACCTACTGTATAGCACAGGGAACTCGTCTCAGTATTCTATAATGATCAATATGGGAAAATAACCTAAAAAAAGAGTAGATATATGTATATGCATGGCTGATTCACTTCACTGTATGGCAGAAGCTAACGCAATATTGTAAATCAAATATTCCCCAATTAAAAAAAAAATCAGCGGGCAAGCTCATGATTCTAGCCAAGTTCTCCTGCTGCTTCCAGACCTGGTCAAAGAGAGTCCCAGACCCTTTGAAAACCTGGATCTCTTCACCATCTCTGTCCACAGGGGCCTTGAGCATCTCTGAAAAATCAGAGAGGTCTCTGCTTTGTTAGATTCAGAATCAATTCAAATTGCTGTCAGCCTGTCTTCCAGCTGTCAACTCCAGCCAGACCATCATATATTTCCCATCAATAATTCAATTATATCAGCGATGGAGGCTCCAGGGTGTCCCCGAGGAGCCAGCAAGCACCATTCATTATTAAGTTCCAGTCCGGATGCCTTCTCCCTGACTCCTTCTCCCTTCCTCTCCCAGCCATTCCTTTTCATCTTCTTTTTCTGCTCCTTCCTCTGAGGCTGCTCCCCATCATCTGGTGTGGATACTTTTCAGATTTTGAACCATTTCCCACGTCTATATGCTGTCACACAACACAAGCAAGGATGCAAAAATCTAAGAGGAAAAATGTAGTTAAGAATTCTTCCAATTCTTCATCCTGCTTAAAAAGGGTTTTGATTGAGTGTAGGAACATTTGTAAGTGTTTGCTCATTGGTTGCTCTTCCCCCCACCCAAGATCCTGGTGAATTGTTCAAACAGGTCATCTTGGCAGGGAAGCTGGGAAAACGGACCACGGGGTTCCTTCTAATGGCTCCTTTGCACCCATTGATTGCCTGGAGGAGAAGAGTGAGTCAGGTGAGGGGGCTGTGTAGCAGCCAGCGGAGAGAAGCAGGGTCAGGAGAAAGGGGCCAGCTGAGGACTCGCTGTTTCCCGCCTGGCTCCTTGAGCAGGACAGAGCCTTTGTCAGGGGGTGAGGGCAAGCAATGAAGCAACTGGCTTCATCAGAGACGGTGAAGTTCTGGGCTCTTCTTACACCAGAGATTAGTGGCTGAGACCAGCCCTGGGACAGCGTCGGTGCAGCGTCGGTGACAAGGCCAGTCAGCAGTGGCAACGGCGAGACAGCTCTCAGTGGCAATGAGCAAAAATGAGTGGGCTTTGGAACCTAAGAGGAGGAACACTGCACAGTCCATGGTGATGCCACCAGCAGACCGTCTGGTTTGAGGACACATATGGGATCCTAGTGGAGAAGGAAATGGAAACACGCTCCAGGATTCTTGCTGGAGAATCCCCATGGACAGAGGAACCTGGCAGGCTACAGTCCATGGGGTTGCAAAGAGCTGGACACGACTAAGTGACTAACACACACACACACACCTGGGCTCCTAGAAATAACCAGGGGACTGAAGCAGTGAGCGTCCCGGCTGGTGACTCAGGGCCTCTGCATTTTGGAGATGGATGTTCATCTGATCGCTTTGGAATTCACAGGCTGTTGACCATTGTTGGTCACTTTCAAACATTTACTCCCCTTACTACCTAATGACCTCCCAAGGCTCTACCTCCTAATACCATCACCTTGGGGGTTAGGACTTCAACATATGAATGCTTGAGAGGACACAAATATTCAGACCATAACACATGTTCATTCTTAAAGAGTCAAGACCCATAAGTCAAAATTTTGGGGAGTGCAAAAATTTTGTCTGTGTGAAATAAGTAAACATAATGACTTTGGAAAATTCATGAAGGCTATCAAAGACTCCCCTCCTTCCAACTGCAACCTCCAAAGCAAAACAATAACCCCCCAAAAACATTGTTCTCTAGCGGGTAACTCTAACAGTCACTCATGCAAGGCTCTTGCTTAGTGTTTAGGGTCTTTGCACTGACTATCACCTGACTGATTTTTCCTAGGAAGGATGTCAGTTGGGGTGAAAGCAGAGCCCCATCACATTAAGTTCTTAGGGTCCTAGAGAGGTTGCTTTGGAAACATAGAGAGGTTGTTTTCTACTCATGCTCCTCTTAGAGAGACTTTAAACTACTCATTATTTTCCAGGCCTGCATGACCTAATAGGGAGATAGCTATGTACAATTTTAAAATGTCTTCAGTGTTCTTAGGAAAGGCTACTTAATAATTAGCCAACTACCTATTTTCCCTTTAATCTCTGTAATTGCCTTTTTATTCCAGAGGCAGGAGGAGGGCTGGTAGCCAAACAAGCCCAACAGGTGGAAGAAATATTAGGATGAGAAGAAAAGATTAGCCAGTCAAAATGAGGCGGAGAGACAGGGTCAACATGGGGGGCTAAAAGCTGCCTCGGTCTACAGAGGGAGGGGCCAGAGGGAAGCATCAGGGAGCAGAGATGTTAAGAAGAAATCTGACCCTTTCAGAAAAAAGTTCTCCAGAAAATGTATGCTTTCCTGTCTTAGTACGCGAACAGCACCGAAAATAATGGAATCACTAATGGCTGACTCATCCTTAGAAGACCTACACCAGCCTGCAGTTATGGTCTCGTTTGTGAACTCATTGGAATAATGGCTTCCACCTCCACTGGTCTGAATACTGCACGAGACAAAATCTGGGTTAGGTTTGCTCACCATGATAACCCCCATGGTGACCCCATAGCAAGATGCTCGGCACATGAAGCTCTTAGACTAGCGCCCGGTAAGTAGCAGTGTGTATAAAAATGTTGGCTATCGTAATCATTATTGCTCATATAAGCTAAAATTGGTTTTGGATAAATCTCTGATCTGAGTTTGCAATGCTTTTCTCTTTTTAAAAAGAATTTAGCCTAAACTAACCAATGGTTTCTGAAAGTCATGCTCTTGTTGTTGTTTTTTTTTTTTAACTTTTATTTTGTACTAGAGTATAGCTGATTAACAATGTTGTGATAGTTTCAGGTGAAAAGCGAAGGAACTCAGCCATACATATACATGCATCCCTTCTCCCCCAAACTCCACTTCCATCCAAGCTACCGCTAACATTGAGCAGAATTCCATGTGTGCTATACACTATGTATTTATCTATTTTAAATACAGCAATATCCATCCCAAACTCCCTAATTATCCTTCCCCTATCCTTCCCCCCTCCCTGGCAATCATAAACTCGTTCTCTAAGTCTGTGAGTCTCTTTCTGTTTCGTAAGTTCATTTGTGTCCTCTTCTCTCCAATTTATTTATTTTTATCAGTTTTTACGAATTTATTTGTATTTAGTTTAGTGGGTTATCACTTGCTCCTATCACGATTTATTCCAATGCTTGAGTTGTCCAAGATTTGGCCTTTGGGGGGCTCTTTGACTGGTTCTATATCCTTTCCTATTTCCCATCATTCTTTGAGTACTTCTGTACTTTTTTGGCATAAGATGTTCCAGGCTTACTTTATCCTATCCCTGCCCCAACCTTGAAATCAACCGTTTTCCTAAGAAGTCCTCTTGCTTTTTAGTGGGAAAGATTTAGAAACCAAGATCTGGGTGCAAGGCATGCTTGTTCCTACTGGAGTGTCATTGCTTTTTGTCCTTATTAGTGGAAATAAGTAAGAAATATATATGTGTGTGTGTGTGTGTGTGTGTGTGTGTGTGAAAGTTGCTCAGTTGTGTCTGACTCTTTGTGACCCCATGGACTGTAGCCTGCCAGGCTCCTCTGTCCATGGAATTCTCCAGGCAAGAGTACTAGAATGGGTAGCAATTCCTTTCTCCAAGGGATCTTCCTGACCCAGAGATCAAATCCATGTCTCCTGCTTTGCAGGCAGATTCTTTATCATCTGAGCCACTAAGGAAGCCCATATATATGTATATAGATGCACAAATACATATATATATAGTTTCACACTTTCTATATCTACATCTATATTAAAAACCATTAATTCAAACCATGAGCTCATGCTGATACCTTTCATTCTTGCACTTTCTATATTTATAATTTCCTTTTCCAGCAATGAAAATCCTGGATCCTATTATCCATGACATACTGACTTATTTTTATAACCCTAGAATATATAAAAAGTCATTTCAAAATTGTTAAACCACACCTCCTCCCAGCTTTCCTTGGGAACCCCTCCCAAACCTCTGTTAAGTTTCCCAGGATCTCAGCTGTGGGGTCCTTGACAATTATTTTGATCCCTGGTTGGGGAACTAAGATCCCATATGATGTGCTGCGTGGCCCAAAAAATAGAAATAAAAAAATAACATATGCTGAAGAATGATGCTGGCCTTGCTACCATCCCTGCAGGTGGGACATCGGTGACTTCTCAAATTAAGGAGTTTGAAGAAAACTCCTTATTGCTGACTTGCTTGGGTGTGTGGAGCTCTGTAACCACCACAGCAACAGCCCCACCGGGTGGTGAGTGGGCTTCAGGAGGACTGACCACAGACTCGGTAACCATTTCTCAGCATTTCAGATATAATTTAGGGAAGGAGGTGCTTATAATAAGAACAGAGTTTCCATCATAATCAAGATGAGGGCTGACTCGTTTTATTTGAATTTTCAAAGAGATGCAACCTTATTCGGTGCTCCAGACTGGCTAGGCAGGGCATAACTCCTTATATAATGCTGTGTCAGGTGAGAAATGGGGCCTGCCCATCCAAATTGGTCTCTGCAGCTAATTTCACAAGTGTCTCAAGGGCAGAGCATGATAAGTGGACATAATGAATTTCAGTATTACAGCGAGATTTCCAGGGAGTTAGTTACATTACAAATTAATAAGCTGAGACTGAATTTGGTGGGAATAATTATTAAAGTGCCTGCCTAGTCTATCTTCTGCGGGAGAGCTTTTTAACCTGAGGTTCAGGAGTGCATTTCAGGAGATCCATGCTCCCCCAGATTTCATGGTATTTTTATTTAGAGTTGTGTTTGTGCATTTCAAAACTATTTCTCTCTTTTTGGCTACCTCAGGGCTTCACTGGGGCACGTGGGCGCTTCGTTGTGGCACACGGCTTCTCTCGAGTTGTGGCTCGAGGATTCAGTGGTTGTGGCGTTGGGGTTTAGTTGCCCTGCAGCATGCAGGATCTTAGTTCCCTGACCAGGGCTCGAACCCACGTCCCCTTCATTGGAAGGTGGATTCTTAACCACTGGACCACCAGGGAAGTCCCTTTTTAAAGAGAATATTTATTTATTTATTTATAGGGTTGTGCTTGTGCATTTTTATGAGGAAAGAGTCTAGAGTTTTCTTTAGATTCTCAGGGAGGCCCTTGACCCACCAAAGTTAAGATTCTTGGTCTCTTTCCGCACCTCTGAGACTGGGCTTCCTGAGACAAGCCCTGTAGGAGCCCTCCAGCTGAAGGCTGTCCTCCCATCATGTGTTCAGATTTTAACAACCTCCCCCCTGCTCCACTCCAAATCATGATGGGAAGCAGGACACTACCTGGCTGGAGAGTGCCATAACTATCTGAGCTCCCTCGGCAGAAGTCTCTTTCCTCCTCACAAGGGAATATTTGAATACAAGCGAGGGTGTACGAGGAGCTAAATGCCCTAATTTATTTCAAAGAGGAAATTAGTCCCAAATGAAATTATTTCCAACATTCCTCACACTCTGTTATGACAGGCTTGAGAATCAATGCTCAGCTAAACAGTGAGATGTCCTTTGGAAGAACAATGAAAAATAAGATTTGGAATTATGCAGTATTTGTGACCTAAGGAGCCTGTGAGCCCCAAGGCAGACTTCCTGGGAGCGAGTCTTGGCTCTACTGCATCCCAGCAGTATAGTCTTGGATTATTACTTTACCTCCCTGGGCCTCAGTTTCGTCATCTGTAAAATGGGGGTGATAATAATAGCACTGACTTTGTAGGGTTGTTTGTGAAGATTTAATGAGTTTATAGTTTCTAAACCCTCAGAACAGTATTCAACATTTGATAAAGAGCCCAGAGAAAACTATTGTTCTTATCTTCACCATCAGTTTGAGCATTGATGCCTCCTGATGCTCTTAATAGTCAAATTTATCAGCTAGAGTCAGTTGATTGCTTGTGTAGACCCAAATTTTGCATCTACTTTGCTTTCAATCGCTGTGTTAGAGTTTCATTAAATGATCGGTAGGTTTGAAGAATCATTTCAGGAAGCATTTATGGCAGGGAGTGGATGGGCTTGCTTCTTTGGGAAACCCAGCTTCAGTCCCAAAACTGTGGATATAGCATTTCTCTGTGTGTGCACTCAGTTATGTCAGATCTTTGTAACCCTATTAACTGTAGCCTGCCAGGCTCCTCTGTCCATGGAATCTTCCAGACAAGAAATACTGTAGTGGGTTGCCATTTCCTTCTCCAGGGGATCGTCCCAACCCAGGGACTGAACCTGTGTTTCTTGTGTCTCCTGCATTGGCAGAGGGACTCTTTACCACATACACCACCTGGGAAGCCCTAGAGCATTTCTGCCTGCATGCAAAAATCCAGGTCACATGATGGGGAAAAGCAGTAATGATTCCAGTGACCACTTACTGAGGGCCTTCTATTTTGTAAGGACTCTACAGATATTATTACACTTATTTTTCATCATAATTCTGTAAGGTCAGCCTGATATACCATTTCACAGATGAGAAAATTGAGAGTCAGAAAGGTTGAATGCTTTTCTCAAGGTCACACAGCTGATGGATACACACATGGATGACTTCAAAGCCCACACTCTCCCTTCTAGACGTGGCTTCCTCCTGTTTTCACAATTACCAGTCACTGAGATGAGAATAATTTCATGATGCCTCTCAATGCTCTTTTATTAGCAATGCAGCTTGTTTCAAGGGGGTCTGTCTAGGAAAAGGTCCAGTGAATGTGACTCATCAATTTCTTCATCCAGTCGCCTCTCAAATTCACTGTGTGCTAAGCTAGCCTTACTTCCCCATACTCCTTGTTCTATGCATCTCCTTCCCAATTCCTCCACCTTCTGTAGCCTTGGTCCTACTGACTAGCTCACTCTCTTCCCTATCCCACTGGCAGGAAAGCAAGGAACTGCTTCGCTCCTTCACCCCCAGCCTCCACTTTCGATCAGTCACCAAAGCCTATTGTTTCAATCCTTAAAATGCTTCTCCATTCTCATCACTTTTTCTTAATTTGGGCCTTGTCGGTTTGTGGCCTGATTATTTCAACCCTTTCCCAAGCCTTGATTTTTCTCCCCATTATGATCCTTTTCCATGCTGTCTACAACATCTCTAAAGCCAAACTTGATCTTTTTCGTTCCTCTCAGTCTCTCCAGTTGCCCACAGGATTAAGTCCAAACCCCTTATCGTGGCTTCCAAGGCCACAGGTGAGAATTTCTGGGGTATCCGCCCAGTCCATGAGTCACAGGCCCCCTTTCTCTGGGAATTGTTCCTTCTCTCATCCAGGGTTGGGCTACCAGGCAACATGTTCACAAGAATGTGACCTCAGCCTTCAGCAATAGTTGGCAGAATGAGGGGCGGTCCCATGACGGGAGCTGTACCAACCAGAAATATCACATCAAGAGTGGGCACTGGGACCACAGAATTATTTTCTCCAGGTGTCTGTGTCTGTTCCGTGCAAACTCTAGTGCTATGAACAGGACAGGTATCACAGAGACTGGATTGACCAGAATTCCTGTCTGAAAAGAGAAAGAAGGAAACATTTCTGTCTGCAGAGAGAACAGTAAAAAAAACACCGCCTGGGCTCACCATGACCTTCTACCTCCAAGTTTTAGTCCTTCTTGGCTCCGTGATGTGGTCTTGTCTTTGGGTTCTGAGAAATTTCCTGTTTCTTAAGCAAACCCATCTTTCAACCTCAGTCAGCTTCAGTGGGTTTCTACATACCATCCAAGCCTGCGTGCTAAGTCTCTTCAGTCATGCTGACTCTGCGACCCTATGGACTATAGCCCGCCAGGCTCCTTGTAGGGATTCTCCAGGCAAGAATACTGGAGTGGGGTTGCCATGCCCTCCTCCAGGGGATCTTCCCAACCCAGGGATCGAACCCGTGTCTCCTGTGGCTCCTACACTGCAGGTGGAGCCTTTACTGCTGAGCCACAGGGGAAGCCCACATACCATCAAAGCCCAGGCTAGTTTGCCCCTACTTGTCCTCCTCACATTTCCTCCTAACTCTTTCATCTTTCCTCTGATCTCCCTATGCGCTCATCTTTCACGTCAGCCATGAAACCATCCTTACCATCTCCTCCACGCTCATTCTAGGTCATTAGGCCATTCTATTGTTTCTGCCTGGAATCCTCTTCCCTCCCTCGTGGTTCGGTGAGACTCCAACCCTTTAAGGCACTATTCATCTACCACTTCCCTTCTGAAGCTTTACTTTAGTCCTTCCTTTGTGGTCTCAGAACTTCCTTTCTGTACTGTTGTAGAACTTACCCTCCTGACTCTGTTTATATGTCATCTCAATAGATACTGAAGAGGCATTTGACAAAATTCAGTAACCTTTCATGATAAAACCCTCAGCAAACTAGGACAATGAGGAAATTGCCTAAAAATAATAAAGAAAAAATAGAATTTGCATTTCTAACAAGTTACCAGGTGATGCTAGTGCTGTTGGCCCAGGGACTACACTTTGGGAACCACTGATTCAGAGCCATGGTTCTCAACCTAGGTTGTGCATTAGAACTTTCTAAACACCCAATCCCCAAGGTGCACCCTGTGGATATAAATGAAAACGACCCAAAGCAAATAAAAAACTATTTATTCGGCCACTATTTATTCAGAGAAACAGCCACCATCACCAGCATTTGGTAGATTCAGAGGCAGGCAGGAGAGTAGGAACGCTTTAGGGTGGAAAAAAGGGAAGGCTCCAATCAGGGGTGCCCTGATTGTGGTTGCTGGCATGGGGAAACTGAAGTGGGAAAACAAGAAAAATGGTTTCCTAGGTAGTTGGTTAGGGGTGCATATTTGACTTTTCTTGGTTCTTCCTAAGTTGGAAGCAGGAGCCAAAATTAGGGAAGCTGGCAGATATAGATTAAGTACTGTGTGTTTGGGGACAGTTGCTAAAGAGGTTGTAGTTTGGTTTCCTGGGCTGGTTGCTGCAGACAGTGGGTCAGAGTTCTGTTGTCATATGTGGTTTGGCTATTGTCAGTTTGTATATTCAAGTCTCTCAATCTAGACCAAATAAATCAGTGTTGGTGGATCCAGGGGTTTGGGCTTAAATATTTCAAAAATAAACTCTCCAAACGATTCCCATGAGAGCCAAGGTTAAGAACTGCATTTTGAGACATCCTGAGTTCTCTTCTGGGGGAGGTGGAGAACCAAGAGGTACAAGGGAAGCGTTTTTCTTCTGCTTTCTTCCCCTAGGAACAAATGGCCTGGGTGAGGTGACCAGCTCTCCAACAAGGTGGTTAGCAATCATCTTATACCTTGAGGCACCTTGAGAGGATGGGTCTCTAACCCCAGTGCAGAAACTTATTGAAAATATGACAGTGGGCAGGATTTGCCCTTTGTTTTAGCATCTCTTATAGATCGACTTTTATTGAAATTAGCATAAAAATTCAAATTCACCAGGACGTACAAAGCATTAGTCACTCAGCTGTGTCCAACTCTTTGTGAGCTTTTCTGTCCATGGAATTCTCCAGGCAAGAATACTGGAGTGGGTAGCCATTTCCTTCTCCAGTGGATCTTCTCAACCTAGGGCTCGAACTGGGGTCTCCCACCATGCAGGCAGATTCTTTACCATCTGAGCCATCAAGGAAGGTATAAGACCTACCAAGTCCCTGCCAATTCTCTGGCCCACCTCTGTACCTGTCTCTCCCAGGCTCCACACTCCCCCTTTACCATCCCCAGCTCAGCCTGGTCCTAAGGTAGTGTCTGTGGTCTTCATCCATCATGCTCTCCCCTCAGATATTCCCATGATTTGCATGTTATCATTCAGGATTTAGAAGAAACTCACATCTCGGGGAAGCCTTCCCAAGCCCCCTTGCTGGGGCACTTCTCTCCTCTTCCAGTCCCTTTTTTGTCCTATTGGTCTATTTTATTTTCCTTATAGAATTTACTTATCTGAAATGAATCAGTTTATATGTTTATTGCCCCTCTCCCCCAGCAGCAGTATAAGCTTCCTGAAGGTAGAGATTTTTGTCTGTTTGCAAAACACAACTGTATTCTTAGTGCTTGAAATATAATAGATGCTAATAATAAACCTTTATTGAGTGAATGAAGGGGGTCAGGACTTTGCTCTCAATTCGTCCCTCTGTCATTTACTAACTGTGACTTTGGGTCAGTCACTTCAGTCTCTGTGAACCTCAATTTTCTCATCTGTAAGTGGAGAAAAAATGATACCTTCCTAGACGATCTTCCAGTGCTGCTGTCATGGTCTAGTCATATTTTGGTGGATTTAGGCTAAAAGTGCTCTTGCGATCATCACATCTACATTTCAATAGGGCCTTCAACCAACATAATGGCTTATATGTCCAAGAGCAAGTCTAGTGAAAGTGGGGATATTTTGAGGAGACTGGGCACTTCCAGGGTCCTCAAATTCTGCCACCTAAGCAGCGATCATCTCTGACTACACCCAGAACCAGCCATTGGGCTACCTTCCAACACAGTCTGAATCACTCATGACAGGGGTGCTGCAGTTCTTGGGGTCTTTGGGTGAAATCTACATCAGTTGGTTCAAGGGTGGAGGTGGCAGTCAAGGAGGTGGTCCTCTCCCATCTCCTTTCAAGAGGACCTGCAGGAAGCAGAGGTAACTGACAACTTCTAGCTGTATGCCTTTGTCTCCACCATGGCATTCACACCAAGACCATGCTTTCCCAGAAGCTTCTTCCAACTAATGCGTGAGCACAGTAGAGATTCTGGAGCTGGGCATTCTTGCCCAATGTGGGATCTTTCAATGGGCACCCTTTGCTTGGAGACTCTGCACTGTCCAGGTAAGACTTTCTCAAGCTGTACCACCGTCTGAAGTTATTCCTATCTGGGGCTCCTCCTTTCCTCTCTCCTTGAACCGGTGTCAGACCTGCAATGTGAACCGAAGCCTCCCCCTGCCTACTCCTGATTCCTCCACTTTATCCCCTGCAGTATTTCCCTCAATCTTTCTCTGGCACATCTAATCCCATTTTGGTATCTGTCTCAGAAGACTTGAACTAACATAGAAGAGTTGGAGACAACTCTTTTTTCCCTGTAGCCATAACCTCCTCGTTTTGGTCTAAGCCCAGTAGCAACTTGCTAGGTATAAAATTTTAATAAGCATCATCAATTAGGAAACACTCTATCTCCTCCTCCTTTAATGGAGTCTGGAGCAAGCTCATCTGATGGAGTAGACATCGCTTTCCTAGCTCAGGGCTGAGTGAGGCAGCCCAAGGGCCCTGGTAGAGAAGACTTGTGGAAATCACAGAAATGTATACTTTGGGAATTCCTCTCTTTTTTAGAATCCTCAGTAGACATATTGCCCTCAAGTCCAGCTCTTCCTATAAGGAAAGAAGAGCTGGGAAAAGAGGTTTGGATATTAAGACAAACTTGCCAAGTAGAACTAATCAATGATAAGATGCAAAGTCAGGGAGGAGGAAGTAGCAATGCACTTAGGAAGATGTGCCTGGTGGACAAGATCCAGGAACAATTCCCACTCTTCGTGTAAAAGCCTTCAGTAAGCCCCTAGTGCAGAAATTACTGCTTGGAGAGCTTGTCCAGGATAAATGAGAGACAGGACCACAGGACTTTAGAACAGGGGTGCTGAGGGAACAGCTTCCAGCCCAGTGCATTTCAAACAAGTCCCAAGGCATTACCTCTGACATTTTCTGGAAGGGGACACGGCCGTACCTAAGGATGAGTCTTGTCTTCTCACTGTAATCAAAACACTTGAACCACGAGGGTTCTGCCTCTCAAAACCAAGCCTGGAAACCACTAAGGTCATCTCACTCTTTGCTGTTATGTACAAAATAATGGAAGCCCAGAGAGGCTGTGTGACTGCTCAAGGTCACACAACAAATTAACAGCGAAGGTGATAGGATTAGAACTTGGGACCTTTGACCTTAGTCCTTCCTGCTCTCTTTCTGTTTCATATTGCCACTCCTCTGAGGAATTTATAATTTATATGTCAGCTTGGACATAGTCCATCAAACTGAATTGGCACATTAACCACATCGAGCAGATGTTCAGGCTGCACTGGGCAGATATGTCAATTTTCTGTTCAGAGAAGATGAGTCCAAAGGGATGTCCCTGCTTTTCCCTCAAGGTGTCATTTATACATGTATTACTTGGATTTACTGATGGATATTTAAATCCATCATTTGACCATTGCCTACTACAGAGGCAATGTAGAGAGGCAGCAACAGACAGGCCTGAGAGCTGAACAAGTCTAGGGTTGAGCCCTGACTCCTACCAGGACTTCAGAGAAGTTATGCCATCTTTTGGTTTGGTTTACAGTTCTTTGTCTGTAAACCGTGGAGAGCACTTACTCTCCAGGTTTCTCTGAAGATTAGAAATGACGCAAGTGAAGCACCTAGGGGATCCTTGGTCACTCAAACAGTAATGAATCTGCCTGTAATGCAGGAGACCTGGGTTTGATCCCTGGGTCGGGAGAGACCACTGGAGAAGGGAATGGCAACCCACTCCAGTATTCTTGCCTGGGAAATTCCATGGATAGAGGAGCCTGGTGGGCTACAGTTCATGGGGTCGCAAAGAGTTGGACACGACTGAGCAACTAACAAGCGAAGCACCTTGCCATGCCTGGCACATAGTAGGTGCTCTGTGACTGGCAGAGAGTGTAATAGAAAGATTAGTCACATGCCCTGAAGACCCTTGCAGACTCCCAGTGTTGTGGGGAAAACAAGCCCGGGGGAATGAAGGAACAATGAACTGCTCATTATCTCTGCTGACAAAAGGGATTCAGAGGTGGGAGAAGTAGGAGAATTACTTCCCAAAGATGATTTAGAGGAGAAGGGATCTGCCTTGAAGCTTAAGGGTTGGGGATGTGGAAGGTATATGAGAAGAGCCTAATAACACGAGTGAAGTGCAAAAGAAGGAATCAAAGACAGGACCGTGGAGCTTCTGGGAGTGGACTTGGTGAGCAGCAGGTGATTCACTGGAGGGCCAGGAGAAGCTCTGGAAACCCATGTCACCAGGCAGATTCTTATTGCTCCAACAGGAAGGAGAATTCTGTGACGTTTCAGTCAGTGAGTTCTGGAAAGGGTTAACAGTTCTTAATATGAATTCTGCTGTGGTTTAGGAGCTGAAGAAGGCATTAACCCTCGGTTTTCTCCTTTTCATGTCTCTGAGCCCTTATCCCAGTTTTCCAGAGGTGAGGAAACTGAGAACCAAAAGACCAAGTGCCTTCCCCAAAGTCACCCAGCTGGGAAGTGGCAGAGTAGGAACCAGAGCCCAGACCTTCTGCCTCCCCAGGTCCATGACCCCCTCCAGGCTCACAATTCTTTGGTTTCTCCATGGTGTCAAACACAGGACTGCACAGCTAGGTAAACACTTGGGGGGCAAGCAGTAAACCTTGACTGCAAATTCAATTAAATTGCAAGCCTTACAGCAGTGTTCTTCAACTCTTAAATGCACATTGGAATCATCCAGGGAGCTTTAAAAGAGAGAAATGCTGACCCCCAGGTTCCAAGGCACCACTCACAGCTAAACCTCAGGGGCGGGGCCTGGGCATCAGCGTGTTTTAAGACCCTCAGGTGCTTCTGGTGGGCAGCCAAGACCGCGAGCCATCGAGCTGCTCTGTTTAACACGCCTGGGCCAGCCTGCGCTGGCGTTTCTCAGAAGAGCTCTGGAGTGACACGCCACCTGTGTGCTCGCCTCCTCCTCAGGCAAGGCTCTCCCTCCCTCTCTGGTTCTCTGCCACATTGCCTCTGGAGTGGGTCTTCATACTCCCGGTGGTGACTAATTAATCCTCCCGGAACAATCAAAGAGGACCTCGCCGTGGGTGAGCCATCTGGAGATGCCTTGGGTTGACTTGGACTTCGGGGAGGCTGAGGGGAAGAAAGTGGGAGATGACTCATCCTTGAGATGAAACACAAAAATTGCACTTATTCAAGGAAGGTTGTGGTGCTTGGGGCGGCAAATTTTCCTCCTGCTTCTCAGTGGTTCCAGATGGTCCATTTCCCCCTTCCACACCCCAGAGTCCACACTCATCACCGTATACAGGGACAGTGTGCAAGCCTTGCTCACATCCCCTTGCCTGGGTCGGGGCGCTCACCCTTCAGCTGCCATGCGAGGTGGCCGCAGACGTCTCCCAGCTGCCACCCTCTCTGAAGTGGTGTTGGCCATTAGGTGCCCCTTGGTCGCATACAGGAAACCACGCCCGTAGCCCATGACTGCCCAACAGGGAGTACAGGATGCAGACCCCTTGTCTCAAATTGGGTGTGGTTTATGGTCCTCAAAATGATGGCTCGACGTGAGCCACAGCCTTGCATAGCATTTTTCCCTTCTCTACTCCCAGCTTCCCCTAATCGCTTACAAGACTCCTCTCAGGCCACTGCCTCCAAATGCCACAGACTCTGAGATCCATTCTCAGAATCCCTTCCAGGAAACTGTCCAGAGACAGGAAGTTCTCTAGGCGATGTGAAGAGCCGCAAAGATGTTTAAGTTTAGTTGCTTAGTTGCTAACTTGTGTCCAGTTCTTTTGCCACTCCATGGACTGTAGCCCACCAGGCTCCTCTGGTCCCTGGGATTTCCCAGGCAAGAATACTGGAGTGGGTTGCCATTCCCTTCTCCAGGGGATCTTCCCGACCAAGGGATCCAACCCAGATCTCCTGCACTGCAGGCAGATTCTTTATCACTGAGCCACCTGGGAAGCACAAAAGATATTTAAAACCCAATTCTTATTTATAAAATGCTTCTTGGTCCATTACAGAAGCAACACATTAACATGCAAAACGTTAAAGAAATTAACAACAATGAAGCTACTTTGCGACATGTCACAAGGTACTAGATCATATTCAAACAAATTTCAGAGGTAGAATGGCTCAAAGGAGGATGGCAGAGACCCATGAGAAGCATGCAGGAGGAGAAAATAGGATGAACAAAAACATGAAGAAAAAACAAGGTGCAGGAGGCACTACTGCAGTGCAAGCTTCCCGAGCCTTAGCGTGCAGCAGGATTTCCAGCAGGGACTGGGAAAACGTGGATTACCGGCCCCACGCAGTTTCTGATTCCATAGACGTATGTTAGGGTGCAGGAATTTGCCATTCTAACAATGCTGGTGCTGCTGGCCTGGGACCACACTTTGCAAACACTGCTATCATGAGATGGGCTTCCCAGGTGGTGCTAGTGGGGAAGAATCCTCCTACCAATGCAGGAGATGTAAGAGATGCTGGTTTGATCCCTGGGTCAGAAAGATCCTCCTGGAGGAGGGCATGGAAACCCACTCATCCTTGAGGATCCCATGAACAGAAGATCTTAGCAGGCTACGTGCATAGTGTTGCAGAGTTGGACATGACTGAAGAGACTTAGCACAAACACACACGCTATCATGAGATAAAGTTTGAGATATCAAGAATTTTTTTCTCTTATGCATTATTCCAAG
Source organism: Antilocapra americana (assembly GCA_007570785.1). NCBI lineage: Eukaryota > Metazoa > Chordata > Mammalia > Artiodactyla > Antilocapridae > Antilocapra > Antilocapra americana. The sequence continues at coordinate 40,037,090 of ML661885.1, forward strand.
GTCCCCCCTGCTACCACTCATGTAGCAGATTTCAGGGGAGAGAGGGTAGAACCTTAAAGAACAGATTGTCAAGTTCCTGGTTTCTGACCTTAACAGGAGACTTTCCTAAATTGCAGGCAGAGAAGCAAGGACCTTAAAAGCCATGACTTCCTAATGCAAGAACCAGGGCTCAGAGAGAAAAGGGTCTTGTGGGTTTTAAAAGCCGGCTCTGAGTATCAAAAGCTGAAGTTGCCAAGACTGAGATCACAGAGTTTATACTATGAATCCAGGATCAGCAAACAGGGCCTGTCACCTGTTTTTGTGAATAAAGCTTTATTGGCACACAGCCACACCCTTTCATCCAGATATTGAACAGGTGCTTTGCCGCTGCAGTGGCAGAGTTGAGTTGTCACCATAGAGACAGAATGTTCCACAGAACCAACAATATTTAATAAATGAAAAAGTTTGCCAGCCTCTGCCATCAATCAACCACAGAGTAAGGAAAATAGGGGAAGAAGAGTTTGATGATGGGAGAGCAGTGTTCCCGTCTCTGAGAAAGAAGGCAAATCTATTACCAGCTGGAGAGAAAGCAAGAAATATTCAGGTTATGGTGAATTTCTCTCTGAGCCCCCGAATGAGGATACGAGCAAAGTTCAGTTCAGTTATAGGAAACAATCTTCCATTTTTGCATTTCTGAATGATCTATAGAATTCCTATCTGCATAGGAGTAATTTAGCAGGATCAGAATAGGAAGAGAGGGAGAAAGTGAGAGAAAGGTACATGTGGGTTAAACTATAGAGCGCCCCTATGCTTGGAGGATGAGGACTGGGTGTCCAGCCCTGGCGCAGAGCAGGGTCACTGGCTGTGAAGAGCTGTAGAACCACCATCGTTCCAAACTGTCCTCCCTCATTCCTCCGAGGCCACACCTCATGCTTGGCAAGCTGCTTTCGGGCACTTCACCTCAACCCAGCTTCACACAACTCTAGGGGGGCACCTCCTGTCCCATCTTATAGCAGAGGCACCGGAAGCTCTGAAAGTCTCTGGAACTTGTCTTGGGATCAGAACCCAGGTTTCCAACTCCCGGTTCAGGGCTCCCCCAGTTCTGTCCAAGGAAGGGAGGGGCTGGCCCATACCTCAGGAAGGTGACTGCCAGAACTTGTCCTGAGCTGGGTACCTGGGTGTGAGAGAGGATAAAGCATGCAAAGAGGCTGTGGCAGATGGTTCTTTTTATAATTTAGGGAATACATTCACTCATTCATCCACTCTCTTAATCATTCACTCACTCATTCATTTTCTTGTTTCAGAGGGCATGTCCCTCCTGACTTCTGAAGAGAATGCATTTTGACCTTTTTTTTTTTAAATTCCTGAAGAGCTGTTGATCATTCTTCACAGTTAGCCAATTACATTGGTTTTATAAAGCTCAGCAGGTGAAAAAAGAGGGGTGGCAGGGGGGCATAAGGCTCTATAGCCAGGTAACTTTAGGTTTACATTCCAGCCTTATCCATTTACCTGCCAAGTGACTAAGCATCTGTGCCTCAGTTACCCAGTCTGTAAGTCAGGTTAATAAGACCTGCCTTCAAGCCCACTGGGTAACAGCAGTATGTGAAAAGGGAGGATTTTCTGCTGGTGACCACGTGAGAACTCCAGGTTGCTGGGTGCTGAGCTGGCTGAGACAGGGCTCCCCCTCCTTTAGGAGGAGGGTTGTGCTCACCCCCCTGAGGGGTTCCTGGCTGCTATCAGCATCAGTGTGCACCTCCAAGAAGCCTTTCTCTGCCATCCAGATCACTCTCAAGACTGCAAAAGCCTGCATTGTCATATGCTCACCAGGTGCTATTCTGTCCCCACCCAGAGTTCCTAAAAAAAAAAAAAGAAAAAGGGAAGCACAGGGTCTGGGGTCCTTCTCCTGGAGCACAACCCATGTATTGTTCAGCCAAGCTCAGACAGTGCCAAGCCAGGTGGGCCCCTTGGGCCCCCCCTTTTTCCAGCAATAATTAAAATATTTATTTAAAGTAATACATTTAGAGCCCAAATAGTTCTACTTTGTACATTTCAGGTTTAACAAACTTCATAAAAATACTTGAGAAGAGCTGTATCCACAGATTTAGACTACTAAATTATTTATCTGCCCATTCTTTTCTCCTTTCGTTCCTGAATAACCTCTTTCAGATATAGTTCAAGGTAGAATTTATCCTCCTCATATTCTGTCCACTGCTCTTTAGGCAGGATCTGCTGCCTCATGCCCAGGTCCAGTGGTCTCTTAATGAGAAACACTGTGTTGTTACAAAGGTTGTCAGGAAGACTTCTTTTACAGTGTCATCTCATATATTGTATCATCTTGCATTAAGCCCAGTTTACCGAACCTCTGCTACACCAGGGGTTGGGATGAATTCTAACATCCACATGGCATGGATTAAAGGACATGCTCTATTGGCGCAAGGGGAAATTTGCAGAGGCCAGTGCAGAACCAGAGAAAAGAAGGAATCTTCTCTGACCCAGTGCAGACCCAGAGAAGAGGAATTTCCCTGCCTTCTCCTTTGAGCCACAGAGAATTGTGCCGGGGGGCTCAGACTCTGCTGACTGGCAGTTTGGTCTGTGTTCCATGACCAGACCCTCCCCCATGGGCCTCTCTTTGTCTAGGATAATTGTAGGACAGCAACTTTGACGTGGAGACTATCTAGGCAGCTTGGACCAGTGGTCTGGATCAGGGGCAGTGGGAGAGGGCGGGACAGGCAGGATGCAAAGAATGTTTCCTGACCTGTGCAGCCACAGCAGCTCCAGGCTAGCCCCTCCCCTTCCTCCAGGCTAGCCCCTCCCCTTCCTCCAGGTTAGCCCCTCCCCTTCCTCCAGGCTAACCCCCTGCCCCCCACCTTCCCCGTTCCTCCAGGCTCGGGGAGCCTAGGAAGAAGAGGGGAGTCTGCATCTGGTAACGCTGCACAAAAACCAACCACAGGACATCTCGAACGCTTGGGCCTGGATCCCAGGCTGTCTTCCCAAGGCAGGCTGACAACAACGCTTACAACCAAGCTCAGGGCTTCTGGAAACACTCATGATTCACAAAGAGCTTTTAGCAGAAACATGAGTTTCATTTGGGGATCAAATAGGATCTCCTTCCCTGGGAAGTGGATTGAATCAGAAATGCTCTGTTTTGACTCAGTGACAGAGAGGCAAGTCTGGATGAGATCAGATGACTAAAGGATGGCTCACAGAAGGGTTCTTATTTAATCCTATTCTTCCTACAGAGCAGAGGATCTGTGCAGTCACTGGGCAATGATGCCACTGACAACCTTCCAGAAGGAGGGATGAATAATGCCAGCTGATGAGTCAGGCTGGCTGCAGGCACTGTGGTGAGTACCCATAAGTCTTGGGGTGAGTTGAGGTAAACTGTTGTATCCACTTTGGAATAAAATGACTAAACAGTAAGATCCAAGCCTTGTTCTGAAAGGAACAATTTGTTTAAAAATAAACTTTCCCCAGGAAAGTAAAGAAAAGCAATCAGTTCACATTTCCAGCAACAGTTTCTACATAAAAACCTATGTTCTCAGTGGAGGCTGGAGACACAAAATAGGCTGGTTGGGGAGGTGGTGGGGTCTCCTGCCTGGGAAGCCAGGAGTGTTAGGCTGAATTCTCACTGGCCTGAGATGATTTAAGTGTTGTTCTGCCTAAAAGCAAGTAACCGAACTACCAAAGGGCAAGCCTGTGGGGCAAATGATGGTGTCTTTAGCTGAGTATCTTGTTTGACAAAACATTTGTAAAGCACCAATATCCTCCTGTTTAATCCTAGTAATAACTCCATGAGGTGGACATTAATATGATTGTCACCATTTTACAGGTTAAAAAAATTGTGGCAATGTCCTGCAAAAGGTGAATGGATCACCTATCACGTAGCCAGATGACTTAATATTAAAAAGAAATGAGCTATCAAGCCACAAAAAGACATGGAACTTAGATACATTTTGCTAAGTGAAAGCCAATCTGAAAAGACTACATACATGCTGCATGACTCCAACTATAGCACATTCTGGAAAAGGCAAAACTCTGGAGATGATAACAAGTCAGGGGTTATGGAGGAGTGAAGGATGAATAGGTAGAGCTAATATACTGTCTGACGTTATACTGGTGAATATACATCATTATGCATTTGTCAAAACCCATAGAATGTACAATACAAAGAATAAATTCCAATGTGAACTATGGATTTTGGTTGATTGAAAAAAAAAACAAGCGAGGGGAGGGATAAATTGGAAATCTGAGGTTAACAGGTATGTACAACTGTACATAAAATAAACAATAAGGACCTACTTGTAGCACAGGGAACTATTAATATCTTGTAATAACCTATACTGTGAAAGAATCAGAAAGAGAATATATAAATATAACTGAATCACTTTGCTGTATACCTGAAACATTGTAAATCAAATGCAATAAAAAACAAAAACATATTGTACAAAACCAGGAAATAGAAAATATTTTATAATAATTATAAATGGAATATAACCTTTAAAAGTTGGTTACAGTCACCATATTATATGTCTAAAACTTATAAATATTATATGCCAGCTACCCTTTAATAAAAAATAAATTAAAAACAAAACTGTGGTAGGTGCTTACCCACCATCCGTGTTCCCTGTGCCACACCTCCACCATCCTTCATGCTGTGCCCAGCATGCAGTGCTCAATAAGTGTTTGTCAGATGAACAACTGAATAAGTGCCTGCTAACAGACCCAACTGTATTCAGTTAGCAGGTGGACATTTTTCTTATCCCTGGGAATGAATCATGATTGGTTCAAATCAGTTGTGGCAACTTGGTTTCCTTGTGCAGTGATTGGCCTCGGAGTGGGTATATGGCCCAGTCTGGTCAATAAGACAGAGCAGAACTGATGTTTAATAGGAGTATGTCAGAATGGTGGTACTAATTATTAAAATTGTGAAATACTTCTGTACCAGGTGGTAAATACTGTTCCCCTGGTCTTCTCTTCCCTTGCATCTCTTCATAACCCAGCATCTACAAGGTTACTTCTGGCATTGAAGGGGCTTCTAAGACTTTGCTCCGGGGCTACATCCAGCATTTGATCTGTTCTGGTTATCCAAGGAAAGTTTCTAAGGAAAAGTTCTCCTTGAACAAAAAAGCAAAGGCTCATATCTTTTGGCTCATATCCTTTCTTCCTGCTGTATCACTGTTGTTGGCACCATGGCAGCCATCTCGCAACCATGAGGCAACAAGACAATGGTAAGACAAACAGAGCCTGAGTCCTTAATGATGCTGGTAAGCCACACTGCATCAAACCTGGAGCTGTCCTCCCTCTAGATGTGTTATTATGAAAGAACAAATATCTTTCATAGAAGGTTTACGTTGTTCTGTTATTGTTCTACACAGTACAGACTCAGGCTGAAAGGGTTAAGTGATAATCATGTTGACACTGAGTGCTAACTATGTGTCAAGTGCTAAGCTAAGCTGCTTGCGCCCATCATCTCCTTTGCTCTTCTCAGTAACTTTTGAGAGGTACTACTGTTCTCCTCACTTTTCAGATAAGGAAACTAAGGCTTGGGAGATTTAAAAACTTCCTGAAGCTCATGAAACCAGCAAACTAGAACCTGCACCCAGCTCTGGGCTGTACTAGAATACAAATTGTCTTTGTATTCATTTTGACTGCACACAAAGAAGACCTTGTGGGGAGATTGTTGGGGGCAGGAAGGATTCACCTTGGGAGGGCCACTGGCCCTCAGATGGGTCCCTGGCATGTGGCAGCTCCATGGCCTGGTCCCATATCCCAAGTCTGGCCCCTGATATGCAGGTTAAGAAATTCAACTGTCAGTTACCCCAGGCTGAGAGGGTGCCAGTTACCTGCCACACAAAAAACATGAGTAAGTGGGTGAAAAGAAGAGCTATCAAGCAGACCAGATGCAGGTGAGCAGTTGCTGGCACCTTCTCTTCCTTGAGGCTTGGAGATGCAAGCACATGGAAAATTAGATTACAACCAGGAAGCTGCCTGCTAGACATGGGCTCCGAGATGGTAGAGAGCTAGTGATCCTCACTCGGAGAAGGCAATGGCAACCCACTCCAGTACCCTTGCCTAGAAAATCCCATGGACACAGGAGCCTGGTAGGCTGCAGTCCATGGGGTGGCGAAGAGTCAGACACGACTGAGCGACTTCATGTTCACTTTTCACTTTCACGCATTGGAGAAGGAAATGGCAACCCACTCCAGTGCTGTTGCCTGGAGAATTTCAGGAACGGGGGAGCCTGGTGGGCTGCTGTCGCTGAGGTCACACAGAGTCAGACAGGACTGAGCGACTTAGCAGCAGCAGCAGCAGTGATCCTCACTGCAGATGTTCCCAGGCTCAGCAGCCCCTGCAGACAGATGGGGAATTTGCTGTGTGGGCCAAGGCACCCACCTGCAGGCACTTACATCATTGGGCTTGCTCGGATTTTGCACATTTTTTGCTAGCATGTGTGAATGCCTTCAGGCAGCTCGCCCCTAGCTTCCCAGCTGAAACCAAGTCATTCTCCTTAGGGTGATTCCGCCTAGTTTGTATGCAGCCATTACAATCTTGCTTCATCATTAAACTCCCTGGAGGCAACCTTGTTTCTGACTCCTTGATAGTCCAATACTCCACCTTAGGTCTATGTTTTGGTCCTTCATGGAGTTTCATTCAAAAAAGCACCCTCTGACTGTGAGTAATTTAAAGAAATTCTGATCTTTACTTGGGTGGCTCAGGAACACTCAAGGGGATGATCCATAGCAATCCCCAGGATAATCCCTTGGAGGAGGACATGGCAACCCACTCCAGTATGCTTGCCTGGAAAATCCCCATGGACAGAGGAGCCTGGCAGGCTACAGTCCATGGGATTGCAGAAGAGTCGGACATGATTTAGTGACTAAACAACAATAACAAATGTGTTTCTGAGCTCCTCTGTTCCCTGGCTCGCATGGTTCCACACTTCCTCCAGAATCTCCAGCATCTGAAACAAGACTCAAGCACAGGTGGCTTTTTTCTTCTTTTTCTGCTTCTTACTTTGCAGCTCTTTGTTCTATAAATTGACTCAGCCACTCTGCTAAGACCTTTGCCCTTTTCTTCCAGCTTGTCCTCTCTCTCCTGGTTCTGCATCACAAAAGCTATCCAGTTAGGGGATGGGAGAGGATAAAAGGAGAGGATTCGAGAGCAGGAACAGGTGTTAATAGGTTTGCAGCCATCAGAATCTCCCCCAGCAGACCCCAAGTGGCACCAAGATTGTGCCCACAGCCGAGTTCTGGCCTCCATGGAGCGTCCCAGTTTTGGAGAGAGATTTCACAGCAGCTTAGCTCAGCTGGACGGGGCTCTGACGGACAGGTGGGTTTGTGGATAGAGACAGAGGTTGGGTGCATACTGAGGACCGTGTGGACCTATTACACAGATATTTATTGGCTGTAGTGCTGCACCACCATTGGGAACTACAGCTGAGAATGTGCAGTCAGTGGAGAGAAAACCTCAAAGAGGAAAAGAGGCTATGTCTTGCCTTAAGAGAAGCTGAAGTGTTTTAGTAGAAGGAAAGCAGCCTTGTCCTGGTCAGAGAGAGATATGCAAGATTATGCATCCTCCTTCCTGTCACACCAAGGAAAGGGATCAGGGCAGCAGAGAAGCCACCACTACTGGCCATGGGGACAAACTGGAGAAATTAAATTAGTTAGCTGTGCCTCTCTGTCCTGTGGGAGTGGAATAGAGGAATGGAGAGTTGTGGGCGCAGCCTAGAGGAAGGGTAGGTACAAGCTCCCAGGGGCAGACCTGTGAAGCGCAATGATGTCCCAGGATTTGTTCTGCTTTATCCATTCTCACCTCCCAGCCTCCCAAGGTTTTTTCTAGTATAGATAGTGTGACTATAAACATCCTTGGACATTAGCCTAGGGTGCTTTAGCTTCTATGTGGTAGATTCGCTGGAATGAAATTGCTGAGTCAAAGCTTTTTTTTTTTTTAATTGTAATGGATGTTGTCAGGATTGCTTTGCAAAATGCCTATTAACCATTTGCCATTCCACAAACAATGCAAGAGAGTTCCTTTTTCTTTACATGGTTCAGTCACTCAGTCATGTCCAACTCTTGTCAGCCTCCTCTGTCCATGGGATTCTTCAGGGAAGAATACTGGAGTAGGTTGTCATTTCCTTCTCTAGTAGATCTTCCTGACCCAGGAATTGAACCTGGGTCTCCTGCATTTCGAGATTCTTTACTGACTGAGCTATGGGGGAAGCCCAAGTTATCTACATCACTGCCACCAAAGGTGTTCCAGCTATTTTCATTTTTTCCAGTGTGGTGGATATAAAATTACTTTAATCTGCATATCCCTGGTGAGTTTTGGGCATCTTTTCAGATGTTTGTTGCTATTGAGATCTGCTTTCTCTGAGTTTTTTTATTTTCTTTCCTTTATTTCTTTTCTCTTATTTTTTTGGTACTTTCTTTTCAATTGTTTATTACTTGTATATTATAAATATGCTTGTATAATATACATATAAATATGTATTACAAATGTAATATTTAAGTTTGTATATGCTATATATATGTATATTTGCATAAATACAAATAAATATTTTACTCTGAAGATCTATGCCCTTCAGCTTGAGAAAATTATTTTCTGCTATTTGATGATTTTCCACTCTTATTTTCCATGTTCACTGTTTCTGGAACTCATGAATCAGCTTGAAGTCCTGTGGGCAGGCAGTTGGGAAGGGAAGATGGGGGTAAAGTGGGAAGAGCAGAGACAAGGTGGAACCACAAACACGAGTTGAGTCCCATGGGGAGAACAGAGTGATACCAGTGCCTGTTCTTGTCACCTTGACCCTTTGCTGTGACGTGGGTGTCTGCCAAACACACCTGGCCCTCAGGAGCCAGAGAGGCTAAAAGTGGAGCAAGAGCTGCTCATCAGATAAGCACACAGACGAGTCTCGTTACAAATTGGTGGCCACTTCACTTCCACCCTCCAAATCACTACAATCTCTCATGGCCAATCCTAACCAAAATATACAGGGAAGGGAATATTGGGAAATGCAGTTCAGTTGAGCCAAGTGGGTTAGTCACAAAGCCATCACAGCTTTCTTTGAAATCTTACTTAACACTCATATAGCACACATATAACTTTATGCCAACTACTGTGCTAAACATTGTAATTAATTCATTTAATTTTTATAATGCTCCTAACAAGTGGCTATTGTTATAAATATTCCCATTTTGCAGAGGGAGAAACTGAAAATAGAAAGGCTAAGTAAGCTGCCTAAGGTACACAGCAGTTAAGTGGGAGAGCTGGGCTATAAACCCAGAAAGTCTGACTCCAGGGTTTGCACACTATACCACAGTGTGAAGGCAGCATTGTGCCCTGGCCAAGTAGATATTTAAAAGTGAAAATTGGTGAGCTGTAGAACTTTATGTGGCGAGTTGTTTATTTGATTGGTTGTGTTTTTATTTTGGACTCTCCCACAAATTTGTTGAATTTTGTGTGTATGTACGTTAAGGAATGTGTGTTCCAGTAAATAGAGGGTCAAGATTTAATAGACTGCTCGAAGAATCTGCATTTTGTCCTTTCTTGATTCCAGTGCCCTCACCTCTCGAGTGCAGGCAATGCCAGCAGAAGGATGAAGTGGGCTCTGAGGAGGCCACCTCAAGGCCCCTCCTGTCTCTCTGCAGGCTCCAGGCTCCCAGGACTGAGATCGCCCCAGAGGTGCCTCTGCATCCTGAGCCTCTCTCTGTGAAACAGAAACGTGAGCTAACAGAGCCCACTTTGCCCCGGGTGCTACTCCCCTGGCATGGAGGAGAAAGCAAGGGGTGCCTCTATGTTTAGGCACAGCCTGGTCTTCAACAAGGAACCTGAATCCCGCACAAAATGGCAAGCTACCTCCCCATGCCTTTTGCCTCGTGGCTCAGCAGTAAAAAGTCCTCCTGAAATGCAGGAGAGGAGGGTTTAATCACTGGGTTGGAAGATCCCCTGGAGGAGGAAATGGTAACCCACTCCAGTATTCTCGTCCGGGAAATCGCAAGGACAGAAGAGCATGGCGGGCTACAGTCCATGGGGTCACAGGAATCGGACACAACTTAGCAACTAAACCACCACCACCACCAAGTAGGTCATTAGAAGGGGTGGGGATAGCAACCTTGGGTTTCCGACATTTTATAACCCTGGCCTCCTGCTCTGAAGCTCCTCACCCATGTGTACAGAACACATGGTGTCCCCAAGGGGGAATGTTGAGTGTGAGGTCACCTGGCCCCCTCAGCACTGCTCAGGAGCCAGGGACCAGACCTCTCCTGAGGAACAAAACCTTCACTCCCAGGTCCTACCTGGGGCTGCTGTGGGCAGTGCAGGAGCTCACAGAGAAGACTCCAGCCTGGCTTCCCCGCGCTGATACCCAAGCCTGAATTCAAGTGTAGATGCTGGAATGGATGTTGGGACTGGTTGGCTGGACCCTTGTCTGCTCAGCAGCTGCCTCCCCCCCCCCCCGCCTCCCTCGAGCCCCCACAGTGGGTGTGAGAAGGCAGGTTAGTGCATGACACAGTGATCCTCAAACTTAAGTGCACAGCAGAATCCCCTGGAGGGTTTAGGCCACCTGCCCCACCCCGAGAGCATCCAAGGCCTGCGACTGTGCATTTCTTACAAGCTCCCAGTTGCCGCAGCTACCTCTGCCAGGAGGACCCCGCTTGGAGAACCACCTCTGCGGTACACCACATTGTCCTCTGAGGCATGATGCCCTTTCAATACGCACTGCTAAACCGCCGCTGCCAACCCAGCCCGGGGTTAGTGGGGGTGGGACGAGGGAGCGGCCTGGAGGCCGGCCTTTCCGGCCCGCTGGCTCCCAGCACGGAGTTGCACAGCATCAGCAAAAGCCGCCAGGGAGGCTCCGGCCCTCAGTTGAGCCGATTGCCTACACAAAGAGTCCTCTGTGGTGCAGACCTGCTGACAAGCACCACCCTGTGTTTTGGGGATGAACCAAATCTTCATGACATTAGACCCGTGGATTCCTGGCTCTGAAAACCGTCGCAAAAAGTCCCCCAGCTCTGGCAGCTGGCTCACCCGGGGCCCGCCCCCGCCCCTGCAGGCCGGAAATGGAGTCTGGCCGGCCGGAAGTCTAAGAGCTACTTCCGGTGTCCGGACACCGCCACCCCAGTCCAGCTGAGGTGAGGATACTGTACTTCACAATCCCCTCTGCCTCTCCCACTTTGGCCTTAAAGGGCCTGTGGCCCGACGCAGTACTCAGAACCAGAGTCAGGGGCCGGGCTGGTGGCTGGGAGCCGCTGGGAGCCGCTCAGAGCCGTCAAGGATGTCAGCTTTGCAGACAATCATGGAGGCGCAGGGCAGCCCCACTTGACTCAAGTGTCCCTCTCAGAGCTTCCGTGGACGCCTAATGGTTTCTCCCTCTTTGGCTTTCAGAGTCTCGAGTCTCCTGACCTCTCTTCATTTTCCCAACACAATGAACTTCAGGTGAAGGGCGAGGTATTCGTGCCTACAAAGATCTACTAACGACCTTCTTGGTGTTTAAACACAGACTGTCCGGTCCACGTGTCTTCACCTGGGCCCTGAACCCAAATACGGACAACGAGGTGAGTAGATCAGCCAGGTGCTGAGGTGTTTTTCAGCTATCACGTGCCCCCAAGTGGAACTGGAGTGTTCGGAAAGATGGTTCCTGCTTCCGCAGGCAACACTTGCCTGACTGGAAGCACTTCAACCGCCTTGCTCCCAGACTCCAGAGAAAAAACAGAACATTCCTCTCTGGGGTTCTTTCTGTGGAGTGTTTTTGCATGGTGCCCAATCAGCAGACATTTGCAGTGGGTAGAATAAATCACAGAATTGTGCTGGCTATCAGAAGTAATTTATTTCACTAACTTTTAAGGGAATTTAAGTTCAGAAAACTGCATGTATATGAGTAAATTCTAAACTCAAGCACAAAGAGGAGCAGTACTTTTATTAATATAAAATTTGATTCTCTCTGCTACTGCTAATAAATATTAAGTATATATTTGTTAAAAATGGATTTGAAAGGGATGCAAAATTATAACTTGTCACAGATCTCAATATGACTCTGTGTAGATGTTACTGAATTAAGTTCTATGGCCCCTGCTCAGGCCCTAGGCTGACCAAGGGTCTCTGCCTCAGGTTTAAGTAGGCTAACAACCAAGATTGAGGCAGTACAAGCTTTATTCGGTGGCCAAAGAAAGGAGAAGCAGGAACTAAGTTTACAGCTCGACTTCTTGCCCATCTGGAAAAAGACAAAGGGAGGAGGAATGAGGCTAGTGGTGGGGAGGCAGGTGCATTAGTCTACTGGGAAAGGGACCAGGCTTCTTCCCAGGCAGTAGATGCCATCCTCTTTTTATCCCTTTTGGTCCTTACTGTCAGCCCTGGTCACTAATAGGTGTGCCATTTATTTACTAATGAAGTAAAACGAATGAAGCGTATAATGAGACTCAGCATCTGTTGAAGGTCAGATTCCTGCCATCTTAGTCCTGGCTGGTTCCATTTGTTTTCCTTTTTTCTGGCCACACCATGTAGCTCACAGGATCTTAGAACCCCGTGCACCCCTGTTTTGGAAGCACAGAGTCTTAACCACTGAACTGCTAAGAAAGTCTCCATCTGATTATTGTTTGTTTGTAGCTTCCTTTCTAATATCTGGACCCTTTAACTTAAGGGTTAATTCCTGCTGAAGGTGGAGTTGCAGGTTTTGAGCAAAGATCTAGAGCAGCTCTGGTAGCATAAAGTCTATGAAATGGAAGCTTGTCTGGTTTTCTGGTGAGTGTCCATAGCTTTTGTTGCATCACTGAAAGCACCACGAACAACAACATTAGCTGGAGAAGGACAGGAAGGAACGAATGGCTTAGATAAAGCTCACAAGCCACTCCGCTCCCCTCCTTCCCTCTGCCCAGATGTCTCCAATCCTGGCTTTCCCATGTGGACCTGATGAGGCACTAGTCTGGAGTCACGCGTTTCACGAATCACCACCCAACTGTGGGCTAAAGTGAGCTGAAGGGCTTTTATAAACAATGAAATAATATGTATAGAAATACTTTACAAAATTATCTAAAAGTAAGGAACTGGAGAAAAGGTAGGGAGTTGCCAGCATTGTGTTAGTGCAATGACCAATTCCCCATCTCCTGATTACCTGTCCACGGGTGTTTACTTAATGCTGTAAGTGCTGAAGGGTACTGATGACCACAGCTAAGATGTGCTGGTAGCTTCCTGTTCCACTTATTCTCCATATTAACACTATGGGGCAAGCAGTGTTATTATCAGCACTTTACAGATGAATAAACCAAGGCCTGAGACAGTTTAGGTAATCTGCCCGAGTTACTGGAGGATATTTGAACTGAAGGCATTCTTGCTTTGGCCCTTAGCTAGTAACCACCCCTGAGCAGCTGCTGGTTACCAGGAGTTGTGCTAACTGTGCTATAAGTATTAACCTCCAGAGTCTTTACAGTAAACCTATGAAATGAGTGCTATTAGTTATTTCCATTTTATAGAAGCCCAAACTGAGCTAGAACTTGCCTGTCTCTGGCCACAAAGTACAAAATTAAAAATACTGGAGCTGAGATTACCTCAGTCTTACTCCAGAGTTCAGACTCTTAACTCTCACACTGAAATTCTAGGCTTAAAAAGCTGCTTAAACCAGCCTCCAAATAACTATGTGGGGTGGGGATGGGGTGGGGAGGTGCATTCATTAAAGGCTATTTCTGTTTTTGGAGGATTCAAGCTATCAAGATGCAAAATCTCATCAGTAAAGAAAAATTTCATCAGTCCTCTCCCATGATCCCACTTTGGTTTCAAGAGATACACCTATTGTGTAGAAGCACTGGGTGCAGGGTGTAGGGGCTGCAAAGTTGAAGAAGAGTGGTCCTCACTGGCTGAAGGTACTTGTCTAGGCTGACAGATGTGACCATGTAAACAACACAGAAAGCAGACTGATGAGATGCCCTGACAAGGCACTAGGAAGTTTGGAGAGCATGCTGGGGACCATTGGGTTCCCTGGTTAGGGCCGGGGGGGGGGGGGGGGGGGCTCAGTTGTGACAGTTATCAGGGTTTTAAGGGGAGACAGACAGGGCTGAGATGCTGCTCAGCCCATTAGCTCCTCTGCTGGTTCCAAACTGTAAGAAAAAGGAGGATTTGGTCTCGTCATCGGTTTGGTCACATGCCCCAGCTGCTCTTTTTCCTCTGCCCAATTTCTCTGTCCGTGCCCAACACAGGGACACATTTCAGGGTTGTGGGGTTCTGTGTAGTCACACAGGAACAGACCCATCTCTCAACACTTCCCGCCTTGTGTTGGGGACATGGAGCCTTTGAGGCCCCCGCCTGCCTGTTTCCTAACTGATGATTAACTGTAGCTGACAACCTTGCATTACATAAGAGGATTATGAAACTCCGTAACAGGGAGGTAGGTGATCCCTGTGTATAAATAGACGAAAACCTCATGACTGTGCTACTTTAAGACTCAGAGACATCTAGTGGCAGAAAATTATATCTGCAGCCCTAGCAAATCTCCAAATAAATAACTTGAAAAAGTTTTAATTTGTACCCAAACTAGGAAACTTTAGGTTAAGTTACTTTGAAAGGGAAGAAGTGTACTAGTTTTCTACTTGTTAGGAGTACAGTATTGTCTTTTTTTAAAAAAAATCGAAGTATAGTTGATTTGCAACATTTCAGGTGTACATAAAAGTGATTCAGACTATATTCAGATACTTTTCCATGATAGGTTATTACAAAATAATAACTTATTTATAAAAAATAATTTACAAAAAATAATAACTTTTTTGTAAAAAATTATTACTGTGCTGTGCAATCAGTACAGTTCAGTTCAGTCACTCAGTCGTGTCTGACTCTTTGCCACCCCATGAATCGCAGCACGCCAGGCCTCCCTGTCCATCACCAACTCCCGGAGTTCACCCAAACTCATGTCCATTGAATCAGCGATATGCCATCCAGCCATCTCATCCTCTGTCGTCCCCTTCTCTTCCTGCCCCCAATCCTTCACAGCATCAGGGTCTTTTCCAATGAGTCAACTCTTTGCATCAGGTGGCCAAAGCATTGGAGTTTCAGCTTTAACTTCAGTCTTTCCAATGAACACCTAGGACTGATCTCCTTTAGGATGGACTGGTTGGATCTCTTTGCAGTCCAAGGGACTCTCAAGAGTCTTCTCCAACACCACAGTTCAAAAGCATCAATTCTTCAATGCTCAGCTTTCTTCACATTCCAGCTCTCACATCCATATATGACTATTGGAAAAACCATAGCCTTGATTAGACAGAGCTTTGTCGGCAAAGTAATGTTTCTGCTTTTTAATATGCTGTCTAGGTTGGTCATAACTTTCCTTCCAAGGAGCAAGCATCTTTTAATTTCATGGCTGCAATCACCATCTGCAGTGATTTTGGAGTCCAAAAAAATAAAGTCTGCCACTGTTTCCAGTTTCCCCATCTATTTGCCATGAAGTGATAGGACCAGATGCCAGGTTCTTATTATTTATTTTATATATAGTAGTGTTGGCATGCTGAGTTGCTTCAGTCGTGTCTGACTCTGTGCGACCGTATGGACTGTAGCCTGCCAGGGTCCTAATTCTATGGGATTCTCCAAGCAGGAATACTGGAGTGGGTTGCCATGTCCTCCTCCAGGGGATCTTCCTGACCCAGGGATCAAACCCACCTCTCTTCTGTCTCCTGCATTGGCAGGCAGGTTCTTTACCACAAGCACCACCTGGGCAGCCCCACGTGGGAATTATCCCAAATTCCTAATTTATCCCTCCCCACCCTTTCCCTTTTGATAACTGTAAGTTTGTTTTCTATGTCTGTGAATCTGTTTCTGTTTTGTAAACAAGTTCATTTGTATCATTGTTTTTTAGGTTCCACATATGACATCACACTTATATTCACATCCTTTTCAGCATTTATTATTTGAGACTTTTTGATGATGGCCATCCTGAATGGTGTGAGGTGATACTCATTGAAGTTTTGATTTGAATTTCTCTGATAATTAGTAGTATTGAGTATCTTTATTTTTTTTAACAAAAAGTACCATAAGTCTGGGGCTTCCCAGGTGGTGCTAGTGGTAAAGAATCCACCTGCCAATGTAGAAGACACAAGAGAAATGGGTTCCATCCCTGGGTCAGGAACATCCCTGGAGAAGGAAATGGCAAACCACACCAGTACTCTTGGCCTGGATAATTCCATGGACAGAGGAGCCTGGAGGTCTACAGTCCATGGGGTCACAAAGAGTCAGACATGACTGAGCGACTGAGCACATACATCATAAGTCTACTTTAAGCCTCTTCTTCCCAAAGTTTTAAATGCACACAGTTGAACAGTGTGTGAAAGAGAAAATCAGAATATAAGAAACGACTCTTATTAACCACCTCTACGTACTCACCTGTCATGATGCTGAACTTTTTTTGATGTGATTAGGTTTTGCACCAACTTCATAATTATCACTATCAAGTTGGCCTTGTAGGTGAACATACACAGATTGAGTGACTACTAAGTGGAAGATTTAGGAGAGTATACGATGAGAAAGCTTCTACTGTGGAAGTCAGACTAGAAAATATGTTTCCTTGATTGAGGAGAAACAGAGCTGCAGGGGGAACAATTTAAGGATGGGATTGGTGGGTCCCAGAGACTGAGGCCCTGTAGCCTGAACCACAGGCTGGGACCCAGGAAGATGGTAAGCTGGCTCGTGGAAAGACAGTGAGAGCAGCGGTGGGACATGTGTCATGTGTCCCTGGCTGAGCCCTAAGGGACCGACTAGACCTAGAGAGGCAGTGGCTATGCATAGGATGTGACGGTGGGACTCAGGCAGCCTCCCAGTTCCTGATACCCCAGAATGCCAGAGGAGTAGCAGAACAATACCTGCATGCCCATGGGCAACATAGAAGAGAAGAAAACACTGAAATTCTTGAACTGTTCATTGAAGACAAAAGAGCAATGGGGTGTCCGAGTGGTAACATCCAGTGACATCCCAGTTGCCAATGCCTCGACACCAGGAGAGTGCCCCATCTAAGGCACAAAACCAGGGAAAAGTAGGTAGAGGTGTAAGTCCCAAACCGAGTGACCCTAAGTGTTGCCACTCCGATGAAATGAACATGCAAAATAGAAATTAAATGGAGCTATAGAAAATGATGAAAGTATTATTTCTTTAGTACCTGTATTTGTGGTCTGAAATATATGCTACCTATCTGCTACATACTCAGAACAAAATGGGACTTTTTGATAAGACTGTATACAAGATGTTTTGAAGAAAATTACCCCTCTTGATATTATACACACATATGCACAACACACACACAACACACACACACACAAATTGTGTATTAGGATCCTAGCTGGAAAAAGACGGCATACCCAAAATGGGTAATTTACAAAGTCATGGGTAGAACTCCCAGAAACTAACAGGAGGTCATGCAGTGCCCTGGGGTAAGGAAAGCAGGAAAGTTTACCTCCACTAGACAGAGGAGGGGGCCCAGCGGGGTTTGTTGGACATGGACCGAGCCTCCAGACAGGAGCTGGGGACTTTGCTAGAAGGATGCAGCCTGCGACATAGGGAAGGAGCTTGGGAAATAAGCACTGGTCTCTTGTTCCACTCCATAGTCTCTGTTAGTGCCCTTCCATTGGAAATCCCAACCGGAAGCCAAGAGGCAAGGAAATCATCCATGGCATACACATGGGTCAGCCTCCTCACACACACAGAAGAAAGGGAAAGAGTTAGTGGGCAAGTGGAAGAGATACAGCCCTGATAGCTTTGTTCAAACTTTATCACCTTAAATATCTACTTCTATCTCACTCTACCACCTCCCTCTCATTGCCTCAGCACCTGCCACCCATGCATATTTTAGCCACTCCTTCATTTTCAAAAATAGAAATTAAATGGATGGCTCAGTTGGCTAGGAATCCGCCTGCAATGCAGGAGACCCAGGTTCAATCCACGGGTGGGGGAAATCCCTTAGAGGAAGAAATGGCAACCCATTCCAGTATTCTTGCCTAGAAAATCCCATGGACAGAGGGCCTGGCAGTTACAGTCCATGGAGTCACACATAGAGTTGGACATGACTTAGTGATAAACCACTATAGAAAATGATGAAAGTATTATTTCTTTAGTATCTATATTTGTGATCTGAAATATATGCTACATGTCTGCTATGTACTCATTGTAGCCTTTGTTATTCAAGGTACAACCAGATTTTTTTCTGATTATAAAGGTAATAGGAAGACATCTCTGGTGGTCCAGTGGCTAAGACTCCAGGCACCCAATGCAGGGGGCCTGGTTTTGATTCCTAGTGGGGAAACTAGAACCCACATGCTGCAACTAAGACCCGGTGGAGCCAAATAAAATAAATATTTTTTAAAAATTAATATGTATTCATTAAAATACATATATATATATATATATATAAAGGTGTAAAGAAAGTAAAACTCATCTTAGTTCCACTACACGAGATGACCACTGTCAATGCTTTCATCTATATCCCCGTATACACCTTTTCTATGCATACCCGGATATATGTTTAAGAAATTAATCTTACCAACAAAAGATATTTTACAGCAATAAAATAAATTTATCTCACTCAATAAATTGCATAGCTTTTTCAATGTCAATGTAGTTACATGTCATCAGTAGTATACAAGCATAGTATCGTATACTATTCATAAACCATAAGTCACTTTTTTGAGGGGCGTGTAGGTGGTTTCTATTTTTTTTGCGATTACAAGCAATGTTGTGATACACATCTTTGTGTGCTGAAATCTTTGGTTGCTTGTCCAGTTCTTCCCCCAGAACAGTAGGTCTCGAAATACATTTCATGAAGCCCATGGGAATACCTCAGGGGCTCCTGCAGGGGTGAGGCGAAGGCTGCAGGGCTCCAGCCCTCACCTGCCTTCATAGGTTACCTTACCAATCATAGGTTCACTTCTCTCTACTCTATTTGGTGAGAAGAAAGAGTTCATCCCTAACTGCAGCTGGAAATCCAGTGCTTTAGAATGTAGTCAGGGAAAAATAAAATTGTTAGGTCAGAGAGTAGGCATGTTTAAAGGTCTGATGTGTACTGTCATCAGGAGGATGAAACTGAAAGGATAAACTGATTTACATTCCTACCAAAAGCATATGTGTGCCTGTGTTTCCCATACCAACACCTTTTATTTGTACAGATCTAAAGATATTCTTTTAATTTATATTGTTGTAAATTTATATATAAATTTACATCAATATAAATTAAATTTATATTTCTTTGATTAGTCATTATATTACTTTCTTATTGCTGCTGTAACACAGTACCACAAACTTGGTAGCTTAAAACAGCATAAATATGTTATAGATCTGTAAGTTCGAAATCCGGCACAGCTCTTACAGGACTAACACCAGTGTGCCAGCAGGTCTGCATTCCTTTCTAGAAGCTCTAGTGGAGAACCTATTTCCTTGTCTTTTCCAGCCTCTAGAAGCCCTGCATTCCTTGGCTTGTGGCTTCTTCCTCCATCATCAGTCCAGTTTCTGCTTCTTTCCTTATGTCTCCTTTCTGACTCTGACCCTCCTTCTTCCCTCCTTTGGGACCACCCAGATAATTGAGAATAATATAATAATATTATAAATATTATAATATTTCAGAATAATCTCAAAATCCTTAATCACTTTTTCAAAAATCTCTTTTGTTACATGAGGTTAACATATTCACGGGTTCTGGGGATTACAACATGACATCTCTGGGGAGCCATTTTGTCCTACCTGTCAAAGTGGTAATATAGAACATGTTTTCTTTTATTAATTGACAGTCTGTAGTTTTTTGATAAATTATTTCTCTGTGACCTTTGCTTATTTTGCTATTGAGATATTTGTATTTTCCTGGTTGATTTACTTAAATATATATGTATATTTTGGAATTATAACTGTGTTGTCTATTACATATATTGCAAATTTTTTCCTTTACATTTCTGATTTCTGAACTCTCTTTAGGTTGTCTATTTGCTTGGGTTCCTGTAACAAAATAGAATATAGTCTTGATACCTTAAACGACAGAAATGTATTTTCTCACATTTTTGGAGGTTGGAAGTTCAAGATCAAGGTGCCAGCATGGCCGATTTCTAGAGTTTTCTTTCAAGCTCACCAAAGTCTGCCTTCTTGCTGTGTCCTCACATGGCAGGATGTCTCTTCTTATGAGATAACTAATCCCGTCATCAGGACCTCACCTTCTTGATCTCATCTAAACCTAACTACCTTTCAAAGGCATCATCTCCAAATACCATCATGTTGAGGGTTAGGGCTTTGACATATGACTTTTATAGGGACACAGACATTCAATCCATAACAGGAAGAATTTGGATCTTTGTGTCTGCAGATCCATCAATCATAATTTTGATAGTTTTGGCTTCAATGGTATGCTTAGCTTAGCAAGGCCAGTTTTACCAGAGATTTGTAAACATGTACATATACTTTCTTCTTCAACTTTTATATAGTTGCCTTATTTAACATTCAAATTTTAACCATTCAGTAATATAATTTGGGGTAAGGGCTTACTCTGTTTTGTCACCTTTGTTTACCATTTTATTCTTCAAAATAGTTTCTAATGACATGAGCCTTTAACTAGACAGGAGTCCTGGATTTGCAATCATCTGGATACTGGCCTGCTAAAACCAGTTTTTTTTCCCTTTGCTTTCTCTGCCAGTTGTAGAACACCATTTTCTGTCTTTCTGGAAAATCCATTGATTCAGTAAAAGACCAACAGCTGAAGCCAACTTTTATTTTAAAAGGAAACAATGAGTTTCCTTAATATTTCAGGCTTGAACAGCATTCCATGTAGAGCAGTTTACCATCAACTCATCTGAATGTGTACTTACAGTCTTCACATTCCTTTGAATCCTAAAGTTATTTGATTTTCAAAACCAATGGAAAAACCTATCCATGGAAGAAAATAATTTAGATATTTGAACTTTAAAAAACTTGTGTCTGTTGGGGCCATTCAGTGTTCTGCACAAGCCAGCATGAAGTGTTTGTGCCTGGGGATCAATGCTTGGGGTAAAGCTGCAGGCTGCAGAGAAGCGAGTTCTAGATCTTATGGACCTGACTGGATAACTTGTAGCCACGTGCAACAATTGTATATTATACATTGATAATTGTAATTCTATAATAACACAACACAGTAAATAATAATACAAGTATAAAATGGTCTCAACAATTAAATATTCAGTTGGATTAAAATTGCCATTTACTCCAATGCCTTTCCTAAGCTCCTATATGTGTCTTGGCCCTGTGTTTCCAGGGACTAAAAAGATACATGACAACATACAAACATTTGTGATGCAAATAATTTTGAGATACAAACAACAAATACATGTTTGTTATATAAAATATATTAATGTATATAAATTTACATGTTGTATATATGGTGTGATATTGCATGTGATATCATGTGATATGACATGGTACATTTAAGGTAATACAGTAAAAGCAATTTTTCTACTTCATAGTCAGACCCTGAAAATGAATAGTTTCTGATACACAAATGTGTTGAATTTGAAAAATTTGTTTATAAATCAGTTGTTCAAAAATAATTCTGAACTAAAGTTGTTCAGAAATTATGTAACTATGAAGATAAGATTGTGAGTGGTGGTGAGAGCCAGCCTGTGTGTGTGTGCATGCTTAGTTGCTCAGTTGTGTCCAACTCTTTGTGACACCATGGACTGTAGCCCACTAGGCTCCTCTGTTCATGGAATTCTCTAGGCAAGAGTATTGGATTGGGTAACCATTCCCTTCTCCAGGGGATCTTTCCAACCCAGGGATCAAACCTGGGTCTCTTGCATTGAAGGTGGATTGTTTACCATTGAGAGCCAACCTAGCTTAGGTTTTTTTGTTTGGTTGAAATTATATGCATTTTCTATGAGAGGTAGTTGAAATAATATACATTTATTACAAGGAATACTTTTCAGATATGATACTAGTGATTGAAAGGAAAAAAAGCAATACCGCTTAGTAAGACATGTTTTATTTATCTAGAACGATAATCCTTAAGGAAGCTGAAAGCTTAGTGAATGCTTTTTGTGGACATTTCAGAAAGCTTTGGGATATTTCTAAGGGGTTAGAGTTGATGGCATGGGTCTAAATTATGTCACAATTGCTCTTCCCCTTGTTTTTAATACAGTGTCTTGCCCTACTGTTCTTACTTATCAATCATATTTACTGCTCTATTTTAATTAATAAATGGGATGCTGAAAAGCCAGAAGAGCAGTGAGTTAATGAAGGGAGAGGGCACAGCATTGTGAGATCCCTTGAAGGTAAAAAGGAAAATTGGAGAAAAGGATGGTGGAGAAAAGAGTCAGGGCTTCTGTGAATTGGTCCTAAGGCCATTTGGGGGGAATCCTGCTAAAGATGCATGAGTCAGTCAGTTTAGTCACTCAGTCATGTCCAACTCTTTGCAACCCCATGAGCCGCAGCACACCGGGCCTCCCTGTCCATCACCAACTCCTGGAGTCCACCCAAAGCCATGGTCATTGAGTCAATGATGCCATCCAGCCATCTTGTCCCCTGTCGTCCCCTTTTCCTCCTGCCCTCAATCTTTCCCAGCATCAGGGTCTTTTCCAGTGAGTCAGCTCTTCATATTAGGTGGCCAAAGTATTGGAGTTTCAGCTTCAACATCAGTCCTTCCAATGAACACCCAGGACTGATCTCCTTTAGGATGGACTGATTGGATCTCCTTGCAGTCCAAGAGACTCTCAAGAGTCTTCTCCAACACCACAGTTCAAAAACGTCAGTTCTTCGGCACTCAGCTTTCTTTATAGTCCAACTCTCACATCCATACATGACTACTGGAAAAACCATAGCCTTGACTAGACAGACCTTTGTTGGCAAAGTAATATCTCTGCTTTTTAATATGCTGTCTAGGTTGGTCATAACTTTCCTTCCAAGGAGTAAGCGTCTTTTAATTTCATTGCTGCAGTCACTATCTGCAGTGATTTTGGAGTCCAGAAAAATAAAGTCAGCCACTGTTTCCACTGTTTTCCCATCTGTCTGCCATGAAGTGATGGGACCAGATGCCATGATCTTAGCTTTCTGAATGTTGAGCTTGAAGTCAACTTTTTCACTCTCCTCTTTCACTTTCATCAAGAGGCTCTTTAGTTCTTCTTCACTTTCTGCCATAAGGGTGGTGTCATCTGCATATCTGAGGTTATTGATATTTCTCCCGGCAATCTTCATTCCAGCTTGTGCTTCATCCAGCCCAGCGTTTCCCATGCTGTACTCTTCATATAAGTTAAATAAGCAGGGTGACAATATACAGCCTTGCCGTACTCCTTTTCCTATTTGGAACCAGTCTGTTCCATGTCCAGTTCTAACTGTTGCTTCCTGACCTGCATACAGGTTTCTCAAGAGGTTTCTCTTTAAGAATTTTCCACAGTTTATTGTGATCCACACTGTCAAAGGCTTTGGTATAGTCAATAAAGCAGAAATAGATGTTTTTCTGTAACTCTCTTGCTTTTTCGATAATCCAGCGGATGTTGGCAATTTGATCTCTGGTTCCTCTACCTTTTCTAAAACCAGCTTGAACATCTGGAATTTCACGGTTCACGTATTGCTGAAGCCTAGCTTGGAGAATTTTGATCATTACTTTACTAGTGTGTGAGATGAGTGCAATTGTGTGGTAGTTTGAACATTCTTTGGCATTGCCTGCCTTTGGGATTGGGATGAAACCTGACCTTTGCCAGTCCTGTGGCCACTGCTGAGTTTTCTATATGTGCTGGCATATTGAATGCAGCACTTTCACAGTGTCATCTTTCAGGATTTGAAATAGTTCAACTGGAATTCCATCACCTCCACTAGCTTTGTTCATAGTGATGCTTCCTAAGGCCCACTTGACTTCACATTCCAGATATCTGGCTCTAGGTGAGTGATCACACCGTCATGAATATCTGGTTGTGAAGATCTTTTTTGTACAGTTCTTCTGTGTATTCTTGCCACCTCTTCTTAATATCTTCTGCTTCTGTTAGGTCTCTACCATTTCTGTCCTTTATTGAGCCTATCTTTGCATGAGATGTTCCCTTGATATCTCTATTTTTTTTAAAGAGATCTCTAGTCTTTCCCATTCTATTGTTTTCCTCTATTTCTTTGCATTGATCGCTGAAGAAGGCTTTCTTATCTTTCCTTGCTATTCTTTGGAACTCTGAATTCAAATGGGTATATCTTTCCTTTTCTCCTTTGCTTTTCGCTTCCCATCTTTTCACAGCTATTTGTAAGGCCTCTTCAGACAGCCATTTTGCTTTTTTGCATTTCTTTTTCTTGGGGATGGTCTTGATTCCTGTCTCCTGTATAATGTCACGAACCTCCATCTGTAGTTCATCGGCCATTTTGTCTATCAGATCTAGTCCTTTAAATGTATTTCTCACTTCCACTGTGTAGTCATAAGGGATTTGATTTAGGTCATACCTGAATGGTCTAGTGGTTTTCTCCACTTTCTTCAATTTCAGTCTGAATTTGACAATAAGGAGTTCATGATCTGAGCCACAGTCAGCTCCTGGTCTTGTTTTTGCTGACTGTATAGAGCTTCTCCATCTTTGTCTGCAAATAATACAATCTGTGAATTGGCCCTAAGGCCATTCTGGGGGACTCCTACTAAAGATTCATAAGCTTCCTCAAATGATAATGATGGTGTCAGCTGCCATGACTTCCTCACCTAACCTGGTATTGAACATTGCCAGAATTAGGACTAAGACTATTGCTTCCCTAAGGGAGGGGATATTTACATAACTTGGGAAAGAATTTGGGGATTGATGATAATTATAGAAACAAAACCAACAAAGTTAAGTATTAATTCAGGAGAAAATAACCAAGTAGGGAAAAAGAAGTGACTGTAGTATACTACATGGCTCAGCTGTCAGTAAAATTTTTACAATTATAAAAGATAACTTGTACCAGTTAACTATTTTTTGCCTTTGGCCCCAGGTTCAGACTTCATTTCCTGACAGAAGTTGATCTGGATTCTCCATTTCTCCTTTGCAGCTGACATGGTGTAAAAACTGTCAGTAGAGGGCGCTAGAGGGACACTGGAGGAGGAAGGGGCTTCTCTTTCCAGTCTCCGTGTTCTCTGTTTTGCTTTTGCTCCTGCTGTTTGGTTGCCAGCAGTGGATAGGTTGGGAGAGACATCAGTGGCATTCCCCTATATTAAGTTTCAGTAGCACCTCAAGGAGAGCTTCTTAATGAAGTTTCATGGCACTCCAGTGAGTAGGTTTCCACTGAGTCATGCCAGCACCCCAGTGATTGGCTTTTCAGTCTTGGCCATGGTTTTCTACTCACCTGGACCCTGTTTCCTGCTTGTCCAGTGACTGTTGACTGGCTCTGACCTAGAGCGATCAGTACACTTTTCTGCCAACTCAGCCTGAGGAAGGAATGTTTCTTCCTTGAGTAGGCTTACTTGTTTCTACGGTTATTGTCCAGAGTTACGTTTCTCCAATAAGATAGTCCCATATTGCTGTGAATAGTTGTTAATACTAAGCTTTCCCTTTACAAATTTCTGTGTGGTTTCTGTCTCCTGATTGGACCTTGATTAATTCAACACTGAAAACTAACCAAAATTGATTTAACTATTTTGAGAAGATGGGAAGTTGGAAAGCATGAGTGTGTGTGAGAGAGTCAGAGACAGACAGAGCGAGCGACAGAGAGAGAGAGAGAGAGAGAGAAGGTAATTAAATCTTTATCTCCCAGGCTTCCTGGTGGCTCAGTGGTAGAGAGTGCACCTGACAATGCAGAGGACACAGGTTCTATCGCGATCCCTGATCCGGGAAGATCCCACATGCCATGGCGCCACCTAAGTCCATGCACCACACGTGCTGAGCCTGTGCTGTAGAGCCCAAGAACCGCAGCTCCTGAGCCTACATGCCCCAGAGCCCATGCTCTGCAGCAAGAGAAGCCCATGCACTGCAACATGCAGCACAGAGACCCAGCACATCCAGAAATAAATTAAAAAAAATTTTTTAATCTTTATGTTCCATAGTAAGAAATTGATAAATAAAATCTAAACTTGAAAATTTATAGAATATAGTATGAGATTGACATTTGGATATTTGAAAGGGGTAATAATAGGAAATAGAGTGTGAGGTATCTGCTCTTTTTGTAACAAGACTTACATTTGAATCTTTATGATCATAGGCAACTTTGATAAGATTTTAGGTGATTAAAAGAAAATCATTGGGGTTGAAACAAAGAGAAAGAAGGAAAGAAAGTAACAAAGTTTGTGTAATATCAAAAGATGTGTCTCTGGGATAGTTTGGTGTTCTTTTTTCTCCATCAATACACATTCACACAATACATGATCAAACTAATAGTAAAGATAGTAGATCAGTCACTTATAAAGCTTGTAGGAAAGTTAAGAGACAAAAGTAATAAAATCATCTATATCCATAAGTGGTTAAGAGAGGCACATAACAACAAGATGTAAAATATGATGTCAAAAGCATTAACTGTGGGGTAGTGGTGGTGGTTTAGGTCCTAAGCCATGTCCGACTTTTGCAGCCCTGTGAAGTGTAGCCTGAAGACTCCTCTGTCTGTGGGATTCTCCAGGAAAGAATACTGGAGTGGGTTGCCATTTCCTTCTCCAGGGGAACTTCCTGACCCAGGAATAGAACCTGGATCTCCTGCATTGCAGGCAGATTCTTTACTATCTGAGCTATGAGGGAAGCTCTCAATGTGGGGTGGGGAAGTAAAAATGCAGGACTGTTTAAAGGTGCTCAAGCTTAAAAATAATTACATACATAGAGAGATTGCTGTGTATAAACTTCATGGTAACTACAAAACAAGAATCTAAAACGAGATCCATGCACAGAAAAAGAAAGAAATCCAAACATAACACTGAAGATAGTCATCAAGTCACGAGGAAAGAGAGCAAAAGAAAAAAAAACAAAAAAGGACTCCAAAATCAACCCAAGAAAATTCACAAAATGACAATCACATTTTGTGATTGGAGCATTTAATCATTTATGTTTGTAAAGGGAAAGCTTAGTATTAACAACTATTCACAGCAATATGGGACTATCTTATTGGAGAAACGTAACTCTGGACAATACCTACCAAGAATTATTCTAAACATAAATGATTAAATGCTCCAATCAAAAGATATATAGCAGATGAATAGATACAGAAGCAAGACTCATACATAATTGCTTCCATACAAGCATATGATTCAGCATCTAAAGACACAGAGACTGAAGGTGAGGAGATGGGAAAAGGTATTCTATGCAAATGAAAATCAAAAGAAAGCCAGGGAGCTTCCCTGTTGGTTTAGTGGTAAAGAGTCTGCCTGCCAATGCAGGAGACACAGGTTCGGTACCTGCCATGGGAAGATCGCACATGTCACAGAGCAACTAAGCCTGTGTGTCTCAACTACCGAGCCTGTGCTCTAGAGCCTGGGAGCTGCAACTACGGAGCCCACACGCCCTAGAGCCTGTGTTGCACAGCAAAAGAAGCCACTGCAATGAGAAGCTGGTGCATCACAGCTAGAGAGCAGCCTCCACTCACTGCAACTGGAGAGAAGCCAGTGCAGCAGCAAAGACCTAGCACAGCCACAAATAAATAAATAAATAAAATTATATTTTAAAAAAGAAAGCCAGGGTAGCAATATTTACGTCAGACAAAACAGACTTTAAAATAAAGACTGTTAGAAGAGACAAAGAAGAAGGACATGACATAATGATAAAGGGATCAATCCAAGACAAAGATATTGTAAATATATACACCTAAATACACAAAACAAACATTAATACACAGGAAGAAACTGGCAATAATGTGATACTAGTAATGGACATTAACACCCCATTTACATCAATGGACAGATCATCTAGAAAGAAAATCCACTGGGAAACACTGATCTTAAATGACACATGAGAATAGATGACTATATATATATATATATATATATAAAATATTCCATCCAAAAGCAGCAGAACACACATTCTTCTCAAGTACACATGGAACATTATCCAGGATAGATCACATGCTAGTGCAGAGAACAAGTCTCAGTAAATTTAAGATTGGAATAGTATCAAGCATCTTTTCTGACCACAACCCTATGGGACTCGAAATCAACTGTAAGAAAAAAATCACAGAAACACAAACACATCAGGGCTAAACAGTAGGCTACTAAAAAACCAATGATTTATTGAAGAAACCAAAGAGGAAATAAACACCTAAAAACAAATAAAAATATAATGCTCCAAAATCTATGGGAAAACAAAACAATGTACAGAGAATTTCCTGGTGGTCCAGTGGTTAGGACTCCATGCTTTCACTGCTGTAGGCCTCGGTTTAATCCCTGCTCAGGGAACTAAGATCCTACAAGCCATGCAGTGTGGGGACCAAAAAAAAAAAAAAAAACAAAGTCAATAGAAGGAAAGAAATCACAAAGGTCAGAGAAGAAGTAAATAAAATAAAGATTTAAAAACAACAGAAAATATCAATGAAACTAAGAGTTGTTTCCTTGAAAAGATAAAGTTGATAAATTTTTAGGCAGATCGATTAAAAAAGTGAAAGTGAAGTTGCTCAGTCGTGTCCGACTCTTTGTGACCCCATGGACTTCGCCTGCCAGGCTCCTCCATCCATGGGATTTTCCAGGCAAGAATACTGGAGTGGGGTTGCCATTTCCTCCTCCAGGGGATCTTCCCAACCCAGGGATCAAACCCAGGTCTCCCGCATTGCAGGCAGACACTTACCCGTCTGAGCCATACCAAAGATGGTCATTAAAAAAAGAGGGCCCAAATAAAATCAGAAATGAAAAAGAAGTTACAACTGGCACCACAGAAAAAACAAAAATCATAGAGATCACTGTGAAAACTATATGCCAATAAAATGGATAACGTAGAATAAATGGACAAATTCTTAGAAATGTACAATCTCCCAAGACATAATCAGGAAGAAATAGAAAATATGAACAAACCAGTTGTCAGGAATAAAATCCAATCAGTAACAACAACAAAATTCTCAACAAACAAAAGTCCAGGACCAGGTGGCTTCACAGTGAATTCCAGCTTTTAAAGAAGAATTAACACCTATTCCTAAACTATTCCAAAAGATTGCAAAGGAAGTAATGCTTTCAAACTCAATCTGTGAGGTTAGCATCACTCTGGTACTAAAAGTAGGCAGAGATACAGAAAAAAAAAAAAAAAGACCAATATCACTGATGAACAAAGATATAAAAATCCTCAACAAAACATTGGCAAACCACATTCAACAATACATTGAAAAGGTCATACACCATGCCCAAGTGGGATATATCCCAGGCATGCAAGGATTTTTCAATATTTGTAAATCAATCAATGATATACCACGAATCAATCAAAATGATATACCACACTAACAAATTGAAGGGTAAAAATCATATAATCTCAATAAATGCAGAAAAAAGCTTTTGACAAAATTCAGCACCCACTCATGATAAAAATTCTCACCAAAGTGGGTATAGGGGGACCATACCTCAATATAATAAAGACTATGTACAACAAGCCCACAGCTAAAATATATTTAATGAGTAAAAGCTAAAAGCGTTTTTTCTAAGATAGGAACAACATAAGGATGCTCACTTTCATACGTTTATTCCACATAGTATTGGAAGTCCTAGCCACAGCTGTTAGACAAAGTCACAATTTCAAATGGTTTCAGACCCAGCCCAGGAAGGCAAATGAGTCAAGTGGGCCTGGTGGGGACTGTTGCCCATGAAGACAATCTGGTCAGAAAGCATTCACTCCTGTCAGCTAATGTTGAAGCTGAACTTCTGAGTATGACCTGCTGCAGGGTTGATGTGCTTAGTTGCTCAGTCCAGTCCAACTCTTTTCAGCCCCAGGGACTGTAGCCCCAGGCTCCTCTGTCCATGGGGGTTCCCCAGGCAAGAACACTGGAGGGGGTTGCCATGCCCTCCTCTGGGGCTGAAAGGAACGGTAATTAGTGGTCCTCTTCTGTGCAGAGCTCTCACCAGGGGTCCTCCAGACCCTGTTGGCTCGGGATAATCAGAGACCTTATCTAAGCCTCTCCTCTCCATTTTGGGCCCTCATCTTCATCCCTCTCCCAGGACCCTCCAAAGGCCTAACTAAGGCAGTTTTTCACACTGCAGTGTTAATGAATTAACAGCTCCTTGCTCACAATGGGTGTCTGCCTTTTCAAAGAGAATGTTCAGAACGGAAATAGATCTGGTTACCAATGCAGGGATTTTTAGGGCCCTTCACACTTCAGAGGACAGTCTTCCCTGGCTTTTCAGATCACACCAATGGAAAAAACAACAAAAAAAACTCCGCCTCTGTAGGAAGCTAGCTGAGTTCCAGCTTCTTCTGGGGCCTGGTTTAAGTCTTCAGGGACCCAGTCTTCCCTGTTGTTGAACAGTCGGTTGACTTATTCAACACCCGTTGTCAAGTTAAGAGCTGTTTGATATCTACCAGGTATTGGTCAAAAAATACATCAAAAAAGGTATACTAAACCAGAGAAGAGAGTGATCACTGTAAGTTGATCTAGAATGATCAATCATCATTTCTAGTTTTTAAAAAAGTATCAGGTTTTTTTTTTTTTTTTTTGGTGTAAGTGCATTTCTTTGGTTTTCTCCATTCAGCCAAAGGATGTCCCCCTGGCTCCTAAAAGCAGGTCTTGCAATTTAAATGTGTGGTCACCAGGTGGTGGAAGTGGGCCATGTCCATGGAATCTAATTGGTGGCCTGAGAAGCTGAGTTCACCTTGCTCAAATTGCCTTTAACCTAGGACGAGCAGGACTTCTTTTGCTTTCAGCCATATTCAACATCATCAAAAGACGTTTGCCTTTCTGGCAATTCCTGGCCCAAAAGGTCTAGGTTGTAACGTATAGCCCTCTTGCTGAAAGATTTCACCCTTCTGTTCACTTCTGAGAAAGTCAAGAGTTCCTGTACTTAGTGAAAAAGCCTCCAAACCCTCTTTTTTCAATCAGTGCATCCTTGTCATCTGACACTTTCTATTTCCCTTTCCGCTCTTGTTACAGTGAAGAGCCCCTCCCTTCTCCTTACATTCTTAGGGAAGACTGCACACTCTGCTTGGGGGCAAGCTTGGAGGCTTTACTGAGTTCTAAATGCAGATGGCAGGCTTGGAAGGACCTGCCCAGGGAGGAGGGGATGGTGGTGATAGAGACAAGAAGGGCTGAATGTTTCCTCTCCTTCCACTGCTGTATCTGACAAGTTGATCAGTAACTCCCTTTGGATACTTTGCTTGCGGGAATGGCCTCATGTAGGCCCTCTGTTCCTTTAGTGTTTTCGCTTCCCCTCCAAGGACAAGAGATTCTCACTATTCATGGTTGTTATGTCCCTTAGAGTTGCCACAAATAGTCAACCATTGCACGTATGCAAATACAGGTTTAGGTTTCCATAAGCCTTGAACATTGCCAACCATAGACCAACATATAATCTTGTTTCATGTATATTTCTATTTAAAGACACCTTACTCCTCTCTTGTAGCTCAGTGGGTAAAGAATCTGCCTACGATGCAGGATACCTGGGTTTGATTCCTGGGTTGGGAAGATCTCCTGGAGAAGGAAATGGCAACCCACTCCAGTATTCTTGTGTGGAGAATCCCATGGACAGAGGAACTAGACTTAGTGACTAGACTACTACTACTACTTAACATATTGATTTACTTAATATATTATGTTATTTTTATATACTGATTTGATATATTGATTAACCTTGAACTCATGGCCAATAGCAGTATAACTCATGCCTGAACAAAGCTCATCTAACACAAGTATTTTCTCCGTAAGGCACATCACAATCTTTCTGTACTTAGGATCATGACTGCACTTAGGGGCCATTTCAACATTGAAGCTACCGATAAAAGGCATAAAGGTAATGTGTGATAAAAGGCATAAAGATGTGAAAAAAAAAAGTGGCAGCAAATGTACTGCAAAAAGTTTACAGTATAAAAGCTGAGACAAGAAAGACTTGTCTTGTGTGATCTCAGTTGGGAACAGATACGTCAGGCAGCTCAAACTTTACTGATCTGCATCATTTATTGATTTGGGGGTTACAAGTGAAGTATAGAAAGTAGGCAAATTTACAAAGACAGACCTTATAAATAATAAGGATCAGCTGTACACATGCTCCCAAAGTTCAGATCTCAGCTCTCTGAACTGTTCATTTTTCCTTCCAACAAGAGCTCTTCTATTCTCACACTGTCAACTGTCATCTCCAGGCAAACTACTTCAAAACATTCATTCAAAGCCTTTCTGGGGAATTCCCTGGTAGTCCAGTGATTAGGACTTGATGCTTTCACTGCCATGGTCCCAGGTTCAATCCCTGGTTGGGGAACACCAGTGAAGCTTTCCAGCAGTGTCCTGCCATTCCTCTAACCAGACTTTCATTTTTTCCTTGAGAAAGAGGGTGGTGGAGAGGATTTGGTGGCACGTAGGAGATGGCTTGCTTCACTCCATATGCCAAATAGTTCTGCATCCCTGTCATAGTTCCCCCAGGACAGACCTTTACAGGTGAAACAAGTATGAATATATTCTACTCACTAACTTATGTAACTACACAACTCACCCTCCCCTCTTCCTTCTTCCTAGGATTAGTGCTAAATCTTACGGCTTATGCAATAACCTGATATTGGTGTGGAAGGGCTAAGGCTTCTTGATTTTAGTCTGGCCTATGCTGACCTGCTTTATGATGTGAGAGAATCACATCATTGGGGAAGATCGGCTTCCCCAGTGGCTCAGCCTCTCCCCTCTCCCTACATTCTTAGGGAGGACTGCACGCCTTGCTTGGGGGCAAGCCTGGAGGCTTTACTGGGTAAAGAACCCACCTGCAATGCAGGAGACACAGGAGACATGGGTTCAGTCCCTGAGTCAGGAAGATCCCCTGGAGAAGGGAGAGGCTACCTGCTCCAGTATTCCTACCTGGAATATCCATGGACAAAAGAGCCTGGCGAGCTATAGTCCATGGGGTTGCAGAGTCGGACACGACTGAGCAACTAAGCATGCATATGCTGACCTCCTTTATGATGTGAGGGAATGGACTTGGGAATGGGGTGTGAGGAGTCACCACTATGGTTTCTAGTCCTGTCTCATTAGGGAGTCCCTTCCACAGCCTTTGTTTCCAGCAAGGTCCACATGGTAGCCAAGGCACATAGATTGCTCCTCTCCTAGGAGCTAGTTACTGATGCTTGATGATAGTGAATGTTTATTGCACTCTTCCAACGGGACAGTCTCCATACTGGAGGCTTTTTAGACTATCTCATTGAATTGTCACAAGAATCCTATGAGATAAGTATTGATATTATCTCTACTTTATAGACAGGCTCAGAGGACAAAAATAATTTGCCTCAATTAACAGCTAAGTACCAGAACTGGATGTTACCCCCAAATCTATTTGAGCCCAGTGTCCATGCACTTAGCTACTCACAATAAAACCCTTCCTCCCCTGGGAGGCTCTGGAGCCCTCCCTACTCTCCACTTTGCTGCAGTGACTCTTGTATCCTGGTGCTGGTTGAAGACTAAAATTAGGTAGCTGTGTGTACTCTGCTATACTGCAGTCAACTGTTTATTCTATAAGCCAGGGTAAAGAAGAGAACCAGACCCTGCCCTCTAGAAGCTCACACCAAGCTCTGCCAAGCAGTTTGCTCCAAATGCTTCCTTTGAAACCATTCATCTCAGATTGGAACTTGAACCCAAGTGCCGGGACTCAAACCCAGTCAAACTCCACAGTCTCCCAAATGAGATCACACACCTGGTTTCAGGACATAATGAAGCTCAAATTCTTGATGTGTCACCACAGAAAGATTCCGTGAGAGACAAAGTGATAGGCAAGAAGTGGGCTTAATTAGAGAGAAACACCCTCCATAGACAAGAATGTGGAACATTTCAGAGGGTGAGTGTGGCCTTGAAATGTGTATGGTTAGCTATTATGGGCAGGGTCATATCATAGGCTAATGAGTGGGAGGATTATTCTACCTATTTTGGGGATGGGATGGAGATTTCCAGAAATTAGGCCAGTATCGGCTTTTTTTGGGGGGAGGTGCTTCTCAGGTGGCCCTAGTGGTAAAGAACCCACCTGCCACTACATAAGAGACACAGGTTTGATCTCTGGGTCAGGAAGATTCCCTGGAGAAGAGCATGGCAGCCCACTCCAGTATTCTTGCCCAGAGAATCCCATGGAGAGAGGAGCCTGGTGGGCTACAGTCCGTAGGGTTGCAAAGAGACTTGACTGAAGTGACTTAGCACCCACTTTTTGTCTTTGATGATTAGCCTTAGAACTGTCATGGTGCCTGTGGATGTCATTTAGCTTGCTGATGTGTTAGGAACATACACTAAGGATCAAGGTCTAGTCACAGTTGACTTGTCTGCCATCTTGGACCCATTTGATTCTAACCAGTTTATGTTGGTGTCCTTGGGCTATTGCTTCCTTCAAAGGTTGTACCCTGACCTCTTCCCTCCTATTTTCACTTTTGCCTAACACAAGTCCATGTGTCCAATGCACAGTGAGGCCAAATGTACTAAGGTCTAAGAAGCTGAAGTCTTTTCCCCACAGCAAGAAACACTGGAAAACTTTTATGCCCTGGAGGCTTCACAGGGTCCTTCAGGACTGCCAGGGTAGAAACTGTCCTCCTATTAAAAACAAAACCCATCATCTTTGTTGCTTAAGGCCACGATGCCTCTTAGTTAGGCCATGAAGAGCCAAGGAGAAGGCTGGTTGACTCTGACATGAGGCCTTTGAGGAGTCCCTGAGCCTTCCCCAGAAACGTTGCCCTGCAAAGGGAACCTCAGTCAGCCGAAGGTACAGAGAGGCAGAAACAGAGACTGGAAGAGGAAAGACAGCAAGAGGGAGGGGGAGAGGTGGCAGAGGGCTAGTCACAGACAAGACGCCTGATGTTCTCAAGGAACGGGTTCCAGGATACTCCTCACAAAGACTTGCTCTGTGCTGAAAATGTCATCTAGCAGGGAATCCTGTCTCCTGCTATTTTGTACCAACTTCACCCAAAGGTCACCTGTTGTCAAAGGAAGCCCAGGTAGAAAGTAAGACAAGAAAGGGTCTAGTAGGCTGGTTTCATTCTGATTTTGATGATTTCTGTTTTTCTTTTTTAATTGAAGTGTGGTTGATTGTTGACTAAAAAGGTGCATAACGTGAGAGTTGCAAGCTAAGTTATATTTGGGCCAAAATGAGAACTGCAGCCCGAGAGACTGCTCAGATAGCTCCGAGAGACTGCTCCAAAGAGGCAGTGGGGTAAGGTCAATATGTAAGATTTTGGTGAAGGAGGAGTTCAGCGCAGTCAAGCACTTACTTTACAAAAAGTTTTCTGCTAATCACAAGGAGCTGATGTCACCATGAAGGGATTTAGTGCTTTTCTAGATAGGAGGAGATGCAAGGATGCAAAGATTATGAAATCAGTTCCTGAAAATATCTCACTATCTAAAGACCTGTTCTACCAGTTTCTCTGGAGCACGGGAGTCCTTCACCCTCCACCCTGAATTCCTTTCAGGGAGTGCTGAAGGTTGGAAGCTGCAGCAGCACGTGTGTATGCTATGTTGCTTCGGTCGTGTCTGACTCTGCGACCCCATGAACTGTTGCTGCAAATGGCATTATTTCATTCAAACAGAAGAATTTGAGCAGCCCAGAGAACTGAGAAAAGGCCTCAATAGGGGCAGAAACTAGGGCAGCTCAGAGATCCAGGAAGCAGGAAGTGATGAGAAACCCTGTCCTTGGGGATGAACCTGTTTTGCCATTTGGGGTCCTTGTGTTCTGAGGCCCAGGGTCTAATTTTTATAGGACCAGAGTCCCGTTTGCTTAGTTTGGAACACGTGTTCACGTTTGGTTGGAAGTGGGGCATCTTGCGGGACAGCCCCACCAGGCCTGCGTGCGGGGGACGGGGCAGTGTCTGGGTGGGAAATGGAGGCGCAAGGACCATGCTAGGAATGTGCCTGGGTATTTACTCACCTGGGCTTTCCTGGAGACAGGCAGGTAGGCTCTCAATGGAGTAAATTTTAAAGCACACCTAGTGGTTAGAATTGAGGTTGGAAATAAGAGAAACAGCAGTAGAGAAAGTACTATAGGAGGAAAGAAATGGGAGGCAGTGTCAGAAAAGAGCACCGTTCAGGGATGTATGTGAAGCGAGGTGGGTCACTTCTCTTCCTGTCCCCCTCTCTTCAGAGTTGCCATGTACAGTTTGGGGAAAACACCCCATTAGCGGTGCCTGCGGGAAGGCACTAGTGCTAACCACAGATAGAAGACAAATAGGAAAGAAAGAAAAGGAAAAAAGTTCACAAACTTTGAACCAAAGCCTAAGGGCTAGCCTATGTTTGGGTGTCTAAAGACAAAATAAGTAAATGTCTTCAGTCAACACAGTCCCTCTTAGACTTCCCTAGTGGTCCAGTGGTTAAGAATCTGGTTGCCAAAGCAGCAGGCGACATGGGTTCAATCCCTGGTCCAGAGACACAGACAAGCCTAGAAGACTAAAAGGACTATGCTTAGAGAACACTTGAAGTCAAGACCAAAGGCCTACTGAGCAACAGAGACAAGCATGCCGTTGAATGGAAGAAGGCTGAGCGGCCTCTCTGTTGCTTCATTTACTCAACAAACAGATACTGAGCTTTGTTTGAGGTGCTGTGCCATGCCTTGAAAAGATACCACCACTTCATCGCTGCATTGTTTACAATAGCTAAGACATGGAAACAACCTAGATGCCCATCAACTGATGAATGGATAAGAAAGCTGTGGTACATATACACAATGGAATATTACTCAGCATTAAAAAAAAATTCATTTGAAGCAATTCTACTCAGATGGATGAAACTGGAGCCCATTATCCAGAGTGAAGTAAGCCAGAAGCAAAAACAACAATACAGTATATTAACGCATATATATGGAATTTAGAAAGACCGTAACGAGAGCCCAACATGGGAGACAACAAAAGGAACGCAGATGTATAGAATAGACTCGTGGACTTTGTGGATGAGGGTAAGGGTGGGATGATATGGGAGAAGGGCATTGAAGCATGTTAATTGTCATGTGTCTAATCAATCGCCAGCCCAGGATTGATGCTCGGGACTGGTGCAACGAGATTTCCCGGGGGGGAGGGAGGAGGGAGGGGGGTTCCGGAGGGGAAGCATATGTAAACCCATGGTGATATCATGACATTGTATGGCAAAAACAATTTAAAATAAATAAATAAATAAATAAATAATTAAAAAAAAAAAAGAAAAGATACCATCACTGACTCAAGGGATCTTTATTTACTACCACCTTACCCTCTCCCACTGAAATTCTTCAAAGACCTAGTGACAAAAATAGGGCAATATAGGGATTTCCCTGATGTCTAGCAGTTAAGAATCTGCCTTGCAATGCAAGGGACATGGGTTCAATCCCTAGTTAGGGAACTAAGATCCCACATCGCAGCTACTGAGCACACGAGCTATGACTAGAGAAAAGCCCACAGAACCAAAGCAAAGATCCTGAGTGTTGCAACTAAGACCCCAGGCAACCAAAAATAAATAAATTTAAAAAATTTAAAATAGGGCAATATAATGGTCACCAAGCTTTACAATTTCATTTCTATATATCTTCTTGAGGATTTCCCTGGTAGCTCAACTGGTAAAGAATCCACTGCAATGCTGGAGACCCCAGTTTGATTCCTAGGTCAGGAAGATCCCCTGGAGAAGGGATAAGCTACCCACTCCAGTATTCTTGGGCTTACTTGGTGGCTCATATGGAAAAGAATCCGCCTGCAATGCAGGAGACCTGGGTTCGATCCCTGAATCAGGAAGATACCTTGGAGGAAGGCATGGCAACCCACTCCAGTGTTCTTGCCTGGAGAATCCCCGTGGGCAGAGGAGCCTGGTGGGCTACAGTCGATGGAGTCACAAACAGTCGAACATGACCGAGAGACTAAGCACACACATAGCTGCTTGAATCCATCATTTGAAAAAAGAAGCACAAAAATTGCAAATACAGTGTGGAACTTCGAATCAAATTTTGTATCAGTTTCCAAAATTTTTCTAATTAAAAAAGAAACTCTTGAAGCTTACCAACTCCTTTTGCTGTTCTTTCAAAAGCAAAGATAGAATCTTTGTTTAAAAGGTCATGCCTCTATTATGATAATAAAATAGCTTTTTAAAAAATTATACATATTACTCTACTCAGTTGGAAAAATACAGCAAAACATGAAGCAGGTTCAGAACTGAGAAAGATCTAGTCTAGTCTTGTGGATTGTTTTTGGAGAGAAATAGGGTAAGAAAGTTTTTGGATTTTGTCCAGGTCAGATCCAGTTCAAACTTCAAAGAGAGAACAATATTGTTATTTGAGTTCAGTTTCACTTCAAATTAAAATATCACTTTCCTACTTTGGGTTTAGTTCAGCTCCCTGCTCGGAGTTGAGAATGCCCCTTAGTGGAAGGAAAGACCCCAGGGCAATTATTTTTTAACTCATTTTGTTGCTCCTGAAGGTAGTGAAAGTGTTAGTTGCTCAGTCGTGTCTGACTCTTTCCCATCCCATGGACTGTAGCCTGCTAGGCTCCTCTGTCCATGGAATTTCCCAGGCAAGAATTCTGGAGTGGGAATTCTTCCAGTCAGTCTTCTTGACTGAGGGATCAAACCCCAATCTCCTGCATTGCAGGCAGATTCTTTGCCATCGGAGCCACGAGGGAAGCCCTGGTTACCTGCTACTTCACTGTAAATTGAGTATAGCCTGAGGCTTTCAGATCTACAGAGGACAGTGGAAATCCTTCAGTGCACAGAGTTCCTTGAGCTCTGCGATCCGTATGGCCAGAGAGCCTTTTTGAGCTCATGCCCTACTCTGAAGAGTGGCAGGAGGGAGGCCAGGGTCTGATGGGTCCCTTGTGTGTGGGGGACTAGGGCTAAGGAAGTGGGAGGTAGACTCTGGGGAAGCTGGCACTTGGCATCAAGATGGAAGGCAGAGGTATGCAGTGAACCCCATCAGACACCAGGAGAAACATCAAGACAGGTACAAAGATACCTGTTTTCTGCTCTTCATCCATTCCTAGAGACCCAGAGTGGGGAAAGTGAAGAATAGAGGAAGGCGATGATTCAATTCCATTAGAACTGAATTGCGTTTATAGATTTATTTGAGGGAAAATTAACATCTATACAATAACAAATTTCATTCAGCAGCTAGAATACCTTTCTACTCTTTTGGCCTTTTTTTAAATGTCCTTCAGTAAACTTATGATTTTATTCCTATCTTGCATATTTCTTTTTTGGCTGTGCTGGGTCTTCACTGCAATGCATGGGCCTTCTCTAGTTGTGGCTTGTGGAGCACAGACTCTAGAGCGTGCAGGCTCAGTAATCGCAGTGCGCAGGCTTGGTTGCCCCGCAGCACGTGGGGTCCTAGATCCTGCATCCCCTGCACTGGAAGGCAGATTCTTAATCACTGCACTAAGGGAAGACCCAATGTCTTGCATATTTCTGATAATATTTTTGCCTCAGTATTTTAGTATTTTTGTGTGTATGGCAATAATAGAATCCTGGTGTGTTGCTTTTGTATCCTTCTTATTAGTCTCCTATTATCTCATTTGACTGTCTTGCATTTTCTGGCTAAACAGTGATATGGTTGACAAATAGTGACAATTGAATTCTCTCTTTAATTTTTTAAAAAATGTCTGTTTTTTTTTTTGGCTGTTCTGGGTCTTCATTGCTGCTCGAGGGCTTAGTGGGGGCTACTGTTCATTGCCTCTTAGCATGTGGGATCTTCCCAGACCAGGGATCAAACCTGTGTCCCCTACATTGGCAGGCGGATTCTTAACCATTGGACTATCAGGGAAGTCCCCCCTCCTTTTTTTTAGTTGAGGTATAGTTGATTTGTAATATCACATTAGTTTCAGGTGTGCAGCACACTGATTCATTTATACATACATATATGAAAAAATATATATATGCTTTTTCAGATTCTTTTCCCTTAGAGGTTTTTACAAAATACTGAGTAAAGTTCCCTGTGCATTATAGTAGGTCCTTGTTGTTTATCTATTTTATAAATAGTAGCATGTATATTGGAGAAGGAAATGGTAGCCCACTCCAGTGTTCTTGCCTGGAGAATCCCAGGGGTGGGGGAGCCTGGTGGGCTGCCGTCTATGGGGTCGCATAGAGTCGGACACGACTGAAACAACTTAGCAGCAGCAAGACTTTTGGTAGATTCCAGTGAATAATAGTAGATGAAGAAAATAATACTGTCATTTCTCTGGTTTTGTGGAAATACTATATTTGCACCCGTAGATGTCATGTTTATTGTGTGGTTCTAGTAGCTAAGTTTTCATCTAGCCTCTCTTGTTGTTGTTTAGTCGCTGAATCATGTCCAGCTCTTTTGCAATCCCATGGACTGTAGCCCACCAGGTTCCTCTATCCATAGATCATGTTAGTTTCAGGTGTGTGGCACAGTGACTCATTTATACATATATATATATGTGCTTTATCAGATTCTTTTCCATTATAGGTTATTACAGAATATTGAGTAGAGTTCTCAGGCAACAATACTGGAGTGGGTTGCCATTTCCTTCTCCAGGGAATTTTCCTGACCCAGGGATCAAACCCACATCTCCTGTTTGGCAGGTGGATTTTTTTTTTTTTTAACCACTGAGCCATCTGGAAAGCCCTCTGTTCCACCTACTGAGAGTTTTAGTAGCAATAGGTATTGAATTTAATGAAAAATTTTTTGATATCTCTGAGATATTCAGTTGATTTTTCCTCCTTTGATCTGTTAACATAGTGAATTACATTAATAGAGTTCCTGATGTTGAACCACTTTTGCAGCCCTAAAATTGAACTGCCTTGGTCATAGTGCATTCCTTAAAATTTTTTTGTTTAGTATTTTTGCATCTGTGTTCTATGAGAATAGGACCTTAATTTTGAAGACTCTTAAATCCAGGCTAGAGAATCTGGATTTCTTTGCTGGAAACTATGAAGGTTTGATTAATATTTTTACCACCTTTGAACATCATTTTGTGATCATTCCAGTGATAAGGGTTTATCTTCAGTTAATTGTCTGAGTCTCTTCTCTGCTCTCTATTGCTGAATGTTTGTGACTCTTTTTCCAGACAGCATTATTTAGTGACTGTTGCAGAGACATGACTATTAAATCTTTCCTCTTTGTATTGGAAGGTGGGATTCTATATACGATTTGCAAGCATTTTAACTGGAAAGCAATATATTTTAGGCAAATATTGTTTCTTTCATGCTTTCATGCCAACTACTCTCCAATAAAAATTAAAACAAACAAACTGCACTTCCCTGGCGGTATGATAGATAGGAATCCTCCTGTGAGTGTAGGGGACACAGGTTCAATCCCTGGTCCAGGAAGATCCCACATGCCTCGGACAACTAAGACTGTGCGTCACAACCACTGAACCAAGCTACAGAACCCACAAGCCACAGCTAATGAATCTGAGAGCTGCACCTACTACAGTCTGTGTGCCTAGAGTCTGTGCTCAGCAACAAGGGGAACTACCATTATGAGGAGCCCGGCCCCCACCCCACGCAGAGACTAGGGAAAGACTGTGCATGGCAGCGAAGACCCAGCACAACTGAAAATCAATAAATAAAAATAAGTTATTCAAAACAAACAAAAACAAATTAGTTACACACTTCCAATGGTACATTTTCTACTTTTCCAGAAATAGAAGCCAGAGTTGGAAGAGAAAGCCCACAGGTCACACATCTGTCCCTCACTCTCCTGTCATAAAGGTACTAAGTCATATCTCTTCAGGGCTTGCCTAACTATAGGGAACAGGCAAGCTTTGGCAGCTGAGGGACCAAGGGTCAAGCATTTTTAAAAATTATTTATTTACTTATTTTTTGGCTGCTCCCGGTCTTAGTTGCATGATAGGGTATATCTTTTGTTGCAGCACAAGGACTATCTAGCTGGGCACGCCGACTCCAGAACGCTCA
Source organism: Antilocapra americana (assembly GCA_007570785.1). Taxonomy (NCBI): domain Eukaryota; kingdom Metazoa; phylum Chordata; class Mammalia; order Artiodactyla; family Antilocapridae; genus Antilocapra; species Antilocapra americana. The sequence continues at coordinate 40,078,892 of ML661885.1, forward strand.
GTAGTTACGGCACGGGCTTAGTTCCCCTAAAGCATAAGGGATCTTACTTCCCCGACTGGGGATCAAACCTGAATCCCCAGCATCGCAAGGCAGATTCTTTACCACTGGACCACTAGGGAGGACCTTCCTGGTGGCTCAAAGGTAAAGAATCTGCCTGCCAATGTAAGAGATATGGGTTTGAGCCCCAGTCCAGAAAGATCCCACGTACCTCAGAGCAACGAAGCCTCTGTGCCACGACTAGTGAGCTTGTGCTCTAGAGCCTGGGAAAGGCAACTACTGGAGCCTGCAGGCCTAGAACCCGTGCTCCAAAACAAGAGAAGCCACTGCAGTGAGAAGCCTGCACACTGCAACTAGAGTGTAGCCCCCGCTAGCCACAACTAGACAAAAGCCCCTGCAGCAACAAAGACTTTGCACAGCCAAAAATAAACCAATAAATAAAATTATTTAAAAAGAAACCCCAGGGGGCCACGCCTTTTAACCTCTTCCTGTACTTAGAGACAGGCCTGCTGGGTGCGTGTTGCTGAGAGACAGGCCCCACTTGCCACGGAGGAAGCCCTAAAGGCCTGTTGTTACTCACACAGAGAGAACAAAGCTTAGCCCACAGGTACGCCTGCCAGCTCAGAGGTAGGAGGCCTGGAGATGCCAGGGCAGTTTAATATCAGTTGGAGGGATGAATAATAACAGTACAGTAGTTAAACATGTATTAGTTCAAAACAAAAGAGTGAGAAATTAAGTAGCATTGTTACAGCAGATACAACCAGACAAAATGAAATAAAATTCAGGGGAAAAATTTAAAACATAAACACAAGAGAACATTCTAATATCAAGCTAACTAGATTATTACAAAATATTTTAAGATTTCCAGCAGGGCTCCTGCTTCTCTGCAAGGCAAATTAAGCAACACACTTTTAACTTTAAATTGCAACAAGCCAACTTAGATGTTGGTTAAAGCTCAGAGAATATGACTTCCTGGGCTGGGCACAGTGGTAAAAACCTCCAAGGAGAAATTATTTTCAGAGGCAGGAGCTGAAAATATAAATAAATGAAGCAAACTTACAAATCAATGAAACAAGTGAACTTTAAAAAATATTCTTTTCAACAAATGGTGCTAGAACAACTGGACATCCATATGTAGAAAGGTGAATCTAGACAGACTTTAACATCCTTCACAAAAGTTGGGCCATAGACCTCATTGTAAGGTATAAAACTATAAAACTCCTAGAATGTAATATAAGAGAAAACTTAGATGATTTGGGGTATAGTGATGTCTTTTGTAGATATAACACCAAAGGCACAATTCATGAAATAAATAATTGACAAGCTAGATTTCATTAAAATTAAAAATAGTGGATTTTGGGGGACTCCCCTGGCAGTCCAGTGGTTAACACTCTGCTCTGCCAATGTGGGGGGCTTAGGTTCAATCCCTGGTCAAAGAACTAAAATCCCACAGTACAGCCAAAAGATTTAGAAAAAAGAGAGGGGGTGGATTTTTTGGAAACTATAGTAGTGGACACGTGTCTTCATACACTTGTCCAAACTCATAGAATGCTCAACGTCAAGAATGAGCCCTAAGGTAAACCATGGACTTTGGGTAATAATTATGTGTCACTATAGGTTCATCAGTTGCCACAAATGTCCCATTCTGGTGGCGGATGTTGGTAATGGGGGAGGCTAGACATGGCATGGGGGAGGAGGTATATCTCTATACCTTCCTCTTATCGTTTCTGTAAACCTAAAGAGGCTTAAAAAAATGAAACAAACAAAACTGTTTTTAAAAAAGAATGTAAAGAACTAAAATGATTAGGGCCAGGCATTCCTAGAAAACTCATTTAGCTGAAAGGGCAGGAGACGAGGACTCAAAGAATCCGTGTTCTCCAGGCCCACAGATCTGTCGGAGTCTTTGTAGCACAGCAGTACCTGCAGTTTTCTTGTTCATGTGTTCCCATGTTTATTCTCTGTCTTGTAACACTGTGCCCATAGGGATGGACTCTGTCTGCTTCTCATAGAGACCCAGCACCTTAAGCACACAGGCCAGATGCTCAACATAGATTTCTGGTGGGCTGATCTCCTTCCCCCTTCTTTGGGACACATCAGAACCTCAGTTCTGCTCACTTCCCTGCTGATTTTCTCACCCTCTACTCTCGAAGCGGAGGAGTCCTCACTAGGTCTGAGATGTGTTGGAGGGAGGCTGCGGAGCCTTGCCCTCTATCACTGTGCCCGATTCCCCCAGATCTGGCTTTGCCAGAGTGCTTCCTTTGCCCCATAGGCCCAAATTATTGAATTGATGAAAGGCCATCAAAGACACTTTTGCCTCTGAGCCCCTCCCTTCCTAAGGCAGTGAGTGAGCCCAGGACCACCAGGCTGAGAGGCCAGAGTCACCTGCAGCAGCGCCAACCAGTAAAAAGTTCATCTGAGCCACTGATGCAAGTCACATGTCTATGTAATTTTCTATTTTCTAGTAGTCTTATTAAAAAATATTAAAAGAACATGAAAACTAATTTTATTATTACTACCCTATTTTACTTAATATATCCAAAACATTATCATATCACTATGCAATCAGTATGAAAGTTATTAATTAGATAATTTCCCTTTTATTGTACTGTCTCTGAATTTCCATGTATATTTTATGCTCACAGCACTACTGTAGGTTTGCACTAACCACATCTTTTTTTTTTCCTAAATAATATTTTCTGTAAACTCTTATTGAAATACAACACAAATAGAAAAGGGCACAAATCTCATGTATACAACCTGATGAGTTTTCACAAGTGAACAACAACAAGCATTTTAAAGTGTTTGTTATATCTATATGTAATCCCTGAGAGGATTCCAGATAATACATTTTATTCTTGAAGAGGACATTGGTGAAGAGGATTCCCTTTCCCCAAGGACCTTTTACTTTTTAAAAAATTTATTTATTTTAATTGGAGAATAATTACTTTACAATATTGTGATGGTTTCTGCCATACATCAACGTGAACTGGCCACAGGTATACACATGTCCCACCCCATCCTGAACCCCCCTCCCATCTCCCTCCCCACCTTATCCCTCTAGGTTGTCCCAGAGCACCTGCTTTGTGTATCCTGCTTCCTGCATCCCACTTGCACAGATCTTTTGTTTTATATATGGTAATATACATGTTTCAATGCTGTTCTCAGAAGTCTGTTCTTTACCAGTCTGTGTCTGCTTTGCTGCCCTGCATGTAGGAGTATATACAGTCTTTCTCAATTCAATATGTATGCAATTGTATAGAGTATTTGTCTTTCTCTATCTGAACCACATTTCAAGTGTTCAGTGACCACATGTGTTAGGTGGCTTCACAGTTTGGAGCAAGGAAAAAAACGGGGAGAAGAAAACCTCACGGTGCCCTCACGGTGGCATCTCCAGTATACATGGTGCATCCAAGGGAAGGGGATGGAAGGAGGGGATGGGTGGCAAGGGTGGGGCAGGGCGGAAGGAATTGGCCACATCCCCTGTCTTGGATCGCTTAACTACCTCTAAGACACTTGCTTCCTCGGGGTGTCTGGCAGGCTGCTTGGGCCGTGCTGGGGAGTTGGAAGCGAGGTGCCAATCCCCCTGAAAGCTCACAAAGAGTCAAGTGGAGGCCACCCCTTCCATGGTTCCACTTGGCCCTGGCCCAGGTGGTATGGAGGGCTGTCCGTGCAGAGTGGCAGGCCCATCTCCAGGCTTCTCGTGGGCTTCCCCTGTGTCTGGAGGTGTTAACAGCATTACTGCCAAATGCCAGCATCCTCGTGCTATTCTGTCCAAGTTCCAAATAAGTGCTTTTACAGCGTCTCAGCGCCAGTTAGCCTAAAAGCGTAATTGCTCTATTGTGAAGCCCGGCCTTCCTTTAGAACTTGCCATCAAAGGTCTCCGGGGCTCCCTACCAAGTACTCGTGAGCTTCTTCCCCCTTTTTACTGGAGGCACAGCTGCCTAAGAAGCCAGCGGCTACCTATAAACAGCCGGTGAGTCAGGCAGGAAGCCAACGCCTCGCCTCCATCCGCAGGAGGCAGAAGCCCGGGAAGCCTTCCTTGTTGAGCAAGGTCACTGTCCACCTAAGGAATGTTTCACATGCTTGCAGCTCACGCTTGTAACCACCTTTTGACGGATAACCTAAAAGGGATTACGTACGGAGGATGATGAATATGATCTAAGTTTTTCTTAATGAATCATGTTGATGGTTAGGATCAGTAATTCTTGAGCATCAACAAATAGCTTTTGTCTCTTCTCTAGCTGTCACTCCTAGCTGTCACTTCTGTTATGTGAGCCCTGCTTGCCTCAATCACCCTTTTTCAAATGGTCAATGAAAGTCAGACACTATGCCCTGTAGGAATGTGTGCAAACTAAGAGATAGTAAGAAGCCCTGAAGAAGGATGGAGGGGGTCTCCCTCAGAGTGGTACTTCAGTGCTTGGGCTTTGTCACAGCTGTTTTAACTGTCAGAGTTTTTTTTCCCTGAATGCGATTTTTTTCCCTCTAAAGTTACACTTATCTACAGAAAACTGAGAAATTCTTTACTTTGTAAACATTACAGAAAACTAAGATCATGGCATCTGGTCCCATCACTTCGTGGAAAATAGATGGGGAAACAGTGGCTGACTTTGTTTTTCTGGGCCCCAAAATCACTACAGATGGTGATTGTAGCCGTGAAATTAAAAGACACTCCTTGGAAGGAAAGCAGAGGCAGTACTTTGCCAACAAAGGTCTGTGTAGTCAAGGCTATGGTTTTTCCAGTGGTCATGTATGGATGTGAGAGTTGGACTATAAAGAAAGCTGAGTGCTGAAGAATTGAGGCTTTTGAACTGTGGTGTTGGAGAAGACTCTTGAGAGTCCCTTGGACTGCAAGGAGATCCAACCAGTCCATCCTAAAGGAGATCAGTCCTGGGTGTTCATTAGAAGGACAGATTGAAGCTGAAACTCCAATACTTTGGCCATCTGATGCAAAGAGCTGACTCATTGGATAAGACCCTGATGCTGGGAAAGATTGAGGGCAGGAGAAGAAAAGGACGACAGAAGATGAGATGGTTGGATGGCATCACTGACTCAATGGCCATGGGTTTGGGTGGACTCCGGGAGTTGGTGATGGACAGGGAGGCCTGGTGTGCTATGGCTCATGGGGTCACAAAGAGTCAGACACGACTGAGCGACTGAACTGAAACATTACTTTCCCAGGTTATACCAAATTTTACTTCATATAGTCTTAAGATATTGGCGAAAATGATTCTAGTTTAGGATCCAAGCTTAGAGAACTTCCGGGAGAACACACAAAGCGGGCATTCTTTGCTGTATCGAATGTTCTTATTTTTCACTAACCTCTGGGCACGTTTACAAATATTCTTAAAGAAGGCATTCATAGCTTATTATCTATCCAAGGGAAAAATGGAACCGAACTTGCTTTCACTAACACCTACCTTTCAAAAACATATTCACACAGTATCTTATTATGAAAAAGGAGAAGAATGATTGCCAGTTGGCAACAGATGAGGTTTGTTTTGGAATCTAGTGTCATGGTTGTTTTGATGGAATCAGAGTTCACTGTTTTTCTTTTTATATCCTTGGGAGCATTTCTTCTTCGCTCCTACTTCAATCAACCAGAAACTCTGTGAGATCTTGACAGGTGTAAGTCTCATTATAAGGTGTAAGTCTCATTTGTGGTAGAGGAAGAAATGCCATTACTCCAAATTCTCCCTTCACAGAGAGAAGAGCTTCCCTGGGAAAGAGACCAGACATGGAGCTGGTGGCAATGTAGAAAATGGAGGGACAGAAAGTTTAGCAAAGCTAATCTTCATGGAAATGGGATCATATAATAGCGGGTGAAACAGATGACCCCACTATCCCAAAGGGTTTTGTTCCTACACACTGGGGTAGGATTTGGGGTGGGGAAAGCAGTGTGACTCTGGAGGACTTCTAAGTGGTAATTTGCTAAGGAATTGCTGAAAGGTACTGCAACACTGAAAGGAGGAGGCAGGATTTTGAGGACTGCAGATAAGCCTGCACAGGGAAACTGTTGTTGACCATGGGGGCCCTCTGCTTCTCATTTTCTTCTTGGGGACACAGCCTCCTCCAGCCTTGGAAAACGTTTGCAAGCCCACAGCAATGCTTATTCACCAGAGAAGCCATAAAGAAGCTACCCCTTTCCAGGAAGTCTTTGACAACAGGGGGTAAGCATAGGTGAGCAAGAAGGTGTGACCAGCCCAGCCGGCTCCATCTCTGACTCACATTTTGACTATGCTTTTCTGGCTTCCCTGTGCCTCAGCTCCTCTGCCTGTCAAATGGGAGGAGGAGGACGTGAGATTGTTCGGTAAAATTCTCGGAAATCTTTTGCTGAAAGGTTCTTAAAAAGGGCAAGATAGCATAATTACCCCTTAGCTATCCAGTGTGAGGTTGCGATAAATAGGGTCTGGAATATGGTCACAATGTCATAGGTTTGTTTACAACAATATAAATGGGGCCATATAACAATCTATGGGAAGCTTAGCAGAATTTTTTGATAGTACATGCATTCAGGAAAACTGAGACTCAGCCCTCCCCAGGACCAAATAGCCCCTGTGCATGGGCTTTCAGCAAAGATTTTCCTTCCTCCCAGAGCTCTGCTTCTCAGTGTGACCAGCCCAAGGCAGCTGTAGAGAAAGGTGGGTTCTGGTTGATCTAGGAGGCTAGTCCAAAATCTAATTTATACTGAAGTGATGTGCAGGAAAGTGTGCACGTGTGTGCACATCTAGGCATCATCTTGCCAAATCTGAATGTACCTTTAAAAATACAAAAAGAAAGGGACTTCCCTGGTGGTCCAGTTGTTAAGGATCCACCTTGCAATGCAGGGGATGCAGGTTTGATCCCTGGTCAGGGAACTAAGATCCCACATGCTGTATAGCAATGAAACCTCCACCGCACAACTAGAGAGTCTGTGCACCACAATGAAGTATTGCACTTGACTCAGTGAAGATCCCGTGTGCCACAACTTAAGACCAATGCAGCTGAATTAATTAATTAAAAAAAAGTTTTTAAATAAGTGTAAACATGTAGCCTAGATAACCCCACTAAGTCAGTTCTAGGATGATGCATGTCTCTGTGTTATAAACATGGTGGTGGCCAGCCTTTAGCTCTGCTAGACTGAAGTGGGAAGCATTGAGCACAGAAACTGTGGCATATTCTTAAAGGATGGGTCAAGGAATCCCTTTAGTTTGGGAAGAAACAGGAGCAAAAATGTTGACTGGGGCAGCATTTCAGTAATGTTAATATCCTCCTAACCCATAAGAGATGACTGGGGCGTGGCAGAGGGGCAGGTTCGGGAATAAACACTGAAAGGGGGTGTGTGACCCCATTGTCCGTTTTCACAGGACACTTTGATAGACGTATATGGGACTCACTGGTGCATGGGGAAGCCAAATGTTCAGCTTTAGCCAAGTAAAATGGTAAGGTTGCCATTCTACTTTGATCTGGAGTGCATAACTAAGGAAGGCACTTCTTAAAAGAGATTTAATTATGGGCATGAGCATAAGAAACATATCAGAACTCGCTCTCGCCCTCCCCCACTCCCTCAAACCTCTTATTTCCTCACATTTTTGTTGACCTAGGTGATTAAATTTATTGTTTTAGATGCCTGGTACAGAGTAGTTGTCCAACTGATAATTCAGTGATTGAATGAAAAATAGCATTTAAACTTTTCAGAAATAGTGAAGCAGCCTGGTGAAGGTTAAGTCCATGACTGATCAGCAGAAGGAAGGCAGGCAGTGGGGAGGGTTCTACAGAGCAGAGACTCCCATCCTGCCTGGCTTTCTGGCTCTCTTCTTTCATTTGGGCATCACTCCACCTGCCTCACCTGCCTGGAGCCTCTAACCTCTTGGAAAATGGATGTTGGTACTACACAACTGGGGATTATCCTGGACTCTGATGCCCTGGAAGGGCCAAAGCTAAATTTCCCAAGTCACTCCTGCCTGCCTGGAGTAACAGGGGGACACTGAAGACTCAATGTCACATAGGAAGGACAGCCTGATGATATATCCCCACGTCCCTTGTAAATCCCAAGTGAACTTCCCAGACAGCTGAGTGAGGTGGTTTGGAGCTTGGGCTTGCATCCCGGCTCTACCACTAGCTGTGTGTTCTTGTAAGTGGGTTTAATTATTGCACAGACCTGTATGATCAGGCCACCCAAGATGTCTATTCTCCTGCTCTCTTATGTCCCCTACTCAATCAGGCCCCCTTTTTTTTTTTAATTTTATTTATTTATTTATTGCTGCACTGGGTCTTCATTGCTTTGTATGGACTTTCTCTAGTTGCGGTGAGTGGGGTCTACTCTTCATTGCAGTACACAAGCTTTTCATTGCTATGGCTCCTCTTGTTTCTGACCACAGGCTCTAGGCACATGGGCTTCAGTGGCTATAGCACAGGCTTGATAGTTGTGGCTGTAGCACAGGCTTGATGGTTGTGGCTCTTGGACTCTAGAGCTCAGGCTCAGTAGTTGTGACACATGGGCTTAGTTGCTCCACGGCATCTGGAATCTTCCCAGACCAGGGATCAAACCCGTGTCCCCTGCCTTGGCAGGTGGATCCTTATCCACTGCACCACCAGGGAAGTCTAATCAGTCCTTTCTTCACCTACACCTACTCACATGGCTGACCTTCTCTCTTAATCAGAGAGCTCCCAGCCCTAGCTAGTGATTGTTTTAATCTTTATATCAGAATGTCTGTACTACCATAGCTTATCAAAGTGGCTGTGAAGGGCATGCTCCTCTCCTGGTTTCCATGAGCCAACTGACGTCCGTTCCCCCTGTAACTGGTAACCTCCACCTTCCCCCAGAGCAAAGACTACTTCCATGGTCTGACTGCCATCCACTGCACACAGTGGACTGTCACTCCAGGACCTTGCTTCAGACATGTAAGATCCTCTGTCCACTAAGCCACTGAGGTCCTTGTCACTGATGCTGGGCTCTTTCTTCCAGCTTGAGGCTGGGCAGATACAGGGCCTGCAGGCCTGTGGGATGCAGCCCAACCAAACTTGTCAAGCTGTTGTGAGGACTAGGGAAGAAAATCCATGTAAAGCCTCTTAGTGCAATGCCTGGAACATAGTAAGTATTCAACAATGGTTAGATTATTGTATTCCATGATTCCTGCTGAATGGTCTCCTACCCATGCTTCTGAGCCTCCATCACAGGCACACTGATTCAATCACCCATTCTTTCAGTAACCATTCCTGAGGATCTATGGTTTGTTAAGCCAGGTGTTAGGCACAAACTGTAGGATACACATATGAATCTGAATCTGACCTGAGTCCTGTTTTCAGACAACTTATACTAGGAGTGACCAAAGTGTAAGAAACAGAAAGTGTCTTGAAAGAGATAGAAATAAAGTGTGATGTGGACACTCAGAAGAGCGAACACAATGGGGACTCCCCTGGTGGTCCAGTGGTTAAGATTCCACACTCCCAATGCAGGGGGTGCAGGTTTGATCCCTGGTCGGGACCCTAAGATCCCAAAACTAAGATTTTGGGGGTGGCCAAAAAAAAAAAAAAGAAGAAGAAAGAACACAGTGGCTTCCCAGAGGGGAAAAGACTCTTCAGCTGGGCCTTGACAACTGGGCAGCTTTAGGAAATGGTTGGAGGTAGGAGTGGGGGTGAGAACATTTAGGGTAGACGGCAAGGGACGAGAATCCACAGGGTGGAGAAAGCAGCAGAAGCCGTGCTTGGCTGTCAGTGAAAATGGTTTGGAAGGGGGTTGGAGCCAGTTAAGGGGCACGGGCCTCATGTGTTTACTCAGCCTCCTATCCAGAGCCTCTTCTAAGCCCCCAGGTCTGTTTTATGGGACCAGGATACAAAGACATAGGTGAGGGCATTGGGGGTAGGCACCAGAACCAATGCAGGCAATAGACTTGCTAGTAACCTGTAGAACAAAATCAACCAGGCTAAGACTTCTTTCTCGAGAACCTCAATAAAAATGGTTCTGGTTACTATTGCTCCATCACAGGTTATCCCAAAATATAGCTACTTTTGCTCTGCCAGGGCAGGACTGGGCCATCATACATACAAGTGTTGTGCTCAGACTCTTTGTGACCCCATGAACTGTAGTCCTCCAGGCTCCTCTATCCATGGGATTTTTCAGGCAAGAATATTGGGGTGATTTGCCATGTCCTTCTCCATGGGATCTTCCTAACCCAGAGTTAGAACCCACATATTCTGTGGTTCTGCATTGCAGGCAGATTCTTTACCCACTGATACACTTGGGAAGCCCTCCTTTCTCCAGGGGATCTTCCAGACCCAGGGATTGAACCTGGGTCTCTGGCATTGGAGGCAGATCCTTTACTGTCTGAGCCACCAGGGAAGCCCCTCAGCCATCATAACATAATCCAAATAGCCCTCAAAGCCATATTTATTATCATTGAGCTTTTTGGAGAAAGTTTATCAGCTGTACTCTAAAAAAACCAGTCCAGGAGCTGTGTGTAGGATGGGCTGGCAACAAAGAGAGTGGAGGCGAGAAGATGCATTGAAGGCCACTGTCAGGATCTGGTAGTAGGAGATGGAGAGGGAGTGAAAAGAGGAAAGGGTGTGTCAAGGGTTAACCAACAGGTCTGGACGCTACTTGTGCAAGGAGAACCCAGGGAGCCTGAAGCCTGCATTTCCAGATGGCTGTTCATTGTGTCCTTCACTGATAGCTAGCAACAGGAACAGCAGAAACCTGTCTTTGTATTTCCCACCAGACCCAGGGGAAGGTAGATATAAATGGATATACAGCCGTGACCCAGGACACTATGCTCTGAACTGATTCTGGGATCAGGTAATAGCCAGAAACAAAAATGAGAAAACAGACCATGCAAATGAAGGTAATTTCAAAATTTTTCAGATCCTTTTCTTTCTTTTTAATTGAAGTGCAATTGATTTATAGTGTTGTGCTAGTTTAAGGCATGCAGCCAAGTGATTCAGTTATTTATATTCTCTTTCAGATTCTTTTCCATTATAGGTTATTACAAGATATTGCATATACTTTGCGATACAGTAAGTCCTTGTGTATCTATTTTGTATATAGTAGCTTGCATCTGCTGACCCCAGTCTCCTAATTTATCCCTCCCCTACTCCTTTCTCCTTTGATAACAGTAAGTTTGTTGTCTATGTCTGTGAGTCTGTTTCTGTTTTATAAATAAGCTCATCTGTACCCAGATTTCTCAAATGCCATGAAAGAGGGATAGGTGGCTGCTGTCCCCACCCACACACCTGCTCTTGAGTGGCTCATGGTTCTCCTCCCAAAACAATCCACTATCTCTAACAATCCACTATCTCTCTCTGGGTCCTCAGCCTCTTATCACACTTCTTTTATCTCCTCTCTGAAATCTCCATCAGGGAAACCACATTGGCTTTGGCAAGGCCTCAGGGAAGATGGGGAACTGGGCCGAACCTGGCTGGAGTTCTCATTGGTGGACTGAAGAATAACCATAGGCTAACACATCTTAGTTGACTCATTGGAAAAGACCCTAATGCTGGGAAGGATTGGGGGCAGGAGGAGAAGGGGACGACAGTAGATGAGATGGCTGAATGGCATCACCAACTCGATGGACATGGGTTTGGGTAGACTCTGGGAGTTGATGATGGACAGGGAGGCCTGGCATGCTGCGATTCATGGGCTCTCAAAGAGTTGGATACGACTGAGCGACTGAACTGAACTGAACTGAACACATCTTAATCTCATCAAAACAGAATCCTGTACACACTTGATCAACATCCTCCACCAGAATGGTACTCTGAGTAGATATGATAGGGGGTCCATGGGAAAGAGAACCAGGAAAGGGGGTCCACAGGGAAGAGAACCAGGCATGACTTTCTTGACATAGGAGAAGCCATTTTGATCTAAGCCGTTTTGTGATCTAAGCCATTTTGTGATCTAAGCCATTTTGTGATCTAAGCCTTGCCAAAATACATGGGCCTAAATGGGTCTCAGTGATTACTGATCTTAGAGAACAAAAGAATGCAGGAACAAATAACTGCTATTAGGCAAGAGAAGTAACAATAGTAAAAATAATGTATCAGTTGTAAAGATTTCTCAGATCAGTTCAGTCGTGTCCAACTCTTTGCAACCCGATGGAGTGCAGCACGCCGGGACCCCCTATCCATCACCAACTCCCGGATCTTGCTCAAACTCATGTCCATCAAGTCAGTGATGCCATCCAAGCCTCTCATCCTCTGTCATCTCTTTCTCCTCCTGTCTTCAATCTTTCTCAGTGTCAGGGTCTCTTCTAAGGAGTCAATTCTTCACATCAGGTGGCCAAAGTATTGGAGTATCAGCTTCAGCATCAATTTTTTCCAATGAATATTCAGGACTTATTTCCTTTAGGAGTGACTGGTTTGATCTCCTTGCAGTTCAAGGGAATCTCAAGAGTCTTCTCCATTACCACAGTTTGAAAGCATCAACTCTTTGGCGCTCAGCATTTTTTATGGTCCAACTCTCATATCCATATGTAACTACTGGAGAAACCATAACCTTGACTAGATGGACCTTTGTTGGCAAAGTAATGTCTCTGCTTTTTAACATGCTGTCTAGGTTGGTCATAGCTTTTCTTCCAAGGAGCAAGCATCTTTTAATTTCATGGCTGCAGTCACCATCTGCAGTGAATTTGGAGCCCAAGAAAATAAAGTCTCTCACTGTTTCCTTGTTTCCTTATCTATTTGCCATGAAGTGATGATACCAGATGCCATAATCTTCGTTTTTTCAATGTTGAGTTTTAAGCCAGCTTTTTCATTCTCCTCTTTCACTTTCTTCAAGAGGCTCTTTTAGTTCTTCTTCGCTTTCTGCCATAAGGGTGGTGTCATCTGCATATCTGAGGTTATTGATATTTCTCCCAGGGAAGTAAAGATTCCTAGTAGTAAAGATTAGGCTGAAGACAACCACCAGATAGACTGGAGCCTAATGATATTGTTTATTTCTGGCCTTTGTGACTTCAAGTAAAGCTTGGACTCTGTTGACTTTTGCCCCAGTTCTATGCTGAATTCTCTGCCAAAGCCCTTTCATTAATATACATGTACGCTTAGATGAATACTTTCCCAATTTTGCTGTTCAGGGAGACACTAATTTAGGAAAGATCCTTGGTATTTTCCTTACTTGTTGCAAGTAATAAATTCTTCCTTCTCCCAATCTTTGGCTTGGTTGTATCTTTTGGATCAATACCCACCAAGAGGCAAGCACAGTTTTTTGGGTAACAGTACTTTTGTTACAATTGATGAGCCTACATTGACACATCATAATCACCTAAAGTCCATAGGCTTCTTTCTTGGTGTTGTACAATCTATGGTTTGGACAAATGTATAATAACATGTATCCACCATTATAATATCACACAGAGTAGTTTCATAGCCCTAAAAGTCCTGTGTGCTTTCTGTTCACCATCCCTCTACCCCTAGCCCTTGGCAACCACTGACCTTTTACTGTCCCCATAGTTTTGCTTTTTCCACAGAATGTCATATAGTTGGAATTAGACATTATATAACTTTTCACATCAGTGTTTTTTTCACTTGCTGATGTTAAGTCACTAAGTCACATCTGAGTCTTTGCAACTCCATGGTCTGCAGCATGACAGTCTCCTCTGTCCTCCACTATCTTCCTGAGTTTGCTCAAACTCCTGTCCACTGAGTTGGTGATGCCATCCAATCATCCCATCCTCTGTCACCCACTTCTCCTCTTGCCTTGAATGTTTCCCAGCATCAGGGTCTTTTCCAGTGAGTCAGCTCTTTGCATCAGGTGGCCAAAGTAATTAAGCTTCAGCATCAGTCTGTCCAGTGAATATTCAGGGTTGGCTTCCTTTATGATTGACAGGTTTGATCTCCTTGCTGTCCAAGAGACTCTGAAGAGTCTTCTCCAGCACTACAGTTTGAAAGCATCAATTCTTCAGCACTCATTCTTAGTAATACACATTTATGGTTCCTCTGTGTCTTTCTTGTCTTGATAGTTCATTTCTTTTTAGCCTTGATTCATATTCCCTTGTCTGAATGTACCACAGTTTATTGATCCATTCACTCACATTCAAATAATTGTTGCTAATACAATTATGAAAAAATTATTTTCTATTGTATCAATTAAGAATGAAAAAAGAAGAGAAAGGTTTTGTTTTACCTTCACTTATTCCTTCTTCTATGTTCCTCTTTTATGGAGATCCAAGTTTCTAACCTACATCATTTTCCTTCTCTCTAAAGAACTTAACATTTTTTGCAATGCAGATCCATTGGCAAAAAAATTCCCTCAGTCAATTTTTGTTTGTCTGAGTAAGTATTCCTCCTTTACTATTGAGGGTTAATTTCACAGAGTACAAAACTGTAGGTTGGTGGTTTGCTTTTTTACTCTCATCATTTTAAATGTTTCACTACATTCTCTTCTTGCTTGCCTGGGTTCTGAGGAGAGGTCAGATATAATTCTTATCTTTGCTCCTCTCTATTGCTAAGATTTTTCCCCTCTGACCTTTTTCAGGATTTTATTTTTAATCTTCTATTTTCTTAGCTTGAAAATTATAAGCTTAGGTGTAGGTTTTTTTTTTTTTTTGCTGTTATTCTGCTTGGTGTTGTCTGAGCTTCTTGGAGCTGTGTTTTGGTGTCTGACATTAACTTCTCAATCATTATTGTTTCAAATTCTTCAGCCATGTCTATTAATAAGTCCATCAAAGGCATTCTTAATTTCTCCCGTGCTTTTGCTTTGTTTCCTGTCATAGTATTTTAGATCTCTAACATTTCGTTATTCTTTCTTAGAATTCCATCTCTCTGCTTCCATGTGTATGTATGTGCATACTAAGTCACTTCAGTCGTGTCTGACTCTTTGTGACCCTATGAACTGTAGTCCACCAGGCTTTTCTGTTCATGGGATTCTCCAGGCAGGAATACTGGAATCCCCTCCTCCAGGGAATCTTCCAGACCCAGGGACTGAACCTGTCTCTTGTGGTTCTTACATTACTGGCAGATTCCTTATTGCTGAGCCACTAGGGAAGCCCCTCTCTGCTTACCTTGCCCATCTATTCTTGCATGCTGACTACTTTGTCCATTAGAGCCCTTAGCATATCAATTATAAGTTGCTTTAAATTCCCAGTCTGATAATTCTAACATCTCTGCTATAACTGAGTCTGGTTCTGATGCTTGCTTGCTCTGACCCTTCAAAGTGTGTTTTTAATTTTAAATTAAAAAACATTTTTTTCTTGATAGCCAGATATAATGAATTGGCTAAGAGGAACTGCTGTAAATAGGCCTTTGGTGATATGGCGAATTGCAGGGCAAGGGGAAGCATTTTATAGTCCTCAGATCAGGGCTCTGTCTTTTAGTGAGACTATGCCTCTGAACTGTGAATGTCACAGTTACTTCCCAGCACTCCCCTCTCTTTAGGTGGGCAGGATGGCTGGAGGGAGCTGGAGTTGGGGACTTCCTTTCTCCTGTGTGGAAGGCTACAGCCTGCTGAAGTCAGTTTGGATCTGATAAAGCTCCAGCACGTGAGGCTCTGGTTAAATAGTTTCTCCTGAGAGTGGATCTTATTAAGAACAGAATGCTCAGAAGTATTTCAAAATGGTTCCTCTTCCCCTTCCTTTACCAGAAGCATAGGGGAATTTTTCTCCAATATTCACTGTAAGAATCCAGTAGAGCTCCAGGAAGTAAAACTCACAAAAGTTTCAGGTGTCCTGATGACTGGATCCCTCTGGAATTTTTCACTTGCCCGCACTGAGCCTCCAGTAATTCATCAGTTACAGTGCAGGTTTCCCTAACGTGGTGCTGGTTCCCATGAAGGGTTCTTCCTTGGTAAGTCATGATTCTCTTTATTTGCCTGTCACTCTCGCCAGTTTAGGGGACAATGATTTGTCCTGTGACCTCACTTCCATATGGATTTAAAAAGAGTTGCTAACTTTGCAGTGTGTTCAGCCTTTTACTTGTTGCTAGGATGGAGTGGTGACTCTCAAACTTCTTATAATGCCAGACCAGAAATCAGAAGCTCCGTCCATATGTTTTGAGAAGTAGAAGGACAACCAATATGTATTGAGCACCTGCCCTAAATCAGGTGCTTTACCTGATCCACTATTTCACTTTATCCTTTTAATAGTCCTCTTTGGAAGACGTGATTTCCCCCATTTTGCAGATGAGAAGCTGAGAGTTACAGGAGAAAGGCACTTGCTCAAGTGTTCACGACAAGTACATGATCTCCTTGACTCCAGATCCCATCTGATTCCAACTATGTTCTTACATAGGAAATAAAGGAGGAATAAAGGGCAGAAGTAAGCAACAAAAATCATTTTCCATGATTATAAAAGCAGCTCATACTGTAATATTTATGAAGAAAAGAACTTTTGTGTGATTAGATTCTACAGAGATGAGTGTTGGTAAAGCCTCAGAGACTGAGTTTGTAGCATCCTGCTCCTTAGAGACAGTGCCAAGTCGTTTCAGTCATGTCCAACTCCTTGTGACCCCATGGACCATAGCTCACCATGCTCCTCTGTCCATTCTCCAGGCAGGAATACTGGAGTGGGTTGCCATTTCCTCCTCCAGGGTGTCTTCCCAACCCAGGGATCGAACCTGTGTCCCTTATGTCTCCTGCATTGCAGATAGGTTCTTTACCACTAGCACCACCTGGGAAGCCAGACATAGACTGGGCATTTAATAAATTCTTGCCAAATGAATGAATGAGCATTCCATCCAGTGTGTTGCATGTCATTAAAACATTCTTTCAATGGGCCTGGCACTGTGCTAAGTACTTTGCATTCTTTATTTCATGTAATCCTCGTAACAACACAAGGGAGGGGCAGTTTTTTTCTCTGTTTTTATTGTTGAGGAACCAGAGACTTAGAAAAAAATAACTTTGTGCTAGGTCATATAACTAAACAACTGTAGAGATAGGGCTTGGGCTCGGCCTATACAGTTCATGCCCTAGACCTGGACTCTCCTTCTTCCTGAGAGGAGTAGGGGAGGGGCTTCCTCCACACACTTATAGGCAGGCACCCTTGCTGATGCTCCCACTAAGTGCCTCACATCCATGGCACGGGATAGGCCCTTACCTCTCCCAGACGCCTTCTCTCAGGGTGCAGAACTGAGGGTGTTTAAAGCTTCCCCTGGACTGCGGTTCATGACGTCACAGAACCAGCTGAGCTAGAGAATCAGCAGAGGGCAAGCCCGAGTGCTGCTGCCTGAAAGGCTTGCCGTGTGGCCCAGCGAGTCAGGGTCTTGCCGAAAGGAGGGTCTTGAGGTCCCTGCTTGGGAGTGGACGTGATCCTTGCTTTGGCTTCTCTTTCCAACCCTACGGCATCAGATGGATGGAATACAGGATGAAAAGACGGTCACGCTACAGAGACCTGAGCCAGGCTGGCTGTGTCATCCTGGGAAAGACCCTTAACTTCACCAAGACTCAGTTTCCTTCTCTATTGCATAATAATCAGAGTAAGAATAACAATTTCTATTTTTTGGGGCTTTTGTGATAACTCAGTGAGACTGGGCAGAGGAAGGTTCTTTGTAACTGGGACATACTCTACAAATGACTCAGTTCCAAGAGCCCAGTACCGGGGCTTTTCTACTCCACCCTGCACCTCTTCATAAGGGGCCAGGAACACCTTTCATGAAGCATGGATCTCCCAGGACCTGGTATTTTGCCTGTGTCTTGTTTCTGACTCCAGCATCTGGAAGAGTAGGTAATAAAGGAGCTACAGCTTCCTGGGCTGTTCTGGCTGTGGTCGTCCCTGTGGAGGAGTGGGGTTCAAGGTCTATCTGAGGTCCTTACATCTTTAGGAACCCAGAAAATTATCCTCTCCTTTCTCTCCCCTGATGATCACTGACACCTCTCTCTATTCCCTGCACAAGCCTACTAGTTTCTCTCCTCCTGTAGAAGGTAAAGCTGAGCCATTGTAAGTGACATGGGGCTTTTTTCTCCCTCAGGACACTAATAATTATGCCAAGACCCTCCGTTGTCCCTACTCCACCCTGGGACAGCCAGTGTCTGCTGGGAGCAGGTGTCGGTCATTAGGAGTTGTTTAACCCCTTAATCTACATTCCTAACTACCCAGAAGCACAGAAACAACAACATAACACACACACACACACACAAGTTAACTAGTGACTCTTCCTGTACCTCATTCTTCACAAACTGTTGCTCAAAGAGTGTGGTTATCAGAGACTGCTTGGGGAACAGTCTTCTCTGAACTGAAAAGCTTAACTTAGAAGGAGTGGCCAAGATGGTGGAGTAGGAAGACCCTGAGCTCACCTCCTCCCACAGGCACACCAAAATCACAAGTATTTACAGCAAAATTATTGAGAACAAAGACCTGAAGCCTAGTGAAGAGATTTCCTACAACCAAAGATATAAAGAAGAAACCACAACAGGATAAGTAGTAGGGCTGGAGACATGGTATAATCAAGACCCATATCCCCAGGTAGGTGGTCCACAAACGGGAGGATAATTATAATTGCGCAGGGTCTCCTAAGGATCAAAGGGTACAAGCCCCATAGCAGGCTCCCCAGCCTTGTGGCTCTACACCAGGAAGACAAACCCCCAAAATATTTGGCCTTGAAAACTAGTGGGGCTTACTTTCAGGAGAGCCAGAGAACTGTGAGAAATACAAACTCGACTCTTAAAGGGCACACACACAATCTCACACACTCAGAGAAGAAGCTGTAAATTGAAAGAATCCTGGATTAGACACACCTTCTGATCTTGGAGAGCCTCCCAGAGAAACAGAGGCAATTGGAGCTCTCCCTGGGGACACAGACATGGGCAGCAGTCACTTGGAGAAACTTATTCTACCAAGAGGACTCTGGAGCTACCAAGCACTGTTTTGGAATCCCCTCTCTGACTTAGCGCTAGGTCATGGCTCCACCCACCGGCTTGTCAACACCAGTACTGCAACACTGCAGGTCAAACAGCTAGCCAGGCGGGGACAGAGCCCCACTCACCAGCAAACCAGCTGCCCTGGGACACAGTGTCATCCACCAGAGGACCCAGGACTTGGCCCCACTCAGCGGAAGACTGACACCAACTCCCAGACCCTAGGCCTTGCCTCCAGGGACCCTAGGACCCACAACATCAAGTGTACTAACATTCATATCATAGGAGTCTCAGAAAGAGAGGAGAGAGATAAAGGCGCAGAGAACATATCTGAAGACATAATAACTGAAAAGTTTCTTAACTTGGGAAAGGGAACAGACATCCAGGTCCAGGAAGCATAGAAAATCCCAAACAGGGCTTCCCTGGTGGCTCAGTGGTAAAGAATCTGCCTGTGACACAGGAGACTTTGGAAAACCCCAAACAGAATCAACTCAAAGAGGGCCACACCAATACACATTGTAATTAAAATAACAAAAATTAAATATAAAGTGAGAATCTTAAAAGCAGCAAAGGAAAGAGCAACAAGTTATATACAAGGGGATGCCCATAAAGCTATCAGCTTATTTTTCAGTAGAAACTCTGCAGGCCAGAAGGGAGTGGCCCAATATGTTTAAAGTGATAAAAGGGAAAAAACTACAACCAAGAATACTCTACCCAGCAAGGCTTTCATTCAGAAATGATGCAGAGAGAGAGCTTTACAGAAAAGGAAAAGCTAAGAGAGTTCAGCACCACCAAACCAGCTTTATAAGAAATGTGAAAGGAACTTCTCTGAGCAGAAAAGAAATGAAAAATATAAAAATTATGAAAGGAAAAGTCTTGCTGGTAAAGGCAAATATACAGTAAAGGTAAATCAACCAGTATAAGCCTAGTAGGAAGGTTAAAAGACTAAAGTAGTGAAGTCATCTATATCCACAATAAGTAGTTAAAAGAGACGCAAAACAAAGAGATGTAAAATATGATGTTAAGAACAGTAAAGGGGGAGGGGAAGAGTAAAAATTCAAGGTTGTTAAAATACATTAAACATTAAGAGATCAGCAACTTACAATTATATACATTATACACACATTTATATGTATATATATATATACACACATATAAATTTCATGCTAATCACAAAAACCAAAAATCTATAATAGATTCATAAAGGAAAAAGAGTGAAGAATCCAAACGTAACACTTAAGATTGTCATCAAATCATGAGAGAAGAGAGCAAAAGAAGAAAGGAACAAGAAAGAACTACAAAAACAACCTCAAAGCAATTACCAAAATGGCAATAAGTACATTTCCCATCAATAGCTAACTCTTGAAGTAAATGGGCTAAACACTCTGGTAAAAAACCTAGTGTGGCTGAATAGATACAAAAGAAAGACTCACATATAAACTACCTACAAAAGACTCATTTTAAAGACACACAGGTAGAAAGTGAGGGGATCAACAAAGGTATTCCATGTAAATGGAAGTGAAAACAAAGCCGGAATAGCTTCATAAATATTAAACATTCCATCCAAAAGCAGGAGAATACACACTGTTCTCAAATGCACATGGAAAATTCTTTAGGATAGATCATGTGCTTGGCTGCAGAACAATTCTCAGTAAATTTAAGAAACTGAAGTCATATTAACTATTTTAACCACAATGGTTTGAGACTAGAATTCAACCACAGAGGGGGAAATACTGCAGAACACAAACACATGGAGGCTAAACACTATGCTACTAAATAACCAATGGAACACTGAAGAAATCAAACAAACTAAATAAGAAAATAAACAAACAAAAATACTTAGAGACAAATGAAAATGAAAATGCAATGATCCAAAATCTAGGGGACACAGCAAAAGCAGTTTTAAGATTGAAGTTTATAGTGATAACAAGTCTCCCTTGGGAAACAAGAAAAAACTCAAATAAAAACCCTAGCCTTATGCTTAGAGGAACCAGAGAAAGAATAAGCAACCAAAATCTATAGAAGAAAAGAAATCATAAAGATCAGAGCAGGAATAAATGAGATAGAGACATACACACACACCAAAAAAAAAAAAAAAAAACAACCAATGAAGCAGAGCTGATTCTTTGAATGGATAAATGAAATGAACAAACCTTTATCAGAAGGTTTTCTTTTCATCAAGATAAAAAGATAAAGTCAGAAATGAAAACATCACAGTCAACACCACAGAAATTCAAAGGATATCATGATATCCCTATGAACAATTGTATGCCAATAAAATGGGTAACCTAGCAGAAATGCCTAGAAATGTATAATGAAGAAATAAAAAATATGAACAGAGCAATTACTAGTAATGAAATTTAGTTACAAAAAAGAAAAATTCCCAACAAACAAAAGTCCAGAATCAGATGGTTTCATAGGTAAAATCCAGCAAACATTCAGAGAAGAATCAACACCTATCCTTCTCAAATTATTCCAAAAAATAGCAGAGGAAGAAATTCTTCCAAACTTATTCTATTAATACAAGGCCAGCATCATCCCAACACAAAAACTAGACAAAGATAACACAAAAAAGGAAAATTACTGACCAATATCACTGATGAACAGAGACACAAAAATCCTTTTCAAAATATTACCAAACAGAATTTAATAGCATATAAAAGGAGATCTTCCCCAGGTCTAGGAAGATCCAGAGACCTTCTCCGGATTCCCCTGGAGAAGGGAAAGGCTACCCACACCAATATTCTTGCCTGGAGGATTTCATGAACCAAGGAGTCTGCCTGGCTATAGTCCATGGAGTCTCACAAAGAGTTGGACATGACTGAGTGACTAACACTTTCACTTTCAAAAGATCATATACCATGATTGAGTGGAATTTATCCCAGGGATGCAAGGATGTTTCAACACCCATAAATCAATCAGTGTGATACACTATGCTAACAAACTGAAAAATAAAAATCCTATGATCATCTAAATAGATAAAGAAAAAGCTTTTGACAAAATTCAACATCCATTTATGATAAAAACTCTCATTCAAGACAGTTTTGGAAAACCTAGCCACGGTAATCAGAGAATAGAAAGAAATGAAATCCAAATTGAAAAGGAAGAAGTAAAATTGTCACTGTTTCCAGGTGACATGATACTATTCATAGAAAAATCCTAAAGATGTTACCAAAAACCTACTAGAACTCATCAATGAATTTGAGAGTTGCAGGATACAAAATTAATATACCGAATATGTTGTGTTTCTATATACTAACAATGGACTATCAGAAGAAGAAATTAAGGGGCTTTGCTGGTGGCTCAGTGGTAAAGAATCTGCCTACCAATGAAGGAGACACAGGTTTTGACCACTGATCCAGGAAGATCTCACATGCCATGGAGCAACTAAGCCAATGCACCACAGCTATTGAGCCTGAGCTCTTGAGCCTGGAAACTGCAACTACTGAGCCCTTATGCCACAACTACTGATGCCTCCATGCCCTAGAGTCCATGCTTTGCAACAAGAGAAGCCACCGCAGTGAGAAACGCACACAATGCAACAAGAGAGGAGCCCTCGCTGGCCACTAGAGAAAAGCGAGCCCAGCAGTGAAGACCCAACACAGCCAAAAACAAAATAAATAAATAAATAAAAGTAAATAATAAAAAAGAAGAAGAAATTAAGAAAACAATCTCATTTACCATTGCATCAAAAAGAATGAAACATCTAGGAATAAACCTAATGAATGAGGTAAAAGAATGTTTTCAAAAAACTGTAAGACACTGATAAGAAAAATTGAAGATGACACAAACAGATGGGAGATACTATCATGGACTGGAAGAATTAATTGTATTCTAGTGACCACACTGCACTCAACATGCCAGCAAATTTGGAAAACTCAGCAATGGCCACAGGACTGGAAAAGGTCAGTTTTCATTCCTATCCCAAAGAAAGGCAATGCCAAAGATTGCTCAACCTTCCGCACAATTGCACTCATCTCACACGCTAGTAAAGTAATGATCAAAATTCTCCAAGCCAGGCTTCAGCAATACGTGAACCATGAACTTCCATATGTTCAAGCTGGTTTTAGAAAAGGCAGAGGAACCAGAGATCAAATTGCTAACATCCACTGGATTATCAAAAAAGCAAGAGAGTTCCAGAAAAACATCTATTTCTGCTTTATTGACTATGCCAAAGCCTTTGACTGTATGGATCACAATAAACTGTGGAAAATTCTTAAAGAGATGGGAATACCAGACCATCTGACCTGTCTCTTAAGAAACTTGTATGCAGGTCAGGAAGCAACAATTAGAACTGGACATGGAACAACAGACTGGTTCCAAATAGGAAAAGGAGTATGTCAAGGATGTATATTGTCACCCCGCTTATTTAACTTTTATGCAGAGTACATCATGAGAAACGCTGGGCTGGAAGAAGCACAAGCTGGAATCAAGATTGCTGGGAGAAATATCAATAACCTCAGATATGCAGACGACACCACCCTTATGGCAGAAAGTGAAGAAGAACTAAAGAGCCTCTTGATGAAAGTGAAAGAGGAGAGTGAAAAAGTTGGCTTAAGGCTCAGCATTCAGAAAACTAAGATCATGGCATCTGTTCCCATCACTTCATAGGAAATAGATGTGGAAACAGTATCAGACTTAATTTTGGGGGGCTCCAAATTAACTGCAAATGGTGATTGCAGCCATGAAATCAAAAGACACTTATTCCTTGGAAGGAAAGTTATGGCCAACCTAGATAGTTTATTAAAAAGCAGAGACATTACTTTGCCAACAAAGGTCCGTCTAGTCAAGACTATGGTTTTTCCAGTAGTCATGTATGGATGTGAGAGTTGGACAGTGAAAAAGGCTGAGTGCTGAAGAATTGATGCTTTTGAACTGTGGTGTTGGAGAAGACTCTTGAGAGTCCCTTGGACTGCAAGGAGATCCAACAAGTCCATCCTAAAGGAAATCAGTCCTGGGTGTTCATTGGAAGGACTGATGTTGAAGCTGAAACTCCAATACTTTGGCCACCTCATGCAAAGAGTTGACTCACTGGAAAAGACCTTGATGCTAGGAAGGATTGTGGGCAGGAGGAGAAGGGGACGACAGAGGATGGGATGGCTGGATGGCATCACTGACTTGATGGACATGGTCTTGGGTGGACTCCAGGAGTTGGTGATGGCAAGGAGGCCTGGCGTGCTGCAGTTCATGGAATTGCAAAGAGGTGGACACAATTGAGCCACTGAACTGACTGAGTGACCACACTAATCAAAGTAATCTAAAGATTCAATGTACTCTCTATCAAAATACCAATGCCATTTTTCACAGAACTAGAACAAGTAATGCTAATAATTGTATGAAAACACATAAGACTCAAAACAGCCAAAACAATCTTAAGAAAGAATAAAACTGGTGGTAACACACACCCTAACTTCAAACTACTGCAAAGCTACAGTAATAAAAACAATATGATAGTGGCACAAAAGCAGACACACAGATCAATGAAATAGAATAGAGAGACCAGAAATCAACTCACTTTTGTATGGGCAATTAACATGCCACAAAGTAGGAAAGAATATATAAATGGAGAAAGACAGCCTCTTTAATAAATGGTATTGGGAAAACTGGACAGCTATGTGCAAAGGAATCAAACTAGACTATGCTCTCATACAAAAATAAATTCAAAATGAGTTAAAAACTTAAATGTAAGGCATGAAACCATTAGACTTAGAAGAAAACATAAGCATTACACTCTTTGACATCAGTCTTAGTAATATTTTTTGTATATGTCCCCTTAGGCAAGGGAAAGAAAAGTAAACAAATAGAACTACATCAAACTTAAAACTTTCACATGGTGGAGGAAACTCTCGACAAAACAAAAACACCATCTACTAAATGGGATAAGACATTTGCAAATTATTTATCTGACAGGATTAATGTTCAAAATATACAAAGAACTCATATAACTCAACTTCAAAAAAAAAAAAAAAAAGAAACTATACAATGTGATTGAAAACGAGCAGAAGAGCTGAATAAACATTTTTCCAAAGAGGACATACAGATGGCCAGCAGACACATTAAAAGATGCTCAACATCACTAATCATTAGAGAAATGCAAATCAAAACCACAATGAGATATTTTGAATCTGTCAAAATGGATATTATCAAAAAGACAAAAAACAATATGTGTTGGTGAGGATGTAGAGAAAACAGAACTGTAGATGGGAATATAAATTGGTACAGCCATTATGGAAAAGAGAATAGAGATCCTCAAAAAAACTTTAAAAGAAAGTATTGCATAATCCAGCAGTCCACTCCTGGATATTTATCTGAAGAAAATGAAATCTCTATTTAGAAAAAATGCATGCACCCTGAGGTTTATAACAGCATAATAGCCAAGATGTAGACACAATCTAAGTGGCCATCCAGAGATGAATGGAAAAGAAGATATGACATATATATGTATACACACATATGTATGCACATACATACACATAAAACGGAATATTACTCAGCCAACAAAAAAAAATAGAATTACGTCATAGACCTAGAGGGAGTTATTCTAAGTAAAATAAATCAGAGAAAGACAAATCCTGTCAGGTTTCCCTTATATGTGAAATCTCAAACATAAATGAACAAACATAACAGTACAGAGTTATAAATGCAGAGAATGAGCAGGTGGTCGCCAGAGAGGAAAGGAGAAGGGGGAGGAGAGAATTGAATGAGGAGAATTAAGAACTACAAACTTTCAGTTGCAAAATAAATGAATCATAGGTATGAAATGTACAATGTGGGGAATATAGTCAATAATTATGTGGTATCTTTGGGAACATATCATAATTTATCATCAGATTTATCATGATGATTATTTTGAAGTGCATAGAAATATCAAATCATTATGTTGTGTCCCAAGAAGTAACATAGTGTTATAGGTCAATTATGTTTCAAAAACAAAGGAGCAAATTTATAGAAAAAGAGATCATATTTGTGGTTATTAAGGGCAGGAGGTTTGAGTAAGAGAATTGGATAAAGGCATTCACAAAATTGCCATTATAAGATAAATAAATACCAATATAACATGATAAATATAATTAATACTGCTATATATTTAATATGAAAATTGTTGCAAGTAAATCTTAAGAGTCCTCATCAAAAGGAAAACTATATATTTTTTTATTTCTTTAATTTTGTATCTATCTGAGATGATGAATGTTCACTAAACTTACTGTGGTAATCATTTTATGATGTATGAGCCAAATCATTATGCTATATGCCTTAAAGTTATACAGAACTATTGGTCAATTATATCTCTATAAAACTTAAAGAAAAATGTTTAATGTAAGACTTATGATTCAGAATAGAGCTAGTGCTGTGTATCATATGGAATTTCTTATCACTTTCCACCAGAGGTTTGTTCCTGAAAGAAAGTTTTCTTCTATTTCCTCTTGTTAAAAGGCAAGATCAGCCAGGGGACATCTGTTGAGGTTGAAACGTAGCTCGGAAAATTAACATTCTATTAGACCCCTGGATAACAACCAAGGATCCCTCTGGAACCTTTGTCTAAAGACAGTTACCAAATGTCCCGATGAGAAGTAAATATTGATGATCATACCTATAATTAAATACGTTATGTAAGTACAGACTATAGCAGCAACAGTTACAGCAGGATCCTTTTTAATCTCCCTCTGCCAGCTATTAGTAACTGAGCCTCCCATACGATTTCAGAGCGAAACATAAATAAAACAAAATCTCATCACCTGTTACATGTATGTACTTCCTTTATTTTTACTTATAGGTCATAATATCCCTCCTATTACTAGGAATTCAAATATGGTTGATTAAATAACTAAAGAATTCCAAATTTGTCTTTATTATTCAATCAAATAATATTTTGCAGAGAGCTCCCTGGTGGTCCAGTGGTTAAGAATCCACCTTGCAATGGAGGGGACACAAGTTTCATCCCTGGTCGAGGAACTAGGATTCCACATGCTGCAGAGCAGCTAAGCTTGTGCGCCACAACTAGAGAATCCTCATGCCGTAACTAGGATCTGGACTAATACTATCAACCCTAAACATAGACATCTTGTATATTAACACTTCATTGTGGTGAGAGACAGTGACTAGCTCAGGAGAGTGATCAGGAGAGGAGAATATCTTACTAACAAACAATTCTTTGGGAGAACTCTCTAAGAATACTAATATTTTTGCAACTTTGACTGTGTTTCCAGAACATTAAAGATTCATAAGCATCATAGAATTTGTTAAGGGTCAGGAATCTTGAGAGACCATTTTAGAATTCTGCCTGCCATACAGGTGTCAGTGCCTACGTAGTCTTTAAACTACTCACTTCCTCTCTCTGAAGCTATGGGCATTGATTCTGAGCCCAGGAAGACAAACAAAACTGATATCACATACACGCTGTGAAAACCATATACACAAAGCAGAAAGAAGAAGTGATCTACTATGCACAGGTGGTAGGGCTGCCAAGGGGATATTTAAAGGAAGTTTCAAGAAGTGATATTTCAACTGGATGGTTAGAGAAAGAACCGTGCCTTTGCATTTTGCCTTCACTGTCTGGCACAGTCTTAAGGTACATAACAGACCCCTGTTATGAATGACCTTGAATGACCTTGAATGTGTCTTGAATGACCTTGTAGGTGTCTCCTAGTGGAGGAGGGAAAAGAGAATTCTAGGAGAATGAATCTCATGTACTGAGACCCAAAGGGTTGTTTTTTTTTTTTAATAATCATTTATTTTTATTTTTATTATTTATTTTATGACCTTGTCACATGGCATGTGGGATCTTAGTTCCCCACCAGGGATCGAACCTGCAGCCCCTGCATTGAAACTGTGGAGTCTTAACCACTGGACTACCAGGGAAGTTCCCAGAGACCCAAAGATTTAAAGCCACTTGCTATGTTCAAGGATCGGTGAGACGTGTCAGATTATCTAAACATACAAGGCAAGATATGGCAAGAGAAGAGGCAGACGATGGGGCCAGAACATGGGAGGCCTGGAATATGGTGCTAAAGGGATAAGACTTTTATTTTGTAAATGAAGAGGGATACTTGAGGAGCTTTAAGGAAGTGAAAAATAAAAAGACAAATTTGTGTTTGAGAAAATTAGCTCCAGTTAAAAGCATGTGTGAAGGCTACTCTGAGGTGAGGGTTCGGTTAGATGGGAGTGAGGCTACCCCAGGGCTGTAGAAATTAGTGCCTCGTGGTCTTGGAGTACAAGTGAAGGAGGAGGGTCTACACCAAGACAATGGCAGTGGGATGGAGATGGGATTGGGTCCCAAAGGAAGTTGGGAAGTAGAGGGACTGAAGAGCATGGCTGAGAAGAAGAGCTGGTTGAATTTGAAGGATAACAAAGTCATGATGACCTGAAGATGACTCTGGTTTAGGAGAGGGATAAATGATGAGACCATTCATTCACCTTGAAGTCTAAGAAGAAGAACAGGTTTAAGGAGGAGGAAGAGGGTGTTTGCAGTGATGGAGAGAAGAAGGGCAGCTGTGAATGATAAGTACGCTTTGGGGCATATAGAGTTTGAGATGCTTATGGAACATCCTAACAGAATCCAAGAGGAGGCTGTTGAGTTCTGAGCTCTAGAGCTGAACAGGGATGGATACACATCAGATTCTCTAGCTCATAGGTGAGCACTCAAGTCAAAGCGTTGGATAAGCACAGAGGGATGGTGTACAGAGTAAGAAAAGAAGGGAGCTGAATATAAAACCATGAGTCACCAAAAATTTGCCATGTTGAGGGCAGAAAACATGAGCTGGAATCAAAGGTGGGAGAAGAGAGGCTTTATAGGAACCAGTGAATCTGGGAATATGTAGTGACCACAGAAGGTAAACAAAGAAATGAGCTTCATGGTCAGAAGAAACTGTACCTATGAAAATATTTGTTTGTATTGATTTTACTGGCTTGAATTGGTTAAAAAAAAAAAAGCCTAGGGAGGGCAAGACCCACCAGAGCATGTGTAATTTAAACACAAAACTCTTAAGTAAATTAGCTCATAGGACAGATTGTCACAGATTTCTTTACTGGGTTAGGAAATATTTGGTTTCACTGGGTTCTATTCTTCTGAGGGGAAAAAAAAGAACTTAGAGTGAAAATGTATGATTCTCCTTTGATCTCTATAATTAATAGATTTGACCCAAGTATTCATCAGCCCTTAATGAAAATCAGTGGTGTTCCTGTTACTTTCCATGGTTTGTTTTCTCATAAGTTGAAGAACAAAAGAGTATCTTTCATAAAATCATCAAGGGTAAACAGGATGTAGCAAGAAGAGAGATCACTGTGGAATAATAAACATTTTTAAAAGGAGGCTGATCCGTTTTTAATTCAGTTTTCCTTTGCCTGTGTTCGGTTTATTTCAGTTCAGTCACTCAGTCGTGTCCGACTCTTTGCGACCCCATGGACTGTAGCACGCCAGGCCTCCCTGTCCATCGCCAACTCCTGGAGTTTACTCAGACTCTTGTGCATTGAGTCGGTGATGCCATCCAAGCATCTCATCCTCTGTTGTCCCCTTCTTCTCCCACCTTCAATCTTTCCCAGCATCAGGATCTTTTCAAATGAGTCAGTTCTTCACATCAGGTAGCCAAAGTATTGGAGTTTCAGCCTCAACATCAGTCCTTCCAATGAATATTCAGAACTGGTCTCCTTTAGAATGGACTGGTTGGATCTCCTTGCAGTCCAAGGGACTCTCAAGAGTCTACTCCAACATCACAGTTTAAAAGCATCAATTCTTCAGTGCTTAGCTTTCTTTATGATCCAACTCTCACATCCATACATGACTACTGGAAAAACCATAGCTTTGACTAGATGGACCTTTGTTGGCAAAGTAATGTCTCTCCTTTTTAACATGCTATCTAGGTTGGTCATAGCTTTTCTTCCAAGAAGCAAGCTTTTTTAAATTTCATGGCTGCAGTCACCATCTGCAATGAATTTGGAGCCCCCCAAAATAAAGTCTGTCACTGTTTCCATTGTTTCCCCATCTATTTCCCATGAAGTCATGAGACCAGATGCCATGATCTTCGTTTTTTGAATATTGAGTTTTAAGCCAGCTTTTTCACTTTCCTCTTTCACTTTCATCAAGAGGCTCTTTAGTTCTTCTTCACTTTCTGCCATAAGGGTGGTGTCGTCTGCATATCTGAGGTTATTGATATTTCTCCCATCAATCTTTTTTTTTTTAAATTTTCTTTACTTTATTGTGTTGGTTTTGCCATACAATGACATGAAACCGCCATGGGTTTACATATGCTCCCCCTCCAGAACCCCCCTCCCTCCTCCCTCCCGATTCCCTCCCCCTGGGACATCTCGGTGCACCAGCCCCGAGCATCAACCCTGGTCTGGTGATTGATTTCACATATGATAATTAACATGTTTCAATGCCATTCTCCCATATCATCCCACCCTTGCCCTCTTCCACAGAGTCCACCAGTCTCTTCTATACATCTGCATTCCTTTTGCTGTCTCGCATGCAGGGTTCTCGTTGCCATCTTTCTAAATTCCATATATATGCGTTAGTATACTGTATTGTTGTTTTTCCTTCTGGCTTACTTCACTCTGTATAATAGGCTCCAGTTCCGTCCACCTGAGTAGAACTGATTCAAATGAATTTTTTTTTTAATGCTGAGTAATATCCATTGTGTATATGTACCACAGCTTTCTTATCGTCAGTTGTCTCCCATCAATCTTGATTCCAGCTCGTGCTTCATCCAGCCCAGCGTTTCTCATGATGTACTCTGTATAAAAGTTAAATGAACAGGGTGACAATATACAACCTTGACATACTCCTTTTCCTATTTGGAACCAGTCTGTTGTTCCATGTCCAGTTCTAACTGTTGCTTCCTGACCTGCATACTGCCCATGTCAGACTCCACCAAACAACCTGAATGTGAAAGTTGTTGAGTCACGTCTGACACTTTGCGACCCCATGGACTATACCATCCATGGAATTCTCCAGGCCAGAATACTGGAATGGGTAGGCTTTCCCTTCTCCAAAATAACCTGAATAAATACTAGCAATTGCTGCGCCCCACCAAAATTTGGACATGTTTCAAACATCTGCAAAGAAGGACAATATACTTTTTCAAAAAAATATAAAGATGAAGTTAACCAAGTGTGTATAAATTTACCACAACCTCTCCTCATTATCCAGAGGGGATGGCCCATGATGATAACTTAGTTAAGCCCAAGTTAAGCTAAAACGCAGAGATTCAAGTGCCAAAAAGTCAGTGTTTCTCTACTTTCCTCCTCTGCTCCCTGGAAGCTGATGTCTTGATAAGTAGCTGGCTAGGTATTCACACTCTTGGTGACTTGGAGGAGGCGGGAGCCTTGGCAAAGCAGCAATAACACACACACAGACACCTCACTTCTGTCCTCTACAATCCCCTCAAACAGTAAGAATGTCAAACCTTCAGTTCTAGAATGAGACTGAGGGTGTATATGTGATATTATTCTGTGTGCATGCTCAGTCGTTCAGTCGTGTCCAACTCTTTGCGACCCCATGGACTGTAGCATGCCAGGCTCCTCTATCCATGGAATTTTCCAGGCAAGAATGCTGGAATGGGTCACCATGTCCTCCTCCAGGCAGTCTTTCCAACCCAAGTACCAAACCCTCATCCCTTGCATCTCCTGCATTGGCAAGCAGACTCTTTACCACTACCTGGGAGATTATGCTATTTCTCTGCTATTTATCGGCAGGTGGCTGTGTGGCTGGGCTCACACCAGTAGATGAGAGGATTGGTGAGGATCTTGACCAGTGGAGCCAGTAACATGGTCAAGAGAGACCCAACCTAAGGGAAGAGGAAGAGGCCCAAAAGAGACAGAGCAGCAGGGGAAGCAGCAATGGAAACGCCAAGAGCTCCTGGAGCCCATGAGCATAGAAAGCCAAGGTCGGATAGTCCATTCATCAGAGCAGAAGGGGAACCAAAGAAGAAAGCACACAAAACTGGAAAAAACAGAAAGAACAGCATATTTCCTTAGCAAGAATGAGAAAGTCACACACCCTTCCTCTCCCCTCCCCAAACATGCATGGAGTTTGGTTTCACTCATCTCTTTGAGAAGGTGTTCACATAAGCGCTCTGGCCTACCAATTTACAAGAACATGTATTAATCACTCCCATTAAAAAGGAATGTGAATGTCACCCATGACTAGGTTCTCAAGTGGCAGGGGAGTAGGGCAGGTTTGAGTACTTTATTTCCTGCCACATGAAGGTGTGCTGTCAAGCTGAGGTGATCACATGCAGTGGGCTGAGCAGAAGCAGACCGAGTCCAAATGCTGGCCCCGTCGTGTGACCTTGGATAGGCTCTTCATAGAGCTAAACCTCAGTTTTCTCACCTGTATAGTAGGAATTATAGTATTCCAGATCCACAATCCCTCTGCAATTCTGGAATCCAAAGGGCTCCAAAAAACAGATTTTTTTGTAAACTTGTACAAAATTCATTTGATGGCAAAACCTGACCTGAACTAATAATGTGAGACTTAGTTTTCATTTATCCCATTAAACATGATTATCTGGAAGTTTGCTGCAGAAACATCAATGTGTTTGACAACAGGTGGATATTATGGGGGTGTTATCAATAATCCAGTATATGCACTGATTTGTCTCTCACAAATATAAACCATTTTGAATTCTGAGGCATACCAGGGACCTGTGTAGAATCTGAATAAGAGATTGGGGACCTGTTCTTTGGGGTTGTAGGAAGTACTAAGGGAAAATAACATGTATCAGGTGATTCTAACAATGCCTTGTTGCTGCTGCTATTTAGTCACTAAGTTGTGTTTGAATCTTTGCAACCCCAAAGACTGTAGCCCACCAAGCTACCCTGTCCATGGGATTCTCCAGGCAAGAATACTGGAGTGGTTTACCATTTTCTCCTCCAGGGGATCTTGCTGACCCCAGGCTCAAACCTGCATCTCCTCATTGGCAGGCAGATTCTTTACCACTGAGCCACCAGGGAAGCCTACAACAATGCTTGGCAGCTTGTAAATTCTCAAGAAATACAAACTAGAGTTTATTATTATAAAATATGCAGATTGGAAGTGCTCTGCCCCAGTCCTGTTACTCTGAAGTTCACCCAGGGGAAACATTAAACTCTGAAGTTCTGACTCCCCACCCACCAACTCTGTCACTGAAGAGTCTGGACTTTTTGAGAAAAGAACCTCCCTGGAATGCCATGTGTACATTCCTGCAGGCAATGTGGAGTTGAGACCCAAGATCTAAAGCCAAGAAAGAAATTCCAAATGCACAACATTTGAGGATTACAAGGACAGGGAATGAAAGAAGGGCTTAAACTGGACATGCTCCTTCCCAAAGATGATGAGGCCTGGTGGAGGGAGGCTTGACCTTGGAGCCAGAGAGATCTCACTCCTAGCCCTGCCCTCCCTTGTGATGGGAACTGCCGGATCTGTTTCTTCATGTGGAAAGTGGGCTAACAGTACTTCTAAAAGCTTCACTATGATGGAAAAGCATTCTTCGTGGGGGCCTGGTACATAGATGAGATTCAGCAAGAAGCAGGCAGAAAGACACAGACACCATTATACTGGGTGCTAAGAAAACCAAAGTTTCTACAGAGTATAATTCTGCCTTGCCCGCCCTAAATTCCTCCCCGGAGGAAAAGCCTTATGTTTCCTGCAAAAGTGAGACTAACACGCCATGCGGAGGGGGCATTTCGTCTATGAAGAACTCTAAGCCTGTAGTGAGAGGGTCTTCTCTCTCGACCAGACAGTCACCCGTGCCCCTTCGGGGACTTCTGACTCAGGAGGACAGTCATGCACAAGGTTAAGTTCAAAACTGTAAAGGTGATCTGTGGACATGTGGATGGTCAATAAGACTTATTCACCTCTTGAATCCAATTCTGGCTTGATGACCAAGTCCCAGTGTGACCCCTTATAAAAGGAACAATTGTCAAGGGTACTTGGAAGAAAAGAGGGTTGTTTTCTGCCATTCAAAGTGGATCGTTTCATGAAGGAGACCTTTCACCCAAATAATCACCTTGTCCTCGCATGTCCAAATCAGGACCAACACAGAGAATAAACAGATACCCATTATAGAGGCAGCCTTGAGATTAACCCCAGCCAATGCCTAGTTTTCTACAGAGATTTTGACCTGAGTAATCGTGTTCTCTCTAGACCTGAGTCACAAGACTTGAGACGTACCAGGTGTTAAGACATTTGCAACCTCCGGGCTTTCCTCAACACTCCTTTCCTTTTTCCTGCCCATCATGGCTGGAGGTGAGGATTCCCCTCTTTCCACCCTCCTGAACCTCAGGGCTTCAGTCCCCTCATTCCAGCAGAGTCAGGGCAGCACCAAGAACACACCTTTGCAGTGCCTGCCCCCAAGCTCGGCATGAAGAGGCTTTCTTTGAATGGTGGCTCCCTGTGAACTCATTCCCATTTCTTCAGAGCGGCAGCTCAACAGCCAGACCAATCTCAGGGTTAGGGTCCTGTCAACTAAAAAAGATGCACAACGTGGGAGTTGTGAATTACATTTTATTTGGGGCCAAATGAGGATTGCAGCCTGGGAGACAGCACCTCAGATAGCTCTGAGAGACTGTTCCGAAGAAACAGTAGGGAAAGGTCAATATATAAGATTTTGGTGAAGGGGGAGTTCAGGGCAATCACGAACTTGTTTTACAAAAGGTTTTCTGCTAGTCATGAAGCGCCATGTCATCATGAAAGGATTTAGTGCTTTTCTAGATATCAGGGAGGAGATGCAAGGATTGGGATCATGAAATCAGTTGTTGAAAATATCAGTATCTGAAGACCTGTTCCACCAGTCTCCCTGGAACACAGAGTGCCTCACTCTCCACCCTGAAACCCCCAGGGAGTGTCGAAGGCCAGCAGCTGCAGTAGCACAGGCACATGGCAAAAGCCCATGTTGCTGTTGCTCGGTTGCTGGCAAATGCCCTTGGCAAGTGCCAGTTTGTAGCTGACAGTACCAAAGAGCTGGAGCACCAGAGAAAGGCATAGAGAATGAACATGAGAGTGAGAAGAGGGCATTAGGTTAGAAATAATTTGACATTTGATTAATTTCTTAAAGCATTAAAGTATAAAAGAAGTATCATGAGTCCATCCTGGTATAAATAAATAGCTGAATAAATAAATAGATGGGGACCTCCCTGGTTTCCCAGTGGCTAAGACTACATGCTCCCAATGCACGGAAACTGGATTCATTCCCTGATGGGGGAACTAGATCCCATAGGCTGCAACTAAGGGTTTGCATGCCACACAGCAAAGTCAAAGATCTTCAGTGCTGCAACTAAGACCAGATGCAGCGAATAAATAATAAAATAAATAAAAATAAATATTTTAAAAGTAAGTAAATACATAAATGTAGGAGAAAGGACAGCTCTTCCTTACAAAAGAATTCCACTTCATAAATGTAGAAAGAATGAAGAAAATAGAAATTCACCATTAGAAACCACAGGAATAACTGTGGCAGACAAGATCCTGCTCAAATTAGCAGGCAAAAGTTTGAGGAGAAACAGAGTATTTGCATAGTCTCCAAGTGTTTCACCTATGAAAGCAAAAACTCAGTGTTTGTGGCTTAGTCTTGTCCAACTCTTTGCAACCCAATGGACTGTAGCCTGCTGGGGATTCTCCAGGCCAGAATACTGGAGTGGGTAGCCATTCCCTTCTCCAGGGGGTCTTCCTGACCTGGGATCAAAACCAGTCTCCTGCGTTGCATGTGGCCCTAGTGGCTGTGCCCCCAGGGAAGCCCATATACCCCAACCCTGTTGATGAATTAAGTGTTCCTCCCCAGGTTTACCCAATCGCTCCTCACATTCTTCTCACCAGCACTTCCACTGCTACCATCACTCCCACCACTTCCAGCTGAGAATCCTGAGCTACCCGAGGTGATAATCTCACACCTAGGCTCACAGTCTAGGGTTGGCATTGCTGTGACCACTGTAGCCGAATTTGAAAGTCACTGTTAGTGTTGTATGACATCTTCCTGCTGCTGAGCATGTGGCCAAACACTGCTGAGATGCTGCCACATGGCTGGCGTTTCACCTCCCGTATCTCTCAGCCCCACTTTTGTGACAAGGCTCCCTGTTGTCTCCTGAGACTTCACACTCAGCCTTCTGTTCAGTGATGATTGTGTGCAGAGTCCAGACCTTGGATGCCAGAATGAGACACTGTCTTGCAGAATAGTTCTTTTTTTATGTTTTTCTATAAGGGAACACTGTATTGTTCTACATTTTAGCTTTGGTTTTGTAATCACTGATTATATAATGAATTCTGGTTCTCTGCTGGCAAAATTGGTCTGCACTGTTAAAGACACAGCTGCTTTAGAACACATGGAGATGGAGACCATGTCTGTATGACCCAGTGCCTCCACCACCATCCTTGCTAATCTCCTGAAAGATCAGGCCCACATTATACTACAGTGTGGTGGGTGGCAGTGTGACAGCATGACAACTTCACTGTTGCACAAAGAGTAGCAGATCTTCCTTGTGAAGTTGTCAGTTTTGTAAAACATCAGCTACCTCTAGTGGGGCCAACTTGATCTGGTTCCCTCGTGTCTCAGAGCTTGAAAGTCTGTGTCTTTGATTTCCAGATTTGGGTTTCCAGATAAAACACACAACTCCCAGTTAAATTCCAATTGCAGATAAACAATGAAAACATTTTTTTCAGTGTAAGTATGTCCCATGCAGCACCTAGGACATACACTAAAAAACAGTATTCATAATTTGTCTGAAATTCAAATGTAACTGAGCTGTGCTAAGTAGCTTTCAGTCTTGTCTGATTCTTTGTGACCCCATACTATAGCCCACCAGGCCCCTCTGTCCATGGTATTCTCCAAGCAAGAAGACCGGAGTAGGGAGCCATTTTCTTCTCCAGGGGATCTTCCCAACCCAGGGAAATGCAACTGAGCAGCCTCTTATTTTTATTTGCTAAATCTGGCAATCCTACTCAAGATCAGACTCTTGTCATTGTCCTGTCCTCTGGGTCTGTCCTTGTGGGACTCTGATAATTCATTCTGCCCAGAAGCCTGAGACAGAATGAGGCAAAGGAAGAATCTTAATCACTCTTGGCTTTTTGTTCTTATCTAGCTCTGAGTGTCACAGATATGCATTAAATTCATAAATAAATTAAAACCTCTCATTTGAAATTTGATTCATTTCTATCCTGAAACTTTAGCAACATTGGATTCCACTGAGAGGAAGGATGGTGTAAAGAGGAGAGAATGATCTAGAGATGGAGGAACCTGGCCACTCCCCCCAGGCCAAGCAGCCGTGATGTGGCATGCCCACAGCATAGCGCTCTCTCTTTAGTCTCTGTTTGAGAACTTAAAGCAGTCAATTAATGACCTCTAAGATCCATTCCAGGGCTAATAGTTCTATGGTTCTGGCTTCAAAAAGTCTGAAAGTTATGATGTGGCTGGCTGTGGCTATGAAAGTTGCTCAGTCATGTCCAACTCTTTGGGACTCTGCGGACTCTACAGTACATGGAATTCTCCAGGCCAGAATACTGGAGTGGGTAGCCTTTCCCTTCTCCAGGGGATCTTCCCAACCCAGGAATCAAACTGGGGTCTCCCACGTTGCAGGCGGATCCTTTACCAACTGAGCTATCAGGGAAGCCGAAACTTAAGGCATATGTAACTGAAAGTCACAGTATTAGATTTAAAAAGTTTAAACATCAGGAATTTTTTATTTATGCTGAATTTTTTAATCAATTGCTTACCAATTTTCTATCTGTTCAGTTCAATTCAGTTCAGTGGCTCAGTCATGTCCAGGTCTTTGCGACCCCACAGACTGCAGCACACCAGGCCTCCCTGTCCATCACCAACTCCCGGAGTTTACTCAAACTCATGTCCATTGAGTTGGTGATGCCATCCGACCATCTCATCTTCTGTTGTCCCCTTCTCCTCCTACCTTCAATCTTTCCCAACATCAGGGTCTTTTCCAATGAGTCAGTTCTTCGCATCAGGTGGCCAGAGTATTGGAGTTTCAGCTTCAGCATCAATCCTTCCAATGAATATTCAGGACTGATTTCCTTTAGGATGATCTGGTTGGATCTCCTTGCAGTCCAAGGGACTCTCAAGACTCTTCTCTAACACCACAGTTCAAAAACATCAATTAGAAGAGGACATATCTTGACTTCCTCAGAACTCTTTGTTACTACATTAAGTATTTTGTGCAAACTTTTTACATAATTAGTATTCAGGTACAAAATTCACCTGTCAGAATACTCTTAATAGAATTTTCCAGTCTATCATTTTTTTTTAATATTTATTTATTTGGTTGTGCCAGGTCTTTGTTGCAGCATGCAGGACCTTCAAATCTTCCAACTTTGTTGTTGCACGTAGGATCTAGTTCCCTGACCAGGGATCAAACCTGGGTCCCCTGCATTGGGAAATCAGAGTCTTAGCCAGGGAAATCCCCATGTCTGTCATTCTTAAATAACTGT
The DNA here is from genome assembly GCA_007570785.1 of Antilocapra americana. Classification (NCBI taxonomy): domain Eukaryota; kingdom Metazoa; phylum Chordata; class Mammalia; order Artiodactyla; family Antilocapridae; genus Antilocapra; species Antilocapra americana. The sequence continues at coordinate 40,117,048 of ML661885.1, forward strand.
TAAACTCCAACATTCTTTTTTTTTAATTAATTAATTTATTTGTTTTTATTTTAATTTTGGCTGCACTGGGTCTTAATTGTTGTGTGTGGGCTTTTCTCTAGTTGTGGTGAGTAAGGGTTACTCTCCAATGTCGTGTGTGGGCTTCTTGTCGTGGTTTTCCTTGTTGTGGAGCATGGGCTCTAGGCACATGGGCTTCAGTAGCTGTGGCACAGGGCTTAGCTTCTCCATGGAATCTGGGACCTTTCTGGACCAGGGATTGAACTAGAGTCCCCTGCATTGCAAGGTGGATTCTTAACCACGGAACCACCAGGAAGCCCAGTTAACTCCAGCGTTCTAAATTAAAGCTGTATCCTGAACTTGAGTTGTTAGTAGTTACTCTAAGGAGAGACCAGTATGATCTTGGATAAAGGAAGATATTTTATGAAGATGTTCTTACTCAAGATCTAAAATACATGCTAAGGAAAAAGCACTTAGACTTAGGGGAGCACACTTTTCAAGTAGATTCAACAAACGTATTGACTCTCCCACTGGACTATCCCGTATACTCTTCTGGTTTTAAACTCCATTTTATAAATGTTTATGGCACCCGAATCTCCATGTTCACATTTCATTTTTCTCCTCAGTTTCGAACTAAATTTCTAACTCCCTAATAGAAATCACCACCCAAATGTCCCACAGATACCTCAAACTCAGTAAATGTAAAATAAAGTGGAAATTAACACAACATTGTAAATCAACTATACTTCAATTTAAAAAAAAAATGCAGTGCCTGTTCCCTTCACCCCACAACCTGTTCTATTGGCCTCCTTGAACTTGATTAATGGTATTAATATCCACCATCATCATTGTCATGGTGGAATGATGTGGCGAGAATACTGGAGTAGGTTGCCATCTCCTTTTCCAGGGTATCTTCCCAACCCAGGAATTGAGCTGGCATCGAACCACAAGACATCTCCTGCATTTACAAGCAGATGCTTTACCATTAGTGCTATGTGGGAAGCCCATTGATGATCAGAGGAGAGGTCAAATGTCAGCAGGCTGTAAGGGGGCAGGGATATTCTACAGATTGGATAATCTGTTTCTCAGCTGTTAAAAACTTGTTACTCATTAAGTAAATATTCTGTGAATGCCACTTAAATTCTAGGCTTCTTGATCTTTATTTTTACTCTTTTTTGGACTATGCTTCATGGCTTGTGAGAACTTAGTTCCCAGACCAGAGATGGAACCTAGGTCCTAGCATGGAAGCACAGACTCCTAACCCTGAACCACCAAGAAGGTTCCACTTTTTACATTTTCTATTATTGTGAAGTATTTGATATTATGGAAGAGTACATAAAATATATGTATGGTTTAAAAATAATTATTATGTGTGTCACCTCCACCCTGGGCTTTCCTGGAGGCACAGTGGTAAAGAATCTGCCTGCCAACGCAGGAGACGCAGGTTTGGTCCCTGGTTCAGGAAGATCTAGCGGAGAAGGAAACAGCAACCCACTCCAGTATTCTTGCCTGGAGAATTCCATGGACAGAGGAGCCCAGCAGGCTACCCCATGTCTGTCCATAGCATCAGACATGACTGAGTGATTAAACAACAGCAACCTCCACTCATGCTGAGAAATAGAATTGCCAGGGCCTCAGAACCCTGCTCCTCTTGTCTTTCTTCTTGAGCACTAGAGACATCACCATCCTGACTTCTGTGATAATCATTTCGTTGCTTTTATTAGTTGCTTTGCCACACTGATAGGATAGAGAGAGATACAGGTATATATTGCCAAGTTTTCTAGGACAATAAACTGTGTACGGTCAAAAATAACTAAGCCTACAAGGACATATGCTAACAAGATGAAAACTAGAAGAAAGAGACCTCCAAAGAAATTTTGAAATTACTATATAATATATATAACCAACTATGCTTACTAAACTCAGAGAAAAAAGTAGAAAATGTATGCAAAAAAGGAAATGATAAAAAGTAATTTAGTCAATTTAAAAAAGAACCAAATAGAATATCTCAAAATAAAAAATACAATAAACCAAGTTAAAAATTCAATAGAAATGTTTAAGCAATTTAGACACACTGAAGAGAAAATTAGAGAAACAAGATATAGATCAGGAGAAATTATCCAGAGTGTACTATAGAGAAACAACTGGAAAAAAATATAGCTTTGCAAATATGACTCAGACGGTAAAGAGTCTAGTTTTTAAAGACTAGGATGACACTAATTTCCTCCAGAAAGAGCTTTCATGTGCCTTTGCTAGGCACAGAAGTACACTTCACTGACAAAAGGTCCAGATGGTCAAAGGTATGGTTTTTCCAGTAGTCATGTATGGATGGGAGAGTTGGACCATAAAGAAGGCTGAGCACTGAAGAATTGATGCTTTCAAACTGTGGTGCTGGAGAAGATTCTTGAGAGTCCCTTGGACAGCAAGGAGATCAAACCAGTCAATCCTATAGGAAATTAGTCCCAAATACTCATTGGAAGAACTGATGCTGAAGTTGAAGCTCGATACTTTGGCCACCTCATGCGAAGAGCTGACTCATTGGAAAAGACCCTGATGCTGGGAAAGATTGAAGGCAGGAAGAGAAGGGGGTGACAGAAAGGGAGATAGTTAGATAGCATCACTGACTCAATGGACATGAATTTGAGCAAACTCCAGAAGATAGTGACGGACAGGGAAGCCTGGCATGCTGCAGTCAATTCAGCATGTGTCAATTCAGACACTTGTTTTAGTGTCTGAAAAACAAGGAGGCACACAGGGACATTTTAAATCACTTTAAACTAAATTCACTTTAGCTTGAGAGAGTTTTATAGTATTATGGTTTCCTTTTCTCTTTGATTTCATTCATTTATTTTTCATCATCAAATGAATATGGCTTTCAAGCTGTGAGAGTACTAACCTGCAGTTATATCTTGTCAGGGCAGTTCCCTACCTTTCCCATCTGTCCTGCTCTGCCCAGTGTAAAGACCTGAGAGAGGCAGCACATTTCTTTTTGTTTCACCCTTGCTCTCAGGGTTTTTCCTGTTTTAGTAAGGAGAGGAGCAGGCCCTAGGTTTTGACTCTGTGCCTCTTGTCCTAAGAAGCCCTAACAACCAAACTGGCCTAATTGGCAAATGTCCTTAGTTCAAAAACAGCTTTAGGGCACCACTTAACTTTCAGAGACCTTGTTTTCCTTTGATCTGGGGCTTTAACCTCTTACTATCTTGTCTGATCTTTGATGTTTTTAAGAAGTTGTAAATTTTTTTTTTTTTTTTAGTGAGTGTTTTTGGTTGTTTCTAGTAGGAGATTGGTCTGATCCTCATCATGCCTTACTTATTCTTGGAAATGCAAGTCCTCTCTTTCTAAGCTTAACTGAACTGCACACTTAGAAACAAAACCCAACACGATCTTCTGTAAGCAAGTTACCATAGGAAAAGCAAGCACATGTATTTTAAGCCTCCTGTACTTCAGGAAAAGAATCGTTGTAAAGTTCACTTAAATAGGCTACAAAACTTGAACTGTGATTAAAATTTTTAAGAAATATATCTGAAATTTTCTAAGAAAAGTTATCCCCCAAAATTTAACTTTCAAACCACTGCTAAATTATTTTAAAACTGCAACACTTTATCCAGAAATTGCTTTTCCATAGAACTCAACTACCCAAGAATCTAAAAAATTATAAAATGACTCTACATAATCCAATTAGATGACAAAAGTGTTGTCACCTTATTTAATGTACTTTATTCATCAGAAGCCTTTGAGGCCTCATTCAGAGTTGATTAGCTCTTATTTTATACACAATCCAAAGGAACCTCATTCTTTGGTTTTTCTAGCCCATAAACACAGAGAAGGAATAACTTGAAGGAAAACATGTATTTTCAAAGGCAGGCTCATTACAAGAGTCAGGGATGGCACTTAACAAATCCACAAGTGTAAAACAGGATTTTTTATATACGTGTATAAAATGTTCAGAAAGCTCTAGAAGAGGCACAATGGGGAGTTTTTTGGCTCTCTTGGATCTTCATTGCTGCTCTCAGATTTTCTCTAGTTGTGTGTGATGCGTGGGCTTCTCATTGCGGTGGCTTCTCTTGCTCTCTAGGGCATGTGGGCTTCAGTAATTGCAGCACGTGGGCTCAGGAGTTGTGGCTCATGGGCTTAATTGCCCCATGGTATGTGAAATCTTCCTGGAGCAAGGATCAAGCCCGTGTCCTATACTGATAGGCGGATTCTTAACCACTGAGCCACCAGAGAGGTCTACAGTGGAGACATTTTGCCCAACATTCTACAGTAGCTCCTGGAAGGCTCAGGTACCATTCACAGCTTAGTGAAGAAGCTTCTACATTCTTGGTATTGATCCTGTGGTAGCATCAAACCAGCAAAGCTATTTCTGAGAAAGATAAGGATGTAATGTCTTTGATATATTTTGTGTATTTTTTAAGGAAATAAAATTAAAAATTACTTTTCTGGTAAAAGCTTGCTGATTTGGAGAATCTCACTCACTAGTTGGGCCTGAAAAATAAGCATTTCTGTATTACAGCCTCCTGAAATCCAAGTTCCCTTTGAGACTGACTCCAGAAAATTATAAATACCCTAAATGTACCTTTCAGTTCTCTAGCCTTCAATCTAAGAGTTGAGAGAAAGGACATTTTCCTCAGTATCACTGATGTCTAAAACAGAAACTTAAAGAGAAAGCAACTATATTGGCCACAAGTGAAAGAAAGAGGCAGAGATGAGGAGGGTCTGGTTTTACTTTCGAGCAGTCCCGTTTGGGGCAGGTTATAGATAAAGAAAAGATAACTTTACCTGTGCAAAACGAAACTGTCAAGAATTTTAAGTGATAGATGACAATCAGCGTTCAAAAGTTGCATGGGGAAGAGGAGATGAAGGGAGTTGGAGGACAGGAAACATGCCCAGATGGTCCTGCTTTTGTTTATCTCCATTTCAGCACAAAGGATGCCAATCTCCTTCCTGATGTACATTAGGAGACATGGCTCTCAACTTACACATTGATTTTGGATCTCCCTGAAATGTAGGCTCTGTTTCTGTGGTATAGAAGAATCATTATAGAAAGGTTTCAGATTTTCCTGACCCCGTGAGATGAGGTACTGAGTTTTAGTATCATTCTCATTATTACATCATTAGTATCATTCTAGAATCTCAAAAGCGGGAAAACCCGGACACCTATTTAACTGCAAGATGCTGGCTACTCTATATCCAGTATATTTCCCCTTGTTTTCCCCTTAGTATTTATCATACCAACTTGACTGTCCAAGTATTTAATTTGTAAGCTATTTTTTTTTAATTTCACAAATGAACTTAACAACTGAAATGTAGTAGGAGAAAAGAACTTCTGTTTTGATCAGAATTGGCAAGTAGGTTTCATTTTGCTAGTCAATTCTGGTAGATCCGTCTTCCCTGGTGGCTCAGAGGTTAAAGCGTCTGCCTGCAATGTGGGAGACCCAGGCTCAATCCCTGGTTTGGGAAGCTCCCCTGGAGAAGGAAATGGTAACCCACTCGAGTACTTGCCTGGAGAATCCCATGGACAGAGGAGCCTGGTAGGCTACAGTCCATGGGGTTGCAAAGAGTCAGACATGACTGAGCGACTTCACTTCACTTCTAGTAGATCTGATGGCAAGCCATATTCTGAAGAATATTGAAACTGCTTCTAAGTTCAGGAGGAGAGAGCTCTGAGATCCATTAGCAATGTCTGCTCCAACACAGGACTGTGAATATAGCATGCCTGTTGAATATTTGTTATCTGTGGCTTAGTTCAACACATACCGAATGTCAAGTAGTATGCAAAGTACAAGAGCATACTTGTTTTATACTGTTTTTGTTTTAAATAAAGAAAACATAGTTCCTTTATTTAATGTAATAAATGGCAGGCGTATGACCAAGTAACTGAAATCCAGTGTAGAATATGCAGTAAGGAAAGTGTATCAAGGTCCAGAGGGCCAGAGAGGAAGAAGGGGAAATGGATCTTCAGGGAATGGGTCTAGGAGAAGGCCAGTAATCAGCAGTTTCAGACAGCTGGGTGACCTCAGTTTTGGTCTGACTCTGCCCTTTCACACTTCAACCACAAATGGCAGAGCACCAGTATATGACCAATTTCCAGGCGGGCGAATTTCCTATAGTATTCTAATAACTGGCTCATAGAGCTCCTCTCTTGTCATCCACAGCCTTTATCTCATTATCAGTGAATGCTGGCTGGATGCCACAAGGATATAGACTATGCTCTGTGGGCATCTGAAGGAGCCAAGGAGGACTGCATAGAGAGTACCCCAGTGGGCTTATCCTTTCAAAGTACCCAGGCTAACAATGACAGGAATGGCCCAAAACCAAGAATAAATATTTTTAAAAGGCATCAGCTTTGTGAGTAGCATCAGGAAGGTCAAAAATCCAGAATAATCCAAGGTTGGAAAATGCTAAACAAAAGAGCTATTTATAAGCTATGTTTGGAACAAAACAATCAACCAAGTAAGACTATGATCAATTTGGGGGAAGAGATGCATAATCCTAACATATATAAGAACATTAGAAGAATATAATCGGACTTTCCTGATGGTCCGGGGCTAAGACTCTATTCCCAATACAGAGGGCCTAGGTTTGACCCCAAGGCAATGGCAACCCATTTCAGTACTCTTGCTTGGAAAATCCCGTGGACGGAGGAGCCTGGTAGGCTACAGCTCATGGGGTCACAAGAGTCGGACATGACTGAGCGATTTCACTTTCACTTTTCACTTTCATGCATTGGAGAAGGAAATGGCAACCCACTCCAGTGTTCTTGCCTGGAGAATCCCAGGGATGAGGGAGCCTGGTGGACTACAGCTCATAGGGTCACAAAGAGTCAGACACGACTGACGTGACTTAGCAGCAGCAGCAGGGAACTAGATCCCATATCCCATTTAAGACCCAGCACAGCCAAATAAATTAAAAAATACATTAAAAAATGATAATCATCAAATTACTTCCTGTCGTTTTCCTCTGTATAAGGTATTTCTCATAGATGATGCATCAAACTCCTCTAGAGTGTCTGTAAAAAGATATGTTCCCAGGCCCCACTTCAGACCTACCAAGCCTAAATCTCTAGAAGCCTGTGGGGAATATGTATTTTTAACAGCTCTTCCTCCTCCAAGTGATCCATATATACCCTAAAGATTTAAAATCAGTACTCTTCGGGACAGAAAGACAAGGGCTATAAGCTTCCCCAGTGGCTCAGTGGTAAAGAATCCACCTGCAGTACAGGAGATGTGGGAGACTCAGGTTCGATCCCTAGGTGAGGATGATCCCCTGGAGGAGGACATGGCAACCCGCTCCAGTGGTCTTGTCTGGAGAATCCAACCGAGGAGCCAGGATAAATGAGAAGGTGGTGAGAGTACCAGCTGCTTTAGACGAGTTTAATTCTGCAATTCCTATGAAATACATCCAGGATAAAAAGTAACCAGCAGATGCAATTATATAAATCTCAACATCAGCCTTTAAGAAATCATGAGACTGGTGTAATTCCTAGAAGCCTGGAGGTAGACAAATATTTGTTGCCATCACATGGCAAAAGGGAAGATTCAATAAAATACAGAATTGTCAATTGTATATGGATTCCTAGTAAAACCTTGGAAAGCATTAAGAGTATTCATAAACACTTAAAAGTACTGTTGATCATTAATAGTCAGACATCACAAATAAATACATGTGTCTTTTACTTTCAGCGGCATCAACCTCTTCTTGAAAAATGTCGTTATAAATTATAAATAAAAAACTATGCATACTAAACTGATCTCATTTTTAAAATAAGTCTCTTTCAACAGCAGACTGATGGAATTAGTTTATGTTGAGTTTTTCTTAGGCATTTGCAAAGGATCTCATGATATATACTGAGCAAGATGGAGAAATCTGAGAAAATTGGTAGGACTAACCATTTTTAGCCATTTGAACATCAGGAAAGTCACGATTATTTTCTTCTAATGTTCTTATATATGTTAGCATTATGCATCTCTTCCGCTAAATTGATCATAGTCTTACTTAGCTGATTGTTTTGTTCCAAGCATAGCTTGTAAATAACTCTTTTGTTTAGCCTACTTTATGTCAGGAACTCTACTGTTTTGTGATTACTATTTAATTTAAACATCTATCCATTTCTATCAAGTAAAAACAATTGTCCCATTTTACAGATGAGGAAACTAAGCAGAGAACATCAGGTAACTTGCCTGGGGTCATATAGCCAGGATATGGTGGAGGTAAGGTTGAGGGGTCAACTCAGTGATCAAAATTTTGTGCCTACCAATTGCGCTTTATTTCAGCTGGATGGAGTCACAGCTAGGTAGAATGTCCAGAAAGAGTTGGTCTGTGGTTCATGCCAACCTGAAGGATTCACCAATGATTGCCATAAGTCAGAGTTGTCCCAGAACTGCTCAGCATTTTTACTAGTGACTTGGATAAAAATATAAAGGTTGGGCTTTTTTACATATGGCATAAAGCTAGAGGAAAGGATAACTAAAACTGTAAATGAGACTGGCAGATGAGAACAACAGGCCAGAGTCAAAAAGATAAAGATTTTTAGAGGACGATGGTAAAATCCTATACCCTGGTTACAAAGGAAAGTACAATTAGGAACACACAGCTTAAGACAAAAGGTTGAAACTTAGGAAACTAATTAAATGTATTGACCTGGTCAGCCTCCTATAGACTAGTTCAAAATGATAAATATGTGATGATAACAAAATGACTTCACATACTTCTTTGTTTAACTGGCTCCCTGACCCATGCCCTCCAAAGCTGAAGTTACCATATTTCATCTAATTTGAGATTCCATTGATTGCAAGATACACCAGTGCCTTAGCACCACTGAGAAAAGAGGAGGGAATGCCATCAATTAAACGAGGACACAATGCTTTCATATTCAGTTCAGTTCAGTTCAGTCGCTCTGTCGTGTCTGACTCTTTGAGACCCAATGGAGTGTAGCACACCAGGCCTCTGTCCATCACCAACTCCTGGAGTTTACTCAAACTCATGTCGATTGAGTTGGTGATGCCATCCAATCATCTCATCCTCTGTCATCCCCTTCTCCTCCTGCTTTCAATCTTCCCAGCATCAGGGTCTTTTCCAATGAGTCAGTTCTTCTCATCAGGTGGTCAAAGTATTGAAGTTTTAGTTTCAGCATCAGCCTTCCCAATGAATATTCAGGACTGATTTCCTTTAGGATGGACTGGTCAAGGGACTCTCAAGAGTCTTCTCCAGAATCACAGTTCAAAAGCATCAGTTATTCTGCGCTCAGCTTTCTTCACCATACAACTCTCACATCCATACATGACTACTGGAAAAACCATAGCTTTGAATAGATGGACCTTTGTTGGCAAAGTAATATCTCTGCTTTCTAATATGCTGCCTAGGTTTGTCATAACTTTTCTTCCAAGGAGCAAGCATCTTTTAATTTCATGGCTGCAGTCACCATCTGCAGTGATTTTGGAGCCCAAGAAAATAAGGTCTGTCACTGTTTCCACTGTTTCCCCATCTCTTTGCCATGAAGTGATGGGCCATGGCAAAGTTGAGTTTTAAGCCAACTTTTTCACTCTCCTCTTTCACTTTCATCAAGAAGCTCTTTAGTTCTTCGCTTTCTGACATATTGCTTTCATATTACTTAACATTTTTGTTTCATAATGGTGGAAAGAACTTTTTAAACTTTACTAGCTCTTTGTGGCACCTCCAGACCCTCAGCTGTTAGTCTTGTGCAGGAACAGGTTAGTGAGGAAGTTTTTACAGATACTAGAAAGAAACCCTCAGAGTCAAAGAGAGAGATTCACTGAGTTAGAGTTGCATTAACCAGCTATGATGGAAAGGAAGCCCCTGCACGAAGTGTGGGCATCTTTATTAGAGGCACAAGAAAAAGAACCACAGAGTGAAAGGACTTGGTCTTCCACTAAGACCCTGAGAATTACCGCAATAAAAATTTTTTGTGCTAACGGTCCTAAGACTTGGAATCATTTTCAGATGAGAGTCCAGAGAATTCCCTGGTGGCCCAGAAGTTAGAAATCTGTGCTTTCATGGCCAAGGGCCCAGGTTCAATCCCTAGTAAGGTAACTAAGATCCTGAAAGCCGCGCAGCCAAAAAAATAAAAAAACAGATGAGAGCCCAGAAGCCATCGTTGATTTGTGCAGTGTTTCCGAGATTGTTCAACAGGTTGCTTCAATACAGAGCCAGGAATATAGGCTGATGTCACCATTGCTGATGACTATTAATTGAGAAAAAAAAAAAAGCTTAATAGACATAGATTTTTTTTCCCATCAATTGTGCATAATACAAAAAGAAAGCGTAGAAAAAATAAATAAGGTATTCCCCAGACTTCTTTTACAGAATCCAATGTTCTAAAAAGCATTTCACTTTTCAGAGCTGGGTGTATTTGTCCTGTTTTTCCAAAGACAGTCATCCTCTGGTGCTACCAGAGGTGGTGTCAGTTAGGCAGGATGTCTTTAAACAATTCTTTCAAGGTTTTTTTCCCCTAAGCCAATGACTCCAGCCCCCAACCCCCAATTTTTAATACAGCTCCTTTCTTGATTCTTTTCAGAAGGTGTCAACAGAAGATTCCAGAAAATAACCAAGATTGTATTCCTTCTCGAAATGATCCTTAAATTGTTTGTTGAATGAAAAGTTGATGAGTGGCCATTGTCCATTTGTACCATTAGAAATATAAAGCGGGTTGGCTCCTATGCAAGCAGTCACTGCCGTGTATTACGTGTTACCTGGCCAAAAGCAATTACAAGACACCATTGATCAGAAGAGACATCCTAATTTCAGAGATGTTAAATGTGAAAAGATAGGTATCTGAGAATCAATCAAATTCAGTAATTATGTCCTACCTGCAGACCGAACCCAATCCAAACTTCGGAATCTTTGCTGTTCTCTGACAAAGGAGGTTCAACAGGCTCTTGAACATTGAAAGATTTCATAGTCACAGTTCTGTTTACTCTGGTGTAATGTAATCAAATCATCCATCATTTTTCTAAGAGAAGTATTTGAATCCTCAACTTTTAGGTTGATGCATGAGTGTGTTATCCAGCTGAAGAGTGACTCTGGCTAACTGACATCTAGTCGCCCTACCTCAATACATCTTCCTGGCTCTTTATATCTCATAGAATGGTCATTGTCATCAGATACTCATCAGCAATCTTGCATAATACAGCACTCATAAAGATGGGGATTTCTAAACTTTTATTAATATGATAAGAGCATAAAAACTGAACTCAGGTCAACTTGAGTTCTATTACGACACTCTTTAGATGTAAGATCTTGGCTGAGTTTGCCTTGCTAAGCTTCAGTGTCCTTATCAGTAAATAGAAGTTAAACCATTATTATTACATATTAATATTATTGTTATACATTATCTTAGTATTAAATAAGGTAACATAGGTAAAATGATGAACACCGTGCCTGGCACACATAGTAAATGAACAATAAATGGTGCACCACAATGAATTTCAGACGGATCAAAGATTTCAGTGTAAAAAGTGAAACAATAAAAATAGTTGAAGATGACATGGGAGATTATTTTTATAATACCAGAATGGAGAAGGCTTTTAAAAAATGATATATGTGAAGAAGGAGGAGGCAGAGGAGAATAAAAGAGCCCCAAATGAAAAGACTGATACATTTGACCACCTGAAACATAAAACTTTTCTATCTAGAATTAACAAATACCATAAAGTGAAAAAAAAATGACAAATTGAAAAAAGTAGTTGTGCCATACAACACGAAGGATTAACTTCCTTGGTATATAAAGATCTTCTAGAAATCAACAAGGAGAAAACCTGGAAATTAATTGAAGGTTTTGCAAAGGATGTTTACAAGAATATAACTTGCTCTTAAATAGATTAAAAAAACAAAAACTTTGACCTCACTCTAAAAAGTTATGTAGACAAGTTGAAACTGCAGTAAGTTGTTTGTCTTCTGCATCCTTCGCCAGGCACAATGCCTACCTCCCCGCCAGGACCTCTGTCCACTGACAAGGGTGGGGTCTACCTCATGCTGCCTCTCTTCAACTTGGACTCTCCATCTTGCCTCCTTCTATAAACCCTGACTGGATATAAACCCACTAATAAGAAAGGCTTCACTGGACTTCCCTGGTGGTCCAGTGGTTAAGAATCTGCCTGCCAATGCAGGGGGCATGAGTTTGATCCCTGTTTCAGAAAGATCCCACATGCCACGGGGCAACTAAGCCCGAACGCCACAACTACGGAAGCCCGCACGCTCTGGAGCCTGTCCCCTGCAATAAGAGCAGCCACTTTAATGAGAGGCCCGAGCACCACAACTAGAGAGTGGCCCCTGCTCACCACCACTAGAGAAAGCCCACACACAGCAATGAAGACCCAGCACAGCCATAAACAAATTAATTAAAAGAGTGCATTTCTGCTGGCCCCCTAGAATTCCCCCTAACTTCCAGGGTGTGACAATTCTAGTCTGGCTTCTCCAGTGGAGACTGAGTTCTGCTTAGGATAAAGCTCAAAAACAGGTTTCATTTTTATTTCATGCAGTGCTGGGTCCATATCCAGGGAGCAGTAGTCTAAAATATTCTGTGCTGATCAACTCACCACAGAGGGAAATGTTCTTGAAATAAAGTGTTGTGAATTCAGAAGAGGGCAGCTGTCAGGGTGGTGCTGAAACCATGTCATTCGTGAACCAGCTGAAAGAAATGAGGATGTTGGGGTTACGGGGAGAATCCTGTCCTCCAACAGGTGGGGGCATCTGTCCTAGGAGAGGCGGTTAGGCTTCCTGGGTGCAGCTCCTGAAGGCAGAACTCAGGATGAAGGGTAGAAGTCACTGGGAGAAGATCTGATAAGCTTCACAGAAATCAGAGCTTGTTTAGAATGGGATGAGTGCCTTTCCAGGAATGAACTCTCTGTAGCTGGACATATTCAAGCAGTTAGTGGATGACAGACTTTGGAGGAGACTTCTCAGAGAGGTTACCACTGGCCAACCTAAGCGCTTTCTTTTTCTTTCTTTTTTCCTTTCATTCTGTTTCTCTTTCTCTCTGTCACACACACACCATTCTTCCCCTTCCCCTTCCACAGTTTATTTTTTATTTTTAAATTTTTTCTTTTTACTATGAATCAACGCCTGACACCCTATATATTCTTTTTAATCACTGTGATTAAAATCTCTCCCCAGTTTATTGGCAGTCTCCCCCAACTTGAATGGAACTTCCTGGCCATGAGGGATTTGCCTATCCTATTTGTTGCTGTATCCCCATCACTCAGGATGTGCTTGGCACACAGTAGGCGTGTATTGCTGGATGACTGAATGATCAGGGGTCACTGTAGGAGACCCTCCCTGGGGTGGGTAGTGGGTCTGATTATCTCTGGGAATGTTCCAGCTCTAGAATCTGAGGATGTGATAAGCCCTACAAGGTGGGCCCTGCGGCTCCTGACACTTGAGCTACTCTTGCCTGGAGAGGAGCACTGCTGAGAAAACCATTAGGGCCGTGTGTGTGAATTGCTAGTAGGTGCCAAATGCAGGCGGGGGGGGGCACAGAGCAGGGTCTGATGTGTGGGTGCTGGGCAGTAGGGAAGGAAGGCCTCAGAGGAGGGGTTTGAGCTATATGAGCTACATACAGAGGAGGACATAGTTTCAGGTGGGAATCTCAGCCTTTGAGCATGTTACTTAATATCTCTGGAGCTAAATTTCCTCCTTTATATTAATACAAACCTGGCAGGATTGTTGTGAAAATGCAGTGTGAATCACTGGCCCTAGGGTGAATCACAGAAGTTTGCTGTTCAGAAAGTGCTTGTTCCCCTTTGGGTGACGGCTGTTGTGCTATTTAACTCGAGTTTTGACTGGGTGAGTTTTCATAGAGATGTGTAAAAGGACTTGCAAAGTAAAGGGTGTGGCCTCTATGAAGACTTGGATGCAGGAACACAAAGAGTTCCAAAGCAGGGAGTCTAGACCCAAACCACCTAGGTTCAGATCCTGGCTATCACTTATAACTGGATAAACTCCTTGACCTCTCTGTGCCTCAATAGCCTCATCTATAAAATGGGTCTAATAATATTACCCATGCCCTATGTCTTATGAGGACTGAATGAGTTATCATATGTAAAGCACTTAAAACAGTGACTAGCCCAATATGAGCACTCTGTACACGCCAGCTATTAGGATTATTATGCATTCCGAAGAAAGTCTACCACAGGTCTGTTTGGTTAAGGTCAGGAGGGAGATGTGGGAAGGAAGGGTGAAACCAGACATGAGTGTCGTAACAGCGTGAACCCTGCCAGACAAGGACTCTTCATATCCAAGGCCCAACCCATCTCCCTCATCTGCCTCCCACAGAAAGCCTCTCCCGACTGCCCTGCCCCTGGGTCCCTAGGTCACCCTGGATTCCTGTGTTACATATACCACCTTGTATTATCATTTGTGTTTTTATATTCTGCATGTTGCCCCCACCCCTCTCCTAACTCAATTGTGAATTCATTGAGGAAGGAAGGGAAATACCTGTGAATCCCATTCCTTTCCTCTGTCCTCTGCTATGAACATGAAAAGGACATGAGTGACTAGAGGGATAAGAGCAGTTTGGGAGTCACATGGTCCTATTTTAATTCCAGCTCTCCTACTTTCTAGATTGATATGACCTGGGCAGGTTGCTTAACCCTATGAGGCCTCAGTTTCATCATCTATGAAATGAGGACAGTATTATCACCTAGGGCTGTTATAAAGATGAGATAATGCATGAAGAGTACCTAGCACAAAGCCTGTGGCCATAACAAACATGAGGTATGTGGTGAGTGTGACTATGCTAAAGGCAAAAGAGAACACTGCTAAGAAGTGATTCTATCAGAAGTAGAGGTTGTGGTTTACAGTGGATTGGAGCAGTAAAAAGTGACCACCCAATGGTCCATCACTGAAGTGATAAGGACTGTGGACCTACACTCCTCAGCCCCCAGCCCTCCACCCTCAAGCCGGTAGCACTGCTTATTCCATTCCTTGAAGATGACACTCTTAGTTTCAGTAACAAAATGAAAAGTACCTGCTATGCCCTGTATCCATATTGTGCTATAGTGCTATAGTAACGAAACATTATTGAGGGAAGCTGGGTGAAGCGTATATGAAAGTGAAAGTGTTAGTTGCTCAGTTGTATCAGACTCTGTGACCCCAGCTCCTCTGTCCTTGGAATTCTCCAGGCAAGAATACTGGAGTGGGTTGCCATTTCCTTCTCCAGGAAATCTTCCCAACCCAGGGACTGAACTTGGGTCTCCTGCATCGCAGGCAGATTCTTTACTGTCTGAGCCACCAGGGAAGGGTATATGAGAGGTCTCTAAATTGCTTCTTATGACTGTGTGTAAATTTGCAATGATCTCAAAATAAAAATTATTTAAAAATAAGTACCCAAATTAACTTATCTTTCATGACCCCTCTTTTTTATGGCCTTTCCCCCTGGCTCCCTTTCCACAGGCCTTGATTATACATCCCTGTGTCCTGAACAGATGTCCTGCCAGAAACATGGGGAGAAAAGAACAACAATAATGGATTATAATTGAGTGTTTATGTACCAGAATTGTTCAAAGCACCTTATATATATATTAACTCATTTAATCTTTACAATAACTCTTGAGGTTTCTATAACCCTCATTTCACAAATGAGAAAACTCAGGCTTCGAGAAATGAAGTAACTTGTTCAAGGTCACATAGAGCCCTGACTCCAAATTTCCTGGGCTCCAAAACCTCCTTGGCCACTCTTTGTAGATCTTGTAAATCTAAGAGTGAAATTATTAAAAACAGCATTTTAAACGATTACTGCAATAAATGTAGTGAACATCTATTATCTCCTATAGATACAAAATAAAAAAAAAGAATACTTTTCCTTGTGATGAGAACTCTTGGGACTTATTCTCTTTTATATATGACATACAGTAATGTTAATATATTAATCATGTTGTCATTACACCCCTAGGAATTATTTATCTTACAACTGGAAGTTTGTACCATCATTTCATGATGTATATAAGTCAAAGCATTATGCTATACACCTTAAACTTATACAGGGCCATAAGTCAATTATATCTCAATAAAAATGGAGGGAAAAACCTTTTTTTCTTTTTGTTTTTAAATTGAAATATAGTTGATTTATAATGTTGTGTTAATTTCTGGTGTATGACATATATATATATTTATATATAAAACTGAATTGTCATATATATGTATATATGATATACATATTCTTTTCCAGACTCTTTTCTACTATAGATTATTATAAGCTATTAAAGATAGTACCCTATACTATACAGTAGGTTCTTGTTGCTATCTATTTTGTGTGTAGTGGTGTTTGTCTGTTAATCCCAAACTCCTAATTATACCTCCTCTCCCTTTCCCCTTGGGTAACCACAAATTTGTTTCCTATGTCTGTGAGTCTACTTGTTTTGTAAATAACATTTGTATCATTAAAAATTTTTTAATGTGTTTTTTGATAACCATTGGGATTTCCTTTATCTGTGCTCAACAGGTTCTATAGACAGGCTCCCAGGAACCATACAACAGTAAGGAACCACAAACTCAATTCCTCACCTGTCCACGAGGCCTTTTCTGGCCTCTATATTAAATGTTGGCCAATCCTCTCCACAACCTTCCCCTGCTAGGTGACCAGCTGTCCTGGTCTTCCAGGAAGTAAGAGGGCTCCCATGGTTTTTAGTTTTAAAATCAGGACAGTGCCTGGCAAGCCTGGAGGATATGGTTACCCCTTCCTGCTCATTCAACCTTACCTCCCTTCCACAAAAGCCAGGGAGATACCCAGGGACAAAGCATTCTTAGTAGAATCATAGCAAGTACAAAGCCCTGAGGAAAACGTGTTTGATAGGTAGAAGGAAGAGCGAGGAGGCCATTGTGGCTGGAGTGGGATAAATGTAAGAAAGCTGGTGGGCAGTTCGGAAGGGGTACTGAAAGAAGGCACAGATTGTGTAGTAATGGTGGTGGAATCTCCTTTGAATGAGAATGGAAGCCATTGGCATGTTTGAGGAGAGAAGTGACATGACCAGAGTTACATGTGGAATTCTGGGGATAAAAGATCGCCAGATTGGGTATTTAAAAAGAAAAAAAATGCAGTGTGGGCTATATGCAGTGTGGTGTCCTGGACTGGAGCAAACAGGAAAAGTACAATACATTAGTGGAAAAACTGGTGAAACCCCAATGAAGTCTGGAGTGCAGTGAATAGAAATAGTCCAATGTTAGTTTTTTGATTTTGACAAATGTACCATAGTAATATAAATTAACATTGGGAGTAACTGGGTAAAAGACACATGGGGACACTCCTGTTTATCTTTGCAATTTCTCTGTAAATCTTAAATTATTCCAAAACAAAAGTTGAGAAAGAGAGAAAAAGAAAAATGAGAGAAGGTAAAAAATATAGATAACTCTCTCTTCTCTCAAGATGGGAAAGTTTGCGGATGAGTTTTTGGCTCTGCTGAAATTCTACCACTAAAACTTTCTGCTCTTTACCAAAGATTCCTTTTACCTGCTTTATCAGTCATTTATAATTTAATATGTTATTTTGGGCTTCTGTGGTGGCTCCACGGTAAAGAATCCGCCTGCAATGCAGAAGACCCAGGTTCAATCCCTGGGTTGGGAAGATCCCTTGGAGAAGAGAATGGCTACCCACTCTAGCATTCTTGCCTGAAGAATTACAGGGACAGGGGAGTCTGGCAGGCTACAGTCTATGGGATCGCGAAGAGTTGGACATGACTGAGGGAATAACACTTTCACTTTTTTTTTTCATAAATTAGTTTATCAGCCACTTTTCTGAGAGTAAATGGGGCAAGAAGGAAGGAAGTCAGGGTTTGCTTCCTTCTTAATTTTGTCTAGGTTGAGACAAATTAAGTGAGGTACCTTAAACATGGTTAGCTTTTACCTTCGTTCTTTGCCTTGTGTGTGCTTAGTTGCTCAGTCGTGTCCAACTCTTTGCCTTCTACAAGTATAAATACATATCATTCTTAGGCTTGTTTTTTCCTCTTTTTTTAAAAAAATGGTTGCTTACAAAATTAGTAAAAACTGGGGCAGAAACTTGTTTTCTCCCTTGGTTGCAAAAGCTTTTAGGAAGTTGCATTTTTTTTTTTTTTTTGCAACTGCTTTCCTCCTGGCAGTAACCCAAGGATAATCCACTACAGAAAACCATATCTGAAGCCCCCAGATGGCATTGCCTAGCCAGAGGATGGTGGCAGGAATGGCAGTCTCTCTGAAAATTACATGTTTTTGCCTTATCTCACTGTCACAGAGCCTTGAATTTTTTGCTTCTCCTGTCATTAGGCTGAGAGTATTAGATTCCTAGGAGCAGGAAAGAAACCATAACAAGATGAGAAGATCTTATAAAGAAAGTGTGCTATGCATACTTTTTTCCTGAGTCAAATAGAGTATGCAGAATTTTATAAGCCATTAATTATAAATGTCTTATGAATGAAAGCAATATACATTTCAGACTAACCATATTTTATATAAGAAACTTCATAGGGCTACAAAACAACAAAACTTTGACTCTTCGAGGATGAAGTTGTATTTAATTTTTGTTACATCCAAAGCAAAAATTTAATTTCCGAACACAGGAAAATACATGCTAGCCAATTAGTAACTGTGCAATTTCTATTAAACTTTAAAATACAATTGAGTTCATTATTACACATGAAATCCTTACTTCCATAAAATGTGCTTTGTTGTTTTTCCATTAGAAAAAATTCCAATCATAATATCCTTTTATTTTTTCCTTTTTATTTATTTATTTATTTTCTTTACATTATCGTGTTGGTTTTGCCATACACTGATGTGAATCTGCCATAAGTATACATCTGTTCCCCTTCCAGAACCCCCCTCCCACTTTCCTCCTGATTCCATCTCTCTGGGTCATCCTGGTTTTTACTGTTGTAATGAGTCCTTTTTGATCTTTGTACACTTAAGTTCTCCTTGGCTTGGCTTATGAGGCCCATCAGCACCTTCAGGGCCAATTTACAGGAAAATGAGAACCTGTCCAAGACCTCGTTAAAGAGAAACACGGAATCTTTGAAGCTGATCAGATGTCCAGTGCAAATGGAACTCAGGATCCTATTTCATCCGTAATTCAAAATGCTGTGATTTTACCTGGAAAGGAAAGGAAGTCCTTAGCACACCTTCACATAGCACTCAGAAGCCTCCTTTGGCATGGTTGGTTGGGAAGGGCCCCCCTGGGAAAGTGACATTTAAGCTGAGACCTAGGCCAGTGCCAACTTTAAGGGGGCAAGACCTGTGTGGTCACAGAGGGCCCACATTCAGAAGGGCCTGTGCTTGGCTTAATGCCCTGCTGATAACATCTTGAAATTCTGAATAATTTGGGAATAAGAGGCCCTGATTTTCATTTTGCACCAGGCCCTGTAAATTATGTAACTAGTTCTGCCTGGTAGAGAATAATGCTTTGTGGAATATTTATTGACTGGATGGCAAGACGGAGCCTGCTGTGAGACAAACCTACAGATGGTTGTACCAGGTAGAAGGACTAGCAAGTGCTGAAGCCTTGCCGTGGTTAAACTGGACTGCCATGCCGGGCATTTCCGGGTCTGTCACGTACCCTGAACTTACTGAACACCCCTCCCAGAGTTGTGCAGCACAGAACCTGCACGTCTGTACGTGTTGGCCCCATGAGCAAGAAACAGGAAGGCCAGTGTGAATAGATCATTGCAAGCTAGAGGAAAGTTGGTGCAGACAGATTACTACAAAGCAGAGAAGAGTATTTGAGATGGGAGAGTCAGGCAGCAGTCAGATCACAGAGGGCCTCATAGACTGTGGTGTTAAACTTGGATTTTATTCTGAGACGAGATGAGATTTTATTCTGAGAACACAGATGAGTTTTAAGCAGATGAGTGACATGATACATTTTACATAGAAGATGACTCCAGCTTCAGTATGGAAAATGGATGGAGGGGATCCGAATGAAATCAAGGAGGCTGGTTAATAGCCCAGGTCAATGATTGTGTCAAGATAGCTTGGACTTTGGTGGTAACAGCAGAAAGTGAAGAATGAGCTGATAAAGTATATATTTGAGAACCAGCCTAGTATTTATGCCTAGTTTCTGCTGGCAGCTACTAATCAGGTTTGTTCTACGTCATAGGAAATCAATGAATTCTCAGGTCATCCAACATGTCAGAGTTGATGGAATTCTGTCTGACTCACCTGCCAAGACACAGCTGCATCACAGATCTGGGTTTATTCAATTTAGATGATGAAGTCACGCTCATGTATGACACAAGGAACCTGAAATTTGTGAATATCTTTATCTTTGGTTATCAAGAATCTCTTTTGTATCAAAAGGAAATGAAACCATAGGGGAAAAAAAAAACCCATCTAATGTACTCAAGACAGGAACTGCTGTATCATAATGACTATGTTCCCATAGAGATCTCACAAGATATGCAAAAACCTGGGGCCACTCCTCAGTCAGCACATGACTATGGATTGATAATGAGCCCGTTGGTGGATGGTGGGAGTCTGCCTGTAGCTGCAAAGTCCTTTAATCAGGCAAAAATATTCGTCAGAAGCAAGATGCTGAAACTTGCCATAGAATTCAGCTGCCTTGAAAGTACCCTGATACACAATTGTCAAACATTTAGGAACTAAGATTAAAAAAAAAAAATTGAACACTTTGGAAATAAGCAACTTTGCATGGTGCCAAGTTCCTGACTGACCTCCAGAGCAACAGGAAGCCTGGAGAATAAGGTCACACTGGTGGCATTTGTCCTTGACCCAGGTGTCTGGCATCTTCAGCCAGTCAAGCACATGAAAATGCATGGAATAGAGGGTCAGTGGTGCAGTGGATTTAAGTTTGAATCCTGCTTTTTAGTCATCAAGCTCCTCTTTCCAGGGTATGGTGGCTAAGGGTATGACAACAATCACTTCTCATTGCTGGGATGCTGGGTGAGACACACCACAAGGACGAAGGCAACGTGACTGTGGAACGCTTAGGAGGAAAGGGAAGCCTATGAACCAACCTGGTGTCACAATTAGACTCAGGGCGGGCCAGCGCAAGCACACAGGAGGCAGAAAGAACCGTGACAGTTTTGGACACCAGGCCTGCAGATGGCTAGAGAGTCACAAGCCGACAGACAGTGTTTATACCCAGCTCAGTGTCGAGTGAATGCTAAGAACTGTGCAGTCAGCGTTCGGAGAGCAGCAATGGCTGTCTCAGCACCGTCTAAGGGGAAGGCTGGAACCAAAAGACATGGCTCTGCGGCCTACTAGCCTTGGAAACGGGTGTGTTTCCTAAGTTATCTGAGTCACAGATTTTCTGATTTGTCACCAAAGACCATTTCTGAGGATCTGTCCCACTGCAGTATATGACACTGGTACCATCCTGACCTTGAAGTTCCTTCCTTCCTCCACTGACTTCTCTAATCCCCTGGTCTTGGCCCCAATACCATGCTAACCACACTTCATGCACCTCTTTTCCAGTGCCCACTTTATTTTTTAATTAATTTATTTATTTTAATTGGAGGCTAATTGCTTTACAATATTGTGGTGGTTTTTGCCATACATTGAAAAGATTCAGCCATGTGTACATGGTGTCCCACATTTGAACCCCCCTCCCACCTCCCTCTCTATCCCAACCCCCAGGGCCGTCCCAGTGCACCAGCTTTGAGTGCTCTGCTTCATGCATCATACTTGGACTGGTGATCTATTTCACATATGGTAATATACATGTTTCAGTGCTATTCTCTCAAATCATCCCACCCTTGCCTTCTCCCACAGAGTCCAAAAGTCTGTTCTTTATATCTGTGTCTCTTTTGTTGTCTTGCTTATAGCATCATCATCACCGTCTTTCTAAATTCCATATATATGCGTTAATATACTGTATTGGCTTTTTCTTTCTGACTTACTTCACTCTGTATTATCCAGTGCTCACATTAAATGCCAATGTCCCCTGCACTGATCCCTCTTCCCGTGTCCTACACTAGGCTGTCCAGTTCATGCTCAAGCTCCCATCACCATGGTGTTTGCAGAATCTAATTCTAGCACCAACCTTTCTCAGGGTCTTTGGACAAGTGTTTCCAACTGCCTACAAATCTGGATATTTCTCCCTGGACATTCCTCAGTCAGCTTAAATTCACTATGCCTAGTGTCAAAGGTCGTATTTTCCTCTTTCCTCTTCCCCTAGATTCTCTACCCTAGGCAACACCATCATCAAATACCCACCTCGAAACCTAGGAGTTATCACTTCTCCTTCCTCTCCCTCACCATAGGATCAAAACAGCACTTGTTTCTCAAATACATCCCTTCCTCTCCATACACACCCACTACTCCTTTTAAAAAATATTTTTGGCCACACTGAGTCTTAGTTGCAGCACAGAGGATTTCGCTGTAGCATGTGGGATCTTTCCTTGTGGCACATGGGCTTCTCTCTAGCTGCTGCAAGCAGGGCTTAATTGTCCCACAGCATGTAGGATCCCAGTTCCCCAAACTGGGACTGAACCTGAGTCCCCTGAACTGCAAGGTAGATTCTTAGCCACTGGGCCACCAGGGAAGTCCCCATACCCCGCTACTTTAGTGGGAATGGTGCCCTTCACTTTTTTTGCCTCTCCTGTTGCAATAGTGTTGGAGGCTACTGATTTTCTGCCAGTATTCATTCCCTGATCTCTCTTTTAGTATAGAGCCCCAAGTTTCAGCTAGACATAGACTGCCCAGTTAGAGACTACGTTTCCCAAGATACCTCATGGCTGGGTGGCCACATGGCCAGTTGTCAGCCAATAGGATGTCAAAGGAAGTGATATATTCACCTTCCAGGCACGTTTTTAAAAAAAGAAATGGTATGTCCTCTTTTTCCTGTGTGGGTCTTATTTTGAGTCTCCATGGTACAGAAGCCTAGATTATACCCCTAAAATTCACCCTGTATTCCATCCTTTATGATTCAACTTACATATTTTCAAACCACTGATTTACTTTACATTTCTCAAATCTTGCCTTTTGCCTAGCACAGCTTAATTCAACCAGGATCTCCTGACAAATGATGAGACCTGGGACATCATGAGAAAATGGTGGAAATTCAGGCAAACTGGGAATTGGACAGGACTGTCTTCTATTCCTCAGGCCACAGTAAGAGATTTTCAAATTCTAAGTGCAGCAAGGGAGAAACAGTGAATATCTTGTCAGGGTAGGTAACCAAAAGGGCAGATAACCCCAGCAGCCTGGGAGTTACATGCCAGGCATATAATTGCCCCATGGGTGATCTACTATAATATTTCCATTTAGCCAAGGAGAGGAAAGAGACACAGAAGTAAGGAAACTGTTTGTGGCAGACCCCGAGGGTGCCATGCTCAGAGTCCCTCCAAGGGAGGACTTGCTGCCCTACTGTCTGCAGACAACTGCCTCCTTCAGGTTCTGCTCCAGCCACAGGGACCCACATCACCCGAGGTCATACCTGGCCTGGCCTCCAGTGCCAGGGCGGGGTGGCAGTAAAGGCTTGGCTGTTTCACCCTGATCCACAACAACCTGGACTGGCCAATATCCTCACTCCAGAGCTCCCTGTCAGGCTGGCCAAGACTTTCAGGGGCCAGTCTTATTTTCCTCCTCTGCCCAACCCTGCTTCCTTCTTCTTCCTCCCAAACCTTGATTTCTAATAACCATTCTCCCAAGTGCATCTCAGTGTCTGCATCCAGAGAACCCCACCAGCAATGCTGCCTGGAATCACAGAGCTAGTGACTGGTGAGGCTTAACTTCTGACATAGCTGTCTCCACACAATCACAATTCCACAGCAGTTTGCCAAACCGACTCATGGGATAGACTCAAGTTCCTTAGGGTGGCATTCAAACTGTGTAATTTGATTCCAGTCTTCTTTGCTCACCTTACTTGCCGCACTCCCCATTAAGGGCCCTATTCCATTGCCATACCAAGAGTTCACTCAAGAGGCATTTTGAATGAAAGGCCCTCCTTCCTCCCGTAGAGGACCTTCCAAATCTGGCTCAGATATCATCTGTGAGGTCTTTCTGATACCCCTAGAGAGTAAGAAACATCACAGGGTGATGACGGAAGCCCAGTCCATCATTACTAGAATTCCATGCCTAATTCAAATTCCAGCTCCATGACATAGCTGTGTGGCTTAGAATTCTGTCACTCCAACTCCTATCTTTAATACAGGGATAATAAAAATAAATTCACTGGGCTGTCTATTAAATAAAATCTGTAAGTCACCTAGGCCAATGCTCCTCAACCTTTAACGGGCAGAGATATGTCCTGAACATCGTGTTAAAATGCAGATTCTGAATCCGTGGGTCTGGAGTAAGGCCTAAGATTATGCATTTCTAACAAGGACCCAGGAGATGTAGCCTCTGATGGTCCGTGGACCACACTTGGAGTAGGAAGGTCCTAGCTCAGAACCTGGCACTTTGTAGTCAGTCAGTGATATTTGCTTTCCCCTACCCCCAGCTCTCCTCCTTCCTCTTGGCACCTATAACATTTTGTTCCCATCAGTTGCATAATGTTCTCCACACATACTTTAGTTAGTTGTTTTATTCGTGTCTCCTGCCAGACTGAGCAAATTGAGAATAGAAATTGTATTACCTTTCTCTATCACCAGGACTCAGTGTAGGGCCAGGTATATAAAAAGGAATCAATAAGTATTTGATGAACTAAGCCTATAAAATGGAAATAAAAATATAAATTCTGCCAGTGTCAACAAGTTCTTGTAACAAGCAAATGCGATAATTTGGGAGAATGTGGAAACGTGGATCATGTGGTAGAAATATAAAGCATTACTATCCATTCAGTTCTCCACTCTGCATCAGCTCCGATTTATGCAGTTGATGCATGTTTACTTGTGGCAGTTACTCAGACTCTGATGATTATAAAACTCAGACTCATCTGTGGTTTAAAAATAAACTCTTTTTAGGATAATAACTGTGGCACTATCTGCCTATGATAAGAAACTTAATTATGATGATGTAAATAAGAATGTATCTTTCAATCAGTCAAGAAGCAGGCACCGAGTACCTCTCCCCAGGTGGTTCTAGACTTTCTTATCTACCTCCTTCGAGCGAGTGATCCCAGCCTTATCATCTCCTACCTGTTTGAAGGTGGGAGGATTCATGAGGGGTAGGCAGGCTTAGAAGCAAGGTAGATGTGACAGCAGGTTAGAAACGCTGGAGACCAGGGAGAAAACACACATGTCCTCTTGTGGGAAGGGATGGGGAGCCAAGGAGCTATTCCTGGCGACACTGCCTGTGCCGTGCAGGTGGTCCCAGGAGTCTGGAGAGAGTGGGCTTCAAAACTAGCCACCTGGAATTCATTCCTAGAAAAAAGGCTACCACTGGAGGCTCCTGCGGTGATTCACCTGCAACATGTTCAGATGTGTTTTCTTTTTGTGTCACAAAAGATGATGACGGAAGGCTGGCTGCTTCTTGGTGGTAGTGGTAATAGGTGGTGGCTCACGGCGGTGAGACGAGTCATTGAGAAGACCCTGCTGCACCCTTAGGGACCTCTGGGTAAGTATAAGATTCCCACTGTGGGGACTGGGGTGGAGGGAGTAGGGGAAGGCTGATGTGGAGGCAAAAATTCCAAAATGTAGTAACCTGGAGACCATTAGTAAGGCAGAGATGAGGTGACAATTTCATGTAGATCAAGAATAAGAGCCTACAAACCAATAAAATAATATTTTAAATAATTTTGATTATAATTAAGTAAAGTTTATGGCAAATTTGTTTTAAAAAGCAAAATACAAGACATGTATTAAGATGTTCAAAATTAATGCATATGTGTGTATATATATATATATATACATATATATATATATATATATACACATATGTGTATATATTCCTTAGTGATCAATGCAAAGAAATAGAGGAAAACAACAGAATGGGAAAGACTAGAGATCTCTTCAAGAAAATTAGAGATACCAAGGGAATATTTCTTGCAAAGATGGGCTCAGTAAAGGACAGAAATGGTAGGGACCTAACAGAAGCAGAAGATATTAAGAAGAGGTGGCAAGGATACACAGAAGAAGAAAAAAAAAAGAATACACAGAAGAACTGTACAAAAAGATCTTCATAACCCAGATAATCACGATGGTGTGATCACTCACCTAAAGCCAGACATCCTGGAATGTGAAGTCAAGTGGGCCTTAGAAAGCATCACTACAAACAAAGCTAGTGGAGTTGATGGAATTCCAGTTGAGCTATTTCAAATCCTAAAAGATGATGCTGGGAAAGTGCTACGTTCAACATGTCAGCAAATATGGAAAACTCAGCAATGGCCACAGGACTGGAAAAGGTCAGATTTCATTCCTATCCCAAAGAAAGGCAATGCCAAAGAATGCTCAAACTACCGCACAATTGCACTCATCTCACAGGCTAGTCAAGTAATGTTCAAAATTCTCTAAGCCAGGCTTCAGCAATATGTGAACTGTGAACTTCCAGATGTTCAAGCTGGTTTTAGAAAAGGCAGAGGAACTAGAGATCAAATTGCCAACATCTGCTGGATTATCAAAAAAGCAAGATAGGTCCAGAAAAATATCTATTTCTGCTTTATTGACTATGCCAAAGCCTTTGATAGTGTGGATCACAATAAACTGTGGAAAATTCTGAAAGATATGGGCATACCAGACCACCTAACCTGCCTCTTGAGAAACCTGTATGCAGGTCAGGAAGCAACAGTTAGAACTTAACATGGAACAGACTGGTTCCAAATAGGAAAAGGAGTACGTCAAGGCTGTATATTGTCACCCTGCTTATTTAACTTATATGCAGAGTACCTCATGAAAAATGCTGGGCTGGATGAAGCACAAGCTGGAATCAAGATTGCCAGGAGAAATATCAATAACCTCAGATATGCAGATGACACCACCCTTATGGCAGAAAGTGAAGAAGAACTAAAGAGCCTCTTGATGAAAGTGAAAGAGGAGAGTGAAAAAGTTGACTTAAAGCTTAACATTCAGAAAGCTAAGATCATGGCATCTGGTCCCATCACTTCATGGCAGATAGACGGGGAAACAGTGGAAACAGTGGCTGACTTTATTTTTCTGGACTCCAGAATCACTGCAGATAGTGATTGCAGCAATGAAATTAAAAAGACGCTTACTCCTTGGAAGGAAAGTTATGACCAACCTAGACAGCATATTAAAAAGCAGAGACATAACTTTGCCAACAAAGGTCCATCTAGTCAAGGCTGTTGTTTTTCCAGTAGTTATGTATGGATGTGAGAGTTGGACAGTGAAAAAGGCTGAGCGCTGAAGAACTGATGCTTTTGAACTGTGGTGGTGGAGAAGACTCTTGAGAGTCCCTTGGACTGCAAGGAGATCCAACCAGTCCATCCTAAAGGAGATCAGTCCTGGGTATTCATTGGAAGGACTGATGTTGAAGCTGAAACTCAAATACTTTGACCACCTCATGCGAAGAATTGACTCATTGGAAAAGACCTTGATGCTGGAAGGATTGTGGGCAGGAGGAGAAGGGGACGACAGAGGATGAGATGGCTGTTTGGCATCACCGACTCAATGGACATGGGTTTGGGTAGACTCCGGGAGTTGGTGATGGACAGGGAGGCCTGGCGTGCTGCAATTCATGGGGTCGCAAAGAGTCAGACATGACTGAGTGACTGAACTGACTTACTGACTGTGTATATCATTCATAAAAATGTGAATTTTGGTTATACTTTGGTGATTTTAATTTCTGTGTTTATTTTTTCTGTATTTTTTCCAATTAATGTGTGTTCTTTTATTACCTACCTGTTTAGCCATCTTTTTGGTATTATCAGACACTTTCTTAAAAACCTTTCCTCATAGTATCCTTCTCCTTTCTTATCACTAAATTCCTGCGTGCCTCTCTCATCAGCTTGATCTCCAGCCAACTTCAGAAGACAGTGGTTGTTATAGAACAACCAGGTCAGCTGGGAAACCTCTTCCTCCTTCTGGCGCTAATTCTCAGAACACTCAATGTTCCAAAAGGGAGGTTCCTTTCTTGTCCCACCTTTCCCTATCACCCCACATGGGACATGCTCATGCAGTGGGAGAGAGGTTTGGGCAGAGTGTGCTGTGAGGGTCTCTGAATGCCAGTCCAATGGCTCTGCATGCTTGGGGCTGTGGGGCACAGAGACCCATGTGACATCTGGCTCCTCTGCCAGTAACTGGGCTCATGGAGCCCAAGTGCCTCGAAAGGCCTGCCTTCAGGCAGTTACCTGACTACTCACATTTGATAAGTCAGCTATGGCCTCCATACAGAGGGATATTGTAAATGTATTCGATTAAATAAGGTACATACACCAGCTGTGGGTGGTCCCCTAGGTCCCTTTTTGTAGATGCAACCACTGTCACCGTCTGATAGATAGTTACTTAATTCACAGGATTTAGATAAGATAGGGTAAGTAAGTTAAGAAATGCAGGGATATATTCTCTAGGCCTTCCCACATTTTTGATGATCACAAAAACACTTTGTAATGAATATCACATTACAGGACACAAAATCAGGAGATTGCTAATATTTTTTCGTCTTCAAACATATTTTATTGAAGTATAGTCGATTTACAATGTTGTGATAGTTTCCAGTGTACAGCAAAATGATTCAGTTGTACATATTCTTTTTCATATTCTTTTCCATTATGGATTATTGAAAAAAAGTGAAAAGTGTTAGTCGCTCATCATGTCTGATTCTTTGTGACTCCATGGACTGTTGTCTGCCAGGCTCCTCTGTCCATGGAATTCTCCAGGCAGGAATACTGAAGTGGGTTGCCATTCCCTTCTCAAGGGGATCTTCCCAACCCAGAGATGGAACCTGGGTCTCCTGCATTGCAGGCAGATTCTTTACCATCTGAGCCAACATTCTTTTCCATTATGGTTTATCACAGGCTATTGAATCTAGTCCCTGTGCTCTACAGTAGAACCTTGTTGCTTATCCATCCTATATATAACAGTCTGCATCTCCTGTTTGCTGATTATTAATTCAAATATTTACCAGGCTATCTCCTGACTCCTCAATGTCTGTGTGCTGTTTACTGTAGTTGGACAGATTTCCAGACAAACTAGAAAATCTGGAATCTAGGACAGCCTCCACAGCAAGGCAGATAATCACCATGTGTATGGTGATTTCCAAGATGAAAAGATTTGCTATCCTCCAGTATCACCCACTGGGCTTCTCTGGTGGCTCAATGGTAAAGAATCGACCTGTCAGTGCAGGAGACCTGGTTTTAATCCCTGGGTCAGAAAGATCCCCTGGAGAAGGAAATGGCAACCCACTCCAATATTCTTGCCTGGAAAATCCCATGGACAGACGAGCCTGGCAGACTACAGTCCATAGGGTCGCAAAAGAGTTGGAAATGACTGAGCAACTCAATGACTCAATACCACCCCGCTGGGCCCTCTGAGACAGACAGTGGCCTCTCCTCTGCTCTAAGCAACACAGCACAATATGGAGTTGCACAGAGAACATGTGTTAGGCAGACCTGGATTCAGAGCATGTCCGTGTTGTGTGAACTGTGTGACCTGGACCATGATGCTTAACTTCCCTGAGGCTTTTCCCTCTAGTGTAAAATCAAAACAATACCTACCCCTTAGGGCTGTTGTAAGGATGAAATGAAATCATATGTGCAAATGGGCTCTCACCAAGCAGGCATGCCCCAGTTTGTTAAACAACTTTATGATCCACTGAAAATCTGGAGATGACCTCCTCCAAGAGCAGCTTACATGACTGGCCCCCTCTGACTCTTAAGTAGCATCAGTGTCTGCTGGTCTCCGAGGATGAATCTCCATCTTCCTGTTTGGATTAGCAACATTTTCAGACCTACCCTCATTATTTTCACCCGACTTAATCCCTCACCCACTAGATTCTATGAAACTAACTCTGGCATGTTCCCGCCTCTATTCCTTACATGATTTCACAGCACTGCCATCCACTCCAACACCCAAACCAGAGCCTGGGTATTAGACTCCTGTCTCCCGGATCCTTCCTTATCACGCTGTATGTCCAAATACTAAATCCTGCTGGTGTTTGTTTCTGCAGTGTTTCAATTCCACTGTAAGAATTCAGAACCAACTTTCTTCTGGGCTGTGACCCCCTAACTGTGTCTGGATTAGCTGCTTCTTAAAATCATATTCTAGACTTTGCATTCATATTCTCCTGGTGCAGGAGTGATAAATCCAAAATTTCCCTGTCATCTTCTCACTTAAAAAACTCAAATGACTCCTTCTTACCCATGAGACTTGAAGCTCTCCTTGATTTGACCCCTGTCTATTTTTCCAGCCACCTCGCAACTCAACTTCCTAGTGCTCATTCCCTTTTCTGTGGCCTAGGTTATGCTGAGAATTCCCTGCCCACTTCTCTTTACCCACCAACTCTCACTCAGCCTTTAAGATACAACTCAAATGTTATCATGTCCAAGAACCCTCCTCTGAATGCTCAGGTGGCTTGCAGTTCCCTGTCATTTATCCTATGACCATGTCCTAGGGAGTAACTGGGGAGACTAGCACCCAGCCTCGTAAGGTTTTCCCTTGACAGAGGTCTGGTACTCAACCTGGCAGATTCAGATACTGAAATCTGGTACTCAACCTTTGCAGATTTCATCAGCAAATTGATTGAAAATAAATTCCTCTCTTTATGGCAGACTCAAATTACTTAACTTCTTGAAAAATGTATTAAGACAATATAAAAAATTAATTATAAGAAGTATAACTTTCCTAAGGATGGTAAGACTGGAATGTGACAGGCCAGTGCCTTCTTTCCCTACAGAGACTTGCCCATAGAGATGAATGAGAATCAGAATGGAAGCTAGATGAATCAAACACAAATGGAATCAGGCTAAAAAAATCTGATGCTTCTATCTCCACATCAGGAAAAGCCTCCTTGCCAGTGGGACCGTAATGTTAGAAGTCTGTTAAGTAATGTTTCCTTTTCCCTGGCCAAAGCCTGGATAGTCACTGCCGATGCTTGTCTCTGTCATTCCGGGTTTACTTCCCCTGCCCCCTGCTCTCAGTGCTTCTCTCTCTCATGAATCCTTACTGAAGTTATTGAAGAGGTTCTTGGCTAAAGCCATCCTTTTGGCTTTTGTTTTTATCACTTAAGTGTGGATTTCATAGTTTAAGAACTCAACCTTACTTCCAGGTTCTTGATGGAGGCTTCTCTGTAGCAGCCAGATAGAAACTAGGAACTTTAACATTTAACCCTCATTGTCAGAAGCAAGAGGCTAGGGCCTTGCAGGGGAGGCAGGGTGAGGGGGTGAGGGGAATGGAGAGAGGTGCCACTTCCATTCCAGTTTCCAAAAGCAACAGCCGCCTTAAAAAAAAAAAAAAATTATTTATTTGTCTATACCCTGTCTTGGACTTCCCTTGTAGCTCAGTTAGTAAAGAATTTGCCTGTAATGCAGGAGACCAGGGTTCGATTCCTGGGTCAGGAAGATCCCCTGGAGACAGAAATCGCAACCTACTCCAGTATTCTTGCCTGAAGAATCCCATGGACAGAGGAACCTGGCAGGCTACAGTCCATGGGGTTGCAAGAGTTGGACACAACTTAGCGACTAAATCACCACCACCACCACCACCACTACCACATCCTGTCTTAGCTGGGGCATTCGAGATCTTTGTTGCAGCATTCAAACACGTAGTTGTAGTGTGTAAGATCCAGTTCCCTGACCGGGGACTGAACCCAGGTCCCCTATATTGAGAGTGAGGAGTCTTAGCCACTGGACTGTCAGGGAAGTCCCAGCAATGGACTTTTAAACAATACTTTAGAGTGAGAAGTTACCTCTACGGTTGTGGTGAAAAGACTTTAGAGAAAGTGACTGAAACTCAGTGGTCAGACCTTGGAGCGTACAGAGAAGAAAGCCAAAGGACAGCATGGTTTTGTGTGCTTTCACACCTCCAGCGCCATCCCACCATCCACCTAGGGCCGTGGTTCTCAAGTGGAGTCCCAGAACCAGAAGCGAGAGAATCAACTGGGAGTTTGTTAGAAATGCAGGTTCTCCTGACCTCTCAGAAACCCTGGGAGTGCAACCCGGTAATCTGTGTCAACAGGCCATCAGGGTAAGGGTGATAATGCAGCAAAATTGGAGAACTATGAACCCACGGCCCACGCACCCCACCCATATCCAGGCAGACCGATTTCCTGGATGGATTCTGCCCTCACATTGAGAAGTGGCTTTACCTGGGCCAGCCTCAGGGTTCTTGTTTGATGAACCTGTCTTCTCTGGATCTACACACTCAAGGGATTTACTACATGGCTAATGGACTAAAACGAATTATGTAAACTGAATTATGCATAGTGAGATAACAAGTTCATTTATTTCTTAGATCTCTACAATTTGGCAATATCCAAGATCACTTCTCTTTCATAGCGTTTCTCTTTTCCCCAAAGGCTCCCTTTCCCTTTATCCCCTCCCTGAATAATATACAGAGCTCTCTAAGGTCCTGTGGTGCATAGTCTGTACTTTCTCCTCTAAACTCAGTCCCTCAGAAACATTGACGCTGCTTTAAATATCATGCTGTGGGGTAACTTCCACCGGAAGGTCCCAGGGTGTCATATTCAACATGGCTGCCACATGCTCGCTGGCGCTGACTTTCCTTCCTGCCCATCCTGCCCCCGGTTGTCTGACCTGGTCTCACCATTCTCTCTCGCTATGGTTCCAACTCGTACTGACATCCCTGAATCTCTCCTGCATCTTTTGTATCCGTTTATTGCTGTTAACACCACAGTGGCTAACATCTTAATTCCTGGACAACTGTGATTGGCACCTAGCTGCTCTCTACTTCAAATCTCTTCTAGCTCTAGGCTAACCACAGCTCATCACTGTTAGATCAGTTTTCATCAGATGCCACTATGATCCTGACAGGAGGGGAACACTGCAGAACGAACTGTCATGAACATCACACCCCTGTTCTTACAGGCACCATTTCTGTCACCAGGGAATTCTCACAGGTTCTCCCATAGACTCCATCCACCCACCTTGTCCACCTCCTTCACCTCTTCCGAGTTAGGCTCCTCTCACTCCCATTTATTCTAATTTTTCTCCCCTTCCCTCTGGAACTCAAAGTTTATTCTTTATCATGTCAAGCTAACTCTTCCTACCATCCCCTCAGAACTACCGTTTGACAATTAAAATAGCCTAAGAAATTGTTTTCCTAAATCCAGCTCATTAGCTGAAGACAGTTCTTTCTCCTAAAGGAAGTTCTGTTGACTGCTTTTAAACTTAAGAGTTTTCTCCCCACTACAGAGATGGAGAAGGAGAAGGATGGAACAGTTCAGACTACAGTGGGCTATCAAGGTGACCAGGCCTAGCCCAGGCCCGCAGGCAGAGTTTAGGGCCTGCAGAGGCTTCCTGAGTGTGCTGGAATCCTGAAGGAAAGGAACCAGCCTTGAGGGTGCTGGGAAGGAAGTGTGATACTGGAATCTGGCTGACTATACTTTCACAGAGAAAGCTGACTCCCTTAATTTTGGATGCCAAGAGAGAGGCCAACAACTAAAGACCCAGAGGCCAAGAGACACTCTTCCTAAAGAGAAACCTCCTAGCTAAGAAGGTAAATCCAAACATTTCTTGGGAAGGTGTTCCTGGATTTGTTTGGGATAACATAATTGTTTTCTTACTGAAAATGCATCTCTTAATCCTGGGAAGGTTTAGAATTAAACAGAGATAGTGAAGGAAATTAAACCTCATGGTATTATAGTTTTCTATTAAAGAAATCTCTGTATTTTAAATGCTTCTAATTTTTTATTTTTATTTTTTGGCCACACTGTGCAAATTATAGAATCTTAGTTCCCCATCCAGGGATTGAACCTGAGCCCCAGCAGTGAAAGCTGAATCCTAACCACTGGGCCATCATGGAATTCCCTGTTTGATGTTTTAAATAGTTCTAATTTTTAATAGATTTGTTAAAAGGACTGGTGCTGAAGCTGAAGCTCCAATACTTTGGCCACCTGATGTGAAGAGCCAACTCATTGGAAAAGACCCTGATCTGGGGAAAGATTGCAGGCAGAAGGGGAAGGGGGTGATGGAGGATGAGATGGTAGGATGGCATCACTGACTCCAATGGACATGAGTTTGAGTAAATTCCAGGAGATAGTGAAGGACAGGGAAGCCTGGAATGCTGCAATTCACAGGGTCGCAAAGAGTCAGACATGACTTAGCGACTAAGCAACAACAACAACGTTTAATAAACTATCTGAAAATTAACTTTGCAATGCTGATTTAAAGAATGTAACTAACTAATTAGTTTCAAATTTTGATATCAAGTTAAAATCTTTGAAAAACTTATACACCATATTGAAATTTTTAAGAGAACTTGTTGTTTAGTTGCTAAATTGTGTCCAACTCTTTGGTAACACTATGGACTGTAGCTTTCCAGGCTCCCCATCATGGAATTTCCCAAGCAAGAATACCACTTAACATATTTATTTGTTTAATTTAATAGTTTTATGAGAATTACTTAAGTATTTTGGAAGCTGTGTTAATCAGAAAATTAATGTGTTTGAAAAAATAAACAAATTATTAAATGAACAAATGCAGTTTAAAATGATTAACCAAGTAGATCAGACATCAGTTTATTAGATTTATAAATATAATAATAAACAGGTATACTTAGTGTAAAGCTGAAGCACAAATTTGGAATTTAAAAGTAATGAATATTTTAAATCCAAAGTAACTTCTTAATAAATGTTTCAGGGTGAAAAGTTTAATGCATTTTTTTAAATCCTTTCTTCTGTTTTTTTATGCTACCATAGAGAAAGTTCATAAGGAAATATACAAATTTATAAATGTAGATTCTTCTGAATAGTGAATTGCTGAGAAAGGAGCATCTGAGGCTATGTGAGTAGGCAGTGAGTGTATAGTTTGAGAAAGAGAGAGAGGCTGATAAAAATGACACAGTATAAACTTTGATGTCTCACCTTCTTTCCAGACTTGGTTCTCTGTTGCCTTCAACTTAATATCCTGCACCACCCTCAACTTTGTCTTTTAAAAACTTAGCTCATGCTTTTTTATACCCAGCTTTCTACTCCTGGCCTCAGCTAAAGCCTTCCCTGTAGAAATCACACATTATCGCACCACAGTCAGTCCAGGTCAATAGACTGGAAACCTTGTAGCCAGTTTTCATTCTTTCCTGTCCTCCCTCATTCTGAATTCATCACCTAGTCCTGATGGGCCTTTCTCTGCAAGGTCCACTTTCCTTCCCATTTTCTCAGTCATCACCACAGTCTATGACCATGTGACCTACACCAGGATTACTGCATCAGCCTCGGCCAGTCTCCCCTGCTGCAATTCATTCTACACAGAGCTGCCAGAAGAACCATCAAACTTTGTTTTCATCCCTAATGTTTATCTGCATGAGCTTTTACCAACTCTCCAGTGTCTGTCAAATAAAACCTAAGCTCCTCTTGACATCTAAGGTCTTCTGTCATCTAGGAGTATTCCTCATCTGAGCATTCTCAGCTTTCATTATTTCTTCATGGAGCCCTCTCTCTTTTTGTCAAGCTGATTTGCTTGTGTGCTTTCTGCATGACACTGTGCCTTAAAGCACCATATAAATGTATGTTTTTCAGTAATGATGCAAGGTAAACATGTGACTAATAAATGTTAACACAATGACCAATACATGTTGACCTAATGACTCAAAAAGATTATGAGATGAAGAGCATGAACCATTATGTCATAAGCAGCATCACTTCATAGAAGGCATGTCATAGCTGATGCAAGTACACTTAGTGATTCAAACATACTGAACATCTCTGACTTACAAAAGAAGTAAATAGGACTCCAGATAGATGTTAATAGAATCAAAGTCCTCATACAAAAACAGCTTATTTTTAGAATAATTTACTGTGGTTATCCAATTATGTGGGACAATTTGAAAGGCATGGCATTTGACCAAATTCTCTCAGGTCCTGGGCACTATATTTGAAATGAATTCAATATTTGCTCATTCAACATTTTTTTGTTTTAGCAAATATTAATTGTTCCCCAATTGTATACCAAGCACTGTTTTAGGTCCTAGAGTTACCCTGGTGAAGAGAGTTCAAGTTCCTGTTCTCAGGGATCTTACATTCCAATGGGAAAGAGTGGACATGTAAATAAAATAATTACAGATTATAATAAGGGCTATGAAGAATGCAGTGGTGAGGGGACAACTACAAGGGGGGGGCCTATAGATGGCACATTCAAAAAAGACATCAAGAAGGAGGTGACATTTAAGCTGAGACTAGAGGGTGAAGTAGAGAGTGACAGAAAGCCCAGAAAAGAGCATGCCGAAGTGCAAAGGCTCTGAAGCAAGGAGCGGCTGGCCTGTGTTAAGAGGCCTATGTGATTGGGGCCTAGTGATAAAATGTCTGGAGTCAGATCATGCAAAGCCCAGTGGGTCTCTGTGAGGAGTTGGATTTTATTCTACATGTAATGGAAAGCTGCTAACAGGGCTTACATACTATTGAAATTATAATCATACTATTAAAAAAAATCATACTCAGTTTATAAATATGTTGGGCCACTTCACAAAAGTTAGCATGATTTGGTTCAAAATACAAGTTTAGAAGAAAAATGTCTCGGCATTTTAAAATCTGGGCCTCCTCCATAAGGACGGGTGAGCTGGCTATACTATCCCTATGCTATGTGATGGTTGCTGTAGGTCCTTCCTGCTGTCAGCCCTACCTCTTGTGAAATTAAGATTCTTCACATTCCAAATGCAAGCAGCCATCTCGTCAACAGAGGCCACCCTCAGGGGTCCTTTAAAATAGATTCTTA
The DNA here is from genome assembly GCA_007570785.1 of Antilocapra americana. Classification (NCBI taxonomy): domain Eukaryota; kingdom Metazoa; phylum Chordata; class Mammalia; order Artiodactyla; family Antilocapridae; genus Antilocapra; species Antilocapra americana. The sequence goes on from ML661885.1 coordinate 40,153,700, forward strand.
CAGCTATGCAGTCATAACAAAGGAGACTGCTGATGCACTAATGTGAAATATTCCTAAACAATGTTAGGAAGAAAAATCCTTGTGCAAAACAAAGGTGTCCTTGTATATGCATGGGATCCATAAGAAATTGATAGCATTAGTCACACCAATAGTGAAGAGACCTGGGTAGCTGGGGAAGAGAGTGGGAGAGAATTCTTACTGTATACTTTTTTAAAATATATTTTTTAATATTTTAAATAATATAAACGTGTTACCTTTTCAAAAAAATTTTTTATCAAAGTATAGCTGATTAATAATGTTGTTAGTTTCTCAAAAAAATGTTTAATCCTCAATTTTTTTCAATGTTAAATTTAATTTAAAATTCCATTTCTTGGTCACACTAGCCACATTTCAAGGCTAATAGCCTTTAGCTGCATGTGACCAATGTCTACCATACTGGGCAGCACTGATACAGAACATTTCCATAGCATGGAAAATTCTTTCAGGTAGTCTGCTCTATAGACTTATGCAAAATACCACCAGGGGTCTGATCTAGCTCTCAAGACTTAATCTTGCTGATTAATACATAGAGACTCAGGAATACAGTCATTCAAATATATTCCAATGCTAATTTTCCCAAGATGACTCACTAGAATGGTACTTTGAGGTACAATCAAAACTCCCACCACTAGATTTCTAAGGCAGGCAGGGATATAATTTTGTCACCACAAAAAATCAGTTTGCACTAGTATAGACACTGACAGTTATGGCCTGAGAGTTAAAAATTGTTTTCCTAAATGTAAATTTAGATTAAGTAAAACTAACATACTTGATATTTACTGAATTTGATATTCTGCACTGATTCAATAAATGAGTCAGTAGTGCTAACATGATAAGGATGAGTAATGAGATTTAATTATATTCAACTTCTTTAGTACAATTTGCCAACTTTTCTCATTTTTGCTATCATTTATTTATTTTTTATCTTTTATCTTGAGAACGTGTGACATTCATATATCACATAATACTGGACTGTAACCTGGACAGTTTAAATGTTGTGTTACAGAAACTCCAATTTTGTTTTTATATAGTCCTAAAAGGTGGGCTTCCCTGGTAGCTCAGCTGGTAAAGAATCTACCTGTAATGCAGGAGAGCCTGGTTCGATTCCTAGGTTGGGAAGATCCCCTGGAGAAGGGATAGGCTACCCACTGTAGTATTCTTGGGCTTCCCTGATGACTCAGATAACAAAGAATCCACCTGCAATGTGGGAGACCTGGGTTCGATCCTTGGGTTGGGAAGATCCCCTGGAGGAGGGCATGGCAACCCACTCCATTATTCTTGCCTGGAGAATGCCCATGGACAGAGGAGCCTGGTGGGTCATGTACATGGGGTCACAAGGAGTTGGACACAGCCCAGCGACCAAGCACAGCACAGCACAAAAGGTATTGAATTGTTTGCTTTAGTGGACAATTAACTCGTTTAAAGTCAGACTGCAAACATTATAATGCCTGTGTTGAGTGCCATTTATATCTCAGTTCAGATTTTAATAAGTCATTCCCATATGTGCGCAGTTGACAACCCAGAGGGGTTTGGGACAAGTTTATACATGACTGGGTTTCCCTTTTTTGGTGGTCTCCTATCCTGCCTTCCTCTTCATTCTCCTGTGTTCTTAGTTTCTTCCCGATACATTTTTGCTATCGTTCATGACCACAGCTTTTCACAGACTAACACATTTTAACTGACTATAGTCATCATTTTCTTTTGATACTCCAACTGATGGAAGTTAGTCATGAGTGTCCCTTTAAATTGGCTTCTGTGTTCTTCCATACAATACCATTATTACCGACCAATAAAATGTTTCAAGGCTCACCTGTGCCTTCCCAGGCCCAGGCTTACATCAGTCAGTTTTCTTAAGCATGTTGTTTTCTTTAAGTGTAACATAGCATCAGACCCCAGCTTTCAGAAATTAGAAGTGCATAGCATCAGTCTCGTGATGGTGGAGTAATATTGTTCCTTGACCATTTCATTGAACAGAGCTGGAAAAGATATGTTTTATTAAATGGCATATTAATGTTTCTAACTTAGCCTCACATTGAAGTATGCCTACCTCCAGTTTTTATTCTTCATCCAAGTTATATTTCTTTTTTTAATAATTCAATGAAACATTATCACTCTAAGTAAAAATGTTGGCTTCCTAACAAAGTTACTATAATCACTAATTTCTTTTATCTGATGATAAAAGCATAAAACAGTAATACAAAGAGTGAAACTCCTACATAATGTTTTAATTTTCTTTGCTTTTCTCTTCGAATACATCTCACTAAGGATGTCAACACCAATTATTTTGCCACTCAGTAAGTCTTCATTTTGCATGCTTATATTATACTCGCCAGTGTAGGGTCTGGTTCTTTTCTCTTGGTCCATCTGACTGTATCAGTAGGCAGACGACTGACACTTCTGAGTTCTTGGATGAAGTGACTTTCAGCTTCTCAGTTTTTCCTCTTGAGAAATTAGGATTTTTTTCTCTAAATATATATATTTCATTGAAGTATAGTTCACTTACAATACTTCAGATGCACAGCAACATGATTGAGTTATATATATGCACATATATATCATTTTTGAAATTAGTTTCCACTATATGTTATTACAAGATATTGACTATAGCTCCCTGTGCTCTACAGTAAACCTTTGTTGCTTGATGCAGATCTATTTTTTAATTATAAATCTAGCATTCTATTCATATGAAGTCAAACAAGTGGAATAAAAATATCACAAAATTTTTAGTTAAGCAAAAATTCATGTTTTCTAAAATTTATATATTACATATATTATTTATATATATATGTATGCAAAGCTTTTCTACTACACTTGATAAAGCCTTGAGAATATCAGAAAAAAGAAGAGATGGAGAAATTAGAAAACATAAAACTAAGTGAAATGAGAGCACTGAATATGAAATACAAAAAGTGAAACGAACCTGATAAAAGTAAAAGATCATCATATAACCCATTGTTTTTAAACATGGCTGTTCATTAGAGACCCATCTGGAGCTCTGGAGAAAAAAAAAGCAATACCTGGGCTTTGGTATTTTTCAAAACATTTCAAGATAATTCTGATATGCATCTGGGTTTTAAAAAGTGATTACAGGTTTTCCTATTAAATCATAGTTTTGGTGATATAGAGTTCTATTATTTTGCTTTGACCAATCATATACAATGGTATTAAGTGAGTAATAGGTACATAGTCACAATAGTGAAAGATGTTTATCAGTTTTCAATCAATAGCGAGACAAAAAATAAAAGATAATTGCAATTGCAAGCCATAATGGGAACATCATTAACTTAACAATATAAAACAATTACATACAATTTGAGGGGGTCAAGCAGAGTGCTGTAGTAAGTGGAAGTGCATGCATGCCCGTTTTCATCCTCCCAGCCAGTCTGTGTCTTTTGGTTGGTGCATTTAATCCGTTTACATTTAAGATATGTATGATCCTATTACTGTTTTCTTAATTGTTTTGAGTTTATTTTCTGAAGATCTTTCCTGCCTAAAGAAATTTCTTTAGCATTTGTTGTAAAGCTGGTTTCATGGTGCTGAATTCTCTTAACTTTTGCTTGTCTGGAAAGCTTTTGATTTTTCCATCAAATTTGAATGAGAGTCTTACTGGGTAAAGTATTCTTGCTTGTAGGTTGTCTTTCATCACTTTAAATATACCATGCCACTTCCTTCTGGCTTGTAGTTTCCCTTGAGAAATCAGCCTTATGAGACATCCCTTGTATATTTTTTGTCATTTTTTCCCCTGCTGCTTTTAATATTTTATCTTTGTCTTTAATTTTTGTCAGTTTGATTACTGTATGTCTCAGTGTGTTCCTCGTTGGGTTTATCCTGCCTGGGACTCTCTGTACTTCCTGGACTTGGTTGACTATTTCCTTTCCCATGTTAAGGAAGTTTTCAGTTATCCCTTCAAATACTTCCTCCTGGTCCTTACTCTCTCTCTCTTTTCCTTCTGGACCCCTATAATGTGAATATTGGGGCCTTAAATTTGTCCCAGAAGTCTCTTAGGCTATCTTCATTTCTTTTCATTCTTTTTTCTATACTCTGTTCTGTGGCAGTGATTTCCACTATTCTGTCCTCCAAGTTATTTATCCATTCTTTTGCTTCAGTTAGTCTGCTATTGATTCCTTCTACTGTATTATTCATCTCTGTTTGTTTGTCCTTTAGTTCTTGTAGGTATTTGGTAAGCATTTCTTGCATCTTCACCATTGTTTTCCCAAGATCCTGGATTGTCTTCACTATCATTCTGAATTCTTTCTCTGGAAGGCTATCTGTCTGCATTTTATTCAGTTGTTTTTCTGGGATTTTATCCTGTCCCTTCTGTGATTATGGTTTTCATTATGTCTGCCCTCTGATGGAGGAGGATAAGAGGCTTGTGCAAGCTTTCTGATGGGAGGGACTAACTGTGGGCAAAACTGGGTCTTACTCTGGTGGGCAAGGCCATGCTCAGTAAATTTTTAATCCAATTTTCTGCTGATGGGTGGGGCTGTGTTACTTCCCTGTGGTTTGACCTGAGGCCAAACTATAGTAGGCATAATGGCAACCTCCTCCAAAAGGACTTATGCCAGCTGTGCCTCCAGGACAGCTGCTTTCAGTGCCCCTGACCCCGCATTGACCCTGAAGCAGGGCACTGTTGACCCATGCCTCTACCAGAGACACCCAAACACTCACAGGCAAGTCTGGCTCAGTCTCTTGTAGGGTGCTCCTTTCTCCTGGGCCCTGGTGTGCGTAGGGTTTTGTTTGTGCCCTTCAATAATCTGTTTCCCCAGTCCTGTGGAAGTTCTGTAATTGCAAAATTCAGACTAGAATTGAAGAAAGTAGGGAAAACCACTAGGCCATTTAGGTATGATCTAAATCAAATCCCTTATGGTTATATAGTGGAAGTGTCAAAGAGGTTCAAGGGGTTAGATCTGATACACAGAGGGCCTGAAGAACTATGGAAGGAGGTTTGGAACATTGTACAGGAGGCAGTGATCAAAACCATACCCAAGAAAAAGAAATGCAGCAAGGCAAATGGTTGTCTGAGGAGGCCTTAAAAGTAGCTGAGAAAAGAGAAGCAAAAGGCAAAGGAGAAAAGGAAAGATATAGCCACCTGAATGCAGAGTTCCAAAATATAGCAAGGAGAGTTATCTCCTTGCCTTCTTAAGTAAACAATGCAAAGAAATAGAGAAAAAGGATAAAATGGGAAATAAAACCATTTACTTCAGATTGGGACTGGAAACCACCTGGCTGGGACTGGAATCCAGCCAAACCCAGCTACCTGGCTTCAGGACCTAATGAAGCTCAGGTTCTTGATGTCGCAGAAAGAATTCAGTGAGAGACAAAGTAATAGGTAAGAAATGGATTTATTTAGATTCAGAGAGAAGCACACTCTACATACAGAGTGTGGGCCATGTAGCATGGTTAATTTTTATGGTTTGGGTATTTTCACATGTTAATGAATGGGAGAATTATTCCAACTATTTTGGGGGAAGGATGGAGATTTCCAGGAATTGGGCCACTTCCCACTCCTTGAACTTTTGACAATGCCTTGGAACTGTCATGGTGCCTCTGAGTGTGTCATTTAGCTTGTTGATTGAGGATTAAGGTCTAGTCTTGGACCCATTTGATTCTAATCTGTTTAAGGTGTGTCCTTGGGCTATGTCACTCTTTCAAAAGTTGTGCCCTGCCCCTTTCCCTCCTGTTACAGAGAGACTAACAACCTCTTCAGGAAAATTAGAGATACCAAAGGAACATTCACCCAAAGATGGGCACAATAAAGAACAGAAATGGTGTGGATCTAACAGAACCAGAAGATATTAAGAAGGGGTGGCAAGAGCACACAGAAGAACTATACAAAAAAGGTCTTAATGACCTAGATAACCACAATGGTGTGATCGCTCACCTAGAGCCAGACATCCTGGAGTATGAAGTCAAGTGGGCCTTAGGAAGCATTACTATAAACAAAGCTAGTGGAGGTGATGGAATTCCAGCTGAGTTATTTAAAATCCTGAAAGATGATGCTGCTAGAGGGCTACACTCAATATGCCAGCAAATTTGGAAAACTCCGCAGTGGCCACAGGACTGGAAAAGGTCAGTTTTCATTCCAATCCCAAAGAAAGGCAGTGGCAACGAATGTTCAAACTACTGCACAATTGTACTCATTTCAAATGCTAGCAAGGTAATGCTCAAAATCCTTCAAGCTAGACTTCAAAATATGTGAACTGAAAACTTCCAGATGTACAAGCTGGTTTAGAAAAGGTAGAGGAACCAGAGATCCAACTGCCAACACCTGTTGGATCATAGGAAAAAGCAAGGGAATTCCAGAGAAAACATCTATTTCTGCTTCATTGACTATGCTAAAGCCTTTGACTATGTGGATCATAACAAACTGTAGAAAATTCTTAAAGAGGTGGGAATACCAGACCACTTTACCTGCCTTGTGAGAAATGTGTAAGCAGGTCAAGAAACAACAGTTAGAACTGGACATGGAAAAATGGACTGGTTCCAAACTGGGAAAGGAGTATGTCAACGCTGTATATTGTCACCCTGCTTATTTAACTTATATGCAGAGTACATCATGAGAAACGCTGGGCTGGAGGAAGCACAAGCTGGAATCAAGATTGCTGGGAGAAATATCAATAACCTTAGATATGTAGATGACACCATCCTTATGGCAGAAAGCAAAGAGGAACTAAAGAGCCTCTTGATGAAAGTGAAAGAGGACAGTGAAAAAGCTGGCTTAAAACAACATTAAAAAAATTAAGGTCATGGCATCCAGTCTCATCACTTCATGGCAAATAGATGGGGGGAAAATGGAAACAGACTTTCTTTTCTTGGGCTCCAAAATCACTGTGGTTGGTGAATGGAGCCATGAAATTAAAAGACGCTTGGCTTCTTGGAAGAAAAGCTATGACAAACCTAGACAGTGTATTAAAAAGCAGAGACATCACTTTGCTGACAAAGGTCTATATAGCCAAAGCTATGGTTTTTCCAGTAGTCATGTACAGATGTGATAGTTGGACCATAAAGAAGGCTGAGCGCCAAAGAATTGATGCTTTTGAACTGTGGTTCTGGAGAAGACTCCTGAGAGTCCCTTGGACTTCAAGGAGATCCAACCAGGATCTTAAAGGAAATAAACCCTGAAAATTTATTGGAAGGACTGAGGCCAAAGCTTAATCTCCAGTACTTTGGCCACCTGATGCAAAGAGCTGACTCACTGGAGAAGACCCTGTTGCTGGGAAAGATTGCAGGCAGGAAGAGAAGGGGGTGACAGAGGATGAGATGGTTGGATGGCATCATCAACTCAATAGACATGAGTATGAGCAAACTGCAGGCAATTGTGAAGGACAAGGAGGCCAGGCCAGGCATGCTGCAGTCCATGGAGTTGCAGAGTCAGACGCCACTGAGCAACTGAACAATAGCAATCTTGTCTCTTCATCTGGGATATAACTTTCTGCTTTTTCATCATGATTAACTTTCTGTAATATGGTTTTTTAGTGCTGTGGGACTGTGCTTCTTGCTTCTTCAGTCTGCCCTCTGATGGATGAGGCTAAGAGGCTTGTGTAAGCTTCCTGATGGGAGGGACTGCCATGGGAAAAACTGGCTCTTGCTCTGGTGGGCAGGGCCTTGCTCAGCAAAACTTGAATCCAATTATTTGCTGATGGGTGGGGTTGTGCTCCCTCCCAGTTGGTTGTTTGGCTTGAGGCAACCCAGCCCTGGGGTCTTTGGTCAGTGTTTTAAAATTATTAGTGAAAAGAAAATGATATGCCTGGGTAAATCTGAAGTAAAAGTAGGTTTACAATCCAAATTATATAGATAGTTTTCCAGGTCAGAGACATAACTGGACAGGTACTTACATAATTTTGTCACTAGAACCAGTCAACATACACGTGAGGACATAGGCAGCTATCCATCACTTGGTGTAAACATATTTTTTTGCTTAACCTATGAAGGAACCCAAAGAATGATATCTATAAGGAAGTTGTTCATACCTGTTGGTTTCCTAGAAGAAGAAACAAAATAAACCAGTGAACCACAGTTACAGGAGCTGTCTAATCATTAATGATATAGAACCGGAACTGATTATCTTCGCCTAATCTGACAGGTAGGTCACTAATGACTCAGAGAGCAGCTGCAGTGCTCTGTCAGGCCTGACCTGGTGGGCATTGCATTGCTAGTGGGCTGGCTCTGTGATGACCTTCCGTGGGCCTCACCTTGTTTCTCCCTTGAGCCGTGTGTTGAGTAAAGGAGCTTGCTAAATCGTGGCTGTTATTAAATTAGGAAAAGTCAGCCTGATTGCTTCTCTCATGTCCCTGGCCCCAAATGCCTAAAGCTGAGTTCAGTGTACCTGCTTGTGTACCCAGAATGCCCTGTGCTCACCTTCTCCTCCACCACTTACTGTGCTGCCTTGCAGTTGGTAGCAATCATGTCTGTCGCCCCACTCGACTATATTTCCTTCATAAAATATTTTACCATTAAAGAGTCTCCAGAAAGTCTGCCTTTTCACTTGGGAGATGCCGTATTCCCTCTCTATGCATGGCAAGTATGTCCGACTCTTTGCAAACCTGTGGACTGTAACCTGCCAGGCTGATCTGTTCATGGTATTCTCTAGGCAAGAATCCCGGAGTGAGTTGCCATTTCCCTCTCCAGGCAATCTTCCCAGTTTAGGGATCAAACCTGGGTCTCCCACATTGCAGATGGCAGATTCTTTACCATCTGAGCCACCAGGGAAGCAGTTCATAGCAAAGAGGCGTCTTACTGTTAGACTTAAACACATCATGAAACCATTCAACCCTGATTTATCTTACATAATAAAGTATATTATATAATATATAATAATATATATAATAAAGTATTTTTATGTATATCTTAGCAATAGTTTGAAAATTATTTATAAATCACTAAGGAAGTTCAGTGGGGTTTCCCTGGTGGCTCAGTGGTGAAGAATTAGCCTGCAAATGCAGGACAGGTGGGTTTGATCTCTGGATCAGGTAGATCCTCTGAGAAGGAAACAGCAACCCACTCCAGTATTTTTGCCTGGGAAATCCCATGGACAGAGGAACCTGATGTGCTACAGTCCATGGGATCACAGAGTTGGACACACTTAGCAAAAACAACAAGGAAGTTCAATAGTCAAGTTTTCTAGAGAACTTTTCAATCCATGCACTAAGCTTAGATAACTATCTATATCAGAGCTGGATTAAATGATGTTAATGTCATTATACATTATTTAAGGTAGAGAGTCTCTTGTCTGTTTCTGTATCTACAGTGTTTCAAGGTTCTTAACGTATTGCTCAGTAAATATATGTTCGGTGAATTAAGACATATGTAAATGTAGATCCAGTATAGTTGTCCTTTAGTCACTCACCAGAAACCTCAGTTTGAAATGACTTTAATCTACCTTTTTTGAAGAGCCCATGCATATTTGAGATATATTGCCTAATGGCTACAAAACCATCAGTTTCTATAGAGTTGGTAAGCTAAATGCAGAGCCTTAAACAAGCATACACTGAAGGCCTAAATGAGTATTTGGTTTGTAGTGAACAAAGGGATGAATTCTATAATTCAGTGTCCTTTATATAAAGATACATAATAATGATTTTTTAAGAGAGTCCCTTGGACACCAAGGAGATCAAACCAGTCAGTCCTAAGGAAATCAACCCTGAATATTCATTGGAAGGACTGGACTGATGCTGAAGCTGAAAGCGCCAATACTTTGGCCACGATGCAAAGAGCTGACTCATTGGAAAAGACCTTGATGCTGGGAAAGATTGGGAACAGAAGGAGAAGGGAGCAACAGAGGATGAGATGGTTAGATGGCATCACCAACTAAATGGACATGAGTTTGAGCAAACTCCAGGAGATCGTGAAGGACAGGGAAGTCATGGAGTTACAAAGAGTCAGACACAAGTTAGCAGCTGAACAACAACAAGATTTATTACAGGAAAAAGTTTGTATTCCTGAAAAAACTTGTGTGCTTCTTTTCATTCGGCAGTAAAAACTTGTTTTCTTTGACTTCACTTCCTGGAAGAGCAAAGTGAGACCATTCCAAGAATATCTTAATTGGTCTCCTTTTATTTCTCCTCTTTCAAACCAATACTTCTACACTGCCATCAGAATTACCTTCTGATAATCCATGGGTCACAAGATTAGATCCCATGCCCCAGTTTATTTTTCTAGTAATAAAGCCCCAATCTAGTTTTCCAATATTTAAGCCTTAATCTGTTTTTCCCTTGTTATGCCCCTCTCTTTCACTCTTTCCCTTGCCTGTACTGCAGTTTTTGTGCCATGTTTCATCCATAAGATTTTCTCATATCCTCAGCACATCTTGCTTATTCTCACCTCCTTGCCATTCCTGATGTTATTTCCTCCACCTTGCAGTGCTCTTTCCTCTTTTTATTCCAAATATTAGTTCCCTTATTTCCCAGATCAAAGATTTTATCCTTTGATCTTGCATACCTATGTTTAATGACTTTAAGCCTTGGTTTCCTCATTGGCAATACTGTTGTTTCATATCTGATGGAGTTGTTCTGATGAGGCTTGTAAGTACTCAACAAATATTAGCTCTTAGTATTAATGAAATTTCTTCTATTTACCTGAAATATATTTTTGTCCTTCTCTATAGCTTAATTTATATACTTAGATTATTTGTGCCATGGTCCTAGAATAGAATCCATTTCAAAGTTACCTTGTTGATCCCCTCCTCACATAATCCACAACCTAGATAACTGACTTTAGTTTTGCTGTTGTTATTCATCTGACATTTAACACTGTCTTAATGTACCCATTGCAATGTTCTGTTCTCCAGATTGGCTTAGGACAGTGATGGTTTTCTCTTTTGTGGGTCTGTATGTGTATGTCTCTGTGTAATATTTCTGCCATGGATTTTAATTTAGAATCTGCCAAATTGACATGTGCTTGTATTTGCAAAACTAGGAACTGTTCAATCAATGGTAGCATTGTGCATTATATAATTTAAGCTTACATATCCTATCCTATTCAGGTCTCACAATAATCCTGTGAGATAGGTGGTGGTATGCCTGTTGTAGCAGTATCCCCGTTATCATTATACCAAACAATGAGAGTGATTTAACTAACGCAGATGGCTGTGCCATCAGAAGAGCATTTTGTAAGAGACCTAAGTATGCTGAAATTTCTTTAAGTTTCTTATTCTCTTTCACAATAAAGCCATTAATTATCCTTTTCTCCCAAGATTGTTTCTCTGCTTATGAGTTGATGTTTATGACTCTAAGTGGGTCTTTGTTTCAAGATCTGTATCTTTGTACTTGGCAGCCATTTTCTCAGAACTAATGTCATGTTATGTCATCTGACACACAATGTCAGAACCACTTTCAAACTCTTGTATAAATCCCTTTGTTCTTTTGGTATGAGAAAAATATGTAATATATATGGAAGGAAACATAAAATCTGAATGGGAAATCTTATAGGAAATATTTCTGGTCATGAGCATGACAGATTACAAATTTAAGTAGGTGCTATATTCCTCACCAACACAGCAGACCAATGAAACAGTAGTTAATATTGTTAAACACTGTATAGCTTGGATCTTATCATGGACATTGTTTAATATTTTTCTATTTCAAGGATTTATGGAAAGTATATCCTTTCATTTGGGAGGGGCAATTATATTCCTTTCTTATTCAGCTCAAAAGAATCTCTCAGTATTATCCAAAGATCTTATAAGTCCAGTCAACTTCAGTGTGTCATACATTACGTGAAATACTATAAATTATTTTGGATATATTCCAAATATATCCTAGCTATAGCCTGAAAATTATTTATAAATCTCTAGTGAGGCTCAAACGAACAAGTTCTCTGGAGAATTTTATGTTTTATTTCCTAAGATTAAAAACATGTTAATTGAATGATGTTGATGTCATTAGACATTCCTAGGTACCCACAGTGAGATGCTACACATATGAAGACATTATCCTGTCCTAGAGCTTGCAATCTAAAATTAGATATACACAGGCAAGCCAGATAAACATAGACAGCACACTTTTTTTTTAAGACCAAAAAGAAATGATGGGAGAGAAAAATGAGAGTGGTGAATCAAAAAGTCAAAGGAAATTGACATGTAGTCTATCTTCTGCCTTTTACTTGTGGCCTTAATTATCTTTGTCAGAAATGATCACACTGTTGAAGTCAAAGAGGGAAGCTGTCTGATAGCCTCTAAAGGGTGACAGGACACTAATGGGATTGCTCTGCACAGTGTCCTCTGCTTTGGAGGTCCACAAACTCCTTTTATCCAGTAGTCCTGTTTGTCCCCGAGTGGCTGACTCTGGGGTACTCAAAGTTTACCTTCAAGTTTAGCACTGGAGATGAGCACCAAGCCACTATATTAGGAAACACTCCCTCCAGTTGCCTCTAGAGTTTGGGAGTAGTGCACTGTGGCAGGCCACGAGGTCTGGACTTGAACCCAGCCCTAGCTGCCCATTTGACCTTCAGACTGAGAGCTCACTATTAACTCCCTACCTATGTGGTTAGTCTACAAGCCTGTCTGGCCTTCTCCCTGAAGTCAGGTTAAAAAAGAAAAAAGCACCTCCAATGTGCCAGGCTTCATGCTCCACATTAGGAATACAGATAAAAAGAATCTAGACCCGCCCCCAACTCCTGTATTCTTGCCTGGAGAATCCCATGAACGGAGAAGCCTGGCGGGCTACAGTCCATAGGGTTGCAAAGAGTCGGACACAACTAGCATGCAGACTCTCTTTGGAGCTTACGGCTTATTTTGGAGAGGTAGCTTAAGAACAGACCATTTTGTTCAATAATATAATGTGGTAAATGTAGCGGCAGAAGAGTGGTGAGGGTAAAGGCCAGGAGAATCCAGCTCAATGTGGTGGTCAGGAGTTGGGGACAAGGGGACAGGGGATAAGTCTGAGAGCAGGACAGAACCAGGAGAGTTACCTCCCTGAAGCCAAGAGAGTGTGTTGAAAAAAAGAGAGAGCAATGGAAGAGGAAAACAGAGTCGGATCCTTCAGGTATTGAACAATAAGGACAAGAAAGTCCATTGGATTGACAGATGGGTCATCAGTGACTGTTGATAGGGCAATAATTGGGGAGGTGCGGGTGTGGAAGGTCAGTGCAGTGCTCATGCTAAGGAATTAAAGGGAAGTGGAAAATAAAAATCTTTGCTGTGAAAAGAGTAAGTTAGAAATCTGTCATTGAGGAAAAGTTTATCTTGACTTTTAATCAGAAAAACAGGTTTCTAACTGGAGAGAAATGAGCTGGTTGAAGATAAAGAGGTGAATGATGATCAAGGGAACAGGTTCTTGATTCCAGTTCCAGATCCCACTCTTCTTCTTCCTAAGGTGGCCTCTGACTCCTCCTGATTGTTAGCTCCCTCCTCACACAGATGGACTTTGCTTCTAGTCTCCCTTGCACACTCAGCTGTAACTCCCTAAAATAACAGTGACATCAACTGAATGTCAAGAACCACGGCTGCACAGGAATCCTGACCAGCTTGATTCCCACAGTATTTACTAATCTACAGAGAACTGATACACCTTTCCAGTGACAAAAATACTTTTGTCTACCACCTAGAGCATCTTTCCCTGGGTCAAGGTGCCCTGGGGGTTCAACTAGTAATTGGGAGGTTGTTTGTTCAAAATGGATTATAACAAAGAGAAGTCTTTTGTGAGTTATTTAATCCAGCAGCTAGTGAAACCTGAGAGTAAGCCCTTTCTAGTGACTGGAGAACCCACATCCACTTTAGAGTGCTTGCCAAAGTTTCCGCTCTCTGACAAAATTTTCTAGATTCAAAGCAGACCATTTTTTCTCCATCTTTATTACTTACAATGATGTTTCAGTGAGCTCCATCAGAATTGCACCCTCATCTTTCTCTACCAGCGGTGTGGATACTCTTAACAATTATATATGTTTTTTGGTAGTTTCAGCTCTTGATGTGATCGAATTTCCAAGTTATAGGAGGTGATTTCCTTTCACATTTCTTTTAATGAGTGTACCTCTCCTTTCATTCATCTGATTTTTTTATACTGTTCAGTAATTTAATGAAAATACTAAAATGAAATCATATTTTCTTTTAAAGTAAACAATGGAATTTCCATCCTCATTTTTTAAGAACAAATTTAGAATCTAATAGAAAATCATCACAGCCAGATAAAACACTGGGATTGGATGTTTACTGTACTCACTTACATTTATATGATTATCAGAGAGCTCATTAGAAGCCTCTTGAGAAAAGAAATTTGTGTCTCTCAAGTATTTTCCTCACATCCAGATGCACTTGGTAGGTATTCAATAAACGTATTGATGGACTGACTTTAACTACAGAGTTCTAATAGAGTGAATGGTGATTTGTCATCTAGGATAAGATCTGTCTTCCTAATGCACAGTCCTCAGTCTTGCTCTTTTGCCTAATAAAATACATAAGGTAACTTATTTTCCAAAAGATCAGTATTACCTTCTTTCTACCAAGACAGGGGCAAAATAGCACTTATGTGGGATTCTGCAGGTTTAAATCTGAATTAAAGGAGAATAATGTACCCAGTCCACAACCAAAAATATATTTAACATGCCTTAAAGTTTATTGAATTAAAGAATGAATTGGACAATTATTTAACTTGAGACCGTTCTCTTAACAGTAAAATAAAATTATTACTTCTTACTCCACTTTCCACACAAGATTGCTGTAGAGAACAAAAGATGCTAAAGCTTTAAAAATTGTACAGTACTACTCTGAAGTGGGATTTATATATTGACTTTGTTTTTCCTATCAACCGATATTTTTGCGATTGATTCATTACAGCTACCTTCCTATTAAAGCCCCAACTAACTCCACAACTGTTGTACACATTCTTAATACTGCGTTTAGACTATTTCTAATTTTGCCTGGTTGCAAGTCTGTGAAGCCATGTACGACTGACAGGCTCGCACTTTGCAGGAAAAATTTTTCTGGAGTCCTGTTCTCTGTTTCAAATTGCTGGCAGAAGCAGCACGAAATCAGTGACTCCACCCTAGCCTCTTAAGTGAATTGTGATCACGATACTTTAAAAAGGGAAGCGGACAAAGACCTCAAAATAGTTTGCCCAAATTAAAATCACGCTGACCAACGACAGCGCCCAGATGGGAGACCCGGGAAGGCTTAAGGGCTCGGAAAGGGGAGGACCGGGAGTCCGAGGGCCCCTCCGCTCCCCGGTCCTCTGCTGGAAGCACGACCCGGGTCCAGAGCTGGAACGGTTGCGGGGGGCGGGGGGTCCCCGAGCGGGCGCCAGGACGCGCGGCCGGTTGGGGGTCGGCGAGCGCCGCGGCCGTTGAGGACTCCAGCTCCCAGCAGGCCCCGCTTCCGCGGCCGAGGCGAGTGGCGGCGCTGCCCGCTGGGACTCGTAGTGCGGTCCGGTAGGAGACCCGGGGAGCCAGCCTGGGCTCCTTTTCGCCCACGTTGCGGAAACTGGGCCTGAGGGGAACCACCCGGCCCACTCTGGCCCGGCGGCCCCATAGGGCGGGAGGGGAGAGTGGAACACGACTGGCTGCGGCGGGAAGAGGGCCTCGGGGGCTACGCACGTGGGGGGTAGTTAAGCGCGGAGAAACCCGGAAGCCCCGCGCACCGCCCACCGCCCTGGTGACGGCTCAACGCCTCTCCCGGGTGGAGGTGGGGCGGGGAGTGTGGGAGGAGGGGCCTGCCCCTCCGACTCCCCTCAGAGAGCCGCCCGCTAGCCGCCCTCCCCTCCCCCACGGGCCCTCCGCCACGCGGGCCCGCCCACAACCCCCACCCCGACGCGTGCGCAGAAGCCCCGCCCCGCCTCAGCCCCACCGCCCACACCCGCAGCCGCCGCGGCCGCCGCCACCTCCTCTCCCTTCCTCTCCGCTCTTTTCCTCCGCCTGTTTTTCTCTTCCCTCCTCCCCCTCCGCCTCCTTGTCTCCTCCCCCTCCGGCGCTGACGCTCGCGTAGGGCCCTGGCGTCAGACGCGCGGGGGGCGGGGCGAGTGCGGCGGGGGGTATAAGTAGAGGGTGCAGGAGGCGGTGCTTCCCCTTCTCCCCGGCGGTTAGTGCTGAGAGTGCGGAGTGTGTGCTCCGGGCTCGGAACACACATTTATTATTAAAAAAATCCAAAAAAAATCTAAAAAAATCTTTTAAAAAACCCCAAAAAAATTTACAAAAAAAATCCGCGTCTCCCCCGCCGGAGACTTTTATTTTTTTTCCTTCCTCTTTTATAAAATAACCCGGTGAAGCAGCCGAGACCGACCCGCCCGCCCGCGGCCCCGCAGCAGCTCCAAGAAGGAACCAAGAGACCGAGGCCTTCTCCCTCTGCCCGGACCCGACACCGCCACCCTCGCTCCCCAGCCGGCAGCCAGCAGCCAAGCCTCCAGCGGCAGCGGATCGACCCGGGTCTGCGGCCGTTGAGTAGTTCCCGATTCCGGTTGATTTTTGTCCCTCTGCGCTTGCCCCCGCTCCGCTCCCCTCCCCCCGGCTCCGGCCCCCCGGCCCCGGCACTCGCTCCCCTCCTCTGACGGGAAAGGTCGCGCGGCCTGTGGCCCTGCAGGCAGCCGTGCCGAGATGAACCCCAGCGCCCCCAGCTACCCCATGGCCTCGCTCTACGTGGGGGACCTCCACCCCGACGTGACCGAGGCGATGCTCTATGAGAAGTTCAGCCCGGCCGGGCCCATCCTCTCCATCCGGGTCTGCAGGGACATGATCACCCGCCGCTCCTTGGGCTACGCGTATGTGAACTTCCAGCAGCCGGCGGACGGTGAGAGCCGGGCCCGGCGGGCGGGCGGGCGGGCGGCCATGAGGCTCCGGCAGCGGCGGCGGCGGCGGCGGGCGAGGCCGGCGGCCCGGGGGGCGGGGGCGGGAGGGCATGTCACCCCGCCCGAGGCCAGCGGGCCGAGGCTGGGCCCTCAGGACCCGGCTCCCCGCGCCGGCCGGGGCCGCGCCGCCGGCAGCCGCACGCCTCTCGCGCGCCGGGCACTTCCTTCTCCGCGACCATTTTCTCGGCCTCAGCAGCGCTCAAACTTTACGGTGATGACGCGCCCGGAGGGTGGGTGAGGTTGGGTTCTAACGCGACGCGGCGCCCCCCCGGTAGCGGCGGGATCCTGGGGGGTGTCGAGCGCCGAGCCCCCTTCTCCGGTAGTCGGTGGAGGCGCCCCCACCACCCCCAGGCTCCTGCCGGCGCCCCAGGACCGGGAGGAAGTGCATTTCGGTGCTCGAAAAATACCACGTGTTGAACCCGGTAACCTCCCAGGCCCGAGGCCTGTACCCTGCCGCGGGTCCAGTCGCCTGGGGGAACCGCGGGGACTCGGAATAAAGTTAACCTGGTGCTCTGGTGGTCGTCCTCAGGTTTCTGCGACCATTCTCACTAACGTGTGAGTGACTGACGGCTCCAGAAGTGTAAATTACCAACGAAACGTTGCTTTGGGGGTTTTCCCTTAATTGAGACAGTTCTTGTAACAGCAAGTTAGGAGAGAGGGGATGTAGAAGATGACCCATCGTTTTCTCAGGCAATTTAGTTAGTTTTGATTTTTAAAATCTAGTTAGTTTCGTAGTACTGGTAATTCGGGGTTTGTTTTTTTTTTTCTCCCTTTTTTTTTAATCTCCTGAAATCACCTCTGGTTTTGAGGGGTTTTACTTAAAAATGTCGTCCCCAATTTTGACTGTAAAATGTGGCTTGTGAGTGTAGTATGTCCTAGACTATTATACTTACGTGGTATTCTAGTGGTGATTTTCTTATAAAAGTGGTCCAGAATATTCATATATCATGGGGAATGACTGAATGAAAAGTAAGGGATTAGTTTGAATGTATGAGAAAAAAGATGCGATTAACCTTATGTTTTTAAATAGTTCACAAAAATTCGAATATTTGGCAGGCAGATATGTGGCCTGATAAGTTGCCAGGATTTTTCTTTATAGCTGAATCGATTGACTTGGAAAAGTCATTTTCACTTATTTTATGATCCATTTTTGCCCTCTTTTCGCTTGGCTACTTGAATATATGTCAAGTATTAAAAAATATAAAGAATTTATTTTTGTAGGAAAAGCCTTGAAGGTGGAATTTAAAACTTTTATCTCGTTAAGGAATTATTTTGTGATCAGTTTTTCACTAGGTAAAGTTAATACTGAGATTTGGGGGTAGAAAGGCTGTTTAGCCACACCAAGTTGAAAACTGCAGTGCAGGTTTTCTGCCCTTTGCTCTGTAGGCAGTAGTTCCAGATGCCTCTCTGTAAGGATTCTTCCCAACTCTGATCAAGTTTATCACTAAATGAAAGATCAGGGAAGGTAATTTGGGTGCAGATAATCACAAACTGAAGGGTTAATAGAGAAAACTTGAACAAATTCTAGAAATATGAACTTTTGAAACTGTTAACAGTTTCTAAACTTAACAATTTTAAATCAGAAAAAAAAAATTTTCAATTTCTTGGGATTTGAAAAGTTGAACTTCAGGTTACCATGGTTACAGTACACTCACTGTGTATTATCCTCTATACCAGTAGACCTGTACTGTCACTATTGAAAAGAAGGGAGCGTTTTTCCGTCTTCAGTTTATTTTATTCCTATATGTATACAAATTATTCTCTCCAAATAATTAAGTGATTTTCCTTCTAATCCCCCCTTATTTTGCTACATTGGTGCACTTGTAGAGTAGCTTCTGAAAGTGATCAGTTTCCAATTTAACAGGAAAAGGTGACTCATTCAAAAGAAGCTCAAGCAAAGTCAGCTAAAAATGTAGGGGAGCTGAGTAGGTGTGGCCAGTTGATAAATGAGCTGACAGCTGATTGTCACTATCTTCTAGAAACTGAAATTTTTATTTATAGAAAGAAGTGGCTGGAAAATTTGTTTTCTCACTAACTTTACAGTTAACACATGGTAGTGAAAATTGATGTTTGAGAACTTCAAATGGACTGTGTGTGTCCCTTCTTTAGGAGCTAGTCTTTTCTATATAAGGATATATTTTTCTATCTAGAGTCCAAACTTCTTTAATAAGTATTTTTTTAATGGTACAGGTGCACATAATTTGATCCTTCGTAGACTCTGAACTCAGATTTTGAAATTTTCTAGCACTATCCAGAAGTAACAAATCATCAGTTATTAAGTAAATGATCTAAGATAAAACTGGTTTTATATGTATTAATAGTGAGTTGGACTGTCGTAAACCAGGTTATTTAAAAAATTCTGTTATAGCTAAATAAGCTCAACTTCACATTAGTTTCTGAAGGCATGACTCAAATTTTTCTGAATGGATAAAACCTTTCATTTTTTTTTTAACATGGTAGTAGGAAGTTGTGCCATGAGTTACTGAAATCCCCCCCAATAAGTCAAGAACATTTTTTTAGAAGGGCTAGTTTTTGTGTAATACTGACAAGAATAAGTAATAAAACATTTTAACAAGTAGTAGGGAATAAGTTAAAATGCTTGAAAATCTAGACTGCTCTGCTTGTGGATAATCTATAGTTGCTTTTAGTGTCTTTTTATATTGCTTATTAAGCAGATTGTGAAGGGGAAATCTGTTTATAGTTGACTAGGAACAAAAAAGCACTTTTAAATTTCATGGCAATTAAAGGAAAAGATTGCTTGAGAAATACGTTAGTTCTAAACAATATGTCATCTGTTAACATGTGGAAAATTTGAGATTTCTTGATAACTTGTGTTTTTTGTGTTGTATGACAGGTATAAGGTCCAGCCATTTTCAGTTTAAAGAGGTAGAGGGGCCATGTGCTCAGTTATTCCTTCCACAATAGATTATATTAAGTAGACTGTAAAAGTTTTGAATATTTACTTTGAAAATATCCTTTCTTGCAGCGGAGCGTGCTTTGGACACCATGAATTTTGATGTGATAAAGGGCAAGCCAGTACGCATCATGTGGTCTCAGCGTGATCCATCACTTCGCAAAAGTGGAGTGGGCAACATATTCATTAAAAATTTGGATAAATCCATTGATAATAAAGCACTGTATGATACATTTTCTGCATTTGGTAACATCCTTTCATGTAAGGTAAGCAAAAATGTGACAGGTAAAGATAATTTATTGTTCATGGGGTTATCAAGGCAAGAATACTGAAGTGGTTTGCCATTCCCTTCTCCAGCGGATCATGTTTTGTCAGAACTCTCCACCATGACCCATCTTAGGTGGCCCTGCACAGTATGGCTCAAAGTTTCATCGAGTTAGACGAGGTTGTGGTCCATGTGATCAGATCGGTTAGTTTTCTGTGATTGTGGTTTTCAGTCTATCAGCCCTCTGATGGAGAAGGATAAGAGGCTTATGGAAACTTCCTGATGGGAAAGACTGAGGGGGAAACTGGGTCTTGTTCTGATGGGCAGGGCCATGCTCAGTAAATCTTAATCCAATTTTCTGTTGATGAGCAGGGCTGTGTTCCCTCCCTGTTGTTTGACCTGAGGCCAAATTGGTGGAGGTAGTGAAGGTAATGGGCAACCTCCTTCAAAAGGTCCCATGCATGCTCGCATGCACACACTGCTGAACTCAGTGCCCCCACCCCTGCAGCAGGCCACCACTGACCCACAGCTCCACGGGAGACTCCTGGACACTCACAGGGAAGTCGGGGTCAGTCTCTTACGGAGTCACTGCTCCTTTCTCCTGGGTCCTGGTGCACAGGGTTTTGTTTGGGCTCTCAGTCTGTTTCCCCAGTCCTGTGTAAGTTCTGGAGCCTCTGTGGATGGGTTAACAGCAGTCTACTGCCGACCTGTACTTCCCAGGAGACAACTCAAACACAGTTCTGGCTCAGTCTCTGTGGGGTCTCTGGGTCCTGGTGCGCACAGGTTTGTTTGAGCCCTCTGAGCATCTCTGACGGTATGGGGTTTGATTCTAAATGCAATTTCGCCCCTCCTACCATCTTGCTGGGCTTCTCCTTTGCCCTGGACATGGGGTATCTTTTTGGTGGGATTTAGCATTCTCCTGTCAGAGCCTAAATAGACCCAAAGATGAAAGTTGGATAAGACAAGGTTCTTGCTCTTACCGAGCACACAGTCATCTTTCACTAGATTATCAGAAACCAAATTTGGAAAATAATTGGGAATGCTGGTGTAGGTCAAAGAACCCGTGCGAAATACTTGGTTCAAAACAACAAAGAATTCATGGTGGAATTTGTCTTATAATAATAGGTTATAAAAATGAAAATTAAATGAGTAATAACATTTTTAAGTGATAATAGTAAAAATATATCTAGGAATTTTTCTGGAGCTGTTGCGGGTAGTGTGAGCGTCTCAACTGAACTGAACTGAACACTTAACAGTGTTGTAGCCGTGTGCTTGGTCGCGTCCAACTCTTTGCAGTCCTTTGGACTATAGCCTGCCAGGCTCCTCTGTTAATGGGGTTTTTCAGGCAAGAATACTGGAGTGGGTTCTCCAGGGGATCTTCCTAACCTAGAAATTGAACCGCCGTCTCCTGTACTTCTTGCATTGCAGGCGGGAAGCTACTTTAGTTTATTCTTTAAGATAGCAATGGTGCTTTTTGTTAATGGATATTTTTATTTCCCAGATACCAAGGTTAGGTAGCTGACAAGTTATCTGAACATTGGAAGAATCCTAAATCAATAGTAAGTAATGAAAAATTGGTATACATTTTTCCCTAGGTGGTTTGTGATGAAAATGGTTCCAAGGGTTATGGATTTGTGCATTTTGAGACACAAGAAGCAGCTGAAAGAGCTATTGAGAAAATGAATGGGATGCTTCTAAATGATCGCAAAGTGTAAGTATAAATATGAAGTTAATCATACTTCAAATCTTTTTAATAGTTAAAATCAATTCATCCATTTTACAAGAAATATATTTGTGATCAGATAACAGCGAGAGTGAAAATTAATAAATGATATCTTCATAGATTTTATAATTGTCTTTTCTCCATATTTACTGTAACATACAAATAACAGTGAATTAATACAACTGGTCAGCTTTCAAACCAAAAAGAAAAAGGAGAAGCTAGGTATGCTGAAATATAAAGCTTTCCCAGAAATAAGTGCGTAGTTGAAAAACTAAGAAATCCAGGCAGAAACTTAGTCATAATTCTCAAGGTAATAAATAATTAGCCCATTTTACATTCAAAGCTGGGGCTAAAATGATCTGCCTGTGTTTTACGTGCTGGTATGAATAGAGATATACTGGGATACAAATTCGTTAGATAAATTCAGAGCCCAGAGTAGCTCTTCGCCTTGTTAGTTGCTCACTTGTGTCCTAACTCTTTGTGGCCCCATGGACTGTCACCTGCCAGGCTCCTCTGTTCAGTGGAATTCTCTGGGCAAGAATACTGGAGTAGGTTGCCATTTCCTTCTATAAGGGATCTTCACGACCCAGGGATCGAACCTGGGTCTCTTGCTTTACAGGCAGGTTCTTTACTCTCTGAGCCACCAGGGATTCTAAACCCTACTCCTACAATGATTGTGTAATTGTGACAGTTTGGCTCCCTTTTCTGTATAAAGATAAATCAGAAATAAATCAGAAGTCTTCAAGGTTTATCTTTCTGAAATAAACTTGTTCTTAGAAGTTGAAAACTTTTAAAATGATACTGATAAAACCTCTGTAAGACTTTCTGCTGCAGGTTGTAAAAATACAGGTTTTTATGAGCCCAAAGAAATTATAAATCTCAATTTTCTTTATCTTCTATGCCAGTGGATTTTTCTTATCTGGGCAGATTCAGCCTTGAGGTCATCTTCTAAGTGATCTGTGAGTTCATGTTGCTATGTAACCTGGGGTAATGGCACGCAAATTGGGTTTGGTTCTTAGAAGTCAGCTGCATCACTCTTAAATCTGTGTCAGGTGGTGGTGTCTGTCTGTTCATGGAGCAGTCACGCACGTGGTGTTAGCTGGTTGAGTTCTGTCAACTGCACAGTTACGGAAAGATGTGGAATATGTAAAGAACCTCGTGTGTTTCTAAGAAAACCAGCAACTTCTCAGTGTTTACATTGTTTACAAAGGATAATTCTTAAAGTTAGTACATCTTAGATGAGAAAAATGTTCAGCATCATTAGAATTTGCAGATGAAAATATCTTTGGACTGTCAGCAGCCATTTAGAGGAGAAAATGGCTACCACTGGTGACAGTCTAGATTAAAATAAACTTGATTTATTGCTGTTTCCTGAGTATAAAATGATATAACCCTGTTTTGGAAAGCAGTTTATAGATATAAACTTAAGGTTATTTATATAACCTTTAAACTATCTTGATTTCTACAGTGCTATCCGAAGAACAAGTAACAGTCTTGTAAAGTTATGGCGTTATTTATAAAAGCAAAAACTTGTGCTATCCACAATGGAATATTCTTTTCCCATTGAGAACATGTATAAAACTAATTGCATGGAGAAGCACCACCTTGTAGGAGGAGGGAGATGAGGGGGCTTCTAAGGGGATAAAATCATAGGTATCTTCTCTGAAAAGAAATTGTGCTACATAGACTTAAACACAGAAAACAAAAAGACACACTAATATTCAATCATGTTCCCAGGTGAAATTATCTGAGATAGGTTTACTTTGATGTTTATTCTCATATTCTGTAGTGACAGACATTACTTTTATACTGGAGAAAGCCTTAATTTTTAAAACACTTTTGTTGATAATGTCACAAAAAATTCATCCCAGGCTGTTAGTGAGAACAGAATTCAGTAGCGTAAATTTCTGTTTTGAAAAAGCCATGTTGGAACAGCAGTGATGAAAGTTTTGTCTCTTCGCTGGCCTGCTCTGTGTGTACTTCCATCCCTTTGCGTTTGTGGATATAATCTTAACCTAGGTTAGCTAGAAGGATGGCAAAGGAGTACATTAGGAAAAATATCCTTTCTTGTGGTTATAGTTGGAAGGTTTGTTATATTTGGTGCTTTTATTTTTTCACTTAAGACCCTATTTCTGTTTAATAGTGTGCTCTTAATTAGAGGTTCTGAAATTAGCAGTGACTATTACAGAATCACCTAACAGGCTTGATTAACCTGAACTTCATAAAGTAGAACCTAATTTTATAGTTCTTACATATTTTATTAGATTTGTTGGAAGATTTAAGTCTCGTAAAGAACGAGAAGCAGAACTTGGAGCTAGGGCAAAAGAGTTCACCAATGTTTACATCAAGAATTTTGGAGAAGACATGGATGATGAGCGCCTTAAGGATCTCTTTGGCAAGTTTGGTAATGTGTCTGAATTAAATTTTTATATTCACATTGTTAGTTTTGGTAATATTTTATACTAAAAATAAATGAGACTTCATAGTACTTAAATTTTGTAGTTAATTTGGATTAAGCTACTGATAGTCCGTTATACTAGCATAAGTAAAATTCTATCCAGTTTAAAGGTTAATAGCCTTGCATTAGCACAGTAAGTTGTGACTGTGTAATTGGAACAGATTTTAAAAGGTTTTGCTATGTTAAGAAACTGTTGGATTTATGCACTAACAGATCCGATCTCATCAGAGGCATTGCATGTGACACAGCCAACTTAGGTTGGAATGTAGTCTTTAATTATGGGTTAGGAAAGTTGGCCAGCTTTAGGATATTTGGCCAGTCTCAGCATCATGTTTGAGCAATTTAAAATAATAACTTTCAACGATCCAGATTTTCCAGTGACGTGTAAACGGTCTCCCTTTAGATAGTTGTGTAGCTAATCAGAAGATGAACCTGACATTGTACTCTTGCAGATGATTTGCTTGCCCCTTAACTTTGCTTTCCCTTTTGGTTAACTTAAACAGTTGTCCTGTTTTTTTAAGAGCATTTCAAATCATAAAGAATTAGGAAATGTAATACTTTATTATTGCCAAGCTGTCATGCCACATTGAACCCTCTAAACAATCGTATCTGTGCCCATAAATCTTGGAGATTCTCTATAGTTAAGATGTGATTTTTTGTTTTAACCTTTTCTCCCACCTACCTAAAATACCCAGTTCAGTTAAGTCTATTTTATTGAGGGGGTTGGTGGGGGAAAAGTGTGTCTTCAGAAACATGGCATTTTCAGGTGCTTCTGTTTTGTCTTCCCCAAAGGTCAAACCCTTTGTTTCCTCTACTCCTTGTTGAAAATCAAGTGGGCCAAGGCTTAAGGAATTCTTAAGAAAATCAAGTTGTTTTAGATCAATGCCTCTGTTTTGTACTAAATGCTAAGAATAAACTAACTTTGTCATTTACATTTGTCTGAAACATACCTCCTTAAATGGAAGGAGGAACATTTCAGAGAAAGAGTTTACTTAGCTTCTTAGAAGAAACAAAGGGTCTTTAAAGAGAATGTTTAGTGCCTGTGATAGGAGAGGGTAATTAGAGGAGGAATGAATTTCTTGAGGTTTGGGATTTTTTTTTAAATCCCCATTTTTATATTTTCTGCACAGCTTTTTTGAAACTTGAAGTGTATAAACTAATTTTTGTATGGAATATATTTTGAATCATTAAATTTTTTTTTAGGACCTGCCTTAAGTGTGAAAGTAATGACTGATGAGAGTGGAAAATCCAAAGGCTTTGGATTTGTAAGCTTTGAAAGGCATGAAGATGCACAAAAAGTAAGACTTAATATATACTTATCAGAGGCAGTGTGGGTTTTCCGTATTTTATAAGAAGAAGTGGAGAATACAAAGTTGAGTTGCTCCTGCATCAAACATACCACTGGCTATTCTACATGTTGTCTTCCACATGTATTGTTTTGAATTACTTGAATTTCGTGTAATAGTTTTGAGAGTATAAATTGAAAACCTACATGTCTTAAAACCTCGAAGTTTAGTTTTGTGGTGGGTCCATCTTTAGCTTTTATAATCTAACAGATTTTCTTTATTGTTCAAAAATGAACTTATATATAGTGCAAGTTAGTAATTAAAGTTTTATGTGTTTGTTTTTTTTTTTCCGGTAAGGCTGTGGATGAGATGAATGGAAAAGAGCTCAATGGAAAACAAATTTATGTTGGTCGAGCCCAGAAAAAAGTGGAACGACAGACAGAACTTAAGCGCAAATTTGAACAGATGAAGCAAGATAGGATCACCAGATACCAGGTTCATTTTTTAACTGAGCAAGTAAAACTAAGACAGGAGTGAGGAAACCTATTCTATGTTCATTTCAGTTACTGCCAAGGAACTGGAGGATCTGAGAGGGGAAAATGAGAGGAAACATGGGACATGCTAATAGGAATATGTTTAAGTACCACTGTGGTTTTCTTTTTCCAAATTTATTTATTTTTTTTAAGGGTGTTAACCTTTATGTGAAAAATCTTGATGATGGTATTGATGATGAACGTCTCCGGAAAGAGTTTTCTCCATTTGGCACAATCACCAGTGCAAAGGTAAAGCATATGATGCATATCTTTTTTTTTAAGATTTGAGAAAAATCTGTGCCTATGGATGTATGTATATAAATTTTATATTTCATACTGGAGTATTGTAAGAGAACCTGGAGTATGATAGTATTTATTCCTGAATGTGTTTATCCTTTATGTTCCCTGAAAAGCATTTAAATGGAATATTGTGCATCCATTTATTTTGAATGTATGAAGAAGCATGCGTGCTTTACAAATGAGAGTCTTTATAAAAAGTCCTTTTTAAAAAGAAGTTCTTTGTGGATCACTGTATCACTGTTGGCAAGGAGGTAAAAAGTTTGGCAAGAATTTATTCTGAGAGAGGAGGTCATTATGTTAATTTGATAACACTTGCTGAAAAAACATTGATCAAGACAGAAAGGTGACAACTCCTTGCTAAAGTCTGGGAAAGGACTTGGTTGGCCATCCCAGATATTTTTCCATGCTTGTGTACTTCCTGTATGCATATAAAGTTTTTATAAAACAGAGTCATAGTGTACGTGTTCTGCAATTTGTCTTTTTATTTTACAGATCTGGGTACATGTTTATCTCAGACGTTTTCTCATTTTTCACTAAGGGCTGGCTATTCATGGTATAAGTGTACCGTAATTGATTCTACTGTGCCCAAATTGTTGGACATTTGGGTTACTTGCGTGTTAACACTATCGGACCTACCACTCTAACATCCTCATATATCTTTGCACACATACATACCAGTGTTTCTGAAGTTCTAGAGTTGAAATTGCTGGTTAATAGGTATGTGTATTTAATAATATGACAGAATTGTCCAAAAAGGCTGAACAGATTACTACTAGTCTTGTCAAGTTAGTAGAAAGTGATACATATCTTTTTAAATGAGACGTGCTATTTACATGTTTATTTGTTTAGCCTATTCTTTGCCCGTTTTTACATTGCATTGTTTATTGATTTCATAGGGAGAATTTCATGTCAGCTCTTTGTTTTATATTGCAAATGTTTTTTCCAAGTCTTCCGTTTAGGACTTGAGGGTCTTGTGTCATCTGTATTTGCATTCTTGTTCGGAGTCAGAATCTATCTGGCAGTTGGAACTGTTTGAATGTGATGTGAATACGTTAATTCAGAATTATCCCATTGTACCATATACTAGATAGTCCAAAGTCCATCTTTTACCCACTGTTTTAAAATGTAAGCTTAACGTCCCAAGTTCCCATATTTGCATGGGTATGTTTCTAGACTCTTTTTGAGATGTAATTAACATGAAACATATTCAAGTGTACAACATAGTTGTTTGATGTTTGTGTATACTACTGAGTGATCAGCATAATAAGTCTAGTTAACATGTATTACCATAGGTTAAAAATATTTTTTCTTGTGATGATAAATTTAAAGATCACTCTTTGCAATTTTCAGATGAGTAACATGTACTAACTGTGGTCCCCACACTGTCCCTGTACATCCCGTCCTAGTCATTGCGTCCCAGTGATGTTATGCCTAGGAGTTTGTGCTTTTTAACCACCTTCATCCATTTCCCCAAGCTCCTTGCCTCTCTGGCAGCCAGTAATCTGTTCTCTGTATTCTTGAGGCCAGTTTTTGTTTTGATTCTACATTTATGTATGATCATGAATCTGTTTTATTGCTCTTTTGTTTGTTCATATGTCACCAGCATGCTGTTTGATACAGCTATATAGCATGCTTACATGTAGGTCTACTGAGTAGTTCATTTCATTTCCTTACTGCCTGTTTAAAAAATCTTTGGAGTTATTGTGAAGTTTCCTGAATGTTGTTTATACCCCAATATTTATGGCCCTTATGGTTGTGAATGTGAAATTTTAAATTTAAAATGAGACTCAACTGCTTCCCCCCCAAAGAGTAATAAAGCATCTTGTGACCTTGACTTGTTAGAATAGTTGAATTTTAATTATTTTTAAAAATTTTTAATGAAAATTTAGTAGGCTTTGAATGTATTTAGAAATTAAACCTTAATGTTGAAAATCTGAAAACCTTGAAGTTTGTTGTGTTTCTGCCCCTTTACTTTTGCTTGGCTAGGATAATGCATACATGTAGTTTACCCTTAGTATTTGGATATTAATGGGAAAATTGTGGGGAAAATGATGCAAGTATTAACAGGGTTTAGTTAAGTGTGAGTTTGTGGCTCTAGTTGATACTGTTTTTGTGCCTCATCCTTCCATTGCATTAATTGTGTGGTTTTTTAATTTTCTTTCAATAGGTTATGATGGAGGGTGGTCGCAGCAAAGGTTTTGGTTTTGTATGTTTCTCCTCCCCAGAAGAAGCCACTAAAGCAGTTACGGAAATGAACGGTAGAATTGTGGCCACTAAGCCATTGTATGTAGCTTTAGCTCAGCGCAAAGAAGAGCGCCAGGCTCACCTCACTAACCAGTATATGCAGAGGATGGCGAGTGTAAGAGCTGTGCCCAACCCTGTAATCAACCCCTACCAGCCAGCACCTCCTTCAGGTTACTTCATGGCAGCTATCCCACAGGTAGGTTCTGGAAGAGGACAAAAACCTCATGAAGGTTTTGTCAGCCTGCCCGCACCACCCCCCCAAAAAAAAAAGAGTAAAGCCTTAAGATGAAAACATTGAGATGTGAATTATGATTGGATTTGAGAAATGCTTAAAAGTATGCATGCTGTGTACTAAGTCACTTCAGTCGTGTCTGACTTTGTGACGCTATGGAGTGTAGCCCACCAGGCTCCTCTGTCCATGGGATTCTCCAGGCAAGAATATGGGAGTGGGTTGCTGTGCCCTCCTCCTGGGGGTCTTTCCTGGAGTGTGAGGACCTGTTAAATATTCTGAACATGCTTAATGTGTTGTATCACTTGTTTTTTTCTATGGCTGATACATTGGCTTGTTTCCTACAGACTCAGAACCGTGCTGCATACTATCCTCCTAGCCAAATTGCTCAACTAAGACCAAGTCCTCGCTGGACTGCTCAGGGTGCCAGACCTCATCGTAAGCCTTTTTTTTTTTAAAGGTGCAAAGTATTTGAACTAAAAACATAAGTGAGGCAAATCAGCTGTTATATCCTGGTAGTATATTAGCTGTTGCTTTCCGTAATTTATAGTTACGGGTGTTCATTATGGGCATCTTTAACGTTTTGTTCTTTAAAAAGACTCTGGTAAAATATATATGCTGGTTTGATTTTTTTTCTTTTTATCACAAGTTTGGGAATACATCCAACTCCATTTCATATTTTTATGCTCTGATATGAAGTGGCATAAAAGTCTGAAGAAAATGGCAGATAGGAGCCTACGCTTTTAAAAAATAGACTTGTATATATTTGGTCATTTTTAGTCTTTTGTGCAAATCTCAGCTCTGAAAAAGCAAGATGAACACTGAGTTTTTCCCAGTTAATGTGTGTTCATGTCTTTTAAACGTAGCATTCCAAAACATGCCCGGTGCTATCCGCCCAGCCGCTCCTAGACCGCCGTTTAGTACTATGAGACCAGCCTCCTCACAGGTTCCACGAGTCATGTCGACACAGCGTGTTGGTGAGTCGTAATCCTTCCCATAAAAGTTAGTCTCCAATTGGAAGTACGGAGGTAGATACAAAACATGATTTTATTTTTTTTAGCTAACACATCAACACAGACGATGGGTCCACGTCCCGCAGCTGCTGCTGCTGCAGCTACTCCTGCTGTTCGCACCGTTCCCCAGTACAAGTACGCTGCGGGAGTTCGCAATCCTCAGCAACATCTTAACGCACAGCCACAGGTCACCATGCAGCAGGTGTGGATTTGATGGCTTCTTTATGATAAAGATGACAGTCCTTGACTGCAAAGACTTTGAGGACAGCTGTATGATGTTTGAGAGCTTATGCTATCTAGATAGAACATCTTGTTGAAGTCCCACTAATGGCTAGTAACTAGAGCAGTGTTTTCCCTTCCTGAATTGCTTATGTGATTTGAGAGTTTTATTTGGCATAGTTGAAAGAAAGGGTGAAATAAAGTTTAGTTTGTGAGATTTGGCTTACCGTTTATTTGGTTTTTTGACCCCTGGGACCAAAATTGTGGTTGCTTATACTAGAAGTATGGTTCCAAAGACTACTCCAGATAAAGAAAATACAACATCCCTGTGCTTATAATACTTGAGCACTAAGGTGTTAATAGCTGCCTTAGGCTGCATTTTCTGGTTCGCTCAGCTTCTCCTGTTTATAGTCTTTATCCAGTTATTTTCCAGTGATGACTGTATTTGTGCTTGCCATTACTTCATGTACTTAGAAGTTTTCCCATTTTCTTTCTAGCCCGCTGTTCATGTACAAGGTCAGGAGCCTCTGACTGCTTCCATGTTGGCATCTGCCCCTCCTCAGGAGCAGAAGCAGATGTTGGGTAAGTACCTTTGTCCCACCTGGTCAGTTACAGTAAGAGACTAGAAAATAGGAAGACACTTAGACTGCTTTTGCACCTAAAAATGACAGCTAGGGTGGCGGGATCTGAATTGGTATGAATGATTACCATGGCAGTTTGTCTGCCTAACTGATTAAAAGCCTGGAACGCTATTAAAATGTTGCCTTTGATGGACAGGGTAATGGGGCATGACTTACCAGGTATCCTACCACATTTTTTGAAGAAGTTTGAAATTTGAACCAAATGAGTAAGCCACTTTGATTTTGACTGAGCCACGGATTTAACACATAGCTTCATTTCATCTTTTTTTGGCAAACTGATGCTTCCAAGAATTAATTGCCTTGTGGTAGATCTTAATCCATGTTACACTGATCATCTCATGAAAGATACTGAAATGGTGGATTATGGGTTCGCATTTAGTTGCTGTATACAAAGGGTTCATAAACCCCAGTTTTACTGTAGTAGATGCCTTAATTTTTTTTTGATTGAAGGAGATTTTGAATGTTTTTGTTCCTAGGTGAACGGCTCTTTCCTCTAATTCAAGCCATGCACCCTACTCTTGCTGGTAAAATCACTGGCATGTTGTTGGAGATTGATAATTCAGAACTTCTTCATATGCTTGAGTCTCCAGAGTCTCTCCGTTCTAAAGTAATTTAAATTTATCATTTACCTACCAGCTTCTTATACTACATATTCCAGGATGTTTTGTTGAACATTTATAAGTGCTCTGTACAAGTCATGCACAGTTCTAAGAGCTCTATGAATATTAATTGAAAATCCTAATAACCTATGGTGCTGTTATCCCTATTTTATAGACAGGAAAACTGAAGGACAGAGAGGTTAAATAATGCCCGGTTGCTCACAAAGCAGCTAGTGAATGGCAGCTCGGTTTCGGATCCAGTCACTGTAAATCCAGTGTCCATTAACTCTTAACTGTGCTCATCTGTATTGAAGAAAGGATTATTTGCTGATATTTCTAAACTCGGGGGGGGGGGGTTTCAGTGGGGAGAGATTAGGAAGTACAAGAGGTTAATAATTCCAAAATAGTGGTGGAATAGAGCCCGAAGGATACAGATGTATAGTTGGAATGTGGTTTTGTTTTGTTTTGTTTTGTAACAGTCATTAACACTTTCATCTGAGGAGAGGAGTTTGCCTTTGTTGGACATTTGTACGTTGGCGGTTAGAAGCTGTTTTCTAATTATTGTTTTTCAGAACCAGTTTGTTTTCATTTTTTCAGGTTGATGAAGCTGTAGCTGTACTACAAGCCCACCAAGCAAAAGAGGCTGCCCAGAAAGCAGTTAACAGTGCCACTGGGGTTCCAACTGTTTAAAGTGAGCCTGCCTCTTGTTTCTTATTCTCACAGTTTGAGCATGTATTGAAACGTAGCAAAAACTCGTTTTATCACTAATCCAAATGCATTGCCAGTTTTTCAAAGAGAAGTAAAGATATAGAGGAATTAACTACCTGTTACCTTGGTATAGACTTGAATTTTTGAGCTCAAGACCCCTTCAGACATTTTGCATAGTAATTTGTGTTACATGGCTGTAACATGAGTTGGCCCTGTGTAGATAGCTATTGTTGAAGGACTTTCATAGCTTAATACGTTTTCTTGGGTGGCAGTGATGAAGTTGTTTTTTGGCCTCTAATACTGCCTTTCATTACCCCCAAGAAATAGGATAATGTAGCTGTGTAGCCAGAGCCAGGCATGTGCAAAGCTTTCCTATAAAATAGGAAATAGCTGGGGCTGTGCGGACCATGTTCCTCTGCCCCGCTGTCACCATGTGAGAGTGGCCCCACAGCTTGTGAACGAGCAGGGGTGGCTGTCGTTCATAGAGCTTTACAGAGACAGGCTCTCAGAGGGCCAAACTTGGCTGAGGGCTTTCGTACTGACAAGTGCCAGTATTGGCCCTCTTACTTTCGTTTTTATTAAAATATTTGACATAACAACATCGTGTAAATTTAAGGTGTGCAACGTGTTAATGGATGCATTTATATATTGTAAAAATGACTGTCATTATAGCTATAATTAGGACTTCTGTCACTTAGGTAAAGGTCCTTTCTTTTTAGTGGTTGGAATCATTATGTTCTGTGTCTTAAATTTGATGATCATAATCTCTTTTTCCCCCACATTTACAGATGATCAGGGACCATGAAAAGAAACTCGTGCTTCACCGAAGAAAAATACCTAAACATCGAAAAACTTAAATATTATGGAAAAAAAACATTGCAAAATATAAAATAAATAAAAAAAGGAAAGGAAACTTTGAACCTTATGTACCGAGCAAATGCCAGGTCTAGCAAACATAGTGCTAGTCCTAGATTACTTATTGATTTAAAAACAACAAAAAAACACAAAAAAATAGTAAAATATAAAAACAAATTAATGTTTTATAGACCGTGGGAAAAAAGAATTTTCAGCAAAGTACAAAAATTTAAAGCATTCCTTTCTTTAATTTTGTAATTCTTTACTGTGGAATAGCTCAGAATGTCACTTCTGTTTTAAATAACAGAATTGATAACTGAGCAAGGAAACGTAATTTGGATTATAAAATTCTTGCTTTAATAAAAATTCCTTAAACAGTGCACAGTGATGTTATCCTATTTTATTTCTCTTGGTAATTGGCTTGGGAAAATAGGTGATAGTTGGAACTGACATTAAGAGCCTCTTACATAACAAAGGTACTGATTGTTTTTCAGAAGTTTATTAGGTTTATGGAAGAGACAAGACAGTGCCTCTAATGCATTTTATAAAGTCAGATTTCCATGTGATTTCTTTTGAGATGATTTCAATATATGATACGTTAAGGTTTCTAGGCTGGGAGATAGCTTTTAAACTATCACTTATGTGGTATAAAACATTAATAACTACTGTGTTTGCTGGACAGGAGGGTGTCGATAATATAAAAATTATACCAAAAGCTAGTTACATTGTGTACTTAGGATTAGTTTTAAGCCTTAATTTTATAGACTTGTAATTTGATTTATTGGTTCTTGTGACATAACTCGGTATAACACCTTATCATCCAAAGTACTTTTAAATAATGAAGATAATAGGGCTTCTACATTTTGAGAGAAGTGGGTTCAGAACACCAGGATTGGGGCCCAGGGCATACACATTAAACAGGTATCCCTGACAGTTTCAGTGCGCTTTAGAGAATGATCTAGTTCTAACTCTTATTTCATTCTCTACACACTACTGCCAGTTTGCTTTGTGAGTTCCATATCTGACTATCACCAAGTAGAATTATCTCAGCTGTCATGCCTTTGGGAGCAAATAACTCTGTCTAAAACCTCAACTATGACAGTGCCAACCCTCCCTGCATATTGAAGCCTTGACCATGCTTCTGTACCTGGAATGCGTTTTACCTTATTCTGAAACTGCCCCATGACTTATATCATGCACCTATTAGGCATTATTAACAGTGATGATTTTGTATTTTGCCTGGCTATAGTCCTGTGCTGACTGTTGAGATGAAAACAATTTTTATGAATCATGAAAGCTTTCCTCAGTGCTTTAAGAAGGCAGGGATATATCTCAATTTGAATACAGAATGGTTCAAGCCTTCACGTTTTAAAGGAGCAGCTTCTAAGATGTCTCAAGCTAAAGTTCACACAATTGGTAACTATTCCAGATCTAGAGTTGCAGATAGTATTCACAGACAGTAGTTTGCTTTGTATGTTGGATAGCTAGAATTTAGTATTTCTTGTGTGATACAAAGATAAATCATTTGATTTTGCAATGTTTTTTCTTAGAGGAGACAACAAAACAAGTAGATATCTGTAATCTACTTGTAGGAATTGATGTAGGAAAAAAATCTTCGTTGTTTGATTGTGTAAGTTCACCTACTCAACCAAAAGTTACTTGTCACCCACAAAGTCTTTGTGCAAACAGATTTCAGTCATCTGCGGATAGCACAGAATGTTGAAAAATGAGTCGCCTGAAGTCCACGTGCTGCCAGCCAAACTAAAAAATGCCTTGTTTCAGCTCTGAAAAGCAAGGGTCCTTTTCAAGGCCTGTTTGTGCCTTCCTTTGACATTCTCATGCTGTGTCTTGTCTTGTGAGTGTGTATGATTTTACTGTTTAAATGGCCCCTCTGGGGACAATTTAAGTTTCATTTGGGCATAAGTTACAGAGCTGTCGGCTGTGGGATCAGTGTTAACAATATATATTAAATAAGGTGTCTTTAGACAGAAACACGAAGCTGTGTGCCAGTTGATGAAAGTGTGATAGGCTCACAGGTACCTAACTTACTTCCCCTAGGAGCAATGATTCAGTTATTTACTAGCTTAACTGTTAGCAAGATTTCACAAAACAATCCTCACAGATGGTAACTGACTCTGATGGTGTCTGATAATGGCTGGGCTCTCCTGATGGCTCTGACAGTAAAGAATTTGCCTGTAACCCAAGAAAGCTGGGTTCAACCCCTGGGTCAGGAAGATCCCCTGGAGGGGGGGCGTGGCAACCCACTCCAGGATTGCCTGGAGTGTCTCTAGGCTACAGTCCACGGGGTTGCAGTCTGAGTACACCCAACTTCATGTAGGGTTTGAAATAAAGCACAGTGAAGGATACTACCATATCTTAAAAGGCTTACTTACAGCTGCTTCTATTGGCAGGTAAGAGATAATGGCTACTTGGAAACTGCTTTTTTAGCCTAGACTCTCCTTTCTGTATCATGCACACTAAGTTGCATGGCTAGAACAAGCTAATGTATCTTGTTTACAGGATGCTACCTTTGATTATACCTCTGCCAAACTAATGGATCACAAATGCGTGAAATTTTAGAAATTTTACACTTTAGATGTAAAACCATGGTCCCTACTCATTTGCAATGAGGAAATGAAGACCTGGAAAGCAGCTGTGCTTAATCAGCACATTCTCCCTGTAAGACCAGTTCTCGTGGAAACCATCAGGTTTGGTTCGGATTTGAAGCACAGTGTGTGGAGTGGCCGTCTCTGCTCGGCTGTGATGATCTGACGCATGCTGATCTGCTGGAGATCAGTGCTACGCAGATGAGTTCCGGTCTTTTTTTCTAGGCTCCACAAGGAAGATTTCTTTACATTCACAGAAGAGTCAGCTAGACCGTCTTTAGTTGAACTTGAGGGTTTTTAGTCACTTTGATAACCTCTCAGGTGTTGCTTTGCCTTAGCCACCTAGTTGAAGTGTTAGGTGTAAAAGTGGCAGGATAAGAAAGGAATGCTAATTTTAGGTGTTGCCTTTTCTGACAGTCCACAATTTTAAGTTGGGGGCAGGGTGGGGGAAATTGTCTTTTCAACAAAGATAGTGGTGGTGATGGTAGTTTAGTCTCAAAGACTCCATGATCTGTAGCCCATTATGATCTGTACACGATCTGTAGTCCATGGAAATTTTCAGGCAAGAATACTGAAGTGGGTTGTCATGCCCTCCTCCAGTTATCTTGCTAACCCAGGGATTGAATCTGGGTCTGCTGCATTGCAGGTGGCTCTCTTTACTGACTGAGCCACCAGGAAAACCCTGGCAAAGTTAGAAAAGCATGCAATTTATTCTGTTACTGAAAACATCCCCAGAAAGCCTGAAACAGTTTATCTATCCGTTTATTAGCCTAACCTAACATTCTCTATAGAGAAGAAGCTCCTCATGTTGGAAGGCAATATTTTTTTATATCCCACAAAATACATAGCAACAAGTGATAAGATATATGAGCAGGCCGATATGTGACTGGTGATGATAAGGTTTTGTTTCTATGTACTCCCAACCCCAGTTAAAAAAAATTATGTGGAATATTTTATTCTGATATTTAAATTTCTAAGTAAACATGCCAGGCTGACATCCAAAAAGTCTAATCCCCCAAATGTTAATATTTTCCAAACCATTGAAATCGATCCAAGATATTGACCGTTTTTTGAAGTAACAGTATAAAAAGTTCTAATGTAAAAAAATGAATCAGATGCTTGATTGTATGCTAGACATGGTTTTTAAGTTTGTGATAGACCTCATTTTTTGTAAGTAATAACAAATTTGGTGATTATTTATAATACTGATTATGATAGTGATAATTTGATGGAACAGTGATTATAGATAGGCAACAACAAAAATTGTGAAATGAGTGAGGAATGGAGATCATGTCCACTAAGCAGTTATGGGCACCTTTGTAGAGCAGGGATTCTTAAATGGATGGGGCATTTGAAAAATGAGAATTTTTTTTAAACTTTGAAAAACTTGCTTTTGAATATTGAGCATGTGCTACATGTTGATTTATCAAGTGAGCTGTACATGCACTATATCTCATTCAGTTCTTCAAACCATCCCTAAGTTAGATTCAATCATATATTCTCATTCTACAGGTGAGGAAACTAAAGCTTAAATAAGTTTCATGACTTGCCCAAAGCATATAGTAAGTGGTAGTGAAGCTTGGATTTGAATCCAGGCTTACATTCTCTACAATGCATGCTCTTAGGGTCTGTGTAAACTGCCTATGAACTATGAAAAAGTGAAGTTCCATAAAATCTCAAGATGCTTAGGCTACCTTCAGCCTGGGACACGGGAGGTGAGGAGGGAGATATCAGTGCTTGAGAGTAAGGCAAAACAAAGATGCTTTTCTGTTGTCACATTTTAGGGCAGTCAAAAAACAGGGAAAGAAAGTCATTATTTAGGGAAATGAAAAAAGGATGCCTTTAACCAAGCTGAGCATAATTCTAAATCTTTTGAGCATATTGGACTGCCTGGGAACATCAGGCATTTCTTTTAGCAACCCTGTGGTCATTTTTCTAGGTTTGTTTCATATTCTCATTCTAGGTTCCCTTGGAATTATAAATGGACAACCAAAATCTTTTAATTACCCTAAGAGTTTTCATAAAACTTAGGGAACTAACCTTCTGACCCTGTATTGTACTCTGTGCCGTGCATGCATGCTAAGTCACTTCAGTCCTGTCCAACTCTGTGCTCCTATGGCCTGTATCCTGCCAGACTGTCCATGGGATTCTCCAGGCAAGACTGCTGGAGTGGGTTGCCATTTACTCCCCCAGGGGATCTTCCTGGCCCAACAGTCAAACTCCTATAAATCTGCTGCATTGGCAGGCAGATTCTTTACCACTGAGCCACCTGGGAACATACCAACCTTTTCTCAACAGTTATTAGCAAATAGATAAAATGCTAATTGGCTGCTGCTAAAGAAGAAATTTCTAACAAGTTGGGTATGTTTTATTTAAGTAACCTGCTGTTGAGTAGCAAAACCAAATCTAGAACTCCAGGATCTCTTGACTCGAGTTTGTGTTATTAACTTTCATCTTAGTTTAGCTTTTTATTTCTCTTGCTATTCCTTTATGTTGAAAAAAATTCGACAGACAATTCTTTGTACTTTCTTTCCCAATTATATTAGTGGATAACAACTTTTAAAAACAGATCACTTAAGTGATGTCAGAATCATGGTGATCTAAGTCCTGTTCTCTATCCTTTTGGACAACTAACCAGACCACAATAGAACAGACATGCCTCTGCACATTACACCAAAGGACACCCCAGCCCACCTGTGCAGGTTGTGGCTCCATGGGGTATGGTGAACCTCCCCTGCCTACCACCACTTGCCATGGACTGGGGGGAAAAGATCCTGGAGGGTGCAAAACCAGGTGGATGGTGGACATCCACTGGCAAGAGAGCTGGTGGAAGTCTAACCTGCCATCAAAGCAGCGTAGGCAGATAAGTTTGGAAGAGGGAAGAACTCACACAGGCAGCCCCCTTCCCAAGGAGGGCACAGCAAGGGGCTGGTCACCTCTGAGGCAGAGGAGGTGGAAAGTAGTGACCTCACTCATGGAGGAGGTAGTTAGCAGAAGTGATGGATGAGTGCCCGGCTACCACAATTGTGCAGGGTTTAGCTAGAGAAACCCATCTCTAGCAGCACCAGATTTCTGAGGACGGACCTCCATGACTGGAGAGGGAGGAGAAAGGTAAGGATATGAAAGAGTATTAAAGAAAGGCATTTCCTGTCTGTTGCAGGACTTCAGCAGGTCTACCCACAAACCTCTGAGAGTATTCCACTCAAGGATCCTCCCACCAGGCTGTGGGTACACTCATTGCTCCAAGTGCCAAACCCACCTACACCCCTGCTCTATTGCCAACTCCTTGTCCACATTCCTGAATCCATCCCAAGACCCAGCTCCAGTACGCATGCAGGTGCCCAGATACAGGTCAAGTTCAGTGAACAACAAAGAAAGTCACAAACTTGAGCTTTAGAGCCACAGTCTGATATACAAAAGAAAAGATTCTAATAGCCAGCCTATTGAACTCTAATGGGAGAAAATAATAGCCAATGAAGCAACGGACAAACAATCTCAAAAATATACAAGCAACTCCTGCAGCTCCATTCTAGAAAAATAAACGACCCAATCAAAAAGTAGGCCAAAGAACTTAACAGACATTTCTCCAAAGAAGACATACAAATGGCTAACAAACACATGAAAAGATGCTCAACATCACTCATTATCAGAGAAATGCAAATCAAAACCACAATGAGGTATCACTCTACACCAGTCAGAATGGCTGTAATCCAAAAGTCTACAAGCAATAAATGCTGGAGAGGATGTGGAGAAAAGGGAACCCTCTTACACTGTTGGTGGGAATGCAAACTAGTACAGCCACTATGGAAAACAGTGTGGAGATTCCTTAAAAAACTGCAAATAGACCTGCCATATGACCCAGCAATCCCACTGCTGGGCATATACACCGAGGAAACCAGAATTGAAAGAGCCACGTGTACCCCATTGTTCATCGCTGCATTGTTTACAATAGCCAGGACATGGAAGCAACCTAGATGCCCATCAACTGCCGAATGGATAAGAAAGCTGTGGTACATATACACAATGGAATATTACTCAGCATTAAAAAAAAAAAAATTCATTTGAAGCAGTTCTACTCAGGTGGACGGAACTGGAGCCTATTATCCAGAGTGAAGTAAGCCAGAGGGAAAAACAACAATACAGTATACTAACGCATATATATGGAATTTAGAAAGACGGTAATGAGAACCCAGCATGCGAGACAGCAGAAGGAATGCAGGTGTACAGAACAGACTCATGGACTCTGTGGAGGAGGGCAAGAGTGGGATGATATGGGAGAATGGCATTGAAACATGTTAATTATCATATGTGTAATCAATCGCCAGCCCAGGATTGATGCTCGGGGCTGGTGCAACGAGATTTCCCGGGGGGAGGGAGGAGGGAGGGGGGTTCTGGAGGGGGAGCATATGTATACCCATGGCGGATAAAAAAAAAAATCCTATATTGGCATATCAATATATTTGGCATCATATTAAAAAAAATAAAATAAAATATAAAAAAAATAAAAACCAAGGAGAATGTAAAATCTTGGTTAAGAATGTAGGTGGTGCTCTGCTCTCCAGCGTGTCTCTTTGCAACCCCGTGGACCGTAGACCACCAGGCTCTTCTGTCCCTGGGATTTTCCAGTCAAGAATGCTGGAGGATGTTGCCATTTCCTCCTCCAGGAGATCTTCCCAACCCAGGGATCAAACTTGTGTCTCATGTCTCCTGCATTGGCAGGCAGATTCTTTAACCATTGTGCACCTGGAAAGCTAAGAAGGTAGCTGCTGCTTCAACTGCAAAAGCAAGAGTGCATACCTACAAACATGAATACTGAGGTCTGGTATCACAAAAAGAAAAATAGTTCTCCACCAATTGAACACAAGACACACAAGATTGCAATCTAACTGATAAAGAATTTAAAATAGCTTTAATGAAAAAATTCAATGAGCCACAAGAAAACTCAGGGGGCTTCCGTGGTGGTTGAGTGGTTAAGAGTCTGCCTTGCAATGGAGGGGACGCCGGCTGGATACCTAGTCTGAAAAGGTCCCACATGCTGCTGAGCAGCTAAGCCCAAGCACTGCGACTACTGGGCCTGGACTCTAAAGCCTGCAAACTGCAACTACTGAGCCCGTGCCCTGCAGCTACGGAAGGCTGTGTGCCCTAGAGCCCATGTTCCTCCTCAAGAGAAGCCACTGCAATGAGAAGTTTGCACACCGCAACTGGAGAGGAGCCCTTGCTCACTGCAGCTAGAGAAAACCTGTGCAGCTAGGAACACCCAGCACAGCCAAAAATAACTAAATAAAATTATATGTATATAATATGGAAACTCAGATAATTCAGTGAACTCAGGAATAAAATTAATGTACAGCAGCTTTTAGAATTGATTTTTACATTTTTGTTATATTTTTTATATTTTAAAAAAATTTTCAAATATATGTTTTATATTTTTATTCTATATTGTAATTATATAGTTGGTTTACAATGTTGTGTTAGTTTCATGTGTACAGCAAAGTGGTTCAATTACAGAAGGAATTCTTTAACAAAGAGATTTAAATTATAAGAAAGAACCAAACGAATTCTGGAGCTGAAGAATTAAATAGGTGAAGAATGCAATAGAGAGTAATAGGACAGACCAGATGGAAGAGAGAATAACTGACTTGGAGAATAAAAATACAGAAATAATTCAGTTAGAGAGACGCTAGATTCAAAAAGAGTTAAAAAAAAAAATAAGACCCTGTGAGAGCTATTGAATTCAATATGAAAGGCAAGATTAATTGGTGTACCAGAAAGAGAAGAGAGAGAAGATAGATTATTGAAACAAAAGGCAAGAACTTCCCAGAATTTGGACAAACATACCACAAAGCTAATAGAACAGCCTATTCAATGCAAAAAGACCTTCTCCAACACACATTACACTGAAACTGTTAAAAATCAATGATAAAGAATCTTAAAGGCAGACTGAGAGGAAAAAAGGTAACCAACAAAGAAACCCCCATTAGACTAGCAGTGGATTTCTCAACAAAAACTCTACAGGCCAGGAGTGAGTGAATGACATATTCAACATGGTGAAAGATTACAAAATGCCAGCCAAGAATACTTCATCAAGCAAAATTATCCTTCAGATATGAAGAGAAATGCTCTCCTACACAAAAGCTGAGTTTACCACCACTAGACCTGCCTTGCAAGAAATGCTGAAAAGAGTTAAGTTGAAATTAATATGCTAATTAGAAACATCAAAACATACAAAAGTATACAATATTCTGGTAAAGGTGAAAAAGAATTAGAAAACTCAGAATGGTGTGTTAGGCATTTAGCTATAGTATAAACATGAAAGGAAGAAAATATTAAAAAATAGCTACTATAATTTGCTAATGAATATATATAGCATAAAGGAGTCAAATTATAACATCAAAAATATAAGAAGAGAGGAGTGTTGGGTAGAGCCTTATATAGACATACAAAGCTAAGTTGCTATCAGTATAAAATGGACTCTTTATCTATGCAGTGTTCTAAGTAAGCCTTACGATAAACACAAAGCAAAAAATCAGAAGTAGATTCAGGAAACAAAAGGAGGAGAGAGGATACCACCATGGAAGATCACCAGTTGACAAATGGAGGCAGAAAGGGAGGGGAAACAATGGGGATACAAAATAGCCAGAAGTCTAACAGTAAGATGGCAGTAGTAGGTCTTTCATATCAGTAATTACTCCAAATATAAGTGTGTTGAATTCGCCAATCAAAAGGCCAAATGGCTGGATCAATTAAAAAAAAAAAAAAACAAGACCCAAATATGTTTACTGCCTGAAGAAGATTCATCTTCAGCTGTAAAGACACATAGGCTCAAAGTGAAGGGACGGAGAAAGATATTTCACGTAAGTGGAGACCAAAATTAAGCAAGGGTATTCGTACTTATATCAGACGAAATAGACATTAAATCAAAGCCAGTAATGAGACTAAGATGGTCATTATAACAAAGGGGTCAATACATCAAGAAAATGTAACAGTCATAAAACTATATGCACCCAACATTGGAGCACTTTATATATGTTAAGCAAATACTAACAGATCTGAAAGGAGAAACACACAACTCAATAACAGTGGGGAACTTCAGTACGCTGCCATCAGCAATTGATAGATTATCCATACAAATATTAAGAAAACATTGGAATTGAACCATACTTTTTAAGCCAAATTGATTAGCTGACATATTCCATCTAGCAGCAGCAGAATATACTTTGTTGTGAGTGCACAGAGAGCACTCTCCAGGATAAATCATGTATCAGGCCACAAGACAAATCTTTATAAATCTGAGAAGATCTAAATCATGTCTGTTTTTGTGACCACAACAGTAAACTAAAAATCAACAAGTGGAAGGCCTACCTGTGGAAACTGAACATATTTCTGAATAACCAATGCATCAAAGAAAAAAACAAAAGATAAATAAAAATGTATCTTAACAAATGAAAATGAAAACACAGCATACTGAATCCTATGCTGCAATAGTTCTGAGAAGAAAGTTTAAAGGAATAAATGAATATATTAAGAAATTAGAAAGATCTCCAATAAACAACTCAACCCGACAACTTAAGGACAACTTCAAAAGAAGAACAAATTAAGCCTGAAATAAGAAAAAGGAAGGAAATAATAAGCAGAGTAGAAATAACTGAAATAAAGAGACCAGAAAAAAATAAAAAGGATCAACAAAACTAAGTGCTGTTTGTCCAGAAGGATAAACAAAACCAACAAATCTTTAGCTAGACTAAGAAAACGAGAGCAGACTCAAATAAAATTATAAATGAAAAAGGAGATGTTATAGATGTATTGCTATAGAAATACACAGGATCATGAGAGACTACTATGAAAAATTGTATGTCAACCAATTAGACAACCAAGAAGAAATAGGTAAACTTCTAGAAATACACAGCCTATTGATACTGAATCAGAAATAGAAAATCTGAACAAACCAATAATGAGTAAAGAGATTGAAGTGATAATCAAAACCTCC
This sequence comes from Antilocapra americana, assembly GCA_007570785.1. Lineage (NCBI taxonomy): Eukaryota > Metazoa > Chordata > Mammalia > Artiodactyla > Antilocapridae > Antilocapra > Antilocapra americana. The sequence goes on from ML661885.1 coordinate 40,197,085, forward strand.
CAACACAGAAAACCCCAGAACCAGACAGCTTCACTGGCAAATTCTACCAAACATTTAAAGAAGAATTTATGTCAATCATTTTCAAACTCTTTCAAAACATGAAGAGGAGGGAATGCTTCCAAACTCGTCCTCCAAGGCCAGCTTTACCCTGACACCAACGCCAGATAAGAACACTATAAGAAAGCTCTTAGGTCAATACTCTTGATAAACATAGATGCAAAAATTCTCAACAAAATAATTTAGCAAATTGATTTCAAGAACATATTAAAAGGATTATACAACATGAGCAAGTAGGACTTATCACTGAGATGCAAGAATGTTTCAACATATGTAAAACAATAAGTAGCACATCATATTAAAAGAATGAAAGTAAAAATCACTTGTTGATCCCCCTAGCTAAAGAAAAAAACAGTTGACAAAATACAACATCCTTTCAAGACGAAAACCCCATGACCCAGCAATTCCACTTCTGAGTATACACCCAAAGGAAATGAAAACAGGATATTGAAAAAGTATATGCATTCCATATTTGTTACATCCTTATTTACAATAGTCAAGATATGGAAACAATCTAAATGTGTATCAACAGATGAATGGATGAAGAAAATGTGACATATATATAATGGAATATTATTCAATCTTAAAAAACAAAAAGAAACTCTGCAATTTGTAACCACATGTATGGGTTTTGAGGACATTAAGTGAGATAAGTCAGAGAAAGACAAATACTACTATGATCTCATTTTTATGTGGAATCTACAAAACCCAAACACATGGGGTTCAACATGGAAATATAGGAAGATGCTGAACTCACCCTCTCCCATGGATACATCATATCTATAGCTACAAATGGAATAATTTCCTCTGTGAAATTACCCAAAAGTCGGCTGAGCAACTCCTACACATAGGTAAATGAGGGGAAAAACCCACACTGAAGCAGGTAGGAGAGGTTAAGACATAATCTTAACCATAAGCCCCACTCCTTACACAGAGAACCCTGAACTGGAAGGAAACTCAAAATTTGGAGATTGTTCTTGAAGAATGAAGGGTTTGAACCCCATATTGGACACCCCAGTTTTTAAGATCTGCATCTTACAGATGAGGCCCCCAACCATCTAGCTTTGAAAAACCAATGGGGCTCATGTCTGTGACAAATACAAGGAGAAATGACTCTTAACGGGCATGTGTGTTCAGACTCCCCCGGAGAACAGCACACAGACCGCCAGCTGAGAGGCACTGAGACATCCTGCGGTAAAGCTTTACTTGCTTACCTTAAAACACCGACCTGAGGGGCCCGCACCTGTTGGGGTTCTCTCTGGGAATGGACACCGGCGGGTGTCACCTTTGCTCTCTTCGGCCTCACGTCAGCTTGCTGGCACCTCTGGGAAAGGAGCTTGTCCCCTCTTCGAACGTTGCTTCTCATGGCTGCCACCAGGGACACCTTAGAGGTTGACTGGCTTTGGGGACCCGTCAGGCTTACACTGCTGCTGCTGCCGCTGCTAAGTCGCCTCAGTCGTGTCCCACTCTGGGCGACCCCGTAGACGGCAGCCCACCAGGCTCCGCCGTCCCTGGGGGTCTCTAGGCAAGAACGCTGGAGTGGGGTGCCGTTTCCTTCTCCAGAAGGCTTACACTGGCATGCAACCAATGGAGAGAATACTCTTAGCTGGCTACCACTCCCTGAGCACAAGAAGCAACAGACTGAGGCACCGAGTCCCACGATGAGCAGCCTACTAGCTTATCCTGATAGCTGTGTCTAATGAGACCCACACATGTGAGGGTCCACTGTAGTCCTCTCCAGAGACGCCCAAGTGTGGGCACTGTCTGCATGCTGTCCCTCTGCCATGCTCCAGAGTGCCAGTATCTCCTGGAGCAGAATGTGCACGTGTATCTGGTGCCCTGGTGGTTTGCGGCTGCTGCCCAGGGGCTGCAGTGACTGCTGAGCTCTGACGGCCAGTGGGGCGTGTGTTCCTCGTCCCCTGGGACTGTAACGAACGGCGAGACAGTTCTGGGCTGGCTACCGTGCCCAGGGCACTGGGCACACAAGCAGTCTGAAGCACACTCCCACACTTTCTGTGAAAGAGACCTATTTGCTTATTCTGGAGCTTCAGCCTTACGGGCTGGCTTCTGGCTTGACACACATTTAGGAGCCTGCTCAGGCTCTAGGGATGGAGGTCAGTGGATACCATTTTTCATTCTCTTTACCTTGCTCCAGGTTACCAGTATCTCCTGAAAGGAACTAGTATACTCCTCTGTTGCCTCAGTTTTTGTGACTACCACCCAGAGAACATCTCCAGATCACCTGGATCTGGTGGCCAGTGGGACTTATGTTTGCAGGTCCACGGGTCTGTATATGTCTGCATACTTTAGAAGCTGCTACCTGGCGGTCTAGCTTCCAATCTTCCTGAATCTAGGTACTGAATGAGACCTGTCCCTTTGGAGTCCTGACAGGTCTTGACATACTCTCAACTACTGCGAGCTACAGAAAATAAAATAGGCTGCTTGGACAATCACAAAGTTTTGAGAGACAACTAAAAGAGGGCAAGGTTGAATGATAAGATTCATCCACTACACAAGATTACTCCAAGAAGTGGAGTAATAAGAGAAGTAATAAGAGAAGTGGCTCTTTTATCTAATACATAGAAACTAACACAGAATGTCAAGGGAAATGAAGAACCAGAAATAAGTTCCAAAAGAAAGAACCGGATAAAACCTCAGAAAAAGCCATTAATGAAATAAGAATAAGTGATCTATTTTGCAAAGAGTTCAAAATAATGATCATAAAGGTGCTCACCAACTTCTGGAGAAGAATGGATGAACACAGTGAGAATGTCAACAAAAAAATAGAAAATAGAGCTTTCAGCCCTAGAGTCATAGAACTAAATGACTTTAGTTTGTTAGTAACTAATCTGATAATCTGATGTTGTGGAAGAAGAAGCAAATGTGCAGGCTGAAGTGCCAAAGAAGAAAGAGGCAGAGGTGCAAGTAAATGTGCACCCCTATGGAGGCCACAGGAGCAGAAACAAGGGGAGGCAGAGGCCAGGGCTGCTGGTACAGACTGTTGGACTGCGATGCCTACTGTCTAGAACTTGTCCTAAAGGCTATAGAACACCTATGGCCACCCTGATCACCTAGACCCCCGTTGAGAGGCCCACCTTGCTCGTATCAAAGGACATTTTGGTCCTCTGTCTTGGACCTGTGTCATTCTGGACTACTTCTGTTCTCAGCCGCAGTTGAATGTAACAAGTGTATGATAAGTCATCTCTTTTGAAAAAACAAAAAATCAGTATTTTTTAAAAAGAATATATAAGATAGAATCAGATAGAAATCATGGGGCTGAAGAATATAATAACTGGACTGAAAAATACACTAGAGGTAGAGGCATTCAGCAGCAAACTAAATAAAGAATCAACAAACTCAAAGACAAGAAAGAGGAACTTACCCAAGCAAAGAAAGAAAAAAAAAAAAAGAGAGATAATGTAAGATTAAGGGACTTATGGGAAAATATCAATCAGACCAATATTTATATTATAGGGATCCCAGAAGAAGGGGAGAGAAAAGGGGGAAGAAAACTTATTTGAAGAAATAATAGCTGAAAACTTCCCAGGCCCGGAAAAGGAAACAGAAATCTAGATTTAGGAAGCTCAGCGAGTTCCAAAAATGATGAACCCTAAAGAGCAACACCAAGATGCATTATAATTAAATTATCAAAGTTAAACAAAGGAACAAAGATAGAGTCTTAAAATAAGCAAGAGAAAAACAACTTGTCATATTCAAGGGAACCCCCTATAAGATCATCAGTAGATTTTAACAGAAACTGCAGACCCAAAAAGAATGGCCTAATATATTTAAGTGCTGAAAGAGGAAAAAAAAAAAAAAACTTTGCCAACTAGAAATACTTTACTTGGCAGAGTTGTCACTCAGAATAAAAGGAGAAGTAAAGATTTCTCCAGGAAAGCAAAACCTAAAGGAACTTAGCATCGCTAGAAAGTCCTTCATCTTCATCATTAAGATGAAGCAAAATGGTGCTAAAGAGCAACAGGAAAATACATTAAAGTGTAACTCTCACTGGTAAAGGTAAATACACAGTAATATTCAGAATAATCTAATGCTGAAAAGGTGATAGATTAGTTACTAACAAAGCTAGTGTGAAGATTAAAAGACAAAAGTAGTAAAAATTACTGTAACTACAGTATTTTTTTAAGGGAAATACAAGATAAAAGATGTAAAATGTGACATCAAAAGCAAAAGAATGGGGGGAGGGCAGTATAGAATAAGAATGTAGACCTCCAGAGTGTGTTCAAACTGAAGTTGCTATCAGCTTAAAAAAGACTGTTGGAAGTTGTTATTTGTAAGCATAACAGTAGTCACAAAGCAAAAACTTATAGTAAATACACAAAAGAGAAAGAATCTAAGCATATCACTATAGAAAAACCATCAAATCACGAAAGAAAGCAAGAGAAGAAAGGAACAGCAACAAAAGAGTTATAAAATGGAATTAAGTACATACCTATCAATAATTAAATGTAAATGATTGAATTCTCCAAACATAGAACAGAGCAGCTGAATGGACAATTGCATTAAAAATAATAAAATAACTAGGAATAACTTTAACTAAGGTAGTGAAAGACACATACACCAAAAATTATAAGACACTGAGAAAAAAATTGAAGACACAAATAATTATCCTTTTAAGATGTCTATACTACCCAAAGCAACCTACAGATTCAACACAATCCCTATCAAATTTTTAATGGCACTGTTCACAGAAATAGAAGAAACAATTAAAAAACTTCTATGGAGCTAACACACACACACATGCACCAAACAGCCAAAGCAATCTTGAGAAAGAACAACAAAACCAGAGGTATCGTGTGCTCTGATTTCAAACTGTGTTACAAAGATCTATGACCAACACATTACGTATCTGTCTTTATGCCAAAACCAAAGGTCAATAGAACAGAAATGAGAGCCCAGAAATAAACCCATGTGTATATGGCCACTTTATGTAGGGCAATGGAGACAAGAATATACAGTGGGGGAAAGGACTGTGTCTTCAACAAATAGTGCTGGGAAAGCTGAACAGTTCCATGCAAAAGAATAAACCTGGACCACTATGTTACAGCATATCCCCAAATTAACTCAAACTAATTTAAAGATTTAAACATAAGACTTAAACCATAAGATTCCTAAAGGAAAACAGGTGGTAAGCTCCTTGACTTTGGTCTTCCTGTGATACAGCAAAGGAAACAATTAACAAGATGAAAAGGAGACCTATAAATTGGGAGAAAATATTTGTAAGTCATATCTGATAAGAGGTGACCACTCAAAATATATAAAGAATTCATATATGTATACATGTGGAAATTTGCACATGTATATAAAATACAGAAAATATTATAATCAAATGTTCCCATCACCCACTTTCAACACTTACTGACACTTAGTCAATTTTGTTTTCATCTACCTTTCCCTGAAACCACATGCTTTCAGATTATTTTGAAGCAAACTTTTTTAATTTTTAAAATTTTTTAAAATATATTTATTTTTGGTTGTAGGATAATTGCTTTACAATATTGTATTGGTTTCTGCCATATATCAACATGAATCAGCCATAGGTATATGTATTTGAAGCACACTTCTAACAGTATATCACTTTACCCATAATTATTTCAGAGGGTATCTATAAAAGACTCTGAAAATAACCACAATGCCATCATTCCAGCTAAAAGAAATGAACAGTAATTCTTTAATCATAAAATATCCAGTCAGTACTCTTGTTAATCCAATTGTTGAAGTTTATTTGTGTGTGTGTGTGCTTTTGAGTCTGCTTTTGTTTGTCTTTTGGTAACAGCTTGTCTGTCTGAATCAGGGTTTAAATAAGTTCAATTTATTGATCTTGGTTGACATGTCTCGGACACATCCTTAGTCTCTCAGTCGTGTCTGACTCTTTGCGACCCCATGGACTATAGCCCGCTAGGCTCCTCTGTCCATGGGGATTCTCCAGGCAAGAACACTGGAGTTGGTTGCCATGCCCTCCTACAGTGGATCTTCCCAACCCTGGGATTGAATCCATGTCTCCTACATTGCAGGCAGATTCTTTACCAAATGAGCCACCAGGGAAACCCAACCCATCTCTTAGTGAAAGTGGCTCAGTCAGGTCCAACTCTTTGCGACCCCATGGACTATACAAGTCTCATGGAATTCTCCAGGCCAGTATACTGGAGTAAGTAGGCTTTCCTTCTCCAGTGGATCTTCCCAACACAGGGATTGAACCCAGGTCTCTTGCATTGCAGGCAGATTCTTTACCAGCTAAGCCATAAAGGAAGCCCAAGAATACTGGAGTGGGTAGCCCATCCCTTCTCCAGTGGATCTACCAGACCCAGGAATTGCATCTCTTAAGCCCCTCTTAATTTACAGTTTCCTACTACTGACCACTAGTGATACTGGGCACCTTTCCCTTGCAGATTCACCACTTGTGTGTATATCTCATTTTGTGAAATATCTGTTCAAGTCTTTTGCCCAAGTTTTTAAAAACTGGGCTTTCTTACCTTTTTATTGAGGTATAGAAGTTGTTTATATATTCTGAACACAAGCCCTGTGTGTGCGTGTGTGTGTGAAATATTTTCTCCCATCCTGTGACTTGTCTATTCATTCTCTTAAAGGTTATCTTTTGCTGAGCAGAGGTTTTAATTTTTGTGAAGTTCAGTATATCAAATTTTTCTTTCTTCATGCTATTTGGGTCCTTCTCTGTACTCAGTAAAGGTATTATACTTAATATTATTAAATTCCTTTATGATTATTGGAGCAAGGTGATGAAGGTCACTAATTAGCAAAACCTTACAGGCTAAGATGGTAAGTTATGGCATTTAAAAATTTGAGATATAGTTAACACATTAGTTTTAAATGTACAATGATTCAATATTTGTATATACTGAGAATTGAGCACAATTGTTGCTAGTTAACATCCATCACCACAGGTATTTATAATTTTTCTTGTGACAAGAACTTTTAAGATCTCTCTTTGCAACTTTCAAATATATAATACACTGTTGTTAACTGTAGTCACTATTCTATACATTATACCTCCATGACTAATTTTATAACTGGAAGTTTGTACCTTTCGATTCTGTTCACTCATCTTGCCTGTGGCATGTTTTCAAAAAATGTCTGTATTATTTTGTCCTCTCACTTATTCTAAGAATAACAGCTCCTCTTAAAAATGATTCAAAATAAAGCAGAAAGTAAAAGCTCTTCATTACTGGGTGTAAACAGGGGTGTGGTATTGGTGATGTGGAGCTGTGAAGTAAAACATAGAAATGTCTGAAAGCGAAAGTGGAGTCACTCAGTTGTGTCCAACTCTTTGGGACCCCATGGACTGTAGCCCACCAGGTTCCTCCATCCATGGGATTTTCTAGGCAAGAGTACTGGAGTGGGTTGCTATATCCTTCTCCAGCGGATCTTTCCAACCCAGGGATTGAACCCTTGTCTCCCATGTTGTAGGGCTGATGCTTTATCGTCTGAGCCACCAGGGAAGTCTTTAGAAATGTCTATTTCTAATGACATTTAATAGAAATGTCTATTACATCCTAAAAGAATGATTTTTACACTTTCAAATCTTGACATGACCAAATCAAACAATCACGCCCATGTTTAAGGCTCCAAATCAAAATATGCCCTACTGGGGAACAGCTAGATGGAAATGTCCTGTTACTCTGCTGAGTGTACTGGTTTTTAAGTCAGTTTAAGCTTTTTACTTGGAAACAATCACAAGTTAAAGAAAAGTTAGAAATATAATACAAAGAAAAATTTTTCTAAACCATGTGTGAGTTGGTTGCCAACCTGATTGCAGCTTTCTGTCAAACAGTTTCTGTTTTCTATAAAAGGAATTTTCCTACAGAACTGTAATATCACTATCTGTAGTATTGATGCATTATGGCCATCCAGCCCTCAGGCCCCATGTAAGTTTCTCCAATTGTTTCAATGATGTCCTTTATAGAAGAGGGTCTAGTTTAAAAGCATGTGTTACATTGAGTTGTCATGCCCTTTTTTCTTCTTCAACTTGGGGCAGTTTCTTGGTCTATTCTCAGCCTTCCTGACCTGGATGCTTTGGGATCCGAGAGCATATCCTTTACTTCAGGTGTATCTGATGTCTCCTTTCTGTGAGATTGAGAGCATGTATATTTTTGGTGAGAATGTCACAGAACTGGTGCTGCTTTCTTCCCATCACATCCTGCCACTCGGCCCCAATTTCCATTTGTCCCATGACTGATGATGTGCAGTTTGAAAACCTAAGTTGGTATTTGACCCTGTAAAGTTGCTATTTTCCCCTTTGTATTTAATAATATTTTGTAAGAAGTATTTTGAAACTATGTACATACCCAATTTCTCCTCACATGTTCCATTTATTCACTCATTCATTTATATCTGTGTGCAGACATGGTTCCCTACTTTATTCAAGAGGTTGTAATCTGTTACTGTCATCATTAATTATCATATGCCAACTGTCCATCATGTGACCAGTGGCAGTCCCTTCAAGCTGGCTTATGTATCTTTTTTTCCCATTATTTTTTGAGCAGTTTCTTGGTTGGGGAAGATTTTCTTATCTTTTTCCCATTCCAGTCCTAAATTGAACCTTTTTCTCTATGGTTTCTTTTAGTGGAAAATAGCATTTATAAACCAAGACTTGGGTGTATATATTATATATATGCTTGTATATTTTAAGAGGGTTTCTGCTCTTAAGCTGTCTCAGTGAAAAGTGTGAGGGAATATACCAAAGGCCTGTGAATTAGAGTGCATTTTTAACAAAACCCCTGGCTGATTCATGCATGCATTAAAGTTTCAGGAGCACTGCCCACCTACTGAGTAATGACTGCCGTGTCCTAACCAGCTGTTGGCGTGCCAGCTGTCGCAGCTCCATCTAAGGCATCAGGAAGGAGGAAGGAGGCAGAAGGACTCACCCCCTGTTGCCTCACTTTCCTTTAATCCCAGGAAACCCTCATGGCAATCCTGCTAACATCTTGCTTAGAACTTATTCACATGGTTTCATGCAAGGGAGCAGGGAAATCTAGTTTTTCAATTGGGTCCATTTTCACCTGGGATAAAACTAGTGATCTGTTTCTAAGGATGAAGGGGAGTGATGGATATTGGGGAGGTTACAGGAACCTGCCCCTCTGGCCTTATTCAGCTCTCTCTCTATGTCCTCTCAGCATGAGGGGAAGGTGCTGGTAGCAGGAGCTGACACTGGGCACAGCTGCCCATTACCCACATGTGGACAGCAGGGGGTTCACCATGGCCACCCCAGAGATGAAGCGCAAAGGTAAAATCAGTTTTTCATTTAGGCTCTGCTTCCCCAGTGGCTCAGTGGTAAAGAATCTACCTGCAATGCAGGAGACACAGGTTCAATCCCTGGGTCAGGAAGATCCCCTGGAGAAGGAAATGGCAACCCACTCCAGTACTCCTGCCTGGGAAATCCCATGGACAGAGGAGCCTGGCGGGCTACAGTCCAGGGGGTTGTAAGAGTCAGACATGACTGAGCAACTAAACAGTAACAATAACAACCATCACATCTGTCCACCTCACCTCTGCCTGGCCCCAGAGTGGAGCAAGGGCCAAATTTCAAGGACCAGCAAGGTAGACCACAAAGCATGGGGTGCAGAGTTTAGCACAGAGTCTTAGCTGGGAGACTCTAGAAACCAGCCCCCTAGATTCACACCCCAGCACCAGCTGTAGGGCTTTCGGTCAGTTCTGTCTCCTTGCTAGACCTCAATGGCCTTCTCTTAAAAGGAATGAGCACAGACCAACCTCACAGGTTCTTATAACGATGTAATGGAAAAACTCATAATAATGATAATGATAACGCAAAGCTCTTGGAGTACCTGGCCCACATGAACTCTACACGAACAGAAGTTATTATTACTGAGCAGAACTACCACGAGTAAAGACATGACCTGGAGACAGCTGCCAAGTCTGACAGTGGGTTTGGGTCCAGAGATCCGTCGCAGAGGAAGTATGGAAACCACCAACTTAGAGTGCTAGTTATTTACTTAATACTGTCATCCAGTATTCCCACCAGCTTAGAGAAGGCAATCAGCTTCACTGACTATTTAACACCCTTGTGACAAATCCCCAGGACTTTCCTGCTTGTTGTTATTTTATGGCACAGTATCTTTTCTTTCCATGAGCTTGCTTTCCCTTCTTGACTATTATAACTGCATTTTTTTTTTTTTGGAACAACACTTGAGCAAACAAAAAACCACCATGCTAGACAGAGCATTTGACCTGACACTCATCTTTTCCACGGTAAAGCCTGCAGCCACCACTGTCCCTTCACAAGGACTTAGCAAACGCTGGCAAACCCACATTTGTCACTGGATACATGAAAAGGGACACTATCATTTTCTTAGACAAACATCCTGGGCAATCTGGTTTCTTTTACTTTGTCATTAACAACCGGTTTTGCTGAGGACCTTAGGGGACCTTGAATGACCAGTTCTTGTTATTTCGACCTCCTCACTAGCTTATCATCTGGATTTGTCATTCTAATGTATTTGCCAATGGCTTCCAGGTATCACAGAAAGAAATTCCTCAGATAAACAAAGAGCATTTTTTACTTTTCTTTTCTTTCTGAGATCTGTGTCTCCATAATGGGGAGTTGAAGAATGTCAACAAGTGTGAGTAGGTGTTTACAAAGCCAGGACTCAATGTCCCCGGCAGCCTCTGTTGAGCCCTTTTGGCCACTTCCCAGTTTGGCTGAAACAGTTGCAAATCCTTTTTAACCTATGATTTACTTAAACTGAGACCTCAGTGACACCTGGGTGGCTACCTCATGGACCAGAGAAGTGAGAAGAGTAACAGCGCCCCCTACAGGTGTGTGCCCGTGACAGCGAACGGCTGCTGCTGCTAAGTCACTCAGCCGTGTCCGACTCTGTGCGACCCCACAGACGGCAGCCCACCAGGCTCCCCCGTCCCTGGGATTCTCCAGGCAAGAACACTGGAGTGGGTCGCCATCGCCTTCTCCAATGCACGCACGCATGCTTCAGTCGTGTCCGACTTTGGGTGACGCTATGGACAGCAGCTCACCAGGTTCCTCTGTCCACAGGATTCTCTCTAGGCAAGAATACTGGAGTGGGTTGCCATTTTCTTCTCTGTGACAGTGAACTAGACGGTTGGAAACGTCTCCTAGGGCCCCCCTTGAAGCAACAGGATTCTGTCCCCTGGTATCTGGCCTGACGGCAAGTGCAAACTGGTGATTAATGGCGACAGTAAGTGTGGTATGGTTGCCCGTGTCTCCAGGAGCCCGGAGACTGGGCCCTCTGTGCTGTCTCTGTGGCGGGCTGTGGTAGCCACAGCTGGGGTCTTCCTAGCCTGTTTCCCCACCTCGCCCCCTCCTCCTCCACTCCTAAGGAATCCAGTGGGTTTGATAAGCCACTGTGCTCCATCCTGTCCACAGGGTAGGTTATGACCCAGCCAGGGCAGTCTTGGACCTGCCTCCCTTTGGGGCATGGTTGAGCAAGCTGGGAATCTGCATGTCATCCACGACACCAACAACCCGCTCTTCGGTTGTATCCAAGCTGTATCCAAGCCTGCCAATCTCACCGCCGACCTTTCTTTCCTGTGCGTCTCCCCTGTCATCCTAATCCCAACTGTCACTGTCTCTCTCCCAATCCACTGTCTAACTTCTAACTGAAGTTCCCACATCCACCCGGGCCACTTCCGTCTAGTCTCCTGCAGCTACAGTCCTTCTTTCAAAGGACAACCATGGGACTTCCCGGGTGGTCCAGAGGTTAAGAACTTGCCTGCCGATGCAGGGGACATGGGTTTGATCCCTGGTCCAGGAAGATGCCGCATGGGGCTGGGCAAGTAAGCTTGTGTACCACGACTCCTGAGCCCACGTGCTGTAGAGCCCCACGACAAGAGGAGCCACCGTAATGAGAAGGCCACACACCACAGCTAGAGACTAGCCCCTGCCCACCACAACTGGAGAAAGCCCATGCTCAGCAAGGAAGACCTAGTAAAATAAGAATAAAATTCATTTAAACAAAGAAAAGGGCAGATATAATTGTGTCACTCCACCCATATCCTGTGTCTATCCTGGCTTCCCATGGAGATAAAAAAAATTTTTTTAATACTTATTTATTTGGCTATATCAGGTCTTAGTTGTAGCCTGCAGGGTCTTTCTTGGGCCATGCATGACTTTTTTGTCGCAGCACAGACTCTCTAGCTGTGGTGCGGGGGCTCCGGTAGTTGCTGTGTGCAAGCTTGGTTGCTCCACAGCACGTGAGATCTTCCCCTAACAAGGACTGAACCTACATTGCAAGGTGGATTCTGTAACCACTGGACCACCCAGGAAGTTCTGACAAAGTTTTCCTAACGTCACCCACAAGGCGCTTCAGGGACTGCTCTCTCGCCCTTTCTCCTGGCCGACTTGAACTGCTCTCTGCAGGGCACTGTTGTTCCAGCCACGCAGGCCTTTGTATTAAAACGCTGCTGCTTCTACCCTACCTAACCCCCGCCGACTCTTCACCCAGGCTGCTCATCCTTTTGATCTTAGCTCAAACATCATTTCCTTAGGAAGGAGGTCAAGGCCTCCAAGGTCAAGGCCTCTTTGCACACTCTCATAATACCACCTAGCTCTTTCTCAGTTTGACCACCGTACCATCTTGCACTTGTGGCCGTTGATTTATATTCGTCTCCTCCTACTGATTATGAACTTCATGACTATGGTGTCATTTTGCTCATTACCTAATGAAAAAAATGACACCTTAGTCATAAGCTTCCCTGTGGCTCAGCTGGTAAAGAATCCATCTGCAATACAGGAGACCTTGGTTCGATCCCTGGGTTGGGAAGATCTCCTGGAGGAGGGAATGGCTACCCTATTCTGGCCTGGAGAATTTCATGGACTCTATAGTCCATGAGGTTGCAAAGAGTCAGACACGACTGAATGACTTTCACCTCCTACTGATTTTGAGCTTCATGACTATGGTGTCATTTATGCTTATTATATTTAGTGAATGACTGACGATAGATTGGTCCAAGTGGTGAGCACCCAGCATAGGCTGGGCTGACTGGAGCTTTTCCCCAGCTTTCCCAAGGCAAAGGTGGAGGAGAATGGTTCTCTTTTATTTTGGGCTCATGGGTTACCAGGAGCCAGGCTCTAGGTTGCAGATGACCGTCTTCCCTGCCTTATCTGTCTGCAAGATGAAACCTGGCAAGTGGAGAGGAGACACGGTCCTGCCAGCATGGCGGCCCTCCTTCCACCCTTAGGCCCCAAGCTCAGGAACTCTCCCACTAGTTCTTCAAGACTCCCCAAGTCCTTCCCAGTGGTGAGAGCCAGTAAAACCCCAGGTTGTAAAAGCTGGTTGGGGTTTTGTGACTTGCAACAGAAAGATCCTTGGCTCAGGCAAGTTAACCCGGTGGTGTGAACCAAGAGACTGGAGAGGCATTAAGTCAGGACTTTAACAATCAGCCTAAAGGCAAGTTAAAATTGCCTGCTGCAGTTAGACGGCCTGAGTGCTCACAGCCATCTGCCATGGGGAAGGTGGCCCTAACCTGCCGGCAGACTTTCGAGGAGCAGTTCAAGTGTTTCATCCAAAACAACCCAATTAAAAAGTGGGCCAAAGAACTTAACAGACATTTCTCCAAAGAAGATACAAAAATGGCTAACAAACACATGAAAAGATGCTCAACATCACTCATTATCAGAGAAATGCAAATCAAAACTACAATGAGGTACCACTTTACACCAGTCAGAATGGCTGCCATCCAAAAGTCTACAAGCAATAAATGCTGGAGAGGATGTGGAGAAAAGGGAACCCTCTTACACTGTTGGTGGGAATGCAAACTAGTACAGCCACTATGGAAAACAGTGTGGAGGTTCCTTAAAAAGCTGCAAATAGACCTGCCATTGACCCAGCAATCCCACTGCTGGGCATATACACCGAGGAAACCAGAATTGAAAGAGCCACGTGTACCCCATTGTTCATCGCTGCATTGTTTACAATAGCCAGGACATGGAAGCAACCTAGATGCCCATCAACTGCCAAATGGATAAGAAAGCTGTGGTACATATACACAATGGAATATTACTCAGCATTAAAAAAAAATTCATTTGAAGCAATTCTACTCAGATGGACGAAACTGGAGCCCATTATCCAGAGTGAAGTAAGCCAGAAGCAAAAACAACAATACAGTATATTAACGCATATATATGGAATTTAGAAAGATGGTAACGAGAACCCAACATGCGAGACAACAAAAGGAACGCAGATGTATAGAATAGACTAGTGGACTTTGTGGATGAGGGTAAGGGTGGGATGATATGGGAGAAGGACATTGAAACAAGTTAATTATCATATGTCTAATCAATCGCCAGCCCAGGACTGATGCTCGGGGCTGGTGCAGCGAGATTTCCCGGGGGGAGGGAGGAGGGAGGGGAGTTCTGGAGGGGAAGCATATGTAAACCCATGGTGATATCATGACATTGTATGGCAAAAACAATTAAAAAAAAAAAAAAAAGCTGAGTCCGTCTCTGTAGCAAGTGAGCAGCCAATCTGACCAGACATCTGTCCCTGCGACATACATGTATTGCGTACCTACTATGTGCACCAGAGATTCCGCAGGGAACACAGAATGGATAGGACCCAGCCCTCTTGAGAGACCTATGGTGTGGTTTGTTAGGGGGTGGGGCACGGATGTGGACGGGATAGAAAGTGATCCCGAGCCAGCTTCCGACAGGCGGCATGACGGGTTGGGCAGCAGCATGCTGGCTGGAGTCAGAAAGCCCGGGCTGTGGATTTTGGCTCTTCTGCTCACTGACACGGAGCCTTACTTAGTTTCCTCTGCTGTTAATAGGGATAACACCACTGCTGCTGGTTATAAGGAGGATTAAAATAGAATGTAAGAAGTGCCAAGCCGAAAGGCTTTCAGCAAATTGGAGTTGATGTTGTTATGTGTCCAGATATCACCAGGAAGAGCCCCTGCCCAAATTACCCGTGCAGACATCAGCCAAAACACCTGAAATCCTAGCATGAGGGATTTCGGGTTTGAGTTTATGGTTTGACTGCTACAAGGTCCCTGTGAAAACGCACATGTATTGCTTGAAGGTACTAACACAATGAGCCGATGGAAGGGGTGAATTAAGTCAGCAAAGAACAGGCTAGACCTGGAGAATACGGCAAAGGATAGTATGACCCAGCTACATGCAGGCACTGTGCAGCCTGTGTTTCTCATACCCAATTTCCCTCAGATAATTGACCTAAGCTCCTGGTTGCTCAGCGTCCTCATCTGAAGACCCTAATAATAACAGCATCTCTCTCATAGGATTTTTTTGACAGGTAATTAAGATATTACAGGAAAAGCATAGCCACCATGCCTGGGCACACCAGAACTGGGGGCCCAAGCCTGTCTGAATGGCTAGGAAGCATGTGCAGCCACAGCCCATCTAGTAAGAAGGGAGACAGCAAAAGGGGAGAAGGGAACACTCAAGTTCATCTGAGACCAGGGTGCTTACGATGCCGTAGAGATATGACCGCAGAGCACGGCTTCCCCAGCTATTTTCCCTGGATACAGGCCCAGGAGTGAGATTACTGGATCAGATGGTAGTTCCAGCTTTTGAGGAACCTTCATATAGTCTTTCTATAATGACTTGACCAAGTGACATTCTCATCAATGATGTTATAAGGGTTCCCTTCTCTATATATCCTCACCAACCTTTGTTATCACCAACTGAAAATGGTCAATGAAGGGATGAGGAAAGGCTGATGCAGCTGGATCCTTTTGTGATGACAACAGGAAAGACGAGATCTGCATCTTTTTTTCTTTTTTCTTTACCAGATCTCTCTGACCTTGAGAAAATCTGTTTCTGAAATTCCACCAGTTCTGTAAATGCCACCTTTTAAGATCAGTTCTCTCTTCTTATATTTCTAAGGACTAAGATGTGCTCCATGTGTAATATTTTAAGACAGGGTAACTGATAAGAAGATGGGGCCCGGAGGAAAGATTGAGTTATATATGGCTAAAGGATCTGAAAGGAATGTAAACACTGAGACTTCTTGTTGCAATAGTCCACAGGGGGGCATTGCATGACAATTCATAATTTATGGAATTTTCTATTCCACCATTAGACACCTGAAGGTCACAAACTCCTACACACAAACGAATGACAACTCTGATATTATCTCAGTGGGGATTGATTCTCTCTTGTCTTTATTAACTCATATTCTTCTTCTGATGGGAAGGGTTGATTGTTTTCAAAAAAGGTCAAAGGCAACAAAAGCAAAAAAAAAGTGGGAATACATTAAACTAAAAAGCTTCTGTGCAGCATAGGAAACCATCAACAAAATGAAATGGCAACCTGACAAGTGGGAGAAAATATTTGCAAAACATATATCTGATAAGGGGTTAATATTCAAAATATAGAAAGAAGTCATACAACTCAATGCTTCCCTAATAACTCAGTTGATAAAGAACCAGCCTGCAATTCAGGAGACCCTGGTTTGATTCCTGGGTGGGGAGATCCGCTGGAGAAGGGATAGGCTACCCACTCCAGTATTCATGGGCTTCCTTAGTGGCTCAGATGGTAAAGAATCTGCTTGCAATGTGGGAGACCTGGGTTCTATCCCTGGGTTGGGAAGATGCCCTGGAGAAGGGAAAGGCTACTCACTCCAGTATTCTGGCCTGGAGAATTCCATGGACTGTATAATCCATGGGGTCGCAAAAAGTCAGACACGACTGAGTAACTTTCACTTTAACTCTCATACAACCCAACAGCAACAAACCAAACAATCTAATTTTTTAAAATGGGCAGAGGATTTGATTAATTTGATTTTTCCAAAGACATACAGATGGCCAACAGGTACATGAAAAGGTAATCAACATCATTAGCTGACAGGGAAATGCAAATCAAAACCACAGTGAAGTTCCAGTCACAACCAGGTTCTCAGTGGACAATCACAACCTAGAGTTTGTACTAAATAAACAAAAAACTGAGCTCATGGGTACAGAGAACAGACTGGTAGTTAAAAGAAGGAGGGCGAGGGAGTGGGGAAAATGGGCGAAGGGGGTTACAAACTATTGGTTCTACAATGAATGAGTCTTGGGCGTGTGACATGCAGCACAGTGACTATAGTTAATAACGTGTGTGCGCTCAGTCGTGTCTGACTCTTTGTGACCCTTTGGACTGTAGCCCGCCAGCCTCCTCTGTCCATAGAATTTTCCAGGCAAGAATGCAGGAGTGGGGTGCCATTTCCTCCTCCAGAAGATCTTCCCAGCCCACCAACTGTACCCACATCTCTTGTGTCACCTGCATTGACAGGCAGATTCTCTTTTTACCTCTGTACCACCTGGGAAGCCCCCATAACTAATAAGACTGCCTTGTATATCTGAAAGTTGCTAAGTGAGTAGATCTTAAAAGTTCTCTTTACACAGAAAAGAAACATTGTGACTATGTGTGGTGATGGATGTTGACTAGCCTTACAGTGGCCATTTCACAACACATACCTATACTGAGTCGTTATGTCGATACCTGAAACTAAGGAGATGCCCTGTGTCAGTTAAACCTCGATATAAAAATATGTATCAATTTTGGAAGCAGAAAAGATGGAGGAGAGATCAAGAGGCAGAGAAGAAGAATGTGGAGTTCGCCGCCCTACAACGAACGCATCAAATATACATCTAACGTGTGGGACAGTTCTCACAGTGTACCAGTTTTCAACTGGTAGAAGATCTCCTATACAACCAAAGCAGCAAGAAAGATCCCCACATAACCAGGCAGGATGAAAATGAAAAGAAAAGAAAAATCAGGATGGGACCTAAGCCCCTGGGAAGAAGTGGCGAAAGAGGAAGGCCTCCATGGCCCCAGGAAGCTCCTTTGCAGCAGCTGGGTGCTGAAGCTCGGGCTACAGCTAGCAGAACTGGGGAGAGGACTCTGGCTGTGCCTGGGGTGCAGTCTGGGCTGCTGTGATAAGTACAAGCAGGACAGAGCACGGGTCCACCAGAGAAGCGCCTTTACGTCTACACGAAGGGTGCGGCACAGGTCTGCCACCACAAGCCTCACCGCAGCTTGTTCATGGCCCAGCTGGGCTCCAGCCCCCCGGGGCTCTGAGAGGGCTTGTGCCCAAGGGGAAGCTGACCTCAGGGCCCATTAGAGGCATGCCCACAGCAGGCGGGCTTCCGTGGACTTGAGGACCTCCGGTTGGCCAGAGGTGAGACTGATGTCTGAGCTGATTACTCCCACGGGAGGGGTCTGGGGGCAGTCCCAGCAGCAGCAGACTTGGTGGACAAGCACACCAGAGTCACACCTCCCTTGGACAGCTAAAGGGATTAAGAAAGACTGGTGGTAGAGAGGCAGATCGCTGCAACAAGGAACTAGGAAGCAATCAAAATTAGACAGCTCAGGTGCCAAGAAAAAAACCGAGGTAAAGGCAATGACTAGCATATGAAATAACACAGCTGAATGAATAAGTTCTGATATGGAAAACAGAATAATGGAAATCACCCAATCAGAGCAGCAGATAGACAAATGAAAAAAAATCAAAGCAACATATGAGATCTCTTGGATAATATTAATATAAAGCATGCCAATCTACACATAGTAGGGATTCCAGAAGGGGGAGAAAAAGAAAAGGGAATGGAAAATATATCTTCAGACTTTATGGCTGTAGACTTTCCAAGCTTCAAAAAGGACACATTCAGGTAAAGAAAACACAGAGAGCTTGAAACAAGATGAACCCACACAGACCCACACCAAGGCATATTGTAACTAAAATGGCAAAAGTTAAGGAGAGGATTCTAAGGCAGCAAGAGACAAACAAAACAGTCGGTTACTAGGGAACCCCCATAATGCTATCAGCTGATTTCTCTACAGAACTTTGTAGGCCAGAAGGGAGTAGCAAGACATAATAAACCTAAACTATAAGAAATTTAAGTCTTCTCTAAATAGAAGAGAAACAAGAATCTATTGGAAAGGGAATAACAACAAAGGAAAGGCAAATATATAAAAAAAATTGAAGATCACTTAAATAAGCCTGTACATAGATTAAAAAACAGTTTTCCTGAAAGCGATCATAATTACAATGAGCAACAAAATGATAGATATGAAGATATAAAAAAGAACATCTAAATCACAAAATGTGAGGGTGGGGAGTAAGAAAATGTAGATCATTTAAAATGTGTCCGGACTTAACATGACTCAGTTTAAAAGTAAGTAGATAGAGTTATTAGGTTAGCATACTTGAAAACCAGGGTAACCCCAAAGCAAGAGTATGTTACGGATTCACAAAAATCTAGAGGAAAGGAACTCAAGCGTAACACAAAAGAAATCCATCAAACCACAAAAGGAAAAACAAGAAGAAGAAAGGAACAAAAACTATAAAATCAACCGGAAGGCAAGGACTGACGTGGCAATAAACACATACTTATAGTTACTTTAAATGTCAATAGACTAAGTGCACTAATTAAAAGACATAGACAGCAGATTGGAGAACAAAACAAGAACCTGCTACAAATAATACATGCTGGAAAGGGTATGGAGAAAAGGGAACCCTGGTGGGAATGCAAATTGTTGCAGCCACTCTGGAGAATAGTATGAGGTTCCTTAAAAAACTAAAAATAGAGGTACCATATGATCCTGCAATCCCACTCCTGGGCATAAATCTGGAAAAGATGAAAACTCTCATTTGAAAAGATATATTCACCCCAGTGTTCACAGCTGCACTATTTACAACAGACAAGACATGGAAGCAAGCTAAATGTCCATCAACAGATAAATGGATAAAGAATATGTGGTGTACACACACAAAAGAATATTACTCAGCTTTAAAACACGACATTGGCAGGAACATGGATGGACTTAGAGATGATCAAGTAAGTCACACGAAGGAAGACAAATATCATATGAAATCACTTGTCTGTGGAATCTGAAAACATGCACACGAGGGCACACTTGGCAATGTGGAGAGGTATTTCTGGTTGTCAGGCCTGGAGGAACATGGAGTGGGAGAGATCAGAGATGTTGTTAAACATCCTAAAAGGCACAGAGAAGCCCCCACAACACAGGATTTTCCTATCAAAGTGTCAGCACCACCAGGTGGAGAAGCCTCGCCTGAGGGACTTAACGGAAGACATGGAGGACATTTGGGAAGTGAAGTGCTAGGGATCCGTCTTCTCCCTTTTCCTAACTGAACCATGTCTGGACAATTTCAAACTTCCACAACTTAGCCTTTCCCAAAACATCTTCAGGGAAAAGGGACCCACATTCCTTCAGAATTCTTCCCAGCATCAGAGATTTATTGTTTATATTAGGGGTTCCTATCCCAGGATACAGAGCTATGGGGAATTTACGAGCCACCTGAAATGGTTTACAAAACCAACACAGTGGGGGAAAGAGGGGGGCAAGCAGAGTAGCCCCGACATATATACACCACGGGAAGATGGATAGCTAGTGGGAAGCAGCTGTATCGCAGAGAGCTCAGCTCTGTGCTGCGAGAACCTAGAGGAGTGGGAGGCTCAAGGGGGAGGGCATAGACATATAAATAAATATATATACACACACACATATGGCTGATTCACGATACTGCACAGCAAAAGCTAACATCATAAAGCAGCAATTACTTTTTTTTTAAAAAACGTGTGTGCATGTCAATTTTTCTGGAAAAAGTGTCATTTCTAAGTGGGTTCATGAGCCAAATCCTTTAGCTCTTCTAACCTATTTTTCTTCCCCTTCAGTTTTCTGTGGTATCTCGTCATAAGCAGAAAATTCTGTTATCTGATGCCAAGTAAGACAGAACTGAGAAGAAGCCATGGTACAAACAGGGAGGAGGTTAAGCCATTTACCCAAGGTCACTGTTTGCTGGTGGCAGAGACAAGTCTAGACCTTCCCTTGGCACTTTGTAGAGAAAAGAGGCTTTGCAAAAATATTCTAGCAAAATGGCCAAGAGCACTGGCCTCAGAGAAGGGTGGCCTGGCTTGGAATTCCTGCTTTGCCACCTCTGGTTGTACAATTTCAGGTATTTTTATCCATTTTGTGCTTCAACTTCCTCATCTGAAAAGCGGGGGCAGTAATACCAATCAACTCACATGGTAAGAATTAAGAGGTTAACATGCTTTGAATGATCCTAGCAGGGGATAAACACTTCATTCTTTCATATTTGTTATTTACACAGTACTGGTCTATATTTTTAAACAAATGAATATAGTAATCGATGTTTTTGACATGTCAGCATGAGGGTTTTGGGGGTTTTTTTTATATTCTTGAAGGCAGATTTTTGTGTGTAAAATTAAAAAAAAAATCAACGTAATATCCAGCATGTAATGTGCCAGATGGTGGTGGTTAGTGCCATGAAGACAGATAACGAAGCAGGACGAGGTGGGTAGAGGGTGAAGGGGTGAGCAGAGGGCATGGAGGATTTTGCAGAGGGATGGTCGAGGAAGACATCTCTGAGAAGGTGACATCTGAGTGCAAGAAGGCAAGGGATGACCCATGTTGCCACCAGGGAAAAGAGCATTTCTGGCAGAAGAAGCAAAGCGTAAAGGCCCCAGAACTGGGATACTTGTCTCAGCCATGAATTTGAAGTAAGCAAAGGAGAGAGCAGTAGGAGATGAGTCAGGAAAGCTGGAGCAGCGGGTGGGAGTTAGCATCTTGGGTGAGAAAGGAAGTGCCAAAAGTTGACAAAGTGTCATGACCTGGCTAGTAGAGGATGGGGGTAGCAGTGAGGGACCACTTTGGAGCCTGTATTGTTTTTGACCCAGGAGAACGATGGTGGCTAGATCACGGTGGGTGTAGGAGTGAAGCTAAGTAGGGAGGAGGACTCTGGATATTTTTTAAAGAGCAAACAAGCTTTGCTGATCAGAATGGGATGAGAGAGAAAGGAATCAAAGTAAATTACTATTTCTAAAGTAAACACAAGCCCCTTCTGAAACTTAGTTCAAGTTGTGTAAACATCTTAAGCTGTGTTTATACATTTCTCATGTTCAGTTTAAAGCATCTCAAATGCTAGATTAACAGGGATAACCATCCAGTACTTAAACAACCATAGACAAATCTAACAACTAGATGAGTGATGAAAGGAATTTGCTAGTTATCTTGAACACTAGACCATTGTTAACATATTTGGATAAATTCTATTATATTTTGACTTAAAATCTCAAGTCCACAATTGATTACTCAGTTACACATTTTACACTGGAACCACAGGGCTAATATGTTACAATCCCTTTAAACATTACAAACACTGCAGGCACCAACTGACAAATGTTACACAGACCATTTTCAAATTTAATACAATAATATTAATACAATTGCTTTAACTTCATCATCTCTAAGATGATGAAAGTAATGATGATATAAAGTTTAAGACTTTACAGGGGTAAATTTGCACACACTCAGTAAGGATACAGTTTCCCCTCAGTTCACCTGGGGTGATATCTCCTCACTGACTAGTCTGAGTTTAGTGGTGAATCAGATAGTATTGGTCAGGAAACAAGTTCTGAAGATGCAGAGATTCAGG
Source organism: Antilocapra americana (assembly GCA_007570785.1). Classification (NCBI taxonomy): domain Eukaryota; kingdom Metazoa; phylum Chordata; class Mammalia; order Artiodactyla; family Antilocapridae; genus Antilocapra; species Antilocapra americana. Next base: position 40,219,587 of record ML661885.1, read on the forward strand.
GAGGGATGGGTGTTTCTTTTTTTAATAAGGAAGGGCAAGTGGAAGTTACATGGGAAGGACTCCCTGCCCTCCCCAGAGGATTTGGTGGGGTGGGAATTTCATGGCCCACCTTCCCTGGACTCAGATTACTTGGTGCCTGTCTTTTGTGATTTCCTTCTCTTATCTCCAGATTTGATGGGACAATGAGCTTCCCTCTGATAATTTCACCACTTGATCAGACTCCATCTTGAGTGTGGCTCTCAAGCTTGGCTGCCCAATGGATTCCTCTGTGGGGCTTTATCAACAGTGAGGCCAGGGCCCCACATCACTCTGATGTGATGGGCCCGGGATAAGACCCAGCTCTTGACAGCTCTCAGATGACTGCACTGTGCACCCAGGGTTGAGATCCATTGCTGATGCTCATCAAATGCGGGTACAGGCTGCAACCTCCCAAGACTTTCTAATCTTGTGATCCAGAGATCCTGTTACGTCTTGGAGTACTCAGGGGCCAGGGTGGGAACACTCAGCAGCAGCACTGTTTTTCTGTTTGCGTTTGTTGAGCACTTATCCTGCACAAGTCATTCCTTAGGCCCTGGAGGTAGGTACCCAGTGGTGGCTCAGACACATCTCTGCCCTACTGGCACTTAACAGTTCAGAAGGGAGACAGCTGACAGCCACATAAGGACGAAAATCAGTCAACAACAGTGTGAAGAGCAGCTATACGGCCCAGTGGTTAAGAACATGGGCTTGGACTAGCTGGAATCTAAGTCCCAGTGTGGTGTGACCTTGGACAAGTTCCCCGGTGGCGCTAGTGGTAAAGAGCCCAACTGCCAATGCAGGAGACATAAGAGACACAGGTTCGATCCCTGGGTTGGGACGATCCCCTGGAGGAGGGTATGGCAACCCACTCCAGTGTTCTTGCCTGGAGATGCCCATGGACAGAGGAGTGTGGGGACACACAGACTTGGACGTGACTGAGTGACTTAGCGCACACACATGGACAAGTTACTTACCCTCTTCTGCTTCGGTTTCCTCACATGTGAAAAAAGGAATTGTAGGACTTCTCTGGTGGCTCAGTGACTGAGACTCCAGACTCCAAATGCAAGTGGCCTGAGTTCAATTCCTGCCCAGGGAACTAGATCCCACACTCCGCAGCTAAGAATTCATATGCCACAACTAAAGACTGTGTGGCAGAACTAAAAGATCGAAGATCCTGCATGCTGCCACTAACACCTGGTGCAGCCAAATAAATAAATGAATATTTTTTAATGTTAAAAAAATTGTAATAGCCGGGTCAGTACCAACTCATAAAGTTGTTGGAAGAATGAAAAGAGTTAATATATGTAAAACAGTTAGACCAATTTCAGATGAATAGAAAACAGGGAAAACTAACCATTATTTTAACATCAGAAACTGATAATTTTATAATGACAAATCAAACTGAGTTAGGGGGTAAAAATGGTGGGAGTAAGAAAACAAAAATCTGGGAAGGAAAAGGAGGGTTGTTATTTTAGCTAAGGTGGTCAGAAAAGGGCTCTGTGAAGAGGTGACTTCTATGCAGTGACTAAGTGCAAAGAGGAAAGAGTGGAAGAAAGAGGGTTAGTGGCTCAGTTGTGTCTGCCTCTCTGTGACCCCATAAGGCCGGATAGCCCACCAGGCTCCTCTGTCCGTGTGATTCTCCAGGCAAGAATATGGGAGTGCGTAGCCATCCTCTCTCCATGGGATCTTCCCAACCCAGGGATTGAACCTGGGTCTCCTACGTTGCAGGCAGATTCTTTACCACCTGAGGTCTGACCCACCAATAAAGAGGAAGGGATCCCTCAAATATTCTGGGCTGAGAAAATAACAAAACACAAGACCCTGAGGCAGAAAACAGCTGGTGGGTGCAGAAGGAAAAAGGGAATGGAAAGCATGGGGTGGAGTGGAGTAGAGGTGGGAGTAGGGGTGGGGAAGAGCCATCGTGTTGGTTAGCACATCAGTCTGTAGACTGGGGTCACCTACTAGACCATGAGGCAAGTCTGTGTATCACCAGATACCGTGCCAGGCCACGGGATATGCTCAATACATGTTTACTGAAGAAAGGAAAACCAATTATTAACTGTGTGAAGCCCCCTGCATCAGCAAATTAGAATATCAGTATTCCAGGCTCAATTGTTTACTCCCAAGTTCCAAAACCCCGCTGGGAGGGGTGACATTTATGGAGGTCTCCCAAGGCCTTCTTTTATAAAAGAGTCAGCAGCCCATGAGGAGAGATGTCAGATGGGCCACCCACCAGTTGATAAGAACAACACAGTTCTTTCCTTGGCACTTAAAGTGAGTGGATACAATTCCCTAGAGGGCCATTATTATGTACAGTTGCTTCTATGCAGCCAAGGGTTACCAAAATTAGTGCTCTGTTAGTGTTTCCTGGGGACTGATTTAACATTCAACGGAGGAGCCTGGCTGCCAAGTCTGGCCCTAGGGGGTTGCCATCTCCCACTGTGTGTGTGCACACGGCATAGCTGGAATTCCTGCCAATTTTAGGTGAAAGCTTTGTTATTATTGCATCATCAGTGCAGTTTTGACAGGAATCATGGCTTTCTCTTGCAGTTTTTCCTGCATTTTAATGATAACTTCCTGTTTCTTTTTATCCTTAGGGATCTGGTTCTTTGTGGGTTGGTGTTGTTAGCCCTGGAGGCTGTAGTAGAGAATGTTCCATCGACATTTGTCCATCACTTAGGAGAAGGTTCTAAGTCGTCACTTAGGAGGTTCTTAGAAAGTTTGCACATTGAAGGTTTGTATGTAGGGGACTTACAGTATAACAATAGTAGAGAACTTTAATACTTCACTTTCATCAATGGATCCATACAGAAAATCAATAAGGAAACACTGATCATAAATAACATAGTAGACTAGATAGAATGAAACACTGAAGAACAAGTAACAAAATAAACATTCTTCTGAAGTATATGTGGAACATTCTCCAGGATAGATCATATGTTAGGCCACAAACAAGTCTTAATAAATTTAAAGACTGAAATCACGTCAGCATCTTTTCCAACCACAATGGTATGAAACTAGAAGTCAATTATAAGAAAAAAATGAAAAATTCTCTAATATGCAGAGATTTACAACATACTACTGGACAACCAATGGTCAAAGAAATAAAAAATTACCTTGAGACAAATGCAAATGGAAATACAACATACCAAAACTATGGAATGCAGCAAAAGCAGTTCTAAGGGGGAAGTTCACAGCAATAAACATCTACATAAAGAAACAATAAAAACGTTTCATCTTAAGGAATTGGAAAAAGAACAAATGAAGCCCAAAGTTGGTAGAACTAAGGAAAAAGCAAGAATCAGAGTGGAAATAAATGAACTAACCTAAAAAGACAATAGGAAAGATTATTTAAAAAATTAAGTGTTATGAAAATATAAAATTGAGAAAACATTCACTACATTCATCAAGAAAAGTAGAACTCAAAATCAGAAACAAAAGAGATGTTACTATTGATGCCAAAAAATATGAAGGATCATAATTACTATGAACAATCATGTACCAAAGACTTACCAAGACTGAATGAAGAAGAAATAGAAAATCTAACCAGACCAACTAGTAGTAAAGAGATTGAGTCAGTAATCAAAAACTTCCTAACAAAAATCCAGGACCAGATGGCTTAACTAGTGAGTTCAACCAAATATTTAAGGGAGAATACCAAACCTTCTCACCTATTCCAAAAAATAGAAGGTACACTTCTAAACTCATTCCATGAGACCAGCATTACTGATACCAGAATGAGATAAGAATATCACAAAAAAAGAAACTTACAAGTCTATATCCCTGATGACTATAGATGCAAAAATCCTCAACAAATTATTAGCAAACTGAACTTAACAATACATAAAAGGATCAAACCCAATGATAAAGTAGGATTTATTCTAGGAATGTAAGGATGCTCAGTATCCACAAATCAATGTGATACCACATTAATAAAGGATACATTTATATAATCATCTCTAGATACATAAAAACACTTGACAAAATTCAACATTCATTTACAGTAAGAAGCCTCAATGAATATGCTATAAAGGAAATATACCTCAACATAATAAAGCTATATGACAAGCCCATAGCCAACATCATACTCAACAGTAAAGCAAACCAACAAAAAAACCACAGTGAAAACTTTACCCCTAAAATAAGGAACAGAACTCTCCCCATGAAATCAGGGACAAAGCAAGAATGCCCACTCTACTTCTATTCAACATAATGTTGGAAGTCCTAGCTACAGCAATTAGGCAAGAAGAAGTAAAAGTCACCCAAATCAGAAAGGAATAAGTAAACTGTCATTATTTGCAGATGACATGATATTATGTATAGAAAATCTTAAAGGTATCATCCAAAAACTTGTTGAAACTAAATAAACAAATTCAGTAAAGTTGTAAGATCCACACACTAATAATGAATTATCAGAACGAGAAATTAAGAAAAATCCCATTTAAAATAACATTAAAAAGAATAGGAATAAATTAAACTAATGAAGTGAAAGACTGATATACTGAAAATGATCAGATATTGATGAAAGAAACTGAAGACACAATTAGTTGCAAAGATATTCCATAAGAATGGATTAGGAGAATAAACACTGTTAAAATGTCCCCATTATACAAAGTAATCTACAGATTCAACATAATCTCTATCAAAATTCCAATGGCATTTTTCACAGAAATAGAAAAACTTCTAAAATTTACTTTGACCCACAAACTCCAAATAGCCAGTGCTATCTTAGAAAGAACAACAAAGCTGGAGGCATCGTGTACTCTGACTTCAAACTACATTACAAAGTTCTAGTAATCAAAATAGTATGTTATTGGCATAAAAACAGACACATAGATCAATGGAATAGAATAGTGAGGCCCTAAATAACCCCACAATTATACGGTCAATTAATTTATGGCAAAGGAGCCAAGAACATCCAATGGGGAAAGGATAGTTTCTTCAATACATCATGCTAGGAAAACTGGACAGCCATGTGCAAAGAATGAAACTAGAGCACTAATTCACACCACACTCCAAATTAACTTAACATGGATTGAAAACTTAAAAAACCTGAAGCCATAAAACTCCTAGAAGAAAACATAGGCTGTAAGCTCCCTGACATTGATCTTGGCAATTAATTTCTGGATGTGACACCAAAAATAGATAAGTAAGTGGGACTATATCAAGCTAAAAAGCTTCTGCACAGCAGAGGAAAGTATCAATAAAATGAAAAGGCAACTTACCAAATGGGAGAAAATAATTGCAAATCATGTATCTTCTAAGGGGTTCACACTGCAATTACATAAAGAACTCATACAACTTAAGAGAAAAAAATAATCTGATTTAAAAAATGGGCAGAGGACCTTCTCACAGATGGCCAGTAGGTACATGAAGACATCTTCAGTATCACTAACCAGGGAAATGCAAACCCACAATGAGAGATCGCCTCACTTCTGTTAGGATGCTTATTATCAGAGACGGTAGTGTTTGTGATGATGTGGAGAAGAGAAGCCTTGTGAACTGTTGGTGAGAGTGTAAACTTGTTCAGCCACTATGGAAAATAGTATGAAGTTTCCTCAAAAATTAAAAACAGAGCTACCTTATGAATGTGGCAATTCTACTTCTGGGCATTTATCCAAAGGAAACAAAAAACTAACTTGAAAAGATATGCACCCCCATACTCACTGCAGCATTATTTACAATAGCCAAAATATGGAAGTGTCCTTCAGTGGATACACAGATAAAAAGATGCAGTACACACAGAGCAATAATGTGAAAGTTACTCAGTCATGTCCAGCTCTTTGTGACCCCCATGGACTATACAGTCCATGGAATTCTCCAGGCCAGAATACTGGAGTGCGCAGTCTTTCCCTTCTCCAGAGGCTCTTTCCAACCAGAGCAATAATATTCAGCCTTAAAATAAGAAGGGTATCTTGTCATTGTGGTGACATGAATTGAGGGCATTATGCCCTCAATGAGATAAATCAGAGAAAGACAAATACCATATGCTTTCACTTACTTATGAAATTTAAAGAAAAAAAACAAAAACACTAAGTATGTAAATGGGCTTCCCTGGTGGCTCAGATGGCAAAGAATCCACCTGCAGTGCGGGAAACCTGTTTGATCCCTGCATTGGGAAGGTCCTCTGGAGGAGGGAATGGCAATGCACTGCAGTATTTTTGCTTGGAGAATCCCCATGGACAGAGGAGCCTGGCAGGCTATAGTCCATGGGGTTGCAAAGAGTAGGACCCAACCGAGCAACTAAGCACAGTACAGCAAGTGCATAGATGCAGAACAGATGGTGGTTGTCAGAGGCAGGGGTTGGACGGTGGACAAAACGGATGAAAGAGGTCAAAAGATAAAATCTTCCAGTTATAAATCATGGGAATGTAATAAAATTGTGACTATAGTTAATAATACTATATTAAATCCTTGAAAGTGGCTAACAGCATAGGTCTTACAAGGAAAAAAATATGTAACTATGTGTGGCGATAGTACTTAACTAGATACGGTGGTGATCGTTTCACAGTATATATCGGTATTGAATCATTATACTGTATGCCTGACACTAAAGTTATGTCATTCAGTTCAGTCACTCAGTTGTGTCTGACTCTTTGCGACCCCATGAACTGCAGCATGCCAGGCTTCCTTTTCCATCACCAACTCCCAGAGTTTACCCAAACCCATGTCCATTGAGTCGGTGATGCCATCAAACCATCTCATCCTCTGTCATCCCCTTCTCCTCCTGCCTTCAATCTTTCCCAACATCAGGGTCTTTTCAAATGAGTCTGCTCTTCACATCAGGTGGCCAAAATACTGGAGTTTCAACTTTAACATCAATCCTTCCAATGAGCACCTAGGACTGATCTCCTTTAGGATGGACTGGTTGGATCTCTCAAGAGACTCTCAAGAGTCTTCTCCAACACCACAATTCAAAAGCATCAATTCTTCTGTGCTCAGCCCTCTTTATAGTCCAACTCTCATATCCATACATGACCACTGGAAAAACCATAGCCTTGACTATGTTTTATGTTATGTCATTATGTTAATGTATATCTTAATTAAAGATAACTGTGCAAATGACTTTATATATAAAATGGGGTTAAGTCTAGGCTCAGTTCATTATAAATAGGCATTCTACCTACATGAATGTCCACTGGGACATTAGAAACTGGCATAGAACATAAGAATTCTTCTTTGTGTAGGAGTGCCCCATGCTCTGTAGGATGCCTAGCATAAAATTCAAACAATAGCTCCCCACCATCATCATGACAACCCCAACCATCCCCACGAGTTTCCAAGATGCTTTCTAGGGGGTACCCTTATTCTCCCACTCCTCTCATCGAGGAGCATGATTCCAGGATGGTGAGCTTCATGCTGGGGCTGCTTGCAGTCATCTCATCCAGCCTCATGGACACAGTCATTAGTGGAAGATACAAAGGAAGCCACCATGGAGAGGATGGTAGAACTGGAGAGAGAAAGGCAGAGTCTAAGATATCTTATGAGCTCCTGGATCCAGGAATGCCTGACATTAACATCTGTACTTCCCTCTTCACATGAGCATAACATTTCCTTTTTGTTGAACTTGGTTTCTAACATGTGCAACTAGAAAAATTAAGTCCAATACATGCTTGAAGAGGCAGCTGTAAAGAGATAGATAATATTAATAGACCCATCACAAGCACGGAAATTGAAACCGTAATCAGAAATCTTCCAAAAAACAAAAGCCCAGGACCAGATGGCTTCACAGCTGAATTCTACC